>OZ020264.1:10616430-11816430 GCA_963971285.1 Astropecten irregularis
GAGGGCATGAACTTGAAGTTGAACTGAAAGGGTAGCCTACATCATATTACATGGCATGGCCTAAGTAAATGTGCCAGCCTCCTAACTTCCTGAGGCTTAGTAATTTTGTTTCAAGGTACAAATCTTTTGATTTGAGCGATGGTTTCTTTCCTTTCAATTAAATCTTTGTGGTCGTTATGAAGCCTGAACTTGCCTGAATTTATAATTGATTAAATAAATGAAGAAATGACTTTTGAAATTGAATTTGATCTGCAGCTGTGCCCATTGTTGGTAAGTAACATAAATCTATTATTAATGAGAAATACCCTATTTAAAACAAGTGCCATAAAACGGCATAGGGCCTATAAACAGATAAGGAGGGTCATACTAATCAAAGTCAACTCTTTTTTCTCGGCGTCAACTTCAGACAGAGGCGTCAACTCGGCGTCAACTCATACCAAATTATATTCTACATTGAAAATATACATACAGTAATTCAATTAGTAGTATAAGAGAGAATTTGCATTGGTTTCAGGTTATATCTCATCTAGGAAAGGGAGATTTTTCCCTCGAAAAAAATTAAAATTTAAGTAATTAACTCTGCAGAAAGGCGCCCTCTGTTGTCCAAGGCATTACTTGCACACCCATGCATGAATGGTATCGTCCATGTGCCGTAAATGGCAAGATGGCGGCCTCCGGATTTGTTGCTTAAGGTGATTTTTTTCGAGGGAAAAATCTCCCTTTCCTAGATGAGATATAACCTGAAACCAATGCAAATTCTCTCTTATACTACTAATTGAAGTATTGTATATATATTTTCAATGTAGAATATAATTTGGTATGAGTTGACGCCGAGTTGACGCCTCTGTCTGAAGTTGACGCCGAGAAAAAAGAGTTGACTTTGATTAGTGTGACCGGATAAGGAAAAGAGGTGATCAATGTCATGTGATGTAGGCCTAGTGTAGCTAGTACCAGTACCAGCAACATTGACATCGCTATCATGACACTATTATTAATCATCACCTTTTTTTTCTTAAATTTAGTTTGTTTGATTAAATTTGCACATTGTATGATGTTCCAGGCTTTAAACAGCTGCTAGAATGTGTATTTTAGATGAAATACACTTTTTGGTGAACATTTTTTATTGTTGTTTGTTTATAGGCCTACCCTGTTTTATAATGTAAAATTTGCATAATTCTATTTACAATTAAACTTTAAGGACATGTTACATTAATCATCTTTCAAATTTGGACACACTAAAGCGGCTGATCCTACATGTAGTCATGCTAGCTTGCCATTGCCAGTTGTTTGATGATGGTCCAAGATTGTGGGAGCCGGTCAGATTTTGCAGCACTGAGCCACTGACCTCATAAAATCATGGCCAAGCCACTGGAGAATCATGACTACTTACTTACAGTTCATTTATGACTGAATGGATGCATTGTGCTCAGTTTTTCATAAAATATAGTGGACCCATTTACCTGGGGCCAATTTCATGGAGCTGTTAAAGCACCACAAAAACTACTTCTAAAGCTCATATTGTCTTGCTCTTGAAAGAAAACAAAACACCATTAAAATTTCAATTTGATATTCATGGTCAGCGAACAACAGCCAAAGAACAATCACAAGTGACACGTACTTGATGCACAACACATGAAAATTTGGTTGTTAATCCTGTTTTTATTATTGACAGAAATTTCATGGTTTGCAAATTTTTTGTGTTAAGCAGGGCCGTGAAATTGGGCCCAGTTACACATGAAAATGTTTTATATTGTAGGCCCTACATACATTGTAATTTTTACTTTTGTCAGACCTGTAATATACCTCATTGCTGACATTATGTACTATAGTACTATTAGTGTACACTATCATGCTTACATGTAATTCAGGAAGAAATCACCCAAGCTGGTCTTCAAACATTTGGGTGGAGACAGAATTTTTTTTTTTTTTTTTCATGAATAGAGAAATTGATCACTCACAAACATTGGATGTTTACAATGGCTACAGTTCAGTGGGAATGAATTGCATTGAGCATGTTTGAGTCTTGATTCAGAAAATAAACACTGAATGGTATGTGTCACGCCTGTTTGATTAGCAAGATGCACTGATGCAACTTGTATGGAAAATTTAAAAGTACATGGGGAAAGGATAAGGGAAAAAGAGGAACTAAAAACATTTTCTACTAGGCCTACATGTATGTATGTATTTAACTTTCTGCTCTACAGTGAGACATATTTTAATAAAAGTGGGAAACTGATGCAAATGGCCCATGAGGCATTGACTAAAGAAATGACCTGACATTCTGAACGGCTTCTTTGTCTCGGTGCCAGGGCTGGAACTAATGTGTAATGGCATGAATGGAAGCAGTTAACACTGTAATTGCCTCTTTGCCCTCACCATTGTCTTGGTTCATGCACAGGAGGCCTATTGTCTAAACCTGTAAAATGCCTTCCTTTTAATACTTCTCAGAATGAACCCTGCTTGAAATGAAGTTGTTCATTCATTGAATGATTCATATTGTGCTATTCTGCCAGCAAATTCCAAATAAATGGGGCCTAACATGCCTAATGTACAGTTGTAGGCCTAGGCCTATATAAAGTATGGATTATTTTGGATTTTGATTTTTTTACTGTAGACATGTGTACATGTTCTGTTTTATGTTCAATTGGTGAAATTTTACAATTTAGATTGCCAGTATTTAACAAATTGCCCTTGGATGGATAGCAAATTATCTGAAAAAATTGATGAATAATGTTTGCATACATGTAGCTTTATTTTTATTTTACTGTAAAATACATCAGATCTACAGAATGTACACCTGGGATTTTTATCTGATTTCAGATTTGTTTTCCACTCACAGGCTGTGTACTAGGAAATTTCAGAGTTCAGATTTTTATGTCATGTTGTTTTCAGATATTTTTATCATTGGGTCAATCTCATCCCTGTGTGTGCTATCAGTAATATTACCAAGGAAGGAATTGCTATAAATTTAATGGTAAATGACTGTTCGTGTAAATGATTGATATTCACGTACTGTATGCGTGTATAATAACATGCATACTTGTACACACAAAATATCACTATGCATTATGATGATACATGATGCGTGTGCAGATTACAATTGTGATATGCAGTGATGTCATTGGTGAATCAGGCAGCTGATACACCCGATACGATACGCAGACATTGACACATGATCCATTAGAGGTCTAGAAGGCATGCATTGTTATCAGCAGGGCTTGATATATCCTGCAGTGTTGCAGACAGCTACCGATCCATGGATCGATGGCGTACACTGTTTCAGTATACTAGTAGGAAACAGGAAAGCTCTACCACATCCTGCCAACATTGCCATTTGAAATATAATATTACTCAGGGCCTGTTTGTTTAATAATGCACAGGATCACGAATCTTGCGGATCGGGATCCCATTTTAGCGCACCCTGCATAGGACTTGGATCCCTAAATCTGGGATTCTTTGCGTTAAACAAACAGGCCCCAAATTAGATTGAGTTCATTGATGAGGGCACCATTGTCCATTGTCACGTTAGTGGCGCTACTGGGACCAATTTAAGCACCAAAATTTGCTTTTAAGCACCAAAAACCCTGGTAAATAAAATCTGTACTGTAGGGCCTATGCCAGCCAAATCTCCTTGTGAACACGGAGCTATAACAGAACTCCATGTTGTGAATGTTATGCTCAGCAAACAATGACCGAATACAATACTTGGTAAAAAACAGTAGACATTGATCCTGTTTGATCGGCGAAGATTTTTTCACATTTTAAACAATTGCTTTTAAATAATAAATAAAAGCAGCTGAGCAGCCTGTGGTCTATGAAAATGGCCGCTGGTCTTAGTGGCTCTCAGACAACTACATGTAGGCCTTTAAATACCACAATGTACATGTATACTGTGCTTTAACCCTGTAATATTGGCACTTGGCAGTCATCAATGACCTAGGATTGTTTTGCACTGAGTTGTCCAAACCATGGAGCTACAAGTACAAACCCATGATGTGGTATCGGTGTGCAAGATCAACACCTGATACCATTGTAAGGAACACCAACATTGAAGTGAAAGTTCTGTGCATTGTTATGCACTCTGTTGATTGTACACATACAGGCTTGTATCTATAGTAATGCCATTGTGCATTTACCAGATAATTCTTGATATATTATTAAAGTGACCTTCACAGTCTGCACCTCTTTTGTGCATTCAACAATGAAGATGTAGATTTTTGCAGGGCTGCAAGAGTCATATGGCTATACATGATGTATTGTGAAATGAATTTGATAACTTTAATTTTCATTTGAAGCAGCTTTACACGTACAGTAGGCCTACGTACAGTCGTACACGTATTGACTTCATGATGTATAAGATTTGAAACTTGATACACAAAACTTGTATTAAATGCTATTATTGACAGTTCTGGGGTCGATTTCCCAAAACCCTACGATCAATCGTAACACAAGTTAATGTACGAAGGATAACCCATCGTATCTACATGTAGATACAACTTCTGGTGGGGCTGCAATACATTATAATTCCTACGATTGATAATAAGTTACGATGAGTTTGGTGAAATTGACCCCTGCACCTATATTTGTTGCAATACAGTCACATTGTATTTTAAACTTTGTGTGCCTGCAATTCACTCTGTAACTCTAAGGATGGTTTAAATGCTCCATGATTCACTCAGTGAATTACTACAGGACAGGTACAAAGTTTATAAACATATGGTCAGCATGTGCCATAAACACTGGAGCTGTAGGGAACAATAAGCTGATTGACTGGATATTACTTGTTGGCAAAATATGTACTGTATTTAGTGAATGTATACATTTGTTTCATATTTGATTTTGATGACTCAGTTTTAGGACTGATACCTACAGTATGGCATGCTGTGAGAATTGATTGTTTGACCTTTGACATTTAAAACTACATCTGGCGTATACAATAACAATACCTCCCATGGGTGTGTAGCACTAGCAGGGGCCAATTTCACTGCCCTGCTTAGCACAAAAATTTGCTAACCATTAAATTTTTCAAAAAATTAATAACCAAATTTCTATGTGTTGTGTATCACTTGTGATTGTTCTTTGGCTGTTCTTTGGCTGACTATGAACATCAAATGCAATTTGTAACCATGGTGCTTTGTTTTATTGAATGCTCAAGACATTTTGTGCTAAGCAGTTTTTGTTGTGCTTAGCAGCTCCATAAAATTGGTCCCAGCTGTGTGTCTTTAGACCATAGAGCAGGGGCAGACATTCTGTTATTACCTCCTGCACTTGAATTTCACCTTGCCTCACTCAGCACCTGAATATTATGGGGGCCAGTGCATGATTCAGTGTGGGGGATTGGCTGGTATCTGGAGAGCTTGACTCATGGTATCCCTCAGTAGACCCTGCTGAGGTTGCAGTGCACACATTATGTATTGCAAGCTTTCTCTGAGGGTGTCTGGCCTGCTGGGAGCCGGAGGTGTCTGGTGTACTAGTGGTGTGGGATGGAATACTGATACCAGATTCATTGCAGTGAATCCATTGTGTTTGTGACATCAGGGTCACTGGAGTCAGTGTAGTGTGTAGGCTGATGAATGGGTTTTTTCCCAGAAGCAGCTTAGATATCTAGACCAAGGCAACAGCTTACATGCACCACAGCTATAAACAGATGTTTGTGTGTGCATGTACACAGTTTTAAAGTACACAGGTACATGTACATGTACAGTGTGCATGCACATCAGTATAGTGTGTTGTACCATAGACTAAGAGTCTCTCCCTTACTCTGGTTGTACAAGCCAGTAGGTCACCTAGAGAATGTAAACATGATGTTTGCAATTGTCAGTCCAGATTGTTAAAAGGTTGATAGGAAAAATGCCTGGTTTACTGGTAAATGAATTTAACACATGTTCAAACAAATATAGCATACATACATTACATGTGCACATAGTGTACATGTACCTCAGGTCATATCTTCATTTGTGTACGTATACTTTTTGTTTTTGTTGTACAGACATCTGATTGCAGTGAACTACATTGAAGGAAACCAACTCTAGAAGACTTGAGTCGTGGTGGCTTTGTTGGGTTTTTTATTCATAAACTGAAGAACTTTAACCGCATCAGGACAAGATGGGTGCGGCCGACAGTAAATCCCACCAGGACACAGCCCACCTCCAAGACAAGAAGGATGGTCTTCCAGACGCGTGCGGAGACAGCGAACACACCCCGGTCACCAATCGGAGGGTGATGAAGCTGAAGGACCCCCGGTCCCCCACGGAGGAGGTCCAGCGCACACCAATCATCGTACCCAAGCCCCAGCCGGAGGACGCCGACGACAGCTTCGAGGATCCCCGCTCGCCGACCGTGAGGATTGCCCGCACGCCCATCCCGGATACGGATCCCAGGTCGCCAACGGTCGGGGTGTCGCGGACGCCCTGCCCCTTCACTTACCCCGACCCCAGGTCGCCTACCGTAAATGTGGCCAGGACACCGATGCTCAAAGAGGGCGAATCAGGTTTGCCAACCTTGAATTTGTTAAATTTAAGTACTGAAACTGCGCATCTAACCAGGGGTCTATTTCACCAAACTCTTTGTAACTTATTATCAATTGTAGGACTTGTGAATACAATTTCAGCTATACTTACATGTATGATAGGCCTCCTGTGATGGGTTTTCCTTCGTAAAGCAAGTTACGATCACTTGTAGGGCTTTGTGAAATCATTCTTTTAAGCCGTGGATATGATTTGAATGGTGTTCAACTCCAACCGTCCATGTAGCATTAGTAAACTTGCACCATATGAATAATGATTCCATGAACAAGTAAATGCAGCTATGATTCAAAAGGAGGTAGCTCATTGGCCTATTTTGTACATACGTTTTACTAAATTCATTTCAGTAATAATCTATATGTTCTGTGTCTTTACTTTTTGTCATCAAGCCGGAAAATTTGAAATGCCAACAGTTGACGAAAATGACAAAATAGTGGAGGAAGCAGAAAAGGACGAAGTTCAAGCAGACGCAGAGGAAGACGTCCAGAACGTGTCCAACAACAACAGCGGCGACACCGCCCGGTTAATCGACCAATCGCCCCCGAGCGACGCAAAGCCGGAATCCTCCGGTCTGACGCCGGTGTCAGAAGCGCCGGCCGCCGATAGCACGGAACCGAATTCAGAACTTGAAGTTGAGGCAACTGCCGACGGGGTCTCACACGAAGCGGAGGAAGAAGATTGCCAGAGGAAGAGTCTGATCGCAGCCGATAAAGGTACAAGCTGACAGCTCCGTGACCTAGCATCATTGGTCATGATGTCAATACTAACATGCACGCATTAATGTACTAATCAGCATTATTTTGACCTGAGCCTCGATGTTTTATCAAAGATTCCTAAAAGAGAAGTTGAAATTAAAGCTACCCCTGAGAAAAAAAAAATCCCCAAAACTGTTTGTTCCGTTATCCGAATTCCGAAAGCCTTTGTGAGTTGCATGTGATTTGGAGATGAATCAAGGAGTCCGAAACAGCAGACAGGGTGTCCAAAGATGCTCAGACATGCCGTTAGCTAAAATCCTAGTGGGGTTAGTCCGACGTAGCTTTTGTACTTTACGTAAGTTGCGCAACATTTTGTGAAATCAGCTGCAGTAGAGCATGTTCCGATTCAAACAGATTGGGGGGCTACCAGTGGGGTCTTGAAGGGCTTCATTGCAACATTTTTGGCCACATTTTTAACAGCCCGTTTGTGTCGGCCAGCACCTGCTCCACCTTGACCCCAATCTCTAGGTCTACTCTCTTGTGCTAAGTGTCACTTTGTTACTCTTCAGGTCCCAGTGTTTTGGCTGAGGAACCTGCTTGACTTGTATGCATCGCCAGACCTGTCACAAGGTCTGTTTGTGTGTTAGTCTGTTGGTTTGTCTGTGGATTTTGTTTTGTCCGTGCTCAAGAACTTACTAACATCCATCCGTGTCATGTGCCAGTTTCTTACTAGGGGCCTGTTTGTCTAGTGCACAGGATCACGGATTCTACTGATCCGGATCCCATTTTAGCGTACCCTGCCTTTGACGTGGATCCGCAAATCTGGGATCCCCTGCGTTAAACAAACAAGCCCTAAGACTGTGTCCCAAATTGACCGGCTGTGGCTGCAACCACGTCTTTTAACTGAATTCAGCTAGTAGAATTGGGACGCGCCTTTTGGCTGCGTAGGCGTGCCCTCAATAAACGATTTGAATCCATGTTTTTCAAGCATATGTACGCTGAGGTCGACCCGACCACAATGAAGTCACCTTCCTTTGTGCAGGCATGCAACTTTTCCTCGGATCAGCTGATTTCCTCTTTTTCAACTTCACTCTTTTGCCATTGAAAAGTGAAAAACACTACAAAATGTGGTAAAGATTGGAATTTCCTCTTTTTTTGGAAAGTGCAAGTTGCATGCCTGTATGTGGCTTGATATTCGAGACATCACTGTCGAGGCCAGTAAATTGGGACGCGGCAGCCAGTCAATTAGGACACAGCCTAATATATCTGGGATCAAAATAAAGGGAGAAATTCATGTATGGTTGGCAACAGAACAGCAAAAACTTCTCTTTTTGTTACACTGTTGTCTGTCAACGGTAATTGCAGAATAAAATTTGTCAGTTTTGGATGTAACTTACAGTTAATGGAGTAGCATTTCTGAAAAAGCCTTGCAGCCAGTTTTCTGAAGGAGTAAGGCCACTTACAAGAATGTTAAGAGGAGCTCTTGATTTTGGAGCCAATGCCAAGACCATAGCAATTTGGGTCATGGCATTTCAAAAATTCAAAGTCTCTGAAATTCCAGGCTTTGATTTGTCACGGGCATAGTTATCACTTTAATACAGCACACTTTTATGCTTTCATTATTTCACATGTACAGTGGAATGCCGCTATAATGAACATTGCGGGATGCACAAATATTGTCCTGTCCGCTATAGCACATGGTCGTTCGTTATAGTGATTTAATTTTAAAGAATGGTATTGGACATGCATTGTTCACAAAAAAATGTTAGCCAAGGATGAAGTTCGGAATGGTCAAATGTTTGGTATAGCAGTGTTCGTTATTGCAGCGTTCTTCTGTCATTCTTTCTTTTTTGTCATTTGTTTGTTGGTGATGTGGTGATGTGTGCTCATTGTACAATGAATGTCTGTTAGCATTGCTCAAGTAGAGTTAGTGTTTGTTGCAGACAGATAATGTTTGCCTGAAATGAATCAGTTGATAGTATCCACAGAACAAGTGGCTAACACTAACAGTAACAGCTAGCTTTGAAAATTTGCTGAGCAATTACGAATTAGTTCACACTTAAGATCAGTCTTAGTGCTTTGTGAAATTTGCCCCAGGGGCAGCAAGGCAATGTGTGGCGGGAGTTTCACAGAAGCCAAAGACCTCAGCCTTTGTTTCCTCGGTCTTAGCCTTGGTTCAAATGCTTCCCTACATGTGGGACATTTGTTGACAGTTTCAACACATGTACCCCTGAACAAGAAATCTGGCCTTGCCCCTCTAATTCAAAATGTTAGACCTACATTGGTCAGGGACTCTGAAGCAATGACAAAAACATGAAGGCATTGACCTGTTTTGACCAGATGCTCAGAAGCAAATCTGGAAATGGGCCAGGGGCACTAAGGCAATAGCTGGGGGCAGCAAGGTTCAATGTTTTGACCAATGGACATCTCGGGCAGTTAGATATCAAAGCCATTCTAAAAACATTGTCCAAGGACACCAAGACACCTCTGATTCCTACCCTGCAACAAAAATCTGGATATAAAATCTTTATTTGTTTTTTTGTTTCTTTTCTCTTTTTCAGGACCATCCAAAAAGTCCCGAAGACCCAGCCTGACCAAATCTATAAAGGCCAAGATTATGAGATCCAACTCTATACCTCCTCGCTCGCCACTCTCCACCCGTAACCTCGAGAAGGACGCCCCTGTTGTCCACGTGCGCACCGAGGACGGCATGATCACCTTTGACAAGGCAGGGTCCCGGCGGCGCAAGGCCAGCGGCACTCCGACACGGCTGGTCGGAAAGTACGAGCCCATGATTGATAAGGAAAACTGTTAATGTTTGCGTCGGCGTCGATGTCGGGTGGGCTGCTGAAACTTCAGCATCAAATTCTATACCTACACCTAAGGTGTCAACTGAACCTTCCAGGGTATCTGTCTGTGGGTCATTTTGTTCCCATCTTCTTCTTCTTCCCCCTTGACAGAGTCGAAGCCGTAGTTTAAAGCCAACGTACTGAAACAACGCTTTTGATAACCATCCCAACCTAATCCTGGCAGCAGAGAACATGTGTTGTCAGGGAAGGTTGGGAAGCGGCAAGGTAGCCAGATGTGATCTCAACTTACCTTGCACCTAGGGGTATGGGCGAAGAGTGACAGGTGTGTTTTACAGGTGGCAATCAATCAGATATTTATGAGCACCAGGACGGGAAAACACCTCCGATGTAGTCTGTGATGTAGCTTGTGACATCCCATAGAAGGGACACCATTTATCTACTTCCCAACAATTGAGCAAGTTCCAGTACTTCCAATAATTCAACAATGCATTTTCCCGTAGTTAGGTAAAGAGCTTCACTTTAAAACACCTTGCCTCATTAAAAATACCACAGTTCCTTGCATAACATTTTTGAAAAAGAAAGCCTTCCAGAAAAAGTCCTTGCAATTGTTGCAATTGTTGTTGTTTTCTATTGGATGTTGAATCGAGGAAAATTTCACATGATTTATACTTACAAAATTTTATTTCGATTTTCATAGGCAAAAGTGATCACCTTTGTATCGTTACTCATTAGATTAATATGCAACTGTTCTGCTGTTGCAAATCAGGAAAACAAAACAAAAAGTGCACAAAGAAAATGCAAAAAAAATTCAGTGAGTCTCTATGGAATTGTGTATCTCAATACCTTGATGGGTTACATCAACCTTGTGAAAATGTTGATGATTATTTCATCTGGAAAATGAAGCAAAAGTTGCTACCTCTGTGCATGTCCTGGGCTTCCAAAATACCACAGCTCTGCAGAATGTAGAAACTGCCTAAAAACAGCCAATGCTACTGCTTGTATGGTGTAATGCAATTGATATTGCTATTAACTTTTTATACATGTATGTAGAATGGTACTAGTATTAAAACATTAACTTTGTCCACCGAACAATTCCACTACAACCAGAATCTGGTAGAAGCATTAGCTTCAGTGAAAAGGTAACAGTTTTGTTGCCTACATTTAACGGTAACATATTGTGCATTGGCAAATTAGAGTGACCTTCTGTTTGTAATGATTTTCCGTCAATTTAGACAGTGCCTTATAGTAAATTTGGTTATTTTGTGGCTTTTTGTTTTTCATAAGAGCCATTTGTGACGTTGAAAAGATGTAAGCTTATAGAGCAAATATAGAAAATATAAGCTTCAGCTACAGGTAGTTTTTTGAGATACAATGCAATTGTGCTTTTTTATGCTAATACTGCCTTTTAAAATTTACAAATGCATTTCAACGAGTAAAGAATAGGCTGACTGGTTTAAGGATATCACTGAATATCTTGAAATAACTGCGGCCACTGGCCAGGCAATTTTGTTTAGCCCCGGGCCACCATAAGCTAAGACTAAAATCCATTATACCCAAACATTACAGGGAATTTGACTTACACTGTATTACATTTACAGTACCTTGTTTTTATAAATCAGGTCTTAAAATATGGATAAATGAATAAGCTTTTGATTTGCATATTAATGTTGTTTTGTAAAGATGGAGAATTTGAATTTTCAGACCCTGCACCATAAAATTTCCATGCTCTGTAATTTCTTGGGTTTATGGAAATTTCTGGCACAGGCAGATTACAATTCTGCGCATAACTGTGTTAGAATGGTACCCAAAAGGATGAAAATAGCGAAGATCTCCCTTCGTTTCTTGTGAACTTTCTGCCGAATACCAGTCATTTCTTTGGGGGGAAAAATTGCCATCTTTTCCAACCGACACTACTGAGTCAGTTTGGTACACATTCCTTCATTATGTATGAATGTACAGCACACTAAATATATTTTATACTAGAGAAATGTACTTATCCACCATTAGCATTTCATTTGTACAGTTTCTTTCGTATAATTCAAATAACACTGCTGTAATGAACTATGTAAATACTTGATAAGAGGTTGTGAAACTAAAACGTGGGGAGTGTTATTTAAACACCAATTTAGGTGAGTTGGTCTCTCAATGATTTTCTTTTTCTTGGGACTTCATTTTGATTTTCCCTGAAAGGAAACGCCAAGAATATTATATAACATGTATACAGTGACTTGTACTAATTTTTTTTGTAACATAACATGTACGTGTGTTTACAATGTACTGCAGTTTGTATGTCATATTGGGTGTATGATCACACTATGCACTAACGGTTTAATTGCTACTACATTGTAATTGGTCTGCCCACTGCAGTCAGTTGTGATTTTTACCTGGTATCCATCCCGAAGGATTGTTCTGCTTAAAGGTAATATCATACTTTGCTTTTTGTCAAAGAAATACGGATTCATGGGTAAAAATATCAAGGAAGATACATTAAAATTAATCTGTGAAAATTTCAGTCCCATACATTGCCCACTTTTTGAGAAAACAGTGAAAAACGGCCACAGTATTTCTTAAGTCTTTTAAGGAGTGACTTCAGTGTGTTCCTTCTCATACTTTTGCCATCGCCCAAGGTGCACATGGCTGTGAAGATAAATCGTGTTGTACTGTGGGCATGACTGGCTGTCAGAATTAACAGAATGTTGGTTTTGTTTGCTTTGGGAGAAAAAGATGCTAAATTTTCACACCAACACCAGATTACCTCGATGTTGTATGCCATGGTTATTCTGTGACTGTGAGAAACATCACTGTGTGGATTTGGTATCAAACAGTTCTTTTATGTTACATTATTTCAATGTATAATTTACATGTTAATCTTAATTATTTTGTTAATAGTACTACTACTATAATATTAACACTGTACTATATACATGTACGTGGAAACAATAAGTGCACAATCTACAAAATTACTCTCAATTAAAACAGCTTGTTGTTGTTTTTTCAGGTGAATGTTTTTCTGTCAATTAATCTCAGTTTGTGCTGTGGTAATTTTGATTGAAATTGGAGCAATGTGGAGAACATTTAAGAACACAGTTAATTCACAATTGAATAACCCTGTTTTTTGTTGTTTTTATGATTTATTTATTTCATTTCACATGTGTTGACTGTGTGTCAGAGCAGTTTGTACTGTGAAAATCGTGGTGGAAATTGGAGCATTGGTGTGATAATGCTACTTGAAGTTAAGGGAATGCAATTAATGTACAGGACTTGTAAAGTTTAAAATATGTTTGTATTGGACACTTGTTGGAACTTGCAACTGCAAAGTGACTAAAAAATAAAGATATATTATTGGGAGAAACAATGAACGTTTTATTAGTGTCATTATTATTAGAGTAATTGTGGACAAGTGGTTCCCAAAACTATAAAGGAAAGGACAAGTGGTTTCTAAAACTATTTAGTTATAGGAAAGGAAAGCAACTTTTTATAGCTTCTACTGCTCCAAACTTGCGATATTATTGACTTTCAGCAAATGTTCCAGAGTCCTTAAAACCGTGGGCTAGATTGAAGACATTACTCCAATATTTCAGTGAAAAAGTACAATTTTCTTGCTTGTTGCTATAATCTTAGGAACCACTTGTCCACAATTAGCACAACTGATATTAGTATTACTATTAGGCCTACTTCTTATTTCTGCAACAAGGCGTACAATATACAGGCGGTATTTTTCCTTTAAAACGATATGCAATTGCAAGTGGCTGTGCAATTGCTTCTAAGATTTTCCACTGCCAAAAACTTTACAACTTTACAACACAAAGTAAACAATCATGTTCTACTTACTTATTTCTACTGAAGTTTCATATTTTCAGTCTTACTTACTTACTTTCTCTTTGTCGCACTTGTTCTGTTCTTGTTTTGTATCCCTCCTTCCCTGTTTTCGCCCAAAGTTTAGTCCAAAACGCATGCACAAGTTCAATCAATGATGAAAGCACGCCCTCTATCCACAGTTGAATTATTGTCACAAGTATATTAAAATTTGGCTGAAAGAAAAGGGGGTGCACGCCTCATCACCCCACTCTCCCCCGATCCACCCCCGTCGATTTCTTTTCATGATTGGGGGATGGTTGGTGATTTGGTGTCCTATGCGAGGGAACGAAACGACCGAGTGGGGGGGGGGGAGGAGGGGACCCCCCTCCCGCACCAGGGACTTAAAAAACAAAAACAGTTGAAAAGTCGCATTTTAGAGCATTTAAAAACAATATTACTAGTTTTTTCATTATTTTGTTGGTACTTCAGATATTTTGTCGATATTAAATGACATTTAACCTCCAAATATTGGGGGATGATAATATACGCCACCCCCACCTCAAATATTGGGGGATTACCCCCCCCCCCCCCCCCCCCCATTCCCCTGGGGTCGACACCCATGCCCCGATCCGCCCCTGTTTATAAGGTAACGAAAAGCGAATGAGGCAACGACGGTTTTGGAGAGTGGGTGTTTAGGTTGGGCTGTCCTCTACATACATTCGGAGTCAGATCGATATTGAGGGCACCCCCCTGGACATCTCAACGACACGCCCCTCCTCCAGGACAGTGTCTGAACCAACTTTTTCTGAATTGAAGGGACCTTTGTTAGGGATGGTTTTACTTTTCGCCTGCCCATTCATGGGCCGGCGTGAGTTTACCGTAATAAAATCCGTTGACCAAATAAACAGGAACGCGCAGAACTAAAATCTGTTTAATGACCCCAAGACCTCGTGTCTTTTGTGCTCATAACGTCAGTATAACGATCATAATCTATATCAGAGAAAAGCAAATTCAGTTGCGTATCCCTTCTTAATTTGGTTGTCGAATCTTCCTTGTTGAAATCTTCAATAAGGCGTAGGCCGAATAGGCCCATTATCATGATCACGGAACTCGGTTATCAGTAGGCCTGTTTTGTCAAAGTAAACGTAACGCCAAACGCCATCGTCATTCTGCTGATGAACAAAAATTGTACACGAAGGAGTACCAACAAAACGGCTGAGGAATTACTCTAATTATTTTATTAGACCCGCTGGGGTCATCTATGAACCTAAACCGACTCCACAAGTTACAGTTGACACCCGGATCATAATTGGACCTCGCTCGTATAGCTGGAAGGATTAGGCCTGGAAATACAACCGTTGCTCTACAGGTTTGCTACGTATGGTGTCACTGCCTCCACGGATCGATACACGAACTTCGATTACATCGGCCAGTTTGCTTGGATCTCTATTGGCGTCCATTCAGACACCGAGAACATGTCACTTCAGGTAAGAACCAACTGGCGATGATGTTAATAGGCTGAAGACAAACGTCGTGATGGAGGCTATTGTGAGTAGCACAAAGGACCTTTTGATGGTTGACTACTGTGGGTAAAGAGGTTGTCAATATTTCAGTTGGAGAGAATCCAAACAGATATTATATAAACACCCGGGCAGTGAGGGGACTCGGTTTTTTATGAATGTTGTTTAGCACATCACACGTCCTGTCTCAGTTCAAAGAAGGCTGGGCCTGTCACAACAACGGCGTCTGTAAGCAAAAAGGACCACTACTTTAAAAACTTAACTAGCTGCATTATTTCTTCCTCGTGCCGTGGTGATAATCATAATGCCGACGGGATTTACACTATACAAATATTTTAACTTCTCTGTATTTATCATCATGATCTGGTATTCAACACTTTTAAAACAGTGACACTGCAGCTGGCTTATCTTGTACCCATTACGAAGATAACCGCCTCGGGCCGAAGGGACGATTTTGGATTCTTTAAAATGTTTCTCTGTCCAAACTCAAAGATATGACTTCCGTTAACGCAACGACCGGCGAGTGGATCGACGGAGCGACAGCCGGGGCAACTCTCGCCGTGATCACCAGCGTCTCGCTCACTGCCAACCTGCTTCTCGTCATCATCATCGGAAGAAGACGGCAGGTCTTCTTAAAGCCTGACGAGAAGTTGCTAACCCTCTACGGCTGCCTGGAAGGAGTTTATGCCTTCGTGCCGGGGTTACTGTCGACAGTGGCGTACCTGAGCGACTGGAGTGTCGACGCGAACGAAGTGATCTGTGATTTTCACGGATGGGCGGCCTTCGCGGTGAAATGCTCGTGCACTGTCGTGGCGACGGTTCTCCTCCTGCAACGATACCTTGATGGACGACAGAAACTCTCCAGGGTAGCAGCAAAGAGGCTGTTTTACGTGTCGATCTGCGGTGTGCTGGCGTCTTGCGTCCTGTCGGCCGTCCCGATTATGGGCGGCGAAAAGATGGCGTCTTTCGGCGAGCCAACTGGCAGCTACTGCCACTTTGACTACAGTCCCCGGACCGGTCTTTCTCGGGGATTTTCGATCTCGATTGTTTTGGCTGGTTACCTCCTCTTCCAAACGACCCTGTTTTGCTTTGTGTCGATTCTGTGCGATAAGAAACGCAACACGAGCCGCCAAAGAGTAGGCCTACCACAATCTGGAAGACCTATTGACAACAACAATGTTCACTTCCCTTCAGGCAGGGAAAGTGATACAAGAACAAAGCGCGCCGGCCAAAGAGGGTCGACCTATCTAGTTAGGGTCGACAATGGACCCGACAAATTTGACGTGGAAGAACAACGGTCAGGAAATGCTATCTCCTTGGAAAAGAGATCTTTTACAACATCGATTATTGCTGTTGTGGCCGTTCTGTGGTTGTGCATCCTACCATTCCTGGTAAGTTTATCGAGGATCGAACCATCGTGGAGTAGCACCCACATCATTTACTTATGATAAATAATAATACTCATCAAATAACCACAAGGGAAACTGACTGAATGGCTTCTGACTACCAAACGCACAAAGATAATTGACTATATTTGGGTCACGGGCTGGATGGCTCAGTTGGTAGAGCGCCTGTACGGTATTCAGATGGTCGCCGGTTGGAATCCCGCTCCAGTCAATTTTTCTTTGTTAACTTTTCAATGAAGATAAATATACAATTAATACGATAATATGCTTGTCCCATCGTCCCATCCGTGTCACAAGTTGGGTAACCTTATTTCCTTAACGGTTGTCGAGTAATTTGGAAACATGATTTGGGGCAAGTACACGGTATAGTAAAACTCCTTGAGCACCTTCTGTGCACTTATGGAAGAAGTCTTCCACCGTGGTGCACAAACGGCCAGGGGGCGCTAGCCCTCAAACTTCGCCATACGCCTACCGACATTCTTTACATGATGATACGTGTCAATGACTTGTATTTTCGATGACTAAATGACTTAATGATTAGCGAAGTGGCCTCGGGAGGGTGAGTGAAATCTTATCAAACAACTTAACCAAGCAGAAACTTCTTATGACGGTGATGACAAATGACTCATATCGATTCCATGATCTTAAATCAATCCAAAGTTTGGCACTGTATACTCGAAACGTCAGCTTCCCAGACGCTTACACAATCAACGCTCGCTTGTTCCTCAAGAAAACCACAAAAAAGGAAGAAAAATCAATCAGTTGCTAAAGTGATGAATTCTAGTCGTTAAAATGAACAAGGCACCTTTAAGAGGCGTGGTGAATTGTCCGAGGGCAAGTGGGCGGGACAAAGTGTGTCTATCTTAACTTTGGTGGGCGTCGGGCCGTCTCGCTTAATCAGAATTAAAAGAAAAAGGGTGGTATGCCATTTTATTTTGAGCCAGGGGCGCAAACGTCAGGATTCAAATAAGACGAAAACAGCCACGGAGTCTGTAGTGTAGGGCTTACTTCGATCATTTACCCAAGGCGAAAAGAATAATGTTCATTATCCAGTAGCAGTGTTTGACAGTAGGCCTATCATTCATTACAATATTTCAAACTGTTAGTGACGTTTTTCTCCAATTCCACCCGACGTTTCCCTCTCTTAAAGGTCGTGGTTGCACTCGCTCAAACAGGCTACACCATACTCGCTGGCGTAGATTTTGCAGTCGTGAGGATTGTGTCAATAGAGGGCGTTTTGACCCCCATCGTCGTCATCGTCAGCTTCCCGCCTTACCGCCACATAACTCTTCAAATCCTGACATGTGGATGGTGGTGCATCGATGGACCACGTGGGAGGACTAGTCGAAGCAAAGGACGTGAGTTGATATCCAATGCGTCTGATAGAAAGAGGGCGAGCGTAAGGCCTGGCCTAGAGTCTTGCTTGCAAAGCAGCTGTCCGGTAGGTCTAAAAGTGGCACTAATCTATCGATTCAGTCCTGGCCGTACATTTTGCCCAACTCAGCTTGGGGCAGTATTTAAAAGCTTTCGGGCAGCAGGCAGGAAACCTTTGCAAGTCAAACCACACAATTTCTTTAGCAATTTCCTCAAAGTAACTGCAGCCAGTTTGCTAATTTAGCATTTTGCGCCTTTCCGAAAAAGATCACTCCCTGGGAAGAAGATGACATCCGAAAGCTGGTAGGCCCCCCCCAATGTTTACTCTTGAAGTGAGCAAACATCACGCTGCTGATGGCCAGAGCTGCAGGAAACAAGGTCATGTTTCTTTTGCACAGGTCACTGTTCTGTTGTGCCATTCAGCCTCTAACACGTGCAGCTTTGACCACTGCCACTGCACTGAACGACACTGAACATGGCCCGTAAACCTAAGTTGAGATTTTTCATATCTGGAAATGACTTTCCTCCGACGTGCTGCGTTAAATACATTTTCAAGCTTGTCACTCATTAACAGTTTATGCTTCTTTCTGTTGACAGTCTTTGTAGCTGAAGACAACCGAGTATCCCAGTCAGTGGTCTATGAGGACTCGTATTCACGTGAATCTCCGGCGTGGTATTCTGTTCAACCTAACAGGTAACTATAACTTAGGAAACGTTTGGGTTCCCAAAATCATCCTGATGAAGTAGGCCTACGTCCAGAGATCTGCTGGACAAAATATTGTCATTAATTAGACCTAATGGAAGCATTATTTAGGAAGGGCCTACAATAGTTCTCAAGTTGAAGGACGTCATTAGAAATGTTAAACAAGATACTGCAGACAGAGGCTTTGACTAACTTCCACCATGACATTTTCAGATATTTTACATAAGTTATTTATTTGTCGTGTTAGGTCCTTCACCAGATCCTACAGCACTGGAGACCTCGCAGCCAACAATCCTGATGGCCTACCAGGCTCCTGTCGCATTCATCAGGGCCGCCACCACCAAGCATCACTTCGCTCCATCCTCCTCCCGTCCAAGTCGTCCGAGACGCTTACTCCTGGACGTTGTGGGAGGAAGCGAAGACGTAGCATCCACTGGGAGGACGGGGTCATGATGGGACAAGAGGTCGCGGGAGGTAGGCCAAATGCTGTCCTGATGAGAGAAGGACCAGATGGAGCGAAGACTGGAGTGGATTCCATCTGCTACATCGACGATGAGGCATCTTACAGCAGCGAGACGGGGAGCTCATACACTGATGAATGGACCAGTGGTAATACAAAAATTACATCCTTTATACAAACAAATTATTGGTGCTTCAACATTACATAGTAACCTGCTTTTGTGTGAACTGATTTTAAATTTCAGTTGTTTGTACTGCCAATGAAAACGTTAACATGACTGTTTGTACTTTTGTGTCCTCAGATTCTGACCACGAAGAAAACTTCCCCGGTGGTGAACCTGCTTTACCCGTTTACATCATCGATGGCAAGGCTTACTATATTCCTTCATCAGCATCCTACGGTGATGCAGGTAAAAGCCAGTGTGCCTTGTGTACTAAACAGGAGGCGCCATCTGGTCCAGAAACTGGATCCTTTTCCCAGAGTGCACATTGGAAAGACCATTACAGAACCGGGCGAGTCCACGGTAGAGCCGAACAGCGAGAGAGCAGTGTGTACAATACAGATGCAAGTTCTGTACCAATGACTCATGGTGGTCAAGAGTTACCGGCACAGCCTCTTCACCCTAAGAGCAAGAAACCAAGAGTGCTCAGGAAACGGACCGAGAGAATGCAAAGGATGAGAGCGACCAAGACAGAGACTTGTCAGCATGGTCTGACTGTGAAGCCACTGGATGCCAGCTCTGCTATGGATGTCCATATTATTCCGCAAAGGGAACTGATACATTCCCAGTATTCACTTTACCCGAATCAAAATGCAAATACCCCTTCAAATAATTCACACAGTCCGCAGGGAAGTGGTTATTATGAAAGAAGCATCCATCACAAACAAGAAGCTCTGAATTCGTACACTGGTACTCAGGATGTGACCCTGGATGAGCATCTACACGGGATGGTTCTGCTTCCCCAACAATTGAATTCTGAGAATGTAATGATAGATGATGGTTCCACAGCTGCAAGACCCCTTAGTCCTTTATCCCTGTCCAAACTCAATACCTCTACACTTAACCAAACGTTACCAGATGATGGACAAACAAGTCTTGGGATGCTCGGCCAGCAAGGCCTTTCTTCAAGTTCTGCGGATAGACCAAACTATCAGCAGGATGAAGGTGACGTCTCTGTATTCCATCTTGGAAGAGGAATGACATCACTGAAGCACCTTGAAATGCACTGCGAGAATCTGCTGGAGCGATCGCTATCTTTTAGAAACTCTTCGAATGGGACTGAGGTGCAGGTGACTGGTGAGGAATCGATGAACAATGAGGTACCACGGACAGATCAGACACAGGTCAGTGAGGTAGGGATGACAGAAGCACAACTGACTTGTGAGGTTCAAACGAATAAGCAGGCTCTCGTTTCTCACCAAACCCTGACGACAACTGAAGATCCAATACCGAGCGAGTCACTGGTGCCGGAGGTATTGGAATCAAGTAAGGCAATGCCTACAAGCGAGGATAAAGAGACCAGTGAGATACACATGAACCACGACAGAAAGACATCAGATACTACAAATACACAATACAAAAACCTCTCTTTAAATAGAACAGATATTGAGCCGCGAGTAAGTGAATCTCGTAGGCAGGATATTTCAAAACAAATTAGTGAAGCGAGGAACATGGAAATGAACAAAGAGGTGAACAGAGGACCTCGAGTTGTCATACCCTCATCAGATCAACTGCCATATGATGAGGGTCACCTTATGAAAGCTTCAGTCACATCAAGCGGTCAGATGGAATCCCACTTGAAAGCTAACACATTTGGGGTTGTAGACGAGAATTGTGAAATCTCTTCAGCCGACAAAACAAACGAACATCATAGTGAAGTCAAGTCCTCATCTCAGCCTCTGGAACTTCCAAAGAAACCCCAACACATAAACAAACAATCTGAAAACATGCAAGAGGTGAACAAGATGACGTGGAGCAGTGCGTCAGGGCATCCCACAAGCCAAGAAGCAAAATCGCCAAACCATCCAACTGAAAGAGACGTAGTCTTTCACGGACTTAATTCAGACGATCCACACGTCATCAATCTTCTTTTTCAGAAGGTTATGAGACAAGACACTAATCTTGAAACACGAGAACCTTCAAATGATGATACAAGAACTCGGGATCACCACACAATCAACGATGAGGTGGTGAAAGAAGGTCAACATGGTGAAGACTCCCTAAAAGCAAGCACTCCCACAACAAATGTTGACAATAAACAGGGTAATCCTGATGTCAAGATGGGTCATGGTGGTGAGAACTCCATTCAAACAGGCTCTCATGTGAACGATACCAATAAACACCACCAGGGTGACCAGAAACCCCAGCAAGGTCAGGATGGTGAGGACTCACCATCAGGTGACATCCCTTACAGGCATTTTCTGCGCAGCATCAACACAACCCCAACAAAGACACAGCCGGCTAAGCAGACAGCAATTCCAGACATCAATATTACACCCTCTGAAAACGATGTGATCTGGGCATCATCAGAAAGTGACGACTCGGAGAGTTCTGTCGAGTCCTTGTTCTGCAAGCCACCCATGCTTAAGCTAGGTAGTAAAAGAAGAAAGGGTAAGAACAATCTCATGGTCCCCTATTGGCTGAATACTCGCAGGCCAGAAAACGATCAAAATTCTGAATCGGGTAACAATTCACAATTGAACGCCAATTCTAAATTAGAAAACAATTCTCAGTTTGATAACGATACCCAATTGGACACCAATTCAAAATCTGAAAGCAGTAATGCCAAGAATCTTAAACTCAAAAGTGAAAAGGAAGAGGATAAACAACAAAGTCAAAATACAGAAAATGACAATTTCAGCAACAATGAAATTCTGACATGTAATATGGAATCTGGGAATGAAGTTGTAGGTGTGCGCTATTTTGAATGTGACGAGCCCAGCTCAAGGTTCACAAATAATGAGGCGGGCCCTATAAACTTTGAGCTAGACAAACATTTCAACAGGAAGCTGAAACAAGCAGGAAAAAATGGCAATCAAAGGCAGCAAGTGCCAGCTGTGACAATCAAAACCAGATCACCAACTGGAAAAGAAGAGAATACATCATCAGTGCAGAAACACAAAACTGAAACTCAGGCAACCAACAAAAGAAGCTTAAACGCTGGACATGCTAAAATTAATTCATGCAAAGAATTCAACAGTTTAAAAACCGGTGTGCAAGAGAAAAACACAAATTCTCATGATGGCTCGTTGAAGAGGTCCAGCAACTCTGAGAGTATTACTGAAGCATCGTTAGCGCCACCTGATCAAATTCATCAAAGGCGTCGATCACAGTCCTTGGAGAGCTCTGCTATCTTAGAGAGTCTAACATCACTGGGACCTGCTGGATCCTCTGGGACCGGCTTTGAAGGCCAGCGTCATCAAGACAACGGATCTGCAAAATCTGTCAGAAGGAGAAGGGACTCCTTGCCACTGCATACCTTCAAAGACGTTCCAAAGATGATACACTTGAAAAGTGATATTCTGTGAGGAATACAAAAATGAACATAAGGAAAACCTTGTTCATCCCATGGTATGGGTGGTGTAGTGTACCTCTAGACACTCGATGAAATGAATGTCTCAATTTTTATACTGGAATGAAAGTTTGTCATGGTTTTCATTTCACATCTTGTTGGTGAAATAAAGATCCCATGTGTAACTGAGTTCAAATGTGTCTTAGTCAAGCCATTGGCAATTGTTTTGTTTTTGTTATATTTATGGGATACACTGGTAGATCTGGCATTCGTCTTGATCATCAGTGATACGCTTGGAATGGTCTATAGGTGCTTTTGAGGAATGGGGTTTACGAAATGGAGGCTCAGGCTCTAGCTCCACTTCGTGAATGCATTCTAAAATAATGGGTATCAAAATAGAGACTTTTGGCTGCAGTTCGGAAATAGATTCTCTGGTTTGAAAAGGGAAACAGAGCTTTGGTTTCAATGAAAATCCACAACCTATATTTTCAGCATATGGATGATAGAGTCTGAGCTTGAGCCTCTGTTTCGTAAACTTCCCCCTATGGTTTTATAACAAAAATTTAACCACATAAAATGAGCAGAAATACAAAGTGTTATGTTCTGACTTGATGACTCAATGCCTTCATTTATATACACACTGTATTATTACCCTTGAAATATCACTTCCATAATAACTTTTAAATAAATTTCTCTAACAAAAATCAGCTCTCACAAATTCATTCATGTATGTCATTTTGCATTAGTGTTAAGATTAAAAATTTTTGTTTTGTACAAGTGCAATTACTGATTAGTCCCCAATTGGCTGGTGCTCTTGGAATCAGATAAAATATTTTTACCGTCTTGGCAAAACTCTGCAAAGCACACTGCTGCAAGCTTTAACAAATTTCCTGGTTGAACACTCCTAAAATTTTGCACTGATGAAAGTTTGCCATTATGCAAATTTAAAGTATTTCACAATAATTATTGGGAAGGATTTATTTCGTCTTTCACCCAAATATTGGGTACCAATTCATCTGCCTCAGCTCTGATTATTGCCTTTTTGAACAAACTATGACCACAAACCTCCTTAAAAGTTTTCCTCAAATAACCACGAGGGAAACTGACTGGATAATTTTAACTCATTGAAAAGTGAACAAAGAAAAATTTACTGGAGCGGGATTCGAACCAGCAACTTCCAGAATACTGTGCCGGCACTCATACAAACTGAGCTTTCCAGCCCAACGTAGGTGGTGTCCCTGGTCAATGGTCAATTACAATATCTTTGTTCGTTTGGCAGTCAGAAGCCATGAAACCACTCACATACCGCTATATTCCAAGGATCATTGAAGATATGTGTAGCAATGATGCAACCTGAGAAACAGTACAAAGAGTTCCAATAATTTTCTTTGTTCACTTTTTACTGACCTAAAAGTTTCTTGTTACTGGTAAATAAGTAGCTCCAGCAATCCTCCTTTTGCTATTGAGAGTCTTCTCACACCACCCCATAATTGAGGGCAGCTATGAACAAGGGGCCAATTTCACAAGACATTTTGTGCTAAGCAATTTTTTGTGCTTAGCAGCTCCACGAAATTGGCTCCTTGACATACACATTTGGACGGTCGGTCCCAGTACCGTTTCATTCCACTTGCCACTCCTTGAAGAAATCATTGCCCTTGTCGTCCACCACAATGAAGGCTGGGAAGTCTTCTACCTCCACGCGCCATATAGCCTCCATGCCCAGCTCCGGGTACTCCAGAACCTCCACCTTCTTGATGCAATTCTGGGCCAAGATGGCTGCCGGTCCACCGATGGAACCCAGGTAGAAGCCTCCGTGGGTCTTGCATGCTTTTGTGACCTGGTGAAAAAATTCATTGAAACCTTGATCAACTTCGTGCTTGTTGAGTGCACATGAACAAATCATGCACTGGCTCAGGTGGGATTCGAACCCAATACCTCCTACTTCATACTAGTGTAGTGCAGATGCCATTGCAATCAATAAGCACTGAGCATACAGTGCTCATCTACGTCAGTGAAAGGCAAGCCTAATTTGCATTATCTCCTCCCCGACGAAAAATCATTTATATTCATGCTTGATCAAATTTTTTAAGACCGGGTGATAAATTCAATGGTGCCTGGATAATTTCCTTGAAGAATCTAAGGTCTAAATTCCTCATTCTGATCAATCATGAAAATTTTCACACACATCTTTGCTGCAGGTTAAGTCTTAACCAATTAAAATCCCCCCCAAAAATATTTCAGATGTCTGATTAAGGGACCTTCATTAAGATTGCAGATTTTCATCAAAGAATCTGAAATTGAGATTGCAGATTTTACATCAAAGTAATGACCCAAGGCACGGAGGCTACGACATTCACTGCCTCCTTGGAGTTCCAGCACGGGAATGACTTGCTGTTAGCCTACCTGTTTGCTCCGGTTGCCTTTAGCAAGCATGACCATGCTGCCACCAGCTGCTTGAAAGTTGTCCACGTACGAGTCCATCCTTCCGGCTGTGGTTGGGCCAAACGATCCTGACGCATAGCCCTACAAGAAAGTCAGAATGGACAATCAATAGTCATTTTGAGATATTAGAGGAGTTCCATGTTTGTTATGAATGTACATTGTATAGTTTTGTATATACAGGTAGCTTCTTAACGTACGTGTGCCAAAATGCCATTTGAAAACAAGGGAAAGAGTTTAAGGTTTCATAGCTCAACTCAACTTTTGGAAAAGTTCTTCCAGAAAATAGAAGATAGAGACTCCCACATGATGACACTAGAAGGGGTCTATAGATCTCAAGTTTAAGCCATCAACCAGTGCTTGGCCTGCTTTCCTAACTGCACTGGGATTGACTTGAGGCGGTCGTACCCAGTGCAGTTGGGAAAGCGGGCAAACCACTGATTGGCACAAACTTAAGATCTATAGACCCCTTCTAGTGTCATCACTTGGGAGTCAGAATCCAAAGTCGAGCATTCTCTGTCTTCTATCTATGTGTTTTCTGACTCCCAAATGATGTCACTGCTAGGACTCTAACAAGGAGTTTGTGTCAACCAGTGCTTGTCTAACCGCTGCCCTGGGATTGACTTGAGGAGGTCGGTCCTACCTCTGGTGTCTTGGCTGGTCCAGCATAGTACACCGGATGATCCTTCATGTACTGCGGCATGCCCTCGCCTCCATCCAGTCTCTCCTGGAGCTTGGCGTGGGCGATGTCCCGGGCCACCACCAGCGTGCCGGACAGGCTGAGCCGCGTCTTGATAGGGTAGGTAGAGAGAGCCTTCCTGATCTCGTCCATGGGCTGATTCAGATCAACCTGAGACAAGAAGGAAACACATAGAAGTCAATCATCAAACAACCACAAGGGAAACTGACTGAATTTTAAAGTCATTGAAAAGTGAACAAAGAACAAAGAAAAACTGACTGGAGAGGTGGCCGGTTCGAATCCCGCTCCAGAAAATTTGTCTTTGTTCAGTTTTCAATGACAAAGAAGTCAATTTAGGATCAATACAAAATAAAGAAGAAATCAAGCGAAAAGAAGTTTGTATTTATAAAATATTCAAACGATTAAAGCAACCGCATCATCAATTTTCAATACTTATTCGAAAGAAAATTATTTTATCATCGTTATTTCAGGACCTGAACATCCTGAATCTTCCAAAAATCTTTCTCATGCCACGCTTGGGCTTCAGATTTGTGCTAGCTCCATGATTCTTTGTAAGGGTGAGAAATGGCTAGCGCTTTGGTACTCTGTATTAGACCAAAGTAAAGGGGGTATTTTCAAGCCTTGACCAATCAGAAAAGATTTATAATGTTTCTTTCCAATCAGTGAGCACCGACTGTTCATTGGACATATTCAAACGCAAAAAAAATAGTATTTCAATACTGACTGTCTAGTACCTTGACTACTTCCCCACCGAGATGCCCCGTCTCAACCTCAGGCAGGTACTTCCCAGGTTCCGTTTCCAGCTGTTCTAGAAAGACACCCTCCTCGTTGATTTTACCTAGAATCTGGACGTGTGTAACAAACATTTGGCAGGTTACAAATACCATCCATGCTTTCACAAATTTAGGGATACAATTGGTTACAAAATGCCACAATTCTGAAAGAATGAACGAAATATCATTTGCATTTGGCTACGAATACTATTGGCTACTATTGCGAAGGACACAGCTACAGCCTGGGGCCAATTAAATTGCTTAATAGCACAAAAATAGCTTGCCCAATAAAACAAACCACCATTGCAAGTTCCATTTAATATTCATGGTCAGCGAACAACAGCCAAAGAACAATTGCAAGTGATACACAACACACAGAAATTTGATAGCTAATCATGTTTTTACTAAGACAGAAATGTCATGCTTATCAAATTTTTGTGCTAAGCAGCTCTATGAAATTGGCCCCTGATCGAGATTAGGGATGTTACTGACCTGCCTGTCGGCCGAACAGGAAACCCCGAGGCCCACGGGGCAAGAAGCCCCGTGTCTGGGCAGCCTGATGACTCGGACGTCATGGCAGAAGTACTTGCCCCCAAACTGGGCCCCGATGCCCGTACTCCGACACAGCTCCAGAACCTTCTGCTCCATGTCCAGGTCCCGGAAGGCTCGCCCGTACTCGTTACCTTTGACATCAACAACATATAAATGAGCTCCTTGAAAAGACAATTGAGCTCTGTGGAGCCACAGACACAGCAAACGTCTTGCCAAATCAAGACTTTTGTAGGACATGGTAAAGATAGTTTAACATTGCAAATTAGGCTTGCCCTTCACCAACGTGGATGAACACTGCATACTCAGTGCTTGTTAAGTGCACATGAAGAAAAAATCAAGCACTGGCTAAGGAAGGAATTGAACCCACGACCTCCTTGAGACATTGTTACAAGCAGCAGAGCTGTCATGTGTCACTTTGTGTCCATACCTGATATCTCTACAAAATAGATAAATCAATCAACAAACCGATCATGGTATGGGTCAGGACAATGCGAGTCAAATCCACTTTAACCCTTAGACTCACCTGCCGTTGGAAGGTTGTCCAGGTATTTGGTGGATGCAAGTTTGACGGTCTTCAGGGTCATTTCGGCAGAAAGTCCTCCGATGACCAAGGCCAGATGGTAGGGTGGGCAGGCTGCCGTGCCAATCGTCTATGATATAAACAAGGCAGAGGAAGATCAAGTTAAGTCTTCAGAGAAAATCTGACATCATTAGAGATGTCATTGGGGTTAGGGTTAAGGCAGGGCTGGATGGCTCAGTTGGTAGAGTGCCTGTACGGTATTCAGGAGGTGGCCGGTTCAAATCCCGCTCCAGTCAATTTTTCTGTGTTCACTTTTCAAATCATTAGAGATTATCAAACAACCACAATGGAAACTGACTTATTGCAAGGTAAACAAAGAGAAATTTACTGCAGAGGGACTTGAACCAGCGACCTCCTGAATACCGAACAGGCGCTCCATCAACTGAGCTATCCAGCCTTACGTTGGCGGTGTCCCTAATAGTCAATTATCTTTGTTCGTTTGGCAGTCAGAAGCCATGAAACCATGAATCATTAGAGATCAGTCAAAATGAATATTAAAAAACTGGAATAAGAAATAGTTTCTGCAAAGGAGCTCCGTGAAACTGGAGAAAAGATCTTGACTCACTTTGATCTTTTCGTTCACAAAGTTAGCAAGCTTCTCCGGGTTGAGGAGGGCCTTGGTCTGCTGGTACAGGAACGTCTTGTTGGCCGAGCCGCCGCCCTTGGCAATGAAGAGGAAGTTGTACTCGTTGCCTGGTGTGGCATACAGCTCCACCTGGGCTGGCAGGTTGGTACCCGTATTGACCTCTTTAAACATGTCCAGGGGCGCTACCTTGGTAAAGAACGGGCATAAATTTCACACAGGGTTAAATGTTTTAAAATTCAATCCTTTTGTATAATTGGTGGGAGTGGCAAACAGAGACAAATGACACACCTGTCTTCAATGCCCTCTCTGACTTTTGAGATTTTGCAGTTTGTGTCCTGGATGATGTAGGGGTTGTAGGATCTTTACCTGTGAGTAGCGCAGATTCCTCTGTGTGTAGGAATTGTAGACTCCTCTGGATAGGTGTTCTTCATCCTTCTCATCTGTCCATACATTCTGGCCCCTCTTCCCTGCAAAAGAGTTGATTTTACACAAGATAATACGATATTATGTGGATCGGTTTGCGGAAACTCAAACACCATGTAAGAATCGTTCGTAATTTTGCATTTCTATTTCGTTCACACTTCTCGTAAGGTCTCAATGTCTCGACTAGCCTGCTCTAGCCCTCATCAGGAGACTAGTCCTCATCAGGTCTCCAAGGCAAGACCAAGGCATTCGAGACCGAACCCAAGACCAAGACCAGCCCTACTGAGACCGAGACCAGCCCTACCAAGACCGAGACCAGCCCTCCCGAGACCGAGACCAGCCCTTCCAAGACAGAGACCAGCCCTACCAAGACCGAGACTCCGGTAGGTCAAGACCTCCAACACTGGAAGAAACCAAGAAAGGAACAAGCTTTAATTACCCATAATAATGGCAGTTCCAGTATCCTGGCAGCCTGGTAGCACCATGCCAGCGGCAATGTTGGCATTCTTCAGGAGTTCCAGAGCTACAAACTTGTCATTACTCGATGCTTCTGGGTCGTCCAGGATACTGCTCAATTGCTGGTGATTTTGAGAGCAAAAAGCCACACTTAAATTAGACAGGAAACTACAAGTAAATTACTTAATTAACTCCACTGCAAACTGCTCATCAGACAAAATAATGACCTCAAATTTATAAAATGCTTGGAGATAGGAGAGCCTGATGGATTTTGATCATACCAGAATCTTTATCGATCGTGTGTTACATTTCACCAAGTGTGGCACTATGGCGCATGCGCACTTGTGAAGAAAATAGCTGCGCAATATCAATTACGAGCCTCTTTTACAGCAAAATTTGTTTGGCAGGGGGCACGGAACAAGTCCCAGCAAGCATCCACACTTTTGGATTGTCAGGGGAAGTCCTGATATTTGAGACTTTCCTAGATAATCGGGACCTCACCTCGTCTGAAGTGTAAGAATAATCAGAGAATTCCTGATGCTGATGTCCACTTGCAATCCACCCTGAAGGTTAGGGTTACACCGAAACAAGGCCACATACCTGAAGGTGTTTGGGTCTCAGAAGATGGGCAATATCCGCCATCGCCTGCGATGTAATCGTCGTCAGTGCTTCGGGTTCCACCTTTAGAATCTTCCTGCCCTGAACGTCGATGGTTGATACAAAGTCACCTGGCAAAAACCGCGATCATAATCAAATTTTCAAGGAAAAAAATTCATTTTCGAAAACAGGAAACGTTAAAAGGAAACCAAGCAAAATGTTGGAATGTTTATAACTTATTATTTTAATATATCATAAATTGTGATAATGTCATCTTGGATAGATTTTTTGCCTCCACTTTCAAGTACATACTCGTCAGCTTTTTGTACGGTGTGTCCAGCTTGGTGTCCGGCTGCATGATGTCCTGATAGTGAAATGCTTTAACTGCAGGTGCGGCCTTTGATGCCGTGGCTTTGCTGCGGGACAGCGACGTCTGACGCAGGCACTGCTGGCACAGCAGCAGGCCCCGTCTTGTTGACTGCGGCAGCATGGCGTGGAAGTTGGACCTGAAACAAAAACTGCAGCAGATAAACAAGTGAACATGAGCATGAATGATACTATTATAGCATAATGTTTGTGACAAAAAACTGAACATAAGGGCCTAAACCAAAAATGCTTATTAGGCCTATTTATTAGTGACGTTAATTACTGACATCTGTCGAAAAACTCCATGCCTGGTCGAAATGTGTGCACAAGCGAAGCAAGGATAGGCCTAATAAATAAATTTTATTAGGGGGGCCTTTATAAAATGTTATGTTCTATGGCCCCTAGTTATTTTCCAAAAACGTTTTCATATGAAACACATTCAATTGCAAAATTATAGATTTAAGCCCCGCCCCTCTTGCTAGCCTATGGTTGATGTGGTGCACATGAAACTTTTGTTATGTCATTACATTTGCACTTCACTCATTTCGTGAAGTTTTTGCAAACCAATAATTACAACAACACAGTCTAAGTAGGCCTAATAAAAGTAATAAGAATTAAATAATCCTGAGAAACAACCAAGCATAAACGTACGACGTAAAAACAATTCTAACTAATTTTCTTCCAATATAAATCGAGGTAATTTACCAATTTCAGGGATTAAAAGTAGAAAATCCAAAACGTCTGCACGTAACGTCCTCCTTTTTTAGACTGGTCCCTTTTTGATGAAACGTGCAGATTACAATACGTAGCGTACAGGTACAGTCCAGTTTAAAGGCATAAAAAGAGATGCACAATTTGACCAATGAGAGGCTATTTCACTAAGAGGCTCGGCTGTTCGTCCAATGAGATTCATCGTAACTAAAGGCAAAGTCCAAGGCGCTAGTTTTGATAAACTGTGTTGCACGAAATTTACTGGGGAATACTGGCTTAATCACTCTGATACTGAAGACAGAAATCACTTTAAAAATAATTCTAATAAATGATGAGATTCCTTTATTTCATAGGACTACTTCTCGTGATCCGATCAGGCGTTGATGGGTCGATTTTCTCCTGGATGTTCGGTCAGAAAAGCCCGTCTGATTCTGACCGAGTGGACGAAAACACCGACGCCGGCGATGCACCGTCTGGGCCCCATGCGGCGGCGGGGTTCGGTCGGGTGCCTTTCGAAATGATGTCGGCGGAGCAGAGGTTCTTGAAAGCTGGTGAAGATTACATGGCCGGACTTTCAGAGTTGGATACCTGCCATCACAGGGTATGGATCACTTATCATATCAAGCCAGGGCTGCGTTGACTTCTTTGTTATGATCACGATCGACTTGTCAATTGTCATTGAATCCTCGACTTTGTACTTTTGTTAAATGACCAAATTTAATTTTCCCTCGAGACCCCATAATTGTTAATACTTCAACATGAACACGTAGATGAAATAATTAAAACAAATTGTACACTCATACAGTGTGATGAACTGTCATTGTCAATGTCAAATAATTATGTTTGTGGATGTAGGAACTAAATGCCATCGGGGTTTACTGAATAGCAAGATTGCCTTCATATTCTTATGATGTAGATTTTGTTTTCTTCACTTTGTTCAATGCAGGTCATCGCTGATCTGGAGACCTCGTGCAATGACATCACTGAAGAGGAGCTGGGTAAACTGGGAGTGGCACTGCTGAACTGTCAATCACAAGCTGAAGGCAGGCCAACCTTCCCTTGCACCAAAGAAATGGTAAAACCCATCGCACCGAAGGAATGCCTCATTTCAGAAAATTGTGTTTTATAGATAAATTGCAGCCTGGTAACTTGGTAAGGCATGTGTGGTGAGTTTGGTACATAATGTACTTCCACTTAAATTTTGAAAATGAACGTATGACATTTCTAATACAGAAAAGTAATTGCACAGCTGGCCATCAGCAGTGCTGTGAAAAGCTTGACAATTAAGCCAGGGGTGCGTTCCACTCCAGCTAGCACTAACTGTGCGTACGTCGCACAATGTGCGCCACCGTTTTCAAACTGGAACGCGCTGTTTGCAAAACATGAACACAACGTTCGCCTAACATAGCTAACGGTGTAGAGGATCTGTTAATCTCCAGCTTGGTGGATTGATCCATGGCATTTCATTTCATCTCTCAATGCAGGCGTTAGCTGAATGCACAAGCGGAATGGATGCCACTACCTGGAACACCTATCACATCATCAGTGACCGGTCCCGCTCCGTCTGCTACGGGGTTCGACAGCAGCAATTTCAGCGCCAGACCCGTTACGCCGTCAACCAACTGGCAGCAACTGCGACAGATCAGCTGAACGCCATGGAAAGTCTCAGAGTAAGTGCACAGCGACAAGCTACTTACCTCAAGTTATCCAGACCACATGGCTTATTTCCCTTGAATGGTCAGTCATGACATAATGTATGTCAATTATCTCTGCCGTTTTCCAGGATGGTCAAGATGCTCTGCAGAGTGTGGCCAAGGACACCTTGACGATAATGACGGATGGTCAGCAAGAAATGCTCAACAAACAGGAAGTCCTGAAGACATCGCAGGTGAATTAAAACTGGCCATCTACTTTTATGGGATGGCAACGTCAAAAAGACAACCAAACAGGTTGTGCAGAAGAAAGCTGGGTTGAACATTTATGGCTGACTTGAGCAAAAGGGATGACCAAGGTTTGTTTGAATAAACTAGTTCCAAAATATCATTTCCCTACGTGTCCGGTGAACAGATTAAATAGTTAGTCTGGTTATGGTTTGGCAAACCACAACCTATATTTTCAGCATTTGGTTTACAGAGACGAGTCAGAGTTTGAGGCAGAGCCAAGCTTTGAGAAAGGCTCCTTGACTAATTTTATTTCAGTTAGCTGCCATGGCAGCCTTCAGGATTCTGATTAGGCCAGCCTGACAGATAAATCCTAGTAGTGTCCAATTTGGACAAATTTGTTTGATAGGTTCTCACTACTTCTTCTCTCCGACTCACTTGGCAAATTGTTTGGCCAGTATGGAATGTGAACGCTTGCTGCTAGGGGCTCATGCATTCTAAAAATGTTTTACTTGATTCTGCCCTTCAGGGTGAGATGCAAGTGACCATTGAAGGTAACCTGAGAGATCTGACCAGTGAGAAGGCGCTGATCGCAGCTGGCCACCGAGAGCTGGCCAGTATGACCGACAGCATCAGACAACAGTTAGGTAAGATAGTACGGATGGGATCAATCAGCACTGCCCACTCAGCTTCACCTACTGCTCCTGTGATTCATCAATAGGTCAAACATTTGAAGTCCCTGGCCTTTCTTCCCTCTTTGCAGACAAGGCCACCAAGCAGCTGCTGGACCAAGACCATGATCTGAGGCGGAATCACGAGGAGATACAGCAAGATCTAGCCAGCATCCGCCTGAGGGCCAAGGAAGTTTGGGAAAAGCTAGGTACGTAATTAATGATAGTATGAAAACAAAATCAATCAATCAATGCATTGCCTCATATCTACCTTCGAGCGGTACTCCTTCGGTCTTCTGATAGCCATCCCCAGGCAGCCATGTGACCCATCCTCATCTCAGCAAAATAAAGATGCAACTGATGATGCAACCACGTGTCATTTGGATGCCCTACCCAGAGACTCCTTCCAGTAGGTTCTCTCAAAGAGAGGATCCGCCTGGCAGGATCGCAGGGAATCTAGCCACAGGATTGTACAGTCGTATCTGGCGCTCACTTATTATGCAGGTAATAGAGACCTATGACAGATTAGACCTACTGTATTACATGATCAAAACAAAAGAATCTCACAAATTTAATCGCAAGAAGACAGAACCACATCACTATTACTTGTTTGTTCCGGCCGGGTACAAATTCAGATCCTTTGATTATTCTAGATGGTAACATGGAGCATGTGGCACTTTACCAAGACGAAACATTCCATTACTACAAGGAGACCATTGATAACCTCAAGAAGATGAACGACACCATCAACTATCTCCTCAACTTGGTCAACCACATGCAGACAGGAATCGATGAGAGACTCGGCTGGTTGACCTCCCTGGTTGGCGGTGTAGGTAAGTCAAAACTCGCTACCATCTTTTCATATAAATAACCAGTCCACAGTGTATTTTGCATACTGCAAAGAGAGCAGAGCAAAAGGGTAATAATGAATCGCTCTTGTTAGTAAACTAAATCACAGCGCTTTCAATTATTATTATCCCTGGTCATTAGGCCTCATTAACATTCCCGAAACAATCTCAGCTCCCTTGGGAGTATACAGCACTGGCATGCTGTAAAGCACACAAAGGCTAATCAAGCACAAAGCCATCTCTACCCTCATCACAGGTACCCATTTACACCTGAGTGAAGAGGATATGTGACAGAGCGTCTTGCCCAAGGACGCAAGCACCACTAACCAATGGCTGGATTCGAACCCATGCACAATCTGTAGATACAAGATCTGGAGTATGACACACCAGACCAGGCCACTAGCCCCCATTTACTGTTATAATGTAATGGAATTTGCAGGGGAGAATCTGAGCTTGTTGTCGACCTGCGTGGCTCACTCTGCCTACTTCCTCCTGGCCTCCCTCTGCGTGACCTTCCTGCACACCCCAACCTTCTCCCGCATCGTCCTCCTGCTCCTGGTCCCTCTGAATGCAGTCACTGAGATCAGGCACGGCGCCAGTCTGGACTTCTCTGGCCTGACCATCCTGATTGCGGGAGTCGTCCTCGGTGAGTGAGATGATCTTACTTTTAGCGGGGACATAGGTGGCAAAGTGCGTTAGGCACTTGCCTCTCACCAATTTTCTGATGACAGGTAACAAATGAGACGTGGTTGAAATGCTGTCTGACTCTCAGTTTCTGATTTCTTTCTTTAGCTAACTGGATCGTTCTGCTGATCATGAGATATCACCACGGTCATGGTTTGACCAGCTCCATCAAGCCGAATCGTGATTCCATGGCTCAGTCCCCTTGTCAGTGCACCTGTCCCAAGCCCAGATTCATGCTGCCACCTGCTATTCACCGATCTCTCCTTGGGTAAGCTAGCTGCCTCAATTTCAACGTAGATTGACATAACAATGATGACAATTTCTTATTTGCGTAATTTTTCATGCTCAGCTCAAAATGAAACTTGAGCAGAAACAAACAATTTTCTTTTTACCAAAACAAGTTTTCAGCTGAAATTTTTCGGCGGCCATTTTTTTGGTGTGGTGCTCAAGTTTTTGTTTTAACCAGCTATGCACTTTTCTACCTTAATAAACTTGGGCTCTGTTTCATAGAGCTAATTTTTTGCTAAGCAGAAAAGAGCTGAAAACCAATATGTTTTGTGATTGGTACCATGCATCTGTTAGTAGCATAAGCAATTAATTATAAGCAGCTTCTATTTTTGTTCACCTAGGCGTAATTCATGTAAGTACTCAGCCTGGGAGTGGGAGGAATTATTTTACCTTATTCCTACTTGATGTAGCTTTCTTAGCTCTGATGTTGGATACTCATGGAAATTCAGGCCTGATTGATGTACTCATGCTCAGTGCTTTGGTCTAAATGTTCATTTAGCTACTACTCAGTCCCCAACTACTGTGCCTAGGATTGAACAGTGCAATACGTACAGAGGGAAATACTCTCACAAATTTTCACTCCAACAGAATTGCGTATTTTATTTCTCGTCAGTCAAAGCCACAGCGAGTTTTCCGATGATGACGACTACACCCTTCCCACCGACCTGTCGGCCATAACAGGCGAGAACACGTCCTACACGCTGAACAGTGCAATGATGTCCGAGTCCAGCACCTTCGATCGGGACTCGACCTTCACCGGTACCAACCTGACTGACCTGGGACTGACGTCCCTCAATGAAGGCCACTCGATCAGCAAAAAGTGAGTTGGTTTCACGGTAATCAGGAATGAGGCACGTACGTTCATCTAGCCTCCCGTTAATTTTTCTATTCTTTCTCGATATTCTTTCCGTAAGCCCTTTTCCAGGCCCCAGAAGGCTAAACTTTTAGTAAATATCGATACATTCCAGGGGCAACATTCGAGGTACCCCACTTGACGCTACTAAGACCCCAATGCCATCATCACCATCTCTCCTCGGCTTTGGCTCGCTGCCTAACCCAGCCCGCAGACATCTCGCTGCAGCTCTTGAAGAACTGCCGAAACCAGCAGCTTCACCCCGCAGCCAAAGAGAAGGAACTCCCTCAAGGTACAAGAACTTATAGATTCTGTCTTCTAGGAATTAAGAACGTCCGTGACGTAAGAATACTCTTGCTCCTACTCCTATAGGTCCTCAAGAAGTGTGATAGATATTCACAGATTTCATCTTCTCAAGGGATATACATGTATTGTTGTTTAGCAAGGAACCTCTTTTAAATAAAATTACTCACAGATTCTATTTATCAAGCAAGAAGCTCCTTCAACGCATGATTACTCCTAGGAGTAATCAAAAGAAAGTTCCTCAATTAGGCATAAAATATCCCCAGATTCCTCCTTTTAGAAGGAACTTCCTCAAAGTACTCGAAGACTCGATTTCGTCCTCGAGCAAAAACTCCCTCTACTCTAGGTACACATAAACCATCCTCGATACTTCACCGTTCCCCCTCTGTCAGACTTCTTTCATCCAAACCTATGATCCTTCCTTCTCTTCATCAGCTCCAGACCCAGTACCCCGGGGAGCTCCCGTCCCAGTACTCCCGGTAAGCGCCTGTGCGGTGGCATCACCAAGACCGGCCAGCCCTGTCGTCTGGCCTGCACCCAGGGATCTAACTTCTGCTTCCGTCACACCGACGGCAAATGAAACTAGCAAAGCTGAATCAGCTGCCATGTTGTGTCATCAGGAGGGCCCGCTAGACTCTTAACTCTTATTGTGGTATTGCATTTCAGAAATGTAGTTTTCACTCAGTTTTGTTCTAGGCTACATTTTGCTGGCATAGCGTCAATCAAACAAAGAAAATTGACTATTAGGGACACCACCAACGTAGGGCTGGATAGCTCAGTTGGTAGGAGCGCCTTTGCGGTGTTGGTCGCTGGTTCGAATTCCGCTTCAATAAATTTGTCTTTGTTCACCTTTCAATATTTGTTTAAGTATTCTCAGTGGGTGTAAAACCACCTTGCAAACTTTGCTGAAGAAAAGGTAGAAGTTGCTTTTTGAACGGAATCCTTGAGTTAAGATGTGAGTTTGTATGAAGAATTTTGATTATTAATGCATTTTTTCAAAGCTATGAAAAAGAATATTGCAGACTCTATTGCTTATTGCAAGCAATTTTCATAAATTAAGGTTTATGCCATTTTGTACAAAGTTCTATCGTGTAAAAAAAAACCCCACAAATGTATGGATTATTTGTACTCAATTGATAAAGAATATCTTATTATCTTGTATAATGCAAATTTATTCGCACATTTGAATATGCTGTGACCTTGTAAATGTAACTTAGGTAACACACAATTTAATGATTATTTCTTTCAATTTTACAAAGCTCAATTCCAATTATTTTGGATAAAAATAGATTCAGAAAATGAAGTTACACATTTAAAAAAGTTGAAACAAAAAATACATCTCAATCATAATCATCTCCTTCATATTTCAATCTGTGCTTAATATTTAATTCGCTCATACAATAAGAAGTTGAACTTCCGTTGAAATTCAGAATATATATTTTTTTCAAAGATAGTACTGCCATAATTATTGTCTTTGCTTTGTAAGCGTGTAAATTATGTTTAGTTTATGCTTAAAAAATGCAAATGAAGTTCATGATTGCAATGAAAAAGATTAATATGTTACAATTAGGTATCGTTCAAATACAATTTGAATTTATGCAATATGCTGTAAATAGGAAATTAAATAAAATGTTGATTTCATACTGAAATTGTTATATTTTGTCCTTTTTACAGAATTTTGATGAGAAAGACTATAGTTTCCAAATGCATTCTTATGATCCACAAAAGTGACAATGAATTAAAGGTAGTATCATACTTTGGTAGCATACCGAAACAGAAATCTCCACAGATCTACCTATAACATAGGGTTTGAAGATGGTGATGGTAGAAACATAATGTTAAAATTGTTCTGTCTGAAATGCTGTATTTTTCAAGAAAAGAGACGATCAAAAATCCTGTGAACAGATTTTAATATTACCATGGGTGTTTTTCACTGTTTTCTCCAAAAGTGGGCACCGAATGGGACTGGAAATTTCACAGATGACTGTTGCTGTATCTCCCTTGATATTATTGCCCATGAATCTGCATTTCTTGGACAAAAATCCAAGTATGATACTAACTCTAAGGCATAGGCCTACTGTACAATTATACATGTACATACATCTATGGCAACAACCGTAATAAAATGTTTTACAGTAAAGCTGAGGACATCCATCAGAGTATCACACAAGCTCTCGACTGCGTCTGTCCTTTCCTCACAACCTGTTGATTCGAACCTCCATCTCCGTCCCTGACATACATCCCAACCGGTCCAGAGACCGGGGTCGCCTCCGTCTGTTCCTCTTCGTCAATAAAGTTCCCCCGATTCGCGACGGTCTCCTGGTCCTGTCTGATCTTAATCGAAGCCTGGTTTCGAATCCCCGAAGGGCCCGGTACGTCCTGCAGATTCTTCGGTCGCCCGTCGGTCTTAGAGCCGTGGCTGCTGCTGAGGGTACCATTCCCGGAGTCGGTCTCCGTGGAGGACCCCGACGATGCTTCATCGGAATGCCGTCCCCCGCCGTCGACAGCGTCGTTTTCCTCGTCTGTTGATCGCCGGCTGCCGGTGCTGGATCGACTGTTGTCCGAGTAGCTGCTGGCTTCATCATCGGAGTCTGATGAAGATGTTGCATCCTCGCTGTCCGATGATGGGTCTGTCTCGGAGTAGTCTGAAGATGAGGAACCCGAGTAGTCTGATGATGACGAACTGTAGTCGCTGCCTGAGCTGATGATTTGAAGAAAAAACATGAATGGTAATAATACAAACATGAATGGTATAATAAGTTTAACCGATTTTGAACAAGATTAAATGCTATTTTTCAAAGCGGTTTTTGTTGCAAGCGTCTTCATTGTGGAGCTTTCGGAACTGAAATTAAAAGGTCAATGGTTAATATCTCTCACGGAAATCTCTCCGGGGTCACCACGAACATAGGGCTGGATGGCTCAGTTGATAGTGCGCGCCTGTACAGTATTCAGGACGGGTCGCCGGTTCGAATCCCGCTCCAGTCGGCTTTTTTTATTCACTTTTCAATGACTTTAAACAATTCAGTCAGTTTCCCTTGTGGTTATTTGATGATTACTGTATAGAAATCTCTTCGGTTAACGATTTCGGAGCCGTTTTGCATATTGTTTATGAATGTCTCTGTGAAGGCTAAATTAGGCCTAACCGTTTTGTATACTACGGTTGAAAATCGCTTGATATTGTGTGCATTAATTGCTATATAAATATGGCTCAACACCAAATTGGAAATCTCGAACAGGTCCAAATGCAACCTTGAAATACAAAAAGCAACATGCTTGCAGTTCGTCCATCAGGCACTTGTAACGATTCTTCCATTTTTTGTCCAGGGCCCAAGTAATGAAATAAATCTCGGTGCCACATGGCAACCGAGGATTATCTCCATCTTGCTTGAGATGGCAAAACTAATGATGCAGAAGGCTTATAATGACTTGAGAATCAACACAAGTGTCTGCAAATCCCTGATTCTGAATTTAGGTTACATGTTCCCTCATTACATACCGCTTGCTACGTCTGAAGTTGCCTGGTCTATAGACCCATTATTACACGGGGTGATTCGTATATACCTTGAATTAGTGATTATCCTTCCAGGATCGAAAGAGAGGAATACACTGTATTCACAAGTTTAGGACTTAGGAGGTTACCTGACAAAAGTCTACACTCATTTTTCTAGATTCCTCAGATTTTTTTTAGTTTATTTAAAAAGCATTGACCGAAAATGTTTTTGGGGTTTTCTTTATCTCTTGAGCTCTGTCCCACTTATACAAGTGAGCAGGTTAGTTTTTATTACTGAAAACGATTGACGACTGAGCCGAAATTTCCATCGGTGTGCGTGTGACATTTCGCATATAATGCAACGAAAGCTTATGCACATTATTTTTTATCTCTAGTTAGTCAATAAAGTGCTATTTGTATTTTGCGATTTTATATTGCTTTTGACTTGTATTCGGCCATTGTTTGCTGAGCATAACATTCAGAAGGAGTTTTTGTCTGACATACTGATTTTATTTATACCAAGGTTTTTGGTGCTAAAGCAAGTTTTGGTGCCAAAGCATCTCTATGAAATTGGCCCCTGTTCTGCGGAGGGAAATTTGTCTTATTAAACTCTGCCAAAACCTCAAGTAAAACTTGAACGGTGAAAACACACATGAAAAAGCACGACGGTCCGATTTTCTCCCATTGAGTGAATGAGATTTCAGAATTTGTGTATCTACTATCTATAATTATACGAACCTGCTGTATGAGTCTGAATCCTCACTGTTTCTCGATCTGCGACTCTCGGACATGCTACTAACTGATAGCGCACTGACGGAAGACCCTCCCACACTACCCCGGCGATTGGCGCTGGCTGTGCTCCCCCTTCGCCGGTCAGACGATCTGGCATCAGCGTCCTCGACCACTGAGAACTGGACTTTGGAGTTGAGTCTCTTCACAAGTTGCTTCTCTCTGATCCGCGCCACTTGCCTGTGCATGTCCTGAATTGAGCAGCTCAGAGATAATCGCCTTAGGTGAGAATCCAAGGATGTCGCACTGACGGAAGCAGGGCCCAGGGGTTGCCTTGGGGTTGATGGTCTTAGTGAGGATCGCTTCTGGCCGGAGTTCCCTCTCGATGCGTCCATGCAAGGACTCGAGTTACTCCTCCCCACTTTCTGGAGTTTGGCAAGAGCTTTTTGGTTTTTGAGCAACGTCACGGCGTGATGCATCTCGTGGATGGAGGCGAGAGAGGCTCGCCTTAGAGTAGCCTCGTAGCTGAGATCGTCCTTTTCCGCCATGGACGGTTCACGCGAGCCGTGGGCAGACTTCTTGTCGTCATCATCGTAAAATACATCATCCATATGAGAGGGAGGGTAAGACTGGTAAGCCGGACCTGTCGGGCGATGAAACCTTCCGGAGGGCGCCTTCGGTGGGAAGGACCTCCTGCCCGTGAGGAGCGAGTGTGCGTCAGCCGAGGATCGTCGAGCCATCCTGTGGGCCCTCCCGTGTCCGTCCGCGCTGCCACGCCGGCCTGGTGTCGACTTGCGATTCTTACTGACCACAACAGCGTCCGACACCGTCGATAATCGCCTTCCGTTGAAGTCCATCAAGGATGAGACCGTCGAGTCGCTTCTCTGCAGACTGATAACGGACACCCTTCGGCCGAGGGGCTTATCCGATGAGGATCCGGATGACCCCCGGCGTATGGGTGCAGAAAACGACACGTACCGTCTGGCTGGCGACAGAGGATAACTTTGCCTGATGTCATCCACCCTAAAGTCATTGCAGACAGCATCCTCGTTGATGGTGGCAAACTCCGAAGCTACCGACACTCGTGAAATGTTGGAGTCACTCCGTTTCGTCAACATCATTGGGCGGGTGCGAGGTGAATCTGTCGCCGGTGTTTTGGGCCGGATCGCAGGCATGTCGTCCTTCCTGGTCACGGTGATGCTCTTGCGGCGCTTACCACGCTTATAGCGCACTTGTTCCGAGGCAAGGTGATGTCCGTTGGCATTGTTGTTATTGAAATCACCTCCATAAACTGCCATATCTGCTCTAAAATGGCCAGAGTTTCTCCTCAAATCCATGACAGAGAGTCAGACGTCGTTCGTTGAGATACACTATAGCTCCTTTGCATGCGTTGTACACGCTGGTAATCTAATCCATCAGCTTAAGCTGCTTTCTGGCTACGTGTAAGTGTATTCAGATTATGACAACAGTGTGGCTTCATAACCACATGTTGTACCTATTAAACTCCAATCGAAGACAACTTCATAATACTCAGCAAGATGCGGTAAAAAGGTAAAGTTAAGTTCAACGAGCTCTACAAGGATGTGGTACGCAGACCGTCACACCAAGCGTAAACTAAGTGACGACCAAGGCCAATATTCTATCCACGACTGAGCAACAATGTGTGTGCGTGAATGATACTGGGATGATGGGTGTTTGTACCCGTCGTTATGGGAGCGACAAAATCAGTCAATACTTCAGACCTATCACAGCCATTCAACACGCACGTTATAGTCTGTGTCAGTGCACTTATAGCAAAGCCCTATGCTTGCTAATCCCTATAGTATAGTGTTTGTCTGCATCCATTGGGCGTCGTGCTGAGTATGTTGACAATCAAACATCTTTGGGACCGGGGTATTTGATCGCACTGACTTGCTAGGCTTCTCCAGAGAATGTCTCCCCATCAGCATACTCCCATTTTAACTCCACGTGGTGACCAGATCAACACCGCCATAGAAATCCAAGAGTCCTCCCATGCAGTGTCTCCAAGTGCCACGGCAGTACTTCCAGAGGCGTGTCATTTTCTTGTTCAATTCTGTAAATTAGCTAGTTTATTTTACAGAAACTCATACAAAACGTCCGTATCTCTACCACACCATATACTTGCAGACGGTACTAAGTTGAAATTCATGTCATAATGTTACCGCCACTTTGAAGTAACGTTTAAAAGTTCAATTGTTTTAAATTTGTTTGTCAGTTGTATTGAATATTCAACTGCTACTTAGAGAGAGTTGAAAATGTGTAACTTTCCCGCCATTTTAGATAAAAGTTTGAAGTTTATCATTATGAAATATGGCATCTGAAGTCGTGGACCTATATTGCGTGGAGACCCGAATCTCAAGGCAGGCTTACCGCCCCCAAACATGCTAGTGTATAGCCAGTTCTGAACATGCAGGGGAATGTGAAATTATGGCTAGTGGCTAATCTAATAGTCTGTCGGTTAAGATTCTGCTCAAGCCAAACCAGAGGGCACTACACTCTATTGTGACGTCACTGGTAATCCTTTGATCCAATCGATCGAAATCGGATCAGTGAGGTGGGGGAAGGTAAATCTCCAACATTCAAGTACTCATGTTGTCAAACAGAAATTCAGGATTATGGCCAAGATTTGTCATCGCAACCCAACTTTAAAACATTTAATATACCTTACAGGAATAGGCCTATAAGAAGTGTCCTCATGCACACTCCAAATTAAAAGATCATCGGAAATGTGTAGGTCTATCAATGGTGCATGACATTCCCTAAAGAATTCTGCATGAATCTTTGTTCAAGCTTGGTCGGTTTGGGTTTGCCTCTACGAGGTACCGCAGTTGTTCGAAATACCGCAAGGGAATTTCATCGTTGTGCTTGGAGTAAGGGTCTGACGTTTTGATCCTATACCAGGTTTTTTTTTTGTTTTTTTTACTTTGGGAAAGATTTTGCTAGAAACGGCATGACCCCTAGGCCCCAACTTCACCAAGCATCATGTTGGCCAGTAGTAACGCGTTATGCATACGTGTTATAGAAAGTTGACAAGAGTGTAGCCTCAAAAATAATTGAAAGTGTTTATAGATTTGATTATTATTACAGGAGAACAATAGCAAAGTTATTGACGTTTTGTCTGGTCATTTAGCCTGTGTCGGACCGCGAGTAAATTAGCAATCGAGAGATAATGAGGCTTTGCCAAACGCCAAAAAACGGCACGGAAAATTAATTTGAAACGTGTCCCTTAATGACAGTTTTTGGTCTGGATACTTTTCGGCACAGGGAGTGATGCTGTACTACGTTACCTACATGTATACCTTTAAGTATAATTTAAGAATGTTCGAGTAGACAATAATATTGTAAGATATACCGTCAAGTAGGTCCGCTGTGTAAATGAAAATGCCGTATAGTTTTCATCTGCAGGGACAATAGCACACGATGAAATGTCGCAGGGCAATGAACGAAAACGTATATGCACTGCTTTATAATTATACTCTTAGCGTGCTCTCATAGCCTGCATGCATGGTAACAAGTTGTCAGATGCTTCTTAACTTGAGGCGATGTCTGTAAAATCATACATGGTGGAGCAAAATAATGGAACTTCCTTATTAATTTGTTTGTTTGCGTTTTATACGGTCGTTTGTTTTTGGGGGAAAGCAAGTTGTGACGATCATGGTATACAGGAAGGTTGGTAGAGAAAAACAGGGAAATTAGGAAGATTGATCTGCTTGCCAGAAAACTATTACATGTAACACACAATTAAAAGCAAATACTATAACTATGCACGGTATGAAGGCTATAGGGAATTTGCCGAATGTTCCTTCCTCCAAGCATAGGGCAAGGACGTGATCTCCATTATGCAATAATGACATCCATTATTTTGTCCTTCAATTGAAAGTTGGGGACAGAAATCAATCTCTCCCTACATTTCTAATAGGAAATGCCAGCTTCGTTATTCAGGAGACGGCATCATAATGACCCGCCATCTGAAAGGAGACACGATGGGGAATAGTAAGATATGTGCTTTTACAGCGGTAACAATGGATTCTGCATATTATAATAAATCGTTGTCATACAGTTTTTAACAGTGTAGTCAATTTTGAAAAATGTTCAACTTTGAAAGTACTTTCGTCGGTTTATCGAAAAAGGTGCACTTAATGGGGCCGTTTTCACAAAAGAGGTCGAACTGTTAGTCATCAATCTTAATATTGCTAAGCAAATCATGCCGTGACAATTATTACGGAGCAACTCAGCAGCTATACGAATGACTCTCATCTTGAACATGAATTACAAATCTTTATGAATCGATTCTAAAGGGTCCTCTTAAAGGTAATATCATACTTTGGTTTTTATCAAAGAAATAAAGATTCATTGGCAAAAATATCAAGACAGATACAGTAACAGTCATCTGTGAAAATTTCAGTCCCATATAATAGGCCTACGGTGCCCACTTTTGAGAAAACAGTGAAAAACAGCCAAAGTATTTCTTAATTTGTTTTTCTCTTTTAGTTTGATCTTTAAAGATCAATTAAAAAGACTCTTTTGGTTGTTGTTTGACTTTCTGGATAAATACACCATTTCAAGCGGAAAAAATTAACAGCATGTTTCTACCATCACCATCTTCATACCCTGTAAGTTACCAGTAAATCTGTGAAGATTTCTGTTTTGGTTTCTTACCAAAGTATGATACTACCTTTAATAAACTTTCTGCGCCAACAGCAATAGGCTTTCAGCATTCATTGCACGATACGACTCGAGATGTGTACAAAAAAGTACAGTGTTCTAGTTGCTTTTCACCTTGGTGATTCACACAAAACATTTCATCTGAAAAGTGGTGCATGGATTCATGGCGTCTGAATATCTCGCACGCACCAGACTGGAACAAAACATCCTACCATACACTTCCAGAGCAGCCTATTAATTAAACTTTCTATACATCAACAAGTCACAACAAACGCAGTATAGCATTAAAGGTAGTATCATATTTTGGTAACAGACCAAAAACAAAAATGTTCACAGATTTATACCATAACTTACAGGGTATGAAGATGATGCTAGTAAGTAGTAGAAACCTATACCGGTACCGTTAAAATTGTTCCGCCTGAAATGGTGTATTTATCCAGAAATGAGTAAATCAACGACCGAAAATCTTTTTGATCTTTTAAATTTTATTAAGATCAAAAATAAAAGAGAAAAGACTTAAGAAATACTGTGGCTGTTTTTCAAGGTTTTCTCAAAAAGTGGGCACCGTATGGGACTGAAATTTTCACAGATGACTGTTGTTGTATCTGTCGTGATATTTTTGCCAATGAATCTGTATTTCTGTAATAAAAACCAAAGTATGATATTACCTTTAACAACCGCAGGCCATGGTTCAGTACCCACCCTAATAGGATCGTAGGGGCCCTTTGAAAGAAAAAATGTAATTATTATTTTGAAAGCTGTGTATCCGGAGGGATTTTGAAAAGAATAGTCGCGAAACGTATATCATTATTTAAAGTCATTTATTTGTGCACCAATGTATCCATTATATCGCAATGAATGGTATTGCGAACAACAGGACAATAAGCAAAGCAGGATATGTTGGTTTAGATTCAACTGTATACTTGACTGTGATGATTTATTTGTTAATTTTTGAAACGGATTCTATACAATCCGATCATGATGACTGTAGGCTGCCGATCAATTGTGCCTGATAATGAGATTGTTGGTCAACCCCGAGGCAGTGCGTCGCGTACGTTATGCTTCAGTTCCCGCCCACACTGCCAAAACGTAGGGAAATCATAACTTTGAAGGTAGTATCATACTTTGGTTTTTGTCAAAGAAATACAGATTCATGGGCAGAATTGATACAGTAACAGTCATCTGTGAAAATTTAAGTTCCATACGGTGCCCACTTTTTGAGAAAACAGTGAAAAACGGCCACAGTATTTCTTAAGTCTTTTCTGTAGAAACATACTGTTCAGATTTTTCTGCCTGAAATGCACGGTATTTATAGGCCTATCCAGAAAAGAGTAAAACCAGTGATCAAAATTATTTTCGGTCTTTTAAAGATCTACGAAACATGATTCGTACCGGATGGGTCAATTTTCAATTGCACTAAATTGCATTGTCATGAAATAATAATGTCTCACACTACAACGTGCACTGTGTTCATCAGTCTAATCATTAGCTTCGCTCTGTTGAGCTACCAAAATCATTTCAATGTACGCAAGGCAAAAGCGAGGGAATTATAATTATCTTATGGTTACCTAAAAAGTACAAACACACTGGCATAAGAACAGCTTAAAACGACGTCACATTCAATAGCCAATCAGAGTAGGGAAAGTTAAAAAATATATTTTACCAAACATGTAATGGCCAATCACCGTCGTTTATTCCAATTTCCCAGCTCTTCCAATGCCAGCAGGGTTGTAATGTTTTAAACATGAGAAAGTTTAATGTCTCACATGCACACTATACAACGTGCTCTGTGTTCATCAGTATAATAATTAGCTTCGCTATGTTGAGCTGCTTTGATGAAGGACTGTGAATGACTAGATACACTGACCTTGTTTAAGAGGACTGACTGGAAAATCTTTTTTTTTTTCTTTTCAAAATGCGCCTGAATAAAGTCTAGATCTCAAGAACAATTCTAATTATATTGATTATTAAAACCATTATTATACTGTGCTTCATGGCCGTATGTCAAGGCTTATTTTACGACCTCAATCATCGAGAACAACATTATTCGTTGTCCGACTTTAGGCTAATACGAAGGTTAAAAGTGGGCCTACATGTAAGTTTAAGTTCAATTTACAGGGTCGAAAATAGTAAGCTTTATTCGGATACATTGACCATCGGATAAACTTTGTACAGAATGTTTCCTTTAATTCCTTTTATTTTCACAAACAACATGAAAAAAATCCGGTTTACTGAAGAAAAAACTCGAAGTCCAAGTTAGTAGTCGTGCACTCGTGCGTCGCTAGCGGATTGTCATGATACGCCCTCTCGTGGTGGCGGTCTAGCAATCTAGACTCACGTCGAGTCGGCATACGAGTTGACCAGCTTAATTCGGTTTGAGGACTGCCACTGATTTCTTTTGCCCACGGTTTTCTCGCAAAAGGCACCTGGGAACCGAACAGGTAGGGCTCGATTTTGCTTCGAATGAGTTGAATTGGTCATGAGGCTTTTATTACCCGCCATCACGATGCATTTGGAAGTAATTTTAGCCGTAGATTTTCAGCCCTTTTTAAGAACTTAAAAATGTAAGTTCTAACGTTAGGCCTATGGCGGGCATGTACTGCAGTAGGGCCTAACTGTACGTAGCTAGCCCATTAGGCATTACTCCATGTTGTTGTCGTATTATGTCGTATACGACGTAATAATATGGCTACAGTTCAGTTACTGCAGCTACCATTCTTCCTGTATACATAGTAAATTACAGCTACAGTAACAACAGAAGTTCCACTCCACTGCACTGGCACTGGCACTGCACTGTGGAGTGGTGGTGTTAACATGATTACTTAGGCTAAGCCGGTCATAAACTTCGGCATTAACTAGAAAAAGACATCAACTCAGTGTGTCAACTCGACGATACCATTTTATGTATTGTAGGGGTGTATAACTACAAGTAATGCAGATACCAAGCCATTTACTTTGTATAGATCAGCGCGGAGTGACATCATTCCAGCTCGCCGACCTTGGAGCGATGAAAACAAAGCAACAAGTTGTATGGTTTAGTTTAAGACAAAAAGCTGCCAGAATTTTTTTCAGTTTACGGTAGGCCTACTTCAAAGAAGTATTATTGTCTGAGGAAAAACTAGGACTCGGCAATGAAAGTCGTACAGAACACGATTTCTGCTTCTTGACAAAAATATTCGGAAAACAATTCTCGACGACGGATGGTTTGTGCATGATTTGTCCGTAGCTTGTACCATCTATAGGTTATAAATCTGTCAATTTGATTGATTTTTGTTTTGCTAAAGGTAACCGAAGATGGATTCTGGTAATCACGCTTTGAGGAATTTCCTACCCATAACAATCGTCTGTTTTGTGGCTTTTGTCATCGCCTTGCCAACACAAGTCAACGGCAACCATAACAGTACTACAGGCACTCCTCCCAATATAGTCTTTATACTGGCTGATGACTACGGTTTCCATGACATTGGTTACCATGGTCCCAACATCAAAACGCCGTGGCTGGACAAGCTTGCTGCTGAGGGCGTGAAACTTGAGAACTACTACGTGCAGCCGATATGCACACCTACGAGGAGCCAGCTCATGAGCGGTCGTTATCAGGTAAACAACAAACTGGTCAGATGCTGCCATCGGCAGAAATTTTCCTAGCTCACTTTGAGTCTTATGTCAATTATGTTCATTTAAAGGCATAATGGAATAAAATCAAACCTGTGAAATTTTCAGCTCATGTGATCATCAAGACATGTAGAAAACAGCAAAAAAAAAAAAAATGCTCATTGTATTTTGTAATCTATAGGCGCTTACGAAACGGAGGCTCAGGCTCCCGTCTTGGGCTCCGGCTCCATTTTCATGAATCCATTCTGACATAACGGATATCAAAATATAGGCTTTTGGCTGCCGTTTTGAAGTAGATTCTCTAGTTTGAAAAGGAAAACAGAGCTTTAGCTTCTATGAAAAACCACAACCTATATTTCAGCATATGGATGACAGAGCTGGAGCCTGAGCCTAAGTCTCCGTTTTGTAAATGCCCTAGGTTTTTGAAATGCCCAAAGCAGATTTTGTTTTTTGAGTTTGGGTTTTTTCTTTTCATCCATAAGATCCACACCGGTCTGGAGCACTCGATCATCTGGGTCGTGCAGCCAAATTGCCTACCTCTCGAAGACGTCACCCTAGCTGATAAGCTGAAGGAATTGGGATATGCAACACACGCCGTCGGCAAATGGCATCTGGGATTCTACAAGGAAGCCTGCTGGCCAACCAGACGTGGCTTTGACACATTTTTTGGTGAGGGAATTTTGTCAGTAGACCTGCTAGACCAGCATCCAACATGTAATCCAACATATACAAATAATACACCTGTGAACATTTGAGCTCAATCGGACATCTGAGTCACGAGACAATAGCGAAAACCAGACTCGATTTTTCTTATAAATCATAAACAATGGTTTTGATCTTACCCCAAGATCAAAATTTGTTTCTCATTGTTTTACTCATTTCTGGATAAATACAGCATTTCAGCCGGAAATATTTTAGTGGTAAGTTCCTACCAGCACCATCTTCATACCCTGAAAGTTATACGCTAATCAGTGAACATTTTTGTTTGGGTATGTTTATATACCAATCCTGTACTGTACCTTTAAGATAAGTGTTTTTTTTGTTCTCCTTAGGATATTACACGGGTAGCGAGGACTATTACAGTCACCGAAGAGGCTGTGGCATGCCCGGCTTCAGCTGCCACGGCTTCAAGGCGGGCCTGGACCTCCGGGTTCAAGAAGAACCAACCGACGACTATGCGGGCCAGTACTCCACCCATATCTTTGCAGAACGGGCACAGGGGATCCTGAAAAATCACGACCCTAAAAAGGTGAGTCTTGGAATCTTGCTTTTTTTTCACATTAATGAGAAGTGCTGACAAAAAATGTAAGTAGGATTTGAAGCTCTGCATGGTGGAAGTAATGTTAGAAAGTAAGATTTGCGGAGACACCATGTATAAATTCTGTTCTAGATCTGTGGTTCTGAAAAGAACCGGTGAGAAGTATTAGTCTCGATGTTCACACACTCTCCACTGAGGACGGCCAGAGTACACTGGCCGGAACGTCGTGCATCTTAAATGATCCTTGGGATAAAGCGCTAATGATGTGAGTGGTTTCATGGCTTCTGACTGCCAAATGAACAAAGATATCCGACTACAGTATTAGGGACACCACTAGCATAGGGCTGAATAGCTCAGGTCCCTGGTTGAGTGGTTCGAATCCCGCTTCAGTCAATTTTTCTTTGTTCACTTTGCCATCTTTTTTCTTGCTCTTGCAGCCTTTCTTTCTCTACCTGCCCTTCCAAGCAGTCCATTCGCCTCTGCAGGTACCTGAGAAGTATCTGGAGCCGTACAAAGACGTTCAGGACCACAACCGGCGCGTGTATTCGGGCATGGTCTCCTGCATGGATGAGGCCATCGGTAACATCACCCAGACCATGGTAGACCTGGGCCTGTGGAACAATACAGTGCTGGTCTTCTCTACAGGTTCGGAAATTCTTTGTCAATTTTCTTTGGTGAGATTTGGGCTAGCTGACATTTGCAGCAAATCTGAGGAATGGTCCCTCTGTTGGGGCTATTGCAGTGTCATACTTTGTTTTTGCTATTGTTAAAGGTCAATTTGTGCTAATCAATACAATTAATAAACTGCCGCAAACTCTGCATCAACCTCGGGAATCAGGTTGGCGTAGTTGTTCTTTCCTCTCGCCTTTCACCTCTGGTGGACCGGGTTCAAGTCCGGCTCGGTCCACAAGTGGATTGGGTTTTCAGTCCCTATACCTGATTCTGTGGGTTTTACCCAGAATATTACTCTGGGGTTTTCCTCCTATCTCTAAAACTCTATCTTCTTCTCATCATCTTTTCATAAAAAGGTTTCATCAGGCTTTCAAGCTACAGTGCGTAGGGAACTTTTGAGGAATCCTTGGTTTCATTACCATAATAAATAATAATAATAATAATAATAACAATGAACTGATGAAATACTGGTGTACATGTATTCATAAAACGATAAGATATTTTAACCTGAAATCTATCTTTTGCTATCACATCAGCTTAAAATCAGGCAACGCAATGCATCTTTGACGCTTTTCTTTTCTTGAAGATAATGGTGGACAAATTTATCACGGCGGTAACAATTGGCCTCTGCGAGGCTGGAAAACCTCCCTCTGGGAGGGCGGAGTTCACGGTGTTGGCTTTGTTCATAGTCCCCTACTTTCCAAGAGCGTGCAGGGCACCAGTAGCATGGAGATGATACACGTTAGCGACTGGTTCCCTACACTGGTCGCCGGTGTCGGAGGGGGTAGCTTAGATGGGCTTAAGCTAGACGGCTTCAACCTCTGGGACACTATCAGGTGACTACAACCGTACTAACTCCGAAATTATCCTTTGCCCTATTTTTATCCGTAGACAATGGTGGTCAGATCTTAGAAGGAGGAAGCAATTGGCCACTTCGCGGCTGGAAGGGTTCGTTGTGGGAGGGGGGCATGCACGGGGTGGGGTTTGTTCACAGCCCCCTCCTTCCGGCACAGGTCCGGGGCAGTGTCAATCGTGAATTGATCCATGTGAGCGACTGGTTCCCTACGCTTGTTTCTGGCGTCGCAGGAGGGAGTGTACACGGTCTACCGTTAGATGGATTCAATGCCTGGGATACTATAAGGTGACTGGAAAAATGACAGAGATTCATTTTCAATAAGAGGCATTTGAGTGCAAGCTTTAGAGATTTATTTTTAAAGTACAGTGGAATGCCACTTTTTTTTTTCTTTTCTTTTTTATCGCCCAACACAAGGCACAAAAGCCACTCGAGGTGGGGGCTAAAAAAGAAAGAGAAAGGAAAAGAAAGCGCACAGAATTAAGATAACAGAAGCCTATTCACATTGCACTTGAACTTAGACACATTATATACAGCATGGAATCCACAGAAATAGCGCTCCGCACTAATGACGTCACACGAGTGATTTGGCCAGCGCGCGCATGTACAAAATCCCCGGATGTCAGACAAACTTTTCATGCACGCACAACCATGCACACACCCACACCCTCCACACGTTTGTATGGTTGCAATGTTTGTCTGAGATCTGGTGTGACGTCACTGCATTTAGCCTGCCATTTTTAACACAAGTGCGGAGCGCTATTCAGTAGTCATTGGAGATTCATTTGACAGTTAACCCTGTTTTAGGCAAGATTTTATTCGCTTGTCAGTCAATTTGAAGAACTGTTTCTTTGTTTGGTTTGGTTTTCAGCAAGGGTGAACCCTCCCTAAGGAAAGAAATCTTGCACAACATAGACCCATTACAGACACCCCCTAACATGATGGAGCCCGGGCACCAGACTGGAGATTTCGACACTACTCCATATAGGAAGTACCATGGCAACCTGTCTGGTTCCTATAATACCACCATCAGAGCGGCCATACGAGTGGGAGACTGGAAGCTCCTTAGTGGTTATCCTGGTAAGTTAAAAAAAAAAATTTGCTCAAATCAAATTGATGAAGTAATCACTGAAAGCCTGAATACGACAGTGTAGTTTTAAAGGTACAGTACAGGATTGGTAACATACCCAAACAGAAAGTTCACAGATTTACGTATAACTTTCAGGGTATGAAGATGGTGCTGGTAGAAACATACCATTAAAATATTTCTGCCTGAAATGGTTTATTTATCCAGAAATTAGTCAAACAAAGACCGAAAACAGTTTTGATCTCGGGGTAAAATCTAAACCATGATGTTTTATAAGAAAAATTGAGTCGGTTTTTTCGCTATTTTCTCGTGACTCATCAGATGTCCGATTGAGCTCAAATTTTCACATTTCATGTACACGTTGGATTAGACAATGTTTGAGTGCTGTTCTGTGACTTTTACCCATCATGTATTATACCTTTAAATTTCTATACACCATTTCTATATTTCTTGCATTTAACCGTTTCTTATTGTTTCTTTCTTCACAGGAAACGGCAGTTGGATACCACCACCTGGATCGGGTATCAAGCCCATACCGGATCAGGTTGAGCCCCCTGGTAAAAACGTCTGGCTGTTCAATATCCGGGAGGACCCCAACGAGCGCAACGACCTCTCCGACAAGAAACCAGACATTGTCAAGCAGCTCATTGGTAGACTGCAGTACTACTACAGTAGTCTGGTGCCGCCGTATTATCCCCCTGGGGATAAAAGATCCAACCCGGCCCTACATGGAGGTATCTGGACTAACTGGGAATAAAGGATTCCATTTAAAGGTGTAAGACATGATTGGTAAAGGTTACAGGATTCACACTTTGTCTGATCAAACTTGAACATGAAATAATAATTTCAGCTCAATCGGACATCTGAGTCACAAGAAAATAGCAAAAACCCGGCTCAATTTTTCTTACAAACATGAAGAATGGTTTTGATCTTAGCCCAAGATCAAAATTGGTTTTGGTCTTTGTTTTGCTAATTCACCATTTCAGGTGGAAATATCTTCATACCCTGAAAGTTATACGTAAATCTGTGAACATTTCTGTTTGGGTACTTTACCAATCCTGTACTGTACCTTTAAAGCAGGCATGCAACTCTTCCTCGGATCAGCTGATTTCCTCAACTTTGTTCCTCATGTGCAACATGCGTTTTATCAGATTGTTTTATTTTTTGGGTAACATTGTTCGTTTTAACTATCGTACTTTACACATTTTGGTTGTCAAAATGCTAATTAATTATGGATTCAAAATCCTATTAGTGTGTTTTAGAATATTTCATAGCTTAGAACAAAATTTGTCCATTTTTGTATGCGTTGTACCTTTCTATGACTTTGTTTTGACCACCATCTTGCATTTCTACCCGTTAGTCTTTCTTGAAATCCTACCGAGTGAAATATTCTTCCCATTACACACTAAGGTACTAGTTTACATCTATTATATTAATTAAAAAGCCATATCCTCTTTGAGTGATCCCCCATGTACCGTTCCCAGGTTGCAGCATTGCTGCACGTATCGGAGAAATGATCCTTGGGGTATGGCGGTGTGTGCGTGGTTTCATGGCTTCTGACTGCCAAACGAACAAAGATGATTGACTATTGGGGTCACCACAGGGCTGGATGGCTCAGTTGAGTGCCTATACGGTATTCAGGAGGTCGCCGGTTCGAATCCCACTCCAGTCAATTTTTCTTTGTTCACTTTTCAATGACTTTAAATTCAGTCAGTTTCCCTTGTGGTTATTTGATGATTATAATAGTTTATAATGGTAATACCATTGCATAGAGTGCATTGGTTCAATCTTATTGTGATATACAGGTTTAAAAACGGTATATTTTTGTTATTATAAGTATTAAGTTAAACATCGATACCGGTACTTTGATATTGCTTTTGACATTCTTGTGTTTGGTCATATGCCAAAAGTGCGGTGGGTTACCATTGAGGAATTGGCTGTGTTTCAAACATGCAGTGTACGAATATTGCATGTGGACAGTACATTGGCCAACCACGTAGCCGTAGCAGCTCTGGAAACCCATTTCTGGTACGGCCTTTAAACGTGCAAAAGATTGTTAACAGTGTGATGAAAGAAAAAGGGAGAACATCCGTAATGCATTATCAATTCAAGTCGTCTGTCCCACCAACTATTACAGTATCACACTTAAAGGTGCTTTAACATTTTTAAAGGTTTTTTAAATATATTTTTCTAAAACTATTGGGAAATAAAGTCTTTATTGGCATCTAGACTAGAACACTATTTGTGTCGTTGATGAGTTATAATGTTTGTTGTGTTGATACATGAAAACAATGGCTCGTATTCATAAAAACTAGCAGGTGCTTCCAAGTAAATACTTCTAGTAAGTACTTTTTTCTGTAAGTATTTAGCATAAGGTGAAGCTTATACTTGATTCCATATTCATAAAACGAGCATTTGGTACAGAATGCTAGACTTACAAACTTCAAGGTAATGCTTTGTGGTTTTGTGGTTAAGTACCTATTCAATTGCCAGTGGAATACAGATTGGTTTGATGTTAATGGGATTTCAATGAAATCAAGTCCTAAACTGAGTCGCAATCTGAAAAACTTATCGAGGGATGTGTCATGGCTAGAGCACATCAAATTCTTCGTTTACAGAACAGAATATTTTGTGTCGAGATTTTTCTCCAATTATAGGGCATAAAACATGAAAACATTCATCAGAAGTAGTGTCAATTGTGGCATGTCAATTGTACAAAAATATTGTGATTGTTTTTTTTTCTCCAATAAAGAAATAATATTGGAATGAATTCATTTGTAACTAGGGGGCACTACTCCATACTGGGGGAACTACCGGGGGCACTACTTCATACTGGGGGAACTACATGGGGGCACTACTCACTACTGGGGAAACTACTGGGGGAACTCCCGGGGGGCACTACTTCATACTGGGGGAACTACCGGGGGCACTTCTTCATAATGGGGGAACTACTGGGGGAACTACTAGGGGAACTACCGGGGGCACTACTTCATAATGGGGGAACTACTGGGGGAACTACTGGGGGGCACTACTTCATACTGGGGGAACTACTAGGGGGCACTACTTCATACTGGGGGAACTACTGGGGGAACTACCGGGGGGCACTACTTCATACTGGGGGAACTACTAGGGGGCACTACTCCATACATCAAATTCTTCGTTTACAGATGCTTAAAAGTATAAGCAAATCCTTCCCTTTTTATGAATATGGTGCATGCTAAATGCTTGAAAAGTGAAGTAAAAGCATATGCTACATTTTTAGGAATACCAGCCAATGTCGTGTACTTTGCTCATCCAGACCTAATTTGAGCCTTTAAAGTCTCGTCCTCAAATTGAAATGAACTACCCTCCAACTCAAGATTTGTTTGTAAATTCTTTTCTCTTCATACCTTACGTGGATGGCATGATCGTGGAATCATCTCCATCCGTTTGTGTTTCTTTTGTTCAACTCTGGCGGAATTTTGTTTCAGATTTCCTTTTGTTCCCAAACCCTTGAATTCTTGGGTGCATTCGTTTAGCTAACACAGGTCAGCCCTTTACTGGGAATGGTCATGCTTTACTGCACAAAACAAGCAAGAGTATGGCGACGAGGTTTGGTGTCGACCCGGGGGAGCTAAACGAATGCACCCATTATCACTTGCACTAACAGTTCTGGTTGGTTTTCATTTGTTTCAACTTGGTCCTCTTTTAAGCAAATTAGGCTTGCCCTTCACCGACTTGGATGAGCACTGTCTACTCGATCAGTGCTTGTGAGGGCACGGGAAAAAATCACGTGCTGACTCAGGTGGGATTCGAACCCACGACCTCCTGACGGGAACTGACGAAGAGCATGTTGAGGACACACCCCAATCAACCACAGAGTGAATGAAAATCTAAACACGCGCGTGTTTGTTCCTGGCCTTTTGGTCTTCAAATCATACAGCTCAACTGGATTCAGAAATAAAACTATAACTAGTGTACAAGAATAACGATTAAAACACATATAACTTTGTTTTACTGAACTTTATTTTACTGAAGATCAATTTCAAATTGAGTAAAATCGGTTCATACAAACATAAGTATACGTCTACAATGAAGGAACATGTGTACTGTACTAGGTCGGTCCCATTTCACAGCACATACATACATGTACATCACAAAACATTTCTGTATCAATAGAAAACGAAACTGGGGCTCTTTAATGCAATTACTGGTATCATAATCTAGTAGAGAAATATTATATCAAATAAAACATTTCCATATTTTGGCAGGAAACGTGTTATGTGAAAAATAAAGCTATTAAAGGTACCCTCATACTTTTTCAGTTTTTATCAAAGAACAGCAGATTCAATGGGGATAAAAAAAAGATACAGTAACAGTCATCTGTGAAATTTCCAGTCCCATATGTATGTTGCCCACTTTTGAGAAAACAGTGAAAACGCTCAGGGTACCAGGCATATTTTTCCAATGGTTGACACACAGTCACTTCTCAAATGTGCAATGTGTGTATGTGTTATATGCAATAATCCAAGGAATTTCAAAGACAATGGTTGTTCTGTCACATCTTGCCTCATTATCAATATTACAAAAGGTCTGTTGCCGTATATGTACGCAAACTTGACAGAGTACTGCCAAATTACAAAGCTACTTGTTATGTTGAGTTATGGTAAAAGGTTGATATACAGTCTGACTGCTGTGTGACCAGGGGCCAATTTCATAGAGCTGCATATGCACAAAATTCCTTAAGCATGAAAAGTCTTCCTTGATCAAACAGGATTGCCAACCAAATTTTCATGGGATGTTTACTGCTTTTGACTTGTATTCGGCCATTGTTTGCTGAGCATAACATTCACAAGGAGTTTTGGCTGGCAGTCACACTGATTTTATTTACCAAGGTTTTTGGTGCTTAAGCAGATTCTTGTGCTTAAGCAGCTCTTATGAAATTGGACACTGGTAATAACTGTGAGCTGTGGGGTTCTGATATTAAAGATAGGGCCAAATGGCTCTGTAAGCATAGAATCAATGTTTACACAAGCAGAACATTCCGTGCTTACGTGATCCCTTTAGAGAGGAATTTTAAGTTGTGTTTGCCTAACTATGAAGCTTTGTAAATACATGTATACGCAAATCTGTAAACATTTATGCAATGCACAACAGGGAACCAGTGACAATGGGAGACTTTTGAGAACCGGTCTTCAAGTCAACAGCGCACGCGCATGCACAACAGCGCAGGCGCAAAACAACTTGGGCATGCTCACAGTTGTGTGCGCGTGTGCTGTTGACTTGAAGACCGGTTCTCAAAAGTCTCCCATTACAGATGGAAGTGCGATGTACAACTGGGAACCGGTGACAATAACAGATGGGATCAAAATGCACAACAGGGAAACCGGTGACAATTACAGATGAGAGTTCAATGTATAACAGGGAACCAGTGATACCCGGTATACCCGGTTCCCTCATGTTCACTTGCAATCCTATCAATGTTTACCAGTCACCACTGTACTGAGCCTGTTGATGCTGATGACTCATCTCTGAGATTCACTGGCTTCTTGGTCTTCTGATGCTCTACCCTGAGCGGCTTGTAATTCATTCTCATAAGCCTGCAGGATGAGCTCTAGTCTACCCTGACGCTGGGAATCCATCTCGATAAAAGCCTGTTCAGAATTAGAATAAACCACAAAATCAAAATGTAGAGACAACAGAACTCTAACTAGCCATAATATTAGCTTGGTCATTCTAGAGGTGTTTGCTTTTGCTAGGAGTCCACTGGGCTGGCGTCTGTTGGTGTCAGTTCGCGCCAATGCAATTTGCTGTGGCGCCTAGTGTCACCAATAAGGTGCCTAGTGGCGTGCAGTGGCTCAAACTGCCTCCCAACTGGCTCGTGATGGCCCGTAACGGCGCTGGACAGCAATGAATGATAGAAAGCCGGAGCCTCAACCGTTCCTGCCCTAGCCATTATGACATAGCAACTCCTATGATGCTTTATTAGCCACATACCTTAATAACATTGATTCCTTTGTGTCCTTTATCTTTAACTTCGACGGCTGATTTACATTCAGGATTTACAATGTGGTACAGAGCTATCAGGTCCACTGCATCTGAAATTCTGAAAGTTGAGAAGAGATTTAAGACACAGGGGTGAATTTTTTAACCAGAAGGGAAATTAACCAGATTTATTTTGACACATTAAAACAAAAACTGAGAAAAATTCACCTTCTTTGTTAATCCCTATCCCCCAGCCCCATTCTTCCCCACCCCTTTTGTAGTGTGGCAACTTTGATCTTGCCTACCTGACCCCTCTGTGTGTGACCAATCCCCTCTCCCAGTGTTTCCATTCACTTCCATGTTCTTGTCCTTCCGTCAGTTTGCCTTTGAGAAAGATCCTGTTAGGATCGAAATGCGTCTGGCCCTCCTAACTTTAAAAATTCACCAGAGCGGGATTGGAACCAGCCACCCCCAGAATACCATACCGGCACTCTTACCAACTGAGCTATCCAGCCCTTTGTTGGTGGCGTCCCTAATGGTCTTTGTTTGTTTTTGGCTAGCCCAGTGGCGCAACTAGGATAGGGCAACAGGGGCACGTGCCCCGAGCACCACTCTTTAGTGGGCACAAAAAACGCAAAGGCAAAAAGAGGGAGCTGTTCTGTTTAAGTTATTGGAAATCTAATCCAATGAAGTTTGAACAAAAGAACAATTTTAATTTCAAAGTGTCTGATTTATTTTTTCATTGACATCAGAAGTTGAAATAAGGGGCGCAATTTTAGTGCGTGCCCCAGGCGCCATTTTCTCTATTTACGCCACTAGGCCAGTCGGACATCAATGAAACCGCTTAGTTTTAAATATCCTGGGGTTTTCTGTCACCCGACTTTTACAGTAACTGCCAGAGTTGTTGACTCGAGTCGGTGACTTGGACTCGAGTCCGACTCGAGTCACCATTTTTTGTGACTTGTGACTTGACTTGACTTAATTGGAACAAAATGACTCGAGACTTGACTTGACTTGAGAAAATTTGACTTGCGACTTGACTTGACTTGTGAAAATTTGACTTGAAATCATTGCAGTTTGACTTGACTTGACTTGAAAGAAACATGACTTGTGACTTGACTTGACTTGTTTTGGACAGAGTGACTTGTGACTTGACTTGGAACAAAATGACTCGAGACTTGACTTGACTTGAGAAAATTTGACTTGCGACTTGACTTGACTTGTGAAAATTTGACTTGAAATCATTGCAGTTTGACTTGACTTGACTTGAAAGAAACATGACTTGTGACTTGACTTGACTTGTTTTGGACAGAGTGACTTGTGACTTGACTTGGAACAAAATGACTCGAGACTTGACTTGACTTGAGAAAATTTGACTTGCGACTTGACTTGACTTGTGAAAATTTGACTTGGTTACAACCCTGGTAACTGCTCAGATTGCGGGTACTCCATACTTACACGTTTCTCTGCATCATGTCAGCTAGCAAGCCGTCTATTTGCTTAGTCCTTGTCAGATGGAAGGCAAGACCACCAAAGTGCCTCGTAGATCGCAGCAAATCATATTTGTCTCTGGCTTCGATGTCTTTATAAGTATATTCATGAACCTGCCGTGGATAAAATATAGACTCATTACGTTCATTGTTATTATCTTCTGTTTGGAAAGGACTTTGAAGTCAATAGAATGGAAAGGGTTATTCATCGCTGTGGACACATATAAGGAAAAAGGTGATCAAAGTCACGCGATGTCATGTTGCTGGTAGCGACATTTCGGCTGCTGGTACTGCTAGCCTTCATCAGGCAACTGAAGAAGTGACCTGCGGAATACCATACTGGCGCTCTTACCAACTGAGCTATCCGGCCCTTTTTTTGGTGGTGTATCTAATAGCCAATTATATTTGTTTGTTTTGCAGTGAGAAGCCATGAAACCACGTACATACCGCTATATCCCAAGGATCATCTAAGATACGCACAGCATGGTTAGCAATGCTGCAACCATGCTTTAGGACCAAGCGAGATTTCAAGCTGGCAATATAATGAAATTACCTGAATGAATTCAGCAGCATCTGGTTGGAACTGACCACATGTTGCATCTAACAGGTCCTCGTGACGATCCTGGCTGAAAATCAACTAGAAAACAATGATACAGAGACAAAATCAATCAATCAATCAGTGGAGCATACGCTGCGGTAGCACGTTGCCGCATCTACCTTCGAGCGGTACTACTTTGGTCTTCTGATATAGCCACCCCCCAGGCAGCCATGCGACCCATCCCCTCAGCAAAATAACGATCCATCTGACGCAACCACGTCACCCTACCGGGCGAGTCCTACTGGGCAAGTCCTACCAGTAGGTTCTCTCAGAGAGAGAATTCGCCTGACCGGATCACTCGCAGGGAATCTAGTCACATGACCATACAGTCGCATCTGGCGCTCACGTATTATGCAGGTAAAATGTCTCATCTGACTCTCCCTGAGTAACCTCTCGTTAGACACAGTCATGGTCCGACCAGCGGTAGCCAAGGATCCTCCTCAGAGACCCAGTACCGAAGAAATCGAGTTGTCTCCCTAGGCCCCCAGTCAAGGACTCAAGGTCCATGTCTCACAACCGTTGAGTAAAACAGACAAGACCAGGGACCTGAAGACCCGAAGGGCGCTACAAAGTGGCGGTGGGGTTGTGGGACGTAGATACTTACTGACATATTCTCCTGACTGAACAATGAGGGCGCTACAAGCTGGCGATGGGGTTTTGGGAAGTAGATACTTACTGACATATTCTCCCGACTGAACAATGAGGGCGCTACAAGCTGGCGGTAGGGTTGTGGGAAGTAAGATACTTACTGACATATTCTCCTGACTGAACAATGAGGGCGCTACAAGCTGGCGGTGGGGTTGTGGGAAGTAGATTTGACTGATTCGGTCCCTCTCCTCCCATGTTGCCTTACGAAGATTACCACACGGCTCCCTCACAACAACAAAGCGCTCCTGGGAAGAAAAGAAAACATACGCCCATCATTTTCTTCATCTTCCAAGATGGCATTAGCAATTTACAATCATGGTATCAGGGGGTTCATGTAGTTTCAGATACCTATTTATGCAAGGAAATAAAACTACTATTGTAAAGTAACTTACCTACAAATACATTGGTGGTGGTGTCTTCCTAAATATTAGCAAGGTTGAATTTGTGGACAGAGGACTTCAGAAGTTTTGAGGTAAATTACAAAAGAGGGGTGCAGGGGGACGAATGCGGGTAGGATTACATTCAGCCTTCAATAAAGATCCTGCTAAGATCGAATCACGTCAGGCCCTCCTAACTCCAAGCATTTTATAAATTTCAGATCATTATTTTGGCTGATGAGCAGTTTGCAGCAGTTTATTACTTGCATATCTTCTTTCTTACTTACCCTGTCGTTAATGCCGTATGTAATATCTGTAAATACAAACTTAGACGAGTCGAGACCCTCTAATTCTTTGTCCTCTGAAAGTATGTCTGTTATTTCTGATCTTTCCTCCAGGACAGGCGGCATTTGTAATCTCCTCTGAGCTTCAAGTCTGGCCTCTTCCTCAAGCTGAAACAATGAAAAGATAGATCAAACTTCATTAATGAAACAATATACTTGTAAGGGCCATATCACATGAGCCAATTTTTCCACGCAACTTGGAGGCAACCAAGTACACCACGTGCAAAAGGAAAGTCTTGGTAGACCAAAAGTCATTTTCCTGACAGTTTCTCAATATCCCCTATAAAATTAAATCAAGATTTAAAGATGAAGACTATTTCTTTTTGGAGATTGCCTGGAACTGGTTGTACCGTGAAGTAAATTTTTTTCTGTGTTCAGCACATTTAAGGCTATGGGATTCTCTGGGGCGCTAGACTGACCGTCAACCCCAAAATTAAAAGAGGGAGTTCAGCGCCCCAGTTACTACATCATGTATGTCCCCTCGTGTGTACCAAATTCCATGAATGTGAACTGCCATCCAACAGCTGTTTAATGTATTTAAGTCCTAGGTCTCTATGACATGAATGCTTATGTATGTAATTATGATACCTCTTTTAGCTTTGTATCACTGACAAGCCTGTAGGTCGGTGCTTCTAGCGGCTGTTTGGAATGACGGTATATCTTCTGTAGATCCATGCCTGTGATTCTCTTCAGAATGTGCTGGACTTCATCAGTATTGAAGAGACTCAGAGAAGCTGTGAAATATCAGATTCAAGTTTAATGTGTGCTGGCCAATAAATGTTATACGGCTGTTTTGTGAGCATGGTGAGGGGATTCGAAACTGTGAAATAGCATTCAAATCGAAAAACATATTAGGTTTTTGGAACTGAATTAGCATTGGGAAACTGAATCCAGATCGGAGACATATTTGTTTTTTGACAAATGATCGGATTCGCAAAAACATCCGAAATAATGAAGATGTTTGCAAGTTCGGTCTTTAAATTTGATCATTTTTTTGGCAATGCTTCCGAGTTGAAAACAAATATGGTAAATTTTACCCTACTACTTCCTACTAATACTATCGCCAGACCATGTCCAAATGTAAAAAAAAAGAGGCGATTTTAGGGTCCAAGTTACTCGGACTAACGTAGGACGTGGATCCGCAAATCTGGGATCCATTGTGTTAATATAATAAACAAACAGACCTTAAGTTCACTCGTACAAAATTAAATAGGCTCTAGCTAGGCCCTATTATAAATCCCCCCTAAATTATTATATTAATTATTATGTTCACTTCAACTTCATCATTCAATTTCATGGCTCTGTCGGCCTAGGCCCTAATAATTAATAAAAATAAACGGGTAAAGCAGTAAAACTGCCAGCTTCGATAGCGATTCAGTTACCTTGGTTCGATGCTGCAGAACTTGACGAATAATTGCACAGCTGATAATTGCAAGTAACTTTGTTGCTCTTTCCAAGAAACCTGAAACTTAAACCGGTAATACGCAGACACATTTTTCCACCCATGCAGGCCGCCATCTTGGAATCTGTGGAGTAATTGAACTAGAGAGGGCGCTGCATGCCACTCCGTTTATTTTTTTTTGGGGGGCGGGGCGTTCGATTCAGCTTCCACATTTTTAGTCGACGCCAGTCAACAATTTTATAGTCCCCGATCTCCTGTAGCTTGTTTCGTTTTAGCTTCAGGTGCCAAAGAAATGAGATAATTTTCTTTTAAAGCATAGAATATCCATTAAAGGTATACATCCATTGGTAGCATAGCATACCGAAACAGAAATATTCACAGATTTGCCTATAACTAGCTACAAGGTATCAAGATGGTGATGTTAGAAACATATCCTTCGTTTTTTTCTGCCTGAAATGCTGTATTAATCAAGAAGAGAGTAAAACTAAAGACCAAAAACAATTTTGATCTTAGCGAAAAGAAAAAAAAAAACATACAGTGGGCGTTGTTCAATGTTTCCTCAAAAAGTATACACCGCATGGCACTGGGAATTTCACAAATGACTGTTACTGTATCTTCCTTGATAGCTCTACCCATAAATCTGCATTTCTTAAAAAAAAAAACCCACAAAGTGTGGAGACTTAATTACCTTTAAGTTAGTCAGTTTTGAATAAACACCAAGTATCTTGGCAATTCTTGCGATTCATCATCTTGATGATTAAGTTACTCATTGTGTTTGGATGCCCCGGCCGTCGAAGATAGCAAGCTTGGCTCAGTGAAGGACTTGAATGAAGACTAGTCTTTCCTTCACTCCTATAATTTAATGTCATTGTCAATCGAAAACGTGTGCCATTAAAAGCAAGACAGATGTGGGCCAACAAAACAAAATGTATTCTGGCCTACAAGTTTAATCAAGACGCAATCATTATTCACCATGCACAATACAAAAACAAACTCATAATGTCGAGAAAGTGGGGAGACGAAACGGCTTAATTCGCATTCAGAAAAGCAGGCATTAAGTAATTAGTGATTCAATACAATCCTAGCAGGATCTTTCTCATCGAAGGCTAAAATCATTCATTGTTGTTATTTCTATAAATGTGTACATGTATAACAAAAGACCTAAATGTATTTTATTTAAAAACGATTCCTTCTTTTGTTTGTGTGTTTGTTTGTATGTCCGTGCCCTACATGATCGAGGACAGGAGGATAAATAAATTACAATGAAACTATTCTTGTCCTCGCACGTAGTTCCTTTGTTCAAAATTGTCCTCGAACGTCCTCGAACGTACAAACGTGTGCATACCCTTTTGTCCAATTCGTTACGGCCTATGTTTGTCGGGGTACTGCTTAACCAGATATAGGCCTACTGCAAGCCTACCCTGCCAGCCAAAGTAATACTATAAAATTATACAGTTCACTATAGTCAACTTTGCATCTAGCTGACTAGCAGTATAATTTTGTATAATTTAAAAAAGAAAAGAAACAGGGCACATGTTTGCACACTGCATGCAGTGCCAGGGTAGTCTGAAGATTATAAAATAAAGTCGATACGTATAGTGCACAGTGCACTTCATAATGCTGTTTTCGGAGTTTCCTAAAAAAAAAACTGCACTAAAAAATCGTAAGTCATTTTTAATGAGTTGAACTTCCAGGGTAGCTGCGTCATATCGCGCATCACTGCAGATTACCAATTACGGGATAGACAGGGCATTATTCATTTATCAAAACACTCGTCTGGCTGAGGACCTACAAACAACAGGAGATAACAACAAACCTATGGAGCAAGGTATAACCATGGAGGAAGAATAACTGGAAGGTTTAACACGCACGTTCGACCTTGTGTTTTCCAGACAAGCAGGCAGTCAATTCAGTCAACGTGACAAGTCGAAAACGACAGTAATTATTCACATTGTATAAAGTCTTCTACTATAGGTGTGCAGTAAATTATTGAGGGCTACGGAATTAAAGTGATGCATTAACGATATATTGCTTCACTGGTATTTTTGGAGTCCACATACAGACATACATGATAGATAGGCTATTTTTTCATGGGTGGGGAATGTTATTGGCGCGGCCCCGTTATGTCCACGCACATTCAAAATAAATGCACGTTATTCCATGCGATGTGCTTGGTACGGTTGGCGCCGAATGTCTACACTTGCAGCAACTATAGAATTGAAGTGAGGAATCTTACGCGAACTTACTACGCACGCGCACAACTTGAAATTCCTCCACAGTAATTATACAAAATTTATATCACATGGTTTGAGAGTGAACAGTCAATTCTAGCTCCCGATGTGTTGGAAGTTGTCAAACTAGTTTGTCAACTTCCAACACCATGGGGGAAGCTAGAATCGACTGTCCACCCGGAATAATTCCACGGTGATATTTGTTTTACTATACCTCATAAAATTCTTTAGGCCTACTGTCCACAATTTCGTCGAGAAGTGCAGCAAAACGTTCGTTTTCGTGAGTTTCATGAAGGGCGAAGTTCACGCACGCGCACTGCAAACTATGATAGATGCGCAGTGAGATGTTACATGCGCAGCGAGATCATTACATTGTGTAACAGTTCCTTCAGAGATTCCCCAGCCTACTCGCTGGTGATCAGCAAATAATATATCAACTGGCACGTGATGGTGAATTGACCAATTGAGATTCGGATATAGGTCATGAATGTTTATGAGGTCTCTTGCAAGCGGTTTTCTTCCGCAAGGGCCAATTATTATACACCTACCAGCGGCGTAACTAGAGGGAAAACGGTGCCCAGGGCAAGCGCTAAAATTGCGCCCCTAATTCCAACTCTGATGTCAGTGAAAAATCTGACAAAACTGTTGTCGGTCTTTTGTTTAATTTCTGGTGGACATTTTTTTTTAGATTAACGGAATGTTTTTACATATCCTGTAAGTTACAGTAAATAATGTGAACGTTTCTTTTTTGGTTTCCTACCCTTAAAAAGAAACACATGCAATTTTGCTTGTTAATAATTGTTGGAAATTCTAACTCTTTGAAGGCTGAATAAAATTGATCGATATCTAGAGTTGCCTTCGACTGCCACGATTATTGCGGAACCTAAGGTCAATTACATTTTGCTCACAGATGCTGATATTTCGCTTATTATTTTTATTGATTTGATTTGGCTCTTTGCAAAGCGTTCCTTTGAATCCAAAGTCCTTGAAGTTCGTTAAAGGCACAATACATGATTGGTAAAGGTCACAGGACAGCACTCACACTTTGTCTGATCAAACATGTACATGAAATAATGAACCTGTGAAAATTTGAGCTCAATCGGACATCGGAGTCACGAGAAATAGCAAAATACCGGCTCAATTTTTCTTATAAAACATAAAGAATGATTTTGATCTTACCCCGAGATCAAAACTGTTTTCGGTCTTGGTTTTACTTCTGGATTTACACCATTTCAGGCGGAAATTTTAACAGTATGTTTCTACCACCACCATCTTCATACACTGAAAGTTAAACGTAACTCTGTGAACATTTCTGTTTGGGTAACCAATCTTGTACTGTACCTTTAAGTGAAATCCCTTCGAATGAATTGATATGGAAGAAAATAACAGTTTTAAAATCATCAAATAACCGTGCAAGGTTAAAGTCATTAAAAAGTGAACAAAGAAAAATTGACTGGAGCGGGATTCGGAACACTCGACCTTCTGTTTTAAATTCAGCGAGAAATTGGAGAATTCATGGAGAACTGTTTAGGCCGAATACTCGATATCAGGTAAGGAAACATATAAAAACCAATCCCGATACCGCAGTGCAGACACAAACGAAGATGCCTTGCATACAAAAAAATGCAAACCTTATTTCCAAAATGGCTTCAATGTTTGGACAACAACAACAGACAAATTGATATTGAAAATCTACCATGTTAATGGATTGCCAATGCCAATGGACTAAAAAAGAAAACGCATTTGTATGGCCTATGTATATAGGCACGCCGGCATCTATATTCTTGTCTGTTAAAAAGTAAATACTCCACGGTTATAAAATACTCAACGAGTCCTAATTGAACATAATGACATAAAGTAAATGTCCATGGCCTTGGTACACGACTAGATTGTTTGATTCTTTCCGATATTAACAACCAATGCTGATACAATTGAATGATAAATGCATTTTCAAGCGTTAATAACTTAAAGTACATGTGCATGTTCCGTTCTTAAATACCTACGGATGTATTTAACAAAGGCTCACATTAAACAGACAGCATTTTCAATGACCCTACATAAGTCAAGGCTAAAGAACAATGACTAATCTGAAAATGTCAAAGTATTTAGCATGATTCCATGTTGAATTTGTCAAAGACGGGACAAATTCCGACAGCACGCAAATAATTGGTTGCCCTTTACCGACGCATAATTATATAGATGAGCACTTTAGTGCTTTTTGAGTGCACATGTCAAAAGAAAAAAATCATGTGCTGGCTTATGTTGGATTCGAACCCATGACCTCCTAGTGCAGGAGCGGATTTCACAAACACTAAGATTAACTTTAAAGGTAGTATCATACTTTGGTAAGAGACCAAAACAGAAATGTTCACATATTTACGTGTAATTACAGGGTATGAAGATGATGCTAGTAGAAACATACTGTTAAAAATGTTCAGCCTGAAATGGTGTAATTATCCAGAAATTAGTAAAACAACGACCGAAAATCGTTTTGATCTTTTAAAAGATCAAAAATAACAGAGAAAAGACTTAAGAAATACTGTGGCTGTTTTTCACTGTTTTCTCAAAAAGTGGGCAACGTATGGGACTGACATTTACACAGATGACTATTAGTGTATCTGTCTTGGTATTTTTGCCCATGAATCTGTATTTCTTTGATAAAAACCAAAGTATGATACTAACTTTAACGATATGCGTGTACCAGGTCCATCTTTATACCTTGTAAGTTATACGTAAATCCATGATGATGTTTGGTTTGGTTACCTATCAAAGTATGATAGTACGTTTAAGGGTTCTAATCAATTATACATTTCAAATATTTCAATGAGGATTGAGCATGAAAATATAGCTAAGACGCAATATTAAATCTTATGAGAACACATGTCTTTAATACCACCATGGGCCAATTTCACGTACTCTACATACAGATGCAGAATTTGCTAAATAATCATAGATATACTTCGTGACAAAAAAACGCCAGCAATCTGGCCTATTTGCATAACACTATAGCGGTAAAAGATCATAAATATAGTATAAGTCTCAAGCAACATAGATCCTGCACGTGCGAACTCCGCCAATCTGTTTACTGTATTGTATGCAGAACGTTTTTATTTGTGTTCAGCAAATTTTCATAGTCCCTTTCTTTTGTATAGATCAATTCTATAGAGCTGCTTAGCACAAAAAAATCGCTATAAGCATGACATTTCTGTCTCAGTAAGAACAGGATTAACATACAAATGTGTTATGCATCACTTGCAATTGTTCATTGGCTGTTGTTCGCTGACCATGAATATCAAATGAAATTTTCAATGGTGGTCTGTTTTATTGGGCAAGCTATTTTTGTGCTAAGCAATTTGTTTTGGTGCTTAGCAGCTCTATGAAATTGGTCCCAGATTGTATCAACCTGATCATTAACTCAAGTATCCATCAAGGACGGTTTCAAGCACAATCTTTGAAGAAATGTAAGACGTTCTAGACTTATTGGGTACAAATTGAACACGGCCCCATAACCGTGATTGACAATGAAACAAAAATTGAAGAGTGAAAGAATTGGGGCCCGCATGCAAAATTATACTTGGTCGTATCCCTGTAATACACAAAGGCCTACTTCATATTTGTATGTGATTACGTTATGGGGAAGTATGTTTTGAAATTGCAAAAGCAGTATACGTATCCAATAACATTTCAATTGAAATGTTAGTGTATTGAAACTTGGTATAAATAGTCTTACGTCAATTGTCATAATTTTGCTAGAAAATAGGTTACAGCAAAAGCAAAGGCAAATGTGAAAGTTCGTAAAAATGATAACTGCTCTCGTTTTTATCAAACTACACACGGTATTATTAAGCTATATCATGCATTTTATGTAGGGAAACATCATTGACTGTTGGGCGTGTGTTAAAGGGAGCATATGATTTGCAAAGATGTGCATTTTGGCTGAATTTGGTACTTAAAGAGAAGTGAAGGTCTTAAACTTCCTTACAGACGTTCTTTCATGTACCTTTTTATGATTTGTTCATCTGGATAGCAGAAATATGGCCGAAATTGCCCCCCTCCGAATCCTTCACGGTTACACCACGCTTTCGAAATGCTACTAAATCGTTCGGACGAAAGATCTTTTTAAAAGACACTAAATCTTGATTTCCTTGAAAAACCCAGCATCTGATGGACCGAGATTTCCCATGGTGCCTGTTTGAACTGTTGACGAACTGTTGAGTCCATTTTCTGTCTCAAACTCAATAATCTTTTTTTGGAGGCCTTGCAAATCCTGTACGCTGCCTTTAAGTTCAATCTTTTCCCTTTAGCCTACTCTACATGATTATTCCAGCGCCATTTCTTTTCAAGAGCAATTGAGATTTAATATTATTGCATCACGCTGACGCCAGTAAATAAATGAAGTCCAGTTATTTTCCCTGTTCCGTGATTCTGGGGGTACAGTTTGTGAGTTGGGGCATTTTTGTTTAGACTTGTGTTTTCAGTACACAGATTGCACGCCGTCTCTTTGCCCAAAACGGCGGTATGGGGTCAATTTCATAGAGCTGCTTAAGCACAAAATTTGCTTAAGCATGAAAAGTCTTCTTTGATCAAACAGGATTACCAACCAAATGTTCATTATGATGTTTGTTACTTTTGACTTTATTCGGCCATTGTTTGCTGAGCACAACGTTCACAAGTTTTGGCAAACTGATTTTATTTACCAAGGTTTTAGGTGCTTAAGCAAAATGTGGTGCCAAGCAAAATTTGGTGCTTAGGCAAAATTTGGTGCTTATTTGGTGGTTAAACATTTTGCTATAGTCATACAGTGGTTACCAACTGCATGGCGTTCAAGTTCGCCCTGCAGGTTCAGTTCTACCTGGAGCAGCACATGTATAGAACCATTGCATGTTGGGGCCAATTTCATAGAGCTGCTTAAGCACCAAAATTTGCTTAGCACCAAAACTTTGTGGTAAATATAAAATCAATATGCCAGCCAATACTCATATTGCTCAGTAAACAATGGCAGAATACAAGTCTAAAGCAGTGAACATCCCATGACAATTCGGTTGGTATAATCCTGTTTGATCAAGGAATGATCAATGCTTTAGCAAATTATTTGCTTATAAGCAGCTCTATAAAATCGGCCCTAGATTCAGTAAAAGCATCTCTGTTACATGTTGGACCCACGGAGGCAGTTGATCTTCTTCAATAACCTCACACATTCCTCCTTAAACTTATTGTTCACGAAGCTGTAAATAGCCGGATTGACGGCAGGGGTGGTGTAATACAAATGCTGCAAGAGGCTCAGAAATGCGAAGGCAACTTCATCATATTCCTTCATATAGGCCCACTTCTCAGCTAACATGTAACTTATAACCCACATGAGGAAACGCGCGGTCCATGTGACCACGAATACGACTGTGGCTAGGAGCAACATCTTCCCAGTTTTGTTCTTTTTCGCCTTGTGTGTGGTTTGATCAGACGGCTCACTGCGGTCATTTGTTAGTTTAGTCTTTGGACCGTTATCTGTGACAGTGTCTTCACTAGATGAGGCGATTGTAGTCACACGAGCTGCTGATGACCCTTTCGCCTGCTCATCGTCGGGCGCTCGGCGTCGTGCTACGGGCGATCCGGTCGTCAGATGGTTGCCGTTCGCCGCGGAGATTCCCTCAACTTTCCCACCATCATTCCCTGCTCCATCTAACCTTTTATTATTACACAGGGCAATCCCGATGATGGAGTCCCCTGCGTTAAGCATACCGGCCAGGTTAACTGGTTTACAAGCTTGGTCTTTATCACTCGGTTTCTCCACAACAGGGGCATTGATAGCGGAGGGCCGAATTTTCATCCTTTTTCGGACTTCCCTGTAGATAAACATGTACATCACTAAGGCTGTAATCATCATACAAGCGAATGAAATTGCCATGATGAAGAGAGCAATGTAGACCCATGATGTATACTCTAGCGGTACATTTATCTCACACACTAATTTTTGTGCACCCGATGATTGAATTATATGGACCGTGTATATTGTGAGCGTTGGTACGGTCAAGATGGTAGAAACCACGATACCAGCCGCGCTAACGAGCACAGCGCGTCGGTGGGTCATCCATCCGAGATGCGGCCGGCAGATGGCCAGGTAACGATCCACGGCCACCGCTGTGGTAATAAAGGCCGAGGACATCTCGCTTGCCAGACCGATCCAGCTAAACAACCGGCACACGAAGTCACTAGTGAAAGACTCCTCATAGATCCATAGATAAAATCGGTAACCAGTCAAGGCACAAATGAATAAATCCACCCAAGCCAGACACAGGATGAACACCCTCATCCCATTGCGTTTTCTCTTGTTGGTGTACACGAGGATGACCAGAATATTGCCAGGAATTCCGATTAGAGAAACAAGCGATAGCAAGCACAGTAGAAACACAGTATATAACCTCATGTCTGCCAAACTAAACGGCAGCTAGAATAGCTACCGTTAATTAAATCCAAAACGTCAATAAGGTGTGGTCTTAGTCCAGTAGCCAGCTCCAGTCCCAAACTTCCAAGTTTGCCAACATGCGTGGGTACTGTTCTGTTTAAGTCACGTTGCTGATGTTGCGTGCATAACTTGCCATGTCACATTTGTCAACATCTCTCATGGTAACGGCTGGGACACTCACCTGAGAAAAAAAAAGTATACCCGGATTAATCAGATGTAATTTAATCATCAAATAACCACAAGGGAAACTGACTGAATTTTAAAGTCAATGAAAAGTGAACAAATTGACTTGAACGGGATTCGAACCGGCGACCTCACCACCAGCGTAGGGCTGGATGGCTCAGTTGCAGAGCGCCTGTACGGTATTCAGGAGGTCTCCGGTTCGAATCCCGCTTCAGTCAATTTTTCTTTGTTCACGTTTCAATGACTTTAGATGTAATTTGATTTAAGAAGTGCTTGGAGTAAGGAGGGCCTAATTTTTCGATCCTATAGCAGGATCTTTCTCAAAGGCTAAATGACAAGAGGATAAGAACATGCAAGTAAAAGAAACACACATGAATGGATGAGAGGATCGGAACAAAATTTAAGCTCAATCGGACATCTGAGACACGAGAAAATAACGAAAACAAAAAAAGGAGAAAAAAAGATTTGGAGAAAATATTCACACAACTGATCAATTCGAGGTTTGCACTGGGAACTGACTTATTGTGCTTTTGCCGAGGAAATGAATTTAAAATGGATGAAAAATTACAAATTATACCAAAGTGCGCCAAGATAATGCGATGGAATTATTATAACATGCACACCATGCACTACACCGGCGGTGTGTGATTTCAACCTGTTTTCTAGTCAGGCGGCAATAATCAGAATTTTGACATCAACACGGTGGTTGGGGGTTCGAATCCCACTCGATATCAGTTTCCTCTGTTCCCATGGCTACCTTGGAAGAATTTTTAATTCATAAGTGACTATATATATATAATTTGACTCTGAATTGTGGAAATCCGACTCCCATAATTTGAAGTGAATCTTCGGGAAAATGAAAATTTATGACTAAAATACATACACGTACATGTAAATCTTTCAACACGGCAAAAGCACAACTTCATTGTTTGGTAACGACCAGTCTTTCGGTGAAACGAAATTGAAAATCGCATATCGACATTTTAAAGGATACAGTACAGGATTGGTAACATATACCCTAACAAAAATATTCCCAGATTTACGTATAACTTACAGGGTATAAAGATAGTGCTGGTAGAAACTATTATTTCAGCCTAAAATGATGTATTTATCTAGATATTAGTCAAACAAAGACCGAAAACGGTTTTGATATCGGTGTAAGATCAAAACCATTCTTTATGTTTTATAATTGAAATCGAGTCGGGTTTTCGTTATTTTCTCGGACTCAGATATCGAATTGCATCTCAAATTTTAACAGGTTTATTATTTCATGCACATGTTGGATCAGAAAAAGTGCTGTTCTGTGACCTTAACCAATCATGTATTATACCTTTAACACATGCACATTGCCACAAACACCTACAATTTAACATTATAACATATGCTTTTTAACAAGAACAAAAATATTCAACAGAAAACAAAGCTGTCCATAAAATTATTAATGCACATATAATGAAACCTACCTGTGCCGTTTTTCCATGTCTTCCAGCTCGCTATCGATCGTGTGCTACAATGACAGCGCGATCTCTAACGGATAGACTCAATATGCTACAATGCAAGCCACCCACCCTGGTATATAGATGTCTGACATGAAGCCAAAACCAGTTGCCATGGAAACAACCACTTAGTCTTCGGTGATGGTGTGGACTTGCTATCCTCGCTGCAATACATCACAATGGGTTCGGCTCATAGATATTGTATATGGTTGTTGTGCGCGATAATTATTGTATACAGAGTTCGCATTTGAGTTTTTTTTAAACGTCTTAATAACAGGCATGTATTGAACATTTATATACTTAGTGAGAGAGCAGCTGCAATGCTCATAATTTGATTTCTCTTTGCATAAAAACAAACCTGTGAAATGTTCAGCTCAATTGATCATTAGAAACAGTAGGAAACAGCAAGAAACCATTGCAATAGCACTGCGCACTTATGCTAAAAATAGCACCGGGTCTCAGACAAACATTGCAACCACGCAAACGTGTGTGCGTGTGACGTGCATGTACACTATACGCGTGTGAGACAATATTTGTCTGACATCCGGGGATTTCGTGACGTCATTAGTGCGGTTACGCAAAATTGTGTGACTGAGAACGGCTGTGATGTTTGATTTTATACTCTTTTCTGTCAGAAACATCTTTTACAGTATGTTTCTACCATTACAGTCTTTATCCAGTATATCTGTGAACATTTTTGTTTTGGCTTGTAACCGATGTTGCAGATGCCCTTTAAGGAAAGACAGTTCACCGATGCACAGTACAATTATAATTAAACATTAATAGTGCCCATTAGACCACAATGCGCACGTAATTCGCCATAAAGAGGTTCATACATTGATCATTATCTGAACTTTGAAGCCATACTTAAGTGGCCACGCTTAATTGCACACTATACCGGAATGATACCCTTGTGGAGACATGGCTTAGTTTGTTTTCGTGTACTAAATGAACACTCACGGAAGAGCAGAATTGAAAATTTTTCCCATTTGAACCAGAATCATTTCCTGGGTGGACATTTCTAGCGAACGTCCCTTATTTAAAAAATACTTCTCTTTTCGACTGATACCTTGGAAATTGCTCCCTTTAGAATTAATTCCAAATACATGTATCAGTTTCGTGAAACCGCATGGAGACCTATACACCTTTACAATTTCCCTGCGGAGACGTATTTAACCGTCTCCACGCGGCAAAAGATACTGCACTGTGTTCATTTCGACTGATAATTATAATGGATACACACGGTGAGCATGCAATGCGTAAGTTCAATGACATAAGACATGCACTCAAATTGAAGAAAACGTCATTGGTCATGCAGCATGAGGGCCAAGATGTCAACATCACAGAATAGTATTTTTTTGTTTAATAAAATCCTTTCATGATAGTGTGGCGCCGACCGACTCTGTCGCCAAGGTCGATCCGGCCTCCCGACCAACCCTTCGGTAAGCCCAGACGAGCGGCTGTCCAGGTAGACTTTGGTGGCGGGTCCGTTTGGAGTGCCGTATGCCGCCGACACGTGCTGCTCAGTCTCCTTGAGGATCTCACTCAGGGACGGACTTAAGGGACTGACTTAAGGAACAGACTTAAGGGAACTTCCTTAAGGATGTGACACGACAGAGTAGTGAATCAGGCGGACAATTGCAATCTCTGAATTCAATATGCAATCAATGCTTTAATTACTGATCTTCTCTGAATAATTGGCAAGAAACTCCTTAATCAAATAATCAGTTATAATGGACAATAAGTGAGTAGCACCTATACGTGGCGAGTGTGGACGTCAACGGTACAAGCAGCTGGAACACGACCAGCCCTACTGTCCCACAACTAAGTACAAACCGCCCGAGATCCCGAGCCAGCACACAGACCAAATTCCCCCGGAGAATAATCAACAGATCCCTCGTGCGTCCCCAGCTCCCAATCCCCTATGGTTTCCAAAACCCCGCAGTTATGCACTTACATAAACAGCTCGACAGCTCCTGTACCGCGACTCCCCACTCCAATCGGAACTTACGAAACACGTGTCTGTTCCCTTCGACGTCCCGGTGTGAACTCCCCGTTCACGCGCGCTCCCACAGCCAACCGCTGGGGGCGCTGTTTCAACTAGCTCATTATAATAACTAATAACAAGCACACTGTTTCGCTACACTGCCTCACTCTTAAGTTGAGACCGTCCCCGGTCTTAAAAACTGATAAAAACCCAAAGCAAAACATGTGCTTGCTCCCTATACACATAACTTAAAATTTACTTAAGTCTTCACTTAAGGCGAAGTTGTACACTTAAGGCATTCCAAACAGCGGTAAGTGAACTTGATCAAACACTGATAAAGGAATAAAACCTAAGGGCTTAATTACTTACTGATGACTGATGAACATTAAAAACAAAAACAAAAGATGTGTTTCCTCCTGACACATATAACTTCAAATGTCCTTAAGTAACATCACCTGAGTCACTTAACTTAAAGCACTGATCAAAGAATAACTCAACTTACTTAAGCACTCTCCTCATCACTTTTTTTTAACATATAAGCTGCTCAACAAGTTCCATACAAAAAAATAAAGCTCTGACTTAAGAAAGTGTCTCAAATGGTTTAAGTAACAATAAACAAACAACTTCAATAAGGAAAATAATATAGTGTCCTTAAGGTAATGCAAACAAAACTTAAGAACTTAAGATTTAGTTTTCAAGGCTGACAAAGCGTAAGATGAACTGGTCTCGATGTGGCTACTGCAGTACGAAACCTGCGGTGAAGTTGACATCGTACACTCTCTCGGTGACTTCTTCCGAGACCTTCACCCCATTCTTGAACCTGGATGTGGTGTGCACCTCCTTGACTTGCTGGACGTTGCCAGACATCATTATCTCTAAGTCGGGGTTACTGACTGGCACTGCACGCCGTTCGCCATCATCATCCTTACTGATCCTGAAGACTCGGGCAGAGACTGGTTTGTAGTTGAAGGTAGTCGGAGTAGCTTCGGTGGCGAGGGCACTGGTGTGATGCTGCATCTCCTTACACTTCAGGGTGCTGCCTTTAAGGACTCGCCCAAGGCTAATCTGCTGCGAAGATGATTCGGCCTCCGCATCACCATCTCTACGACGCACCACCCGCACATCCTCCTCGCTCTCGCCTTCACTCTCCGTGTCAAGGTGGTGAACCATGGACATCATTCCCTTTGGTTTTCCACCAGATCTTGACTCCAAGGGTTGCGACTGTTGGCTCAGGCACTGATCAACCAAGGACATCGAGCCCGGGGAAAGAGACAACTCCGGCACATGCTGTGCCTCGATCCTCCCTTCAGGAGTTGAGGATCCCGGCCGCTCCTGGACGGCCTCTTTCGACGTCTCCCCATTCCCCGTTCCAGGCTCATCTCCCACCATCAGCTGTTTTGGCCTTGACTTCACAGGGTCATCGGTCGTCTCCGACACCCTTCGTTTCTCAGCGCGGCCCTTCCGTCGCTCCTTATCGGTCCTCTTACCCTTCTCACGCCTGCGTTCCTCCTCAGTTTCAGGATAGATTTTCTGCAAGTCGTCCAAGGATGAAGGATGGTGGTTCTTGTAGTGCACCTTTAAGTTGTCCTTCCTGGTGTAGCTTCGCTCACACTTCCGACAGAAAAACAGGATCTGCCCCTTGGCTCTATGACTTGCCACATGCTTGTCAAACCTCGTCTGGTTTACAAAGGTGTCACCACACTCCCTGCACTTCAGGACCTTCACTGTGTCCCAGTCCTTGGGTCGACTCCACTCCCTCTCTATGTCCATCTTCAACTTGTTTTGTCAGCTGCAAAACAAAAGAAGAAATAAAAATAAAATAAGTACTTAAGTGATTCTCCCAGATACTTGATTCAACTCCTTCCTTTTTGTTCTACTAATTTCCCCTTTGTCAGCCTCGTCCGAATCCTTAAGATTAACGGTATCGCTGCGGCAGTTGTCGCTGGCGCACCGGATTCCTTCTCGCCCCTGGCGGGCCCTGCACTGCCAGCGCAGGTGCTGTTTCGGCAGTAGTAGGTTCTGGGGGAGGTAACTGCTCCACTGGTACCCCCTGGGTCCCGTCCTCTTGGAGAGATCGCCTGTTTTCCCTCACTTCACCTCCTGCTATCCTTGTCTCAGGAAGCTCCTCTTCCGTAAGTGTTTCCACTTCAGGTAAGTCCTGATCTACTTCATCTCTACCTTGAATTGTCTCACTCACTTCCTCTAAGTGGTTTAGGTCAGGAACTCGATCCTCGACTTCTTGTCTTCTGTTACTCTTAGCCCAGGGCTTCAATGGTGTACCCTCATAAGGCTTAAGGCGATCACTGTGGATTACCTTCATTTTCCCTCCAACCTTTCGTTGAATTCTGTATGTTACATCTGATAGCTTATCCACTATCAGGTACGGGCCTTCCCATTTACACATCAACTTTGGAGAGACACCCTTCTTTTTCGCTGGGTTGTGTAGCCAGCAGAACTTGCCCTCGACGAACAGTTCCCTGCAGACGTTCCTGTCGTAGTAACGTTTCTGCCTCCTAGCACTCTTCGCCATGCACTTGCGGGCTCTGTCATGAGAACGCTGCATCCTGACTCGCATCTCCTGTGCGTAGTCTACGCCCTGCGTCTCCTCCTCTGTAGAAGATTCCTCCATGGTCAGATCAATTGGGAGGGCCACTTCCCTCCCCAGCATGACCATGTTTGGAGTTTCTCCTGTCGATTCCTGTGGGGTACTACGGTATGCCGCTGTTGCAAAGGGTAACTCTCGGTCCCAGTCCTTCTTATTTTCCTGGTCCTTCATCATGATGGCAACAATGTTCACTAGCGTCCGATTAAAGCGTTCCACCATCCCGTCAGATTTAGGGTTATACGGTGTGGTTCGAGTCTTTTGTATTCCAAGGATCCTGCACACTTCGGCAATCAGATTTGACTCAAAGTTTCTTCCTTGGTCGGTGTGTAGCGTTTTTGGAACACCAAACCTACACGCAAACTCCTCTACGAACCGCATCGCAACAGTCTCTGCTCTTTCATCAGGGATAGGGTATGCCTCAAACCACTTACTAAAGTAATCCCCAATCACGAGTATGTATCGATTTCCTCTGGATGTCACGGGGAAGGGTCCGACTATGTCCATAGCTACCCGTTCAACTGGTGCCCCCACCAAGTGTTGTTGTAAAGGCGCCTTTCGCTTCTTACTCGGTGCCTTCCTCTTTGCACATAAGTCACATTGCCTGACGAAGGACCTGACATCAGCACTCAGGCCTGACCAATAGAACTTAAGGCGAACCTTCGCCATCGTCCTCTTCATACCCAGGTGCCCACTTGTCCTTCCTGCATGTAACTCCCGAAGTATCTCCTCCCTGCAGTCTCTTGCAAAGTGACCCTTCTGTCTGCAGTTGTAGCACACATCTTCGGTACCCCATTCCCTGCCTGCAGACGGTCTCATCGTGTTCTTGTCTCTGGTTGGAGTATGCTCTCCCAACCGAGCAATTATCTGCTGGATAGCTTGATCTACAGCTGTCTGGTTTACCGGAGCCCCTCCAGTGTCTTCCACAGTAGGCTCCTGAACCATCCTCACATACTTCTTTGCCCTGTCGGCAGCTCTCTGCTCCTCAATCTTCAGATAACTCTCAGCAGCAAGGGCTGCTTCGATTGAATCCTTCAGGGTACTTGGCCTTGCCCTGAAAATTGCTTCCCTTATCTCTCTGCCGGCCACTGAGTCCATGAAATGTCCTCTTGCCAACCGATCCCTTCCTTCCTCTGAAAACTCAGGGTAGGCTAACGCAGAGAGTTCCCTTATACTCTGCCCCAACTCTTGTAGAGTCTCTTTTTCTTTTTGGCGGCGATGTCGCAGTTCCATCAAGTGGTACTCCGCCTGTTGGCCTGGACCAAACCTCTGGTCCAACGAACGAATCAAATCCTGGAAGGAATATCTCTTTCCCTCCGTCTGGCAGCCCAACACACTTAAGGCTGGCCCCTGAAGGCTTGCAGCAAGGAAAACCTTTGCTTGCTCCTCATTCCATTCATTGGCCACTCGACAGGCCATGAAGTGTGCCTTGTAATCCTTCCATGGCACTTTGCCGTTGAATCTTTCCGGACAGATGTTCGGTTTCTTCAACTTCAGCTTAATTGGATCAGCCACGTCTTCCTTGACTGGCTCCCTGAGGTCTGCTCCTGCAGGCACCTCATGTTTACTCGTCCAAGTTGGACAATCCCCTCTACTCGTAGAGGTCGCCGACGTATTTGCCGGTGTCGCTGGCACTGTTCCTAACGGTGACAGCCTAGGTGTTGCCGAAAATAACTGCGGCGTTGACATTCCCACTGAAACATCAAATTCCCTTCGCCTTGATTCCAGCAACTCCTCTCTCATATTTTCCACTTCGTCCTTAAGACGTTTCCTTTCCCGGATTGAACCCCGAAGTAATTCTTCCGCCCTTTGTACGTCCATCCTTAAGGCGGCAAGTTCTTCCTCTATCTGAACCCTGTCCAGTGGTTCCATCCCTTAAGTTAATTTCCAGATTTACTGATGCACGTTTCAATCCCACTTCTGACACCAATGTGGCGCCGACCGACTCTGTCGCCAAGGTCGATCCGGCCTCCCGACCAACCCTTCGGTAAGCCCAGACGAGCGGCTGTCCAGGTAGACTTTGGTGGCGGGTCCGTTTGGAGTGCCGTATGCCGCCGACACGTGCTGCTCAGTCTCCTTGAGGATCTCACTCAGGGACGGACTTAAGGGACTGACTTAAGGAACAGACTTAAGGGAACTTCCTTAAGGATGTGACACGACAGAGTAGTGAATCAGGCGGACAATTGCAATCTCTGAATTCAATATGCAATCAATGCTTTAATTACTGATCTTCTCTGAATAATTGGCAAGAAACTCCTTAATCAAATAATCAGTTATAATGGACAATAAGTGAGTAGCACCTATACGTGGCGAGTGTGGACGTCAACGGTACAAGCAGCTGGAACACGACCAGCCCTACTGTCCCACAACTAAGTACAAACCGCCCGAGATCCCGAGCCAGCACACAGACCAAATTCCCCCGGAGAATAATCAACAGATCCCTCGTGCGTCCCCAGCTCCCAATCCCCTATGGTTTCCAAAACCCCGCAGTTATGCACTTACATAAACAGCTCGACAGCTCCTGTACCGCGACTCCCCACTCCAATCGGAACTTACGAAACACGTGTCTGTTCCCTTCGACGTCCCGGTGTGAACTCCCCGTTCACGCGCGCTCCCACAGCCAACCGCTGGGGGCGCTGTTTCAACTAGCTCATTATAATAACTAATAACAAGCACACTGTTTCGCTACAATAGATTTGCAAGGAATAAAATACTGGCCACGTACTTGTAGAATACATGTATTTCTTTGACAAAAACCAAAGTATGATACTACCTTTAAAAACCAAAGTATGATATTACCTTTAAAAACCAAAGTCAGTGATAATTATTACCTAAATTAAAAAATAAACCGTGGAAATGACATTGAGTGTGTGTTCGTGAGTCACAGTATACAGTCTGCGATATGCGAGTGTCTAGCTCGTATACCTTAATATACATAATACATCAATCGATTCTAAGCTGATTTGACGATACGAAATTAATCGCACCAAATACAGTAGAGCTAAATGAGAAATTTAAATTACGCGAAATCGACGTCTGAGGTTGGCGTGAGACGTAAAGATTGGCTCCAGAATCGATTTTTCCTTTCTTCTCCGGGTAGGAAGGTATCAACGATATCCACTGTGTTGATTATTATTTAAGAAGAAATGTCTGGAAAATTCGTAAATACATAATAGCAAATATCTTATTGTTTTATGTATATAGAGCGTGATCTTTCTATTTATAGCAATGACATCATCCTCAGAAACTCTGCCACTGCATATACAATCGTTGAAGTTTGGAAACAAAAGAAATCACGTTCTGTCGTTCGCGTATAGAATACAAGTTACCATAATGACATTTTAATACTGTTGCAAACTGCCAAAATATGACCTGAAATTGATCAAATGATTGCAGTTATGAGGGCCTGACGCGTTTCGATTTAGTTAGCAGGATCTTTCTCAAATGATTCCTTGACCAACAAAATCCATGTATTAATTAATGATAACCGGAATGTATAATTATAATAAACCCCAAAAATGATTCTTTTCACAATGATCATGAACGAAGAAATGAAAGGGACCCATTGGTGTGCATTACTCAGATATATGGTTAAATAGGAAAAATCGTTCCCAATAATGTGCGCTGCCTTTTAATTAAAAAAAAATAGGGTTTCGTCGGGATAACTCCACGGGGATAACGGATCAACACTATAATTATACCGGCCTCAAATATCAACCTTGACCGCGTTGAGCTATTAAATTAGCTATAAATAGATCGATCGTTTGAACCTTTGTATTCGTGTCCAGCGGTCAGCTTTTGTTCTGAGACTCATTAGGTTCAATTACCGCGTTCTATGAAGTAATTCATTACGACCAGCACGAGGACAATGTCCACCCATGCAGCTATGCAAACAGAGAATACAGGTCAGCGTGTGCTATTAAAAGGTATCATACTTTGGCAGCATACCGAAACAGAAATCTTCACAAATTTACCTATAACTTACAAGGTATAAAGATGGTGATGGTAGAAACAAACCTTTAAAAAAATTCTGCCTGAAATGCTGTATTTATCCAGAAAAGAGTAAAAACAGTGACCATTTCTATTTTTGATCTTTTAAAGATCAAATGGTCACTACTTTAGCCTGCTCTAGTCATCATCACGACACTTGTGAAATAGAAGTGCGAAAGAATTCGAACGATTCTTACATGGTGTTTCCGCAAACCGATCCACATACAAATTGTCACCATGCAAAGCCTCAAATCTTTCAAGAATAACATTCATAAAACCTAAAAACATACAATATTGTAAGGACAACAATGCAGACACAATAAATTTAGCTGTTTTAGTTGATCTACAAAGGTATTCAGGCTTATTAATTGGGAAGTTTTCATGTTTTGCGCAAAAATGTTCCATGAGAATGTTCTTCTTCCACTTTGTTAATTGTTACCACTTCGTCATGCATTGTTCTTGTGTTTCTTGTGTACTCAATGGTTTTTTTTTTTTTTTTTTTTAAGAAAGAAGCCGTAGCAATACATCATGTAACAACATGATCAATTAGACCTTCACATTTCTACGGGCAGATATAGCTCGTGAGAAATTACAATTTTGTTATTGGGAATGTATACAAAATGACTCGAATGTTCTCAAAAGACGCCATGCACCCACAGCGTACGTGCTCACCGCGACTGCGGGCAATTATCACGAACGCTGCCCGCACAAACAACACGACGTCGTGCTGCTACAAAAAACAACTACCTGTTGTATTTTGATGATGATATAAAGAGTGTTTATGCATGGGCGTAGATCACGGGGGAGGGGAGGGGTAGGGTAGGGGGTGGGGTACACCCTCAGAATTTCACTTTGTATATATTGCACAAACGTATATGGAAGTACGCCCCAGCTAGAGGATCATATAACCCCGGGGGCCAATTTCATAAAACTGCTAAGCACACAAATTTGCTAAGCACAACAATTTCTCGCCAAATAAATTAAAATAAACCACCATTGAAAATTCCATTTGATATTCATGGTCAGCGAACAACAGCCAAAGAACAATCACAAGTGATACACAACACATGGAAATTCGGTTGTTAACCCTGTTTTTATTAAGACAGAAATGTCATGCTTAGCCGATTTTTGTGCTTTCCTTAACAGTTTTATGAAATTGGCCCCAGGTCTGAGGACTTGTCTACACTACTGCTTATGAACTGGGGCCAATTTCACGGCCCTGCTTAGCACAAACATTTGCTAAGCATGACATTTCGGTCTTAATCAAAACAGGGTTAACGAAACATTTCCATGTGTTGTGTATCACTTGCAAATTGTTTGGCTGTTGTTCGCTGACCATGAATATCAAATGGAATTTTCAATGGTGGTTTGTTTTATTGGGCACGCCATTTTTGTGCTAAGCAATTTTTTTGTGCTAAGCAGCTCTATGAAATTGGCCCATGATGGCAAGAGCAAAAATGAATAACATCATGAGGCATTGTTTAAGCATAAATCTCACTTACATGTAATATTACCACATTCATCATTAATAGTTAATTTTGACTGAAACTGCACCGCGAAGCATGTTGATATTTACATGTTTATTTCTATAGTCGGGGCTCACTAGTGGGTCACGGATCGCAGCAAACGATATTATGAAGTTCCCATGGTAACCGTACCTCAATTAGACAATACCCTTCATGGCATTTAAATTGCATGAAAACAACTAGGTTCTGTAAACTGGCAGTCGGCATGGCTACAACCAAGGGTCGTAATTAGTGTCTTGGAAGAGAAAACAAAGATTGCTCCATGACCTGTACATAACAATGCATTGTGATAAATCAACTGGTATTATGCATAGGTCGCAGTACGCGATTCATGAACGCCATGCTGGCCTTCAACAAGTGATATTATAACGATATGGCACTGAATTGGTATTGAGCACAAAACAAACATATTGGTCATTTTTTCTGTGATACTGTTGATATCAATACCAACTCGTATGCCATGAAATATTTCATTCATAACAATGCTATCATCGCAACATCCAATGTCGATAGCAACTATCAACACAGAATGAAGGATTACAAATTTCAATCGAAAATATAGAACCAAAAATCAATTTTTTTATCCGAGTCAAATCGCGCACACCAATTTGATTTAAAATGTCCACAGAACAATTCTACAAATTGCAGCATTTGCGGAAAATAAATGATTGGAATGAATTCTCTCTTTAAAAATTCAATAAATAAAAACCAAACACCGTGCCAAACGAAGCCATTTAATCGCAAAAAGATATGAATATCAGCGAGATTAAGGAGAGATGAATATCGGAGAGATTAATATGATATGAATTACCAGAGAAATGTTTGAGAGATTAATATCAGAGAGATTACGGAGAGATTAACATCAGAGACGTGTTAGAAAAAACAATATCAGACAGATCAAGGAGAGATGAATATCAGAGAGATTAAGGCGAGATGAATATAAGACAGATTAACATCAGACACGCGAATATCAGAAAAAATTGATATCAGAGAGATTAAGGAGAGATTCATATCAGAGAGATTAATAAGATATGAAAGCCACAGAAATTGTTGAGAGATTAATACCAGAGAGATTAGGGAGAGATTAGTCAGAGAGATTACGGAGAGATTATCATCAGAGACGTGAACATAAGTACGACCCAGCTACAGGATCATACCCCAGGGTTGAGGACGTGTCTACGCTACTGAGCTGGGCAACATGTTACCGAGATTGTTGCCGAAAATTAGTGTACACACTACTTTAGTATTTTGCTAGTCCAGAATCTACAGATACAAATGACGTACAAGAAGACCTTCAGGAAAATAATTCAATTCATTTCAATATTACGACACCGAGTGTTTCTACCTTCTTTTTGCATTTACTTATTGAACTAGGGCTTTTGGGAAGAGACAATAGACATATTGAATACATAATATAAATAAGGGTAAGGTGCAGTTGCAAGATTGACCTATTTTTAGTTTATTTACAAGAGTCAAAAGCCTTTTTCTGCATGATGCATCACACCATTCGCTTCACAATTCACACAAGCAACGAAATGTCATCATTACATGTATACGAGCTATTTTGACCATATTGGAAAAAACTAGCTTGACCAGCAGCAGTATTAAAGTGTCTCTGCAATAGGAATATTATGGCTTGAATATGTGCCAAAAAGCAACTATTTTATAGGGCCTGTGATTTTACCCACTTCCTCACACTGTTTCAGGGTTAACAACAGGTTTTTTGGTTGGTATGCTAATTAGAATTTCCATATTCATGAGCAGAATTGTGACGTCATCTGGGTAACTGAGAGAAGTAACCCAATTGATATGTGCACAAAAAGTTGGGGTTGTTTTATTGGTTTACAGACAGACCTTTTCCTCCTGAATGGGTTTCATTGTGCCGAATATGTTCCTTTCACTCAACTGGTGGTGTATTTTTTGTGCCGAATTATGATCTGTGAGTCAAGTTTGCCTCTTCATTCTTTATGTTTTCCATTATACTTTTGCTGTTGGTTCACACGAGCATGCATGGAAATCCCAAATTTTGCAAAGCCATTCAAATAAAAACCAAATGCTAGTTTGAATTCAAAATAAGACTTGCCATTCATTATGTCAGTATATTCTCTGTATGAAGGCAACAAAATAACCTGACTGAAAAAAGCACTACAGGAACCCTTTAATAGTCGACGTCGTTATCATTTCCCGTAGACCACAGGCAGTATAGGCCTACGCGATCGAAACGCTTGACTCGCATTTTTACAGATAGAAAATGTGTAATCGGCCATAAAGTCGGACAATAACGTGCCTTACTATATGGAAGTCCTCCCTATATAATGATATTTCCCAGTAAAAACACACGGGCCGTGTTACTACCGGTATATAGCCCGCAGGTGTTTGTGTAATTACACGTGGTGCTATAGTCAAAATGAAATGCTTCATATTTTCGACGGTGTTTATATCGATCGAAAAAGAAAAGGCGTCAAAAATCCGTTCATTAACTTTTAATGGATTGAATAGGACTACGCGCTATTTTGTTAGAAGACCTATTCCCGTCAGTATAATGGAATGAGGTATTACTTCTATGGCAAAATTGGCAACATGATACGAAGGTGTTGGATCCTTTTTATCAGAAGACTAGCGCGTGCCAGACACACTTATCGTGGGCAAACGGCGCCCGGGGCAATCGCTATAAAATTGCGCTCTTATAATTTCAACTTCTGATGCCAATGAAAAAAAAGATAAAATATCAGAGAATTTGAAATTTGAATCTTTTTTTTTCCTGTGTTCAAACTTGGATTAAATTACCAATAACTTCAACGGTTACAGCTCCGTTTTTTATTTTTTTGCAAAGCGTTTTTTGCGCCCCTAAAAAATAGCGCCCAGGGCACGTGCCCCTTAGGGTGCATTCGTTTAGCTAACACGGGTCAGCCCTTACCGGGAATGGTCGTGCTATACTGCACAAAACAAGCGAGAGAATGGTGACGAGGTTGACTGGTGTCGACCCGAGGGAGCTAAACGAATGCACCCTATAGTTACGCCACTGAATATAATTACTTAGATCTAATAATAGTCATTGCATAACATGTGCTATTTTCCCACTTCAAACTGGCATAATTATGCTTAAATGAATGTAGCATATGCATGGATGCATTGCAGAAACCGGATAATTCATCACGGGATAAACATCACCGGTCAATATTGCGAACATAATTGGCATTATCCAGAAGTATAAAACCAATGACCAAAAATAATTATGATCTTCGGACGATCAAAAATAACGGTGAATAATTTTTTTAAATAGGCCTACTATGAGCGTTTTTCACTGTTTTCTCAAAACATGGACACCGTATGGGACTGGGAATTTCACAGATGAATGTTACTGTATCTCCCTTAATATTTTTACCCATGAATATGCATTTCTTTGACAACAACAATTATGAAATAACCTTTAAAGAACAACATATAACACTATATGTATAGTTTTAGCATTGTAACAAAATTGGGGGACTTAAAACGGATATCATACAACCAACGATAAAACAAACTGCTATTTGTGTCTATGCAATTTAATAAGAAAAATACGATATCTTTACATTCTTTTCTAGCTTTTCTTTATATAGAAGAATCTTTATACAAAACAAAATTCAATTAACATAATAGAAAGAAAGGGAACATTATACTTCAAATATTCCTAATTTGGAAGTCCAGATATTCGTTCCATCATATAATGATTAAAATATATCCATATTAATTATGGTATTACGGGCATGATTTGTTGTAATTGGTTTCTGTCGCCAAAAAATATTCAACAAATTTATAAAATAGCAAAAATCTCCTTTTAATTACCTTAAGTCTCATAATTATATTCATTACATTTTAATCAACATCAATTTACAACATGGCGTTCATAATCTTCATAGGGATTCTCTATACAGATACATATAGGTTATGGATTAACATTTTCAGCTATACAGTTCGTAGAACAGAATCTTAAAGACAGTACTGTGTAAAAAAAAATTGAGGATTAAATTATCTTGTTTTGGTCATTTTTCTTTCTAGTTGTATCGTGGCATGTTTAGAAAAGCATGAAAGCAAGAGTAATAATTTATAGAAATTATTAAGATATAGTGTGACAAAACAACAGGTACTATTATACTTTGGTAGGATACCGAAACAAAAACTTCACGGGTTTACCTATAACTTACAGGGTATAAAATGGTGATGGTAGAACCATGCCCATTAAATTGTGTCTGCCTGTAAATGCTGTATTTATCCAGAAAATAGTAAAACCAATTAAGACGAAAAACAGATCAAAACTCCTGTGAATAGATAGAAAATACCGTGAGCGTTTTTCACTGTTTTCTCAAAAAGCAGGCACCGTATGGGACTGGATATTTCACAGATGACTGTTACTGTATCTTTCTTGATACTTTCGCCCATGAATCTGCATTTCGTTGGCAAAAACCAAAGAATGAAGCTACTTTAAATTTACAACTAATATTGCTTCAAAACAGCCGTAAATTCAAGGTTCAATAAGAAAACATAATTGTCAAATACACGATAAATGCATCATTGGCTAGTACATGAAGATGCTATGCAACTCAGCCCTGTAATAATCCCTCATTATTTACTAGTTGTGGCTGGCTAGTTTGATGAATGTAAAACATAGTCAATATGACAATCCAATGCAACGTGCATTATAAAGTAAATTTTTTAAAGGTACATTAGTACCATACTTTGGTAAGTAAAAGTAACCAAAATAGAAATGTCCACAGATTTACCTATAACTTACAGGGTATGAAGATGGTGGTGGTAGAAACATACCGGTAAAAATTTTCCGCATGAAATGGTGTATTTATCCAGAAATTAGTCAAACAACGACCGGAAATCTTTTTTTGATCTTTTAAAAGAAAAAAAATAAAAGAGAACAGACTTAAGAAATGCTGTGGCTGTTTTTCACTGTTTTCTCTAAAAGTGGGCACCGTATGGGACTGCACTTTTCACAGATGATTGTTACTGTATCTGTTTTGATATTTCTGCCCATGAATCTGTATTTCTTTGACAAAAACCGAAGTATGATACTACCTTTAACTGATCATGTCTATAAAGCGTTTTCACGATCATCATACACAACCTGCACTTTGACATTACACAATTTGCCAAGCACTTACAGTAATACAGAAAAGCACTTGAAGAACGACCATGTCCTTCTATAAAACCAGCCCTGGATACATTCATCAAGCACAAAGCAACACAAATGAAATCCAAACAGAACCTAGAGATGGATCGTAATAGAATTTCTGACGATCAATTTGAAGTCTAAACATCATGTACTTCATGGCAAATGATTAGAAGTTGCCGTAGCAACAGCCAATGATTGGATATATCTCGTAAGTATGTAGCAATCTGCAGACATGTCTCTATACCATAACACACTTCAGATTTGCAGAAAAGTCCCCAGCCAGAAAATCTCTTTCAGTGTTGTTCCGCCTATCATGACAATTCAGTTAGTGAAAGCAAGTAATAGCCTTGCTCCTTCTCAAATCCATCTGCAAGGATGTCACCTTCAAATTTCTCAACCCTTAGCCCACCAACATACCACAGTTTACCACACATGGTTTTTCCTGTTGTAAGTCATAATTCTTTTAACCGAGGATGGGACCGTAGGGAGACTTTCCCATAGGGTCGTGCACAAACTTTACTTTCCCTATTTCTAAACATCCTCCAAACCAATGAACTTGAAATTGACATATGTTCATATTGACTAAGAGCATTCTCTGTCTTCTATTAAACTATGTACAGCAAAAATATGTCTTTTAAAGGTAGGTGGTACCTTAGGGAGACATCGAAAAGTCTCCCTAAGTCCCGATGTCTCCCTAATTCCACTTTTAGATGCTAACGTTTCTCCCTAATACCCCATTTGTAATTATAAGAGAGCACTTTTAATGCGCACAGTTTCTCTGAAAACTGCAGTACACCATAGTGTAGCTTGTGTGTTAATGCGTGGCTTATGAACAAGTTCACCCCAAACATACTTAGCCAAAATTTCTTCCTTACATGATTTCTACATTTACAATTCAGAAAAAAAAAAATGTAAAAGCTGTGCCTCTCCACCAAAAAGTATGACTTGCGTTTTGTTTTTGGTCGACTTTTTGTTATATTTATACATCGTTGTATATATATGTACATCATAAGTTACAATGTTACAATTTATATTATACTCTGGAATGATTTTAAAAAATTATCATGATTTTCCACATTCTGTTATTAACTGGGGCCAATTTCATGGTTCTGCTAAGCACAAAAATTTGCTTACCACAAAAACGTCTTGCTCAATAAAACAAACCACCCTTAAAAAATTTCATTTGATATTCATGGCCAGTGAACAACAGCGGAAGAACAATCACAAGTGATACACAACACGTTGACCCTGTTTTTATAAAAAGACAGAAATGTCATGCTTAGCAAATTTTTGTGCTAAGCAGTGACATGAAATTAGCCCCTGCACTTACAAAAAATGATTTGCTTATTAGTTTTATAAAGGTTTATGTATGTCAGGCTGCTAAGAAATTACTTGCTTTTTTTTTTTACATGTACGAGTAAGAATTAAAAGCCACATTCAACATGTTCAAAGACATTTATAACCATTCATTTAGTGGAGTAATGTATTCACACGTTGGAAGTGTACGGATTTGACCAGATTCAGCCAGTGTTGAATCTTTATGATTAGCTGTATTCCTGTTTAACATACTGGAATCAGGATGACATGCTATTAAGTCTACAAAATCACTGAATGAACCTTCTAAATGCAAAAATCTAGGGCTATCCTTAACGGTAGTATCATACTTTGGTAAGAAACCAAAACAGCCATGTTCACAGATTTACATACGTGTATAACTTACAGGGTATGAAGATGGTGGTGACAGAAACATACCGTTAAAATGTTTCCGTCTGAAATGGTGTATCTATCCAGAAATTAATAAAAGTACGACCGAAAATCTTTTTGATTTTTTAAAAGATCAAAAATGACAGAGAAAAGACTTAAGAAATACTGTGGCGGTTTTTCACTGTTTTCTCAAAAAGTGGGCACCGTATGGGACTGGGAATTTCACAGATGACTGTTACTGTATCTGTCTTGATATTTTTGCTCATAAATCTGCAATTTCTTTGACAAAAACCAAAGTATAATATGACCTTAAATCCAAGCCATAACTTGATTTGATCTTGCTTATCTCCGACAAATCAAACCTATGCACTTTTTTCATGTTTTTCGAATCTGCTGATAAATGACTAGCATAAATAGATTACCGGTTTGTATGTTTGTTACATTCTGTACAGTCCAAAGAATGCTTCTTGAAAACCATTACTGACAACTGTGTATTCAGTCGTGGCAAATTGGAAAATGTTTGACAAAAACAAAGTCCAACAAAAACCACTAAATGTGCACCTCAAATTCAGCACCACTTAAGAATCAACATAGCGACACGATATTAAGATACAATTCTTTCAAAGGTTTTTCTCCACAAGCAAGAAATTAACTGCAGAAACATTTACAAAATATCCACATATACTGTACAATTCATAGAAACGTCAGTAGGTTTAAAACGTAGAAATGCTGTATTGGTTCTTAATAACTTTGCTCAAAAGTCTCCTGTACAAAAATATATACTCATCTCTTTTTCGTTGATCTCTTTAAAGCATGTATTCATTTTTATTAAATTAAGTATACACCGTATCTTAAGTTACAAATAATTTTATGCTAAAAAAACAACGTTTTTTTTCTGGATTTCGAAAAAAGTTGCTTTTATGAATTTTGCACAAAAAACTGAAAATTTAAGTGTAGCTTTTTCCTTGAATGAAAGAGCTTTTTAGGAACATGTTAGAAGTTTGTTCAGCTGGTTTTATTGGTTGGTCGATGTATGGTGAAATGTTAAATAATGTCCAAGACATGATTTTGGTCCGAGTGTACAGACGCCATATTGTTTCCGGATAGTGAAGCGAGGCTGTGTGTGCATGAAGTACGTAACAGCAAGGCTGTGTACTAAATCCCTGGCTGTGGCTGCTGACTACGGCTGTGTCTACAACTGCGTCTTCGGACTGGATTCAGCCAGTAGAATTGGGAAGCAATTCTGTAAGCAATTCTGTTGGCAATTCTGTAAGCAATTCTGTAAGCAATTCTGTAAGCAATTCTGTAAGCAATTCTGTAAGCAATTCTGTAAGCAATTCTGTAAGCAATTCTGTAAGCAATTCTGTAAGCAATTATGTAAGCATTTCTGTAAGCATTTCTGTAAGCAATTCCTAAAACCAAGCAAAACTCATATCATTCTGCTTGTAAGAATGATTAGATGCATAAATTTTCTTCTGTAACAGCGATTTACTTAAGAGTAAATTCTCCCAAGTCAAGTATGAAAGGCAGGGAAAACATGAAGCAACATCAAGCAATACAAAAATATCTTGACAGAAATTACTATTTGAAGGAGAATTTGGGTAGAAAAGGTTTCCATAAGTTCCCCCTTAAAACCTGGACCCAAATACAAGCCAAAAAGTCACATATGACAGAACATGTGTCTTTAAGGGGAAATTAATATACATGTACATTATACAAACACATAATGCATGTACTACCAACAACAACAACATACATGTACATTGGTTAAACTGTACATGTACATGACACAAAAATTGCACAGATATTTTATCAGTCCTTCGACGTGACAACTGTACAACAGCAAATAACACGATTAATGCCGACAATGTCATACCAAAAAAATATATATATACTCGTAGCTGACAATATGAAATTAATTGGAAAAAATGTATGAAATGCATATACAGTATATATCCAAAGGAGAAATTCATCAAAAATATATCTAGATAATGTACAGATATCTTCTTTTTTATAAAGTATATCGCAAAAATGGAAAAAGAAAAAGTCGGGGAAATGTCACTCTACAACTAAGAGACTATATGGCCACTTAGAAACTAATAGCATTGCCAATTTGTGTAAAACCACGAGGAGAATTGACGATGCTAGCATGTGGACAGCAAGTTATGTTTGTTGACATCCACTAAATTGTACATGTATATCCCTTCTCTGTGTATGTTTACATCCACTAAATTGTATATACCATCTCTGTGTATATTGACATCCACTAAATTGTATATACCTTCTCTGTGTATGTTGACATACATGTACACTAAATTGTATTTAACTTCTCTGTGTATGTTGACATCCACTAAATTGTATACACCGTCTCAGTGTATGTTGACATCCACTAAATTGTATACATCTTGTCTGCGTATGTTGACATCCACTAAATTGCATACTGTATGCCGGTACCTCCTCCATGTATGTTGACATCCACTAAATTGTACCTTCTCTGTGTATGTTGGCAAACTTGGCATCCACTAAATTGTAACTTTATCCACTAAATTGAATGTAACTTGTCTGTGCATGTTGACATCCACTTAACTGTATGTACCTTTTCTGTGTATGTTGACATCCACTTAATGTGCCGGTACCTTCTCTGTGTATGTTGACATACACTATACCATATTATTTGTGATTTGTGGATGTTGACATCCACTAATCTGTTGTTTCTGTGTATAATGATACCAGCTAACATGGAATAGGCCAATTGCTTCATGTACAAGGTGTTTGGGCTTAGCTGCCCAGATATTATGGTAAGTCCTATGTGGACTGTATGTAGACTACCCTGTAGCATTGGTAATATACTGACTTGACCCAGTTACAATGGAACAGATACATCACTGCCCCATCAACTAAAAACTCAGAGCATCTTGGCTCGGAACTTTCTTGAATTTGCTCAATTTTCTTTGACAGTGATCACCACGTGAAAAACGTTGTGCCCTGAGTTTAAGTGTCCTGTTATTCAAAATCCTGCCACGCTTGAGGTTACTTGGGAAAATTTAAAGATGTTTAGGGTCAAAGATGTAGTATCTGTACTATTATTTGGAAGTTATTTTTTCGTTTCTTTATCGAACGATGTTATGCGCTCTTAAGAGCTTGCTTGCTTTAATAGGGCACCACCCCGTCCAGTCTAGCCCCGCCCAGCCCGCCTAATGCACCTCGGTAAAGCAACTCCGTCATGACCATTATGCTCAATTTCGAGTAAATTTTTAGATTTTCATAAAAAAAAGATTTTCGACAAGAAAATTATTTTCTAACGGAAGCATGGATGAAGAAAGTAAAAAAATTATGTCTACTGAGCAATTATATCATTTTCCGATTCATAACCCGAGAATAAATACATTGGATATTGTATATAAATGCTGTTGACAGCAGCTGTTCTGTAACCTTATTTCGGCCGTATTTCTGCTATCCAGATGAACAAAGCGTAAAAAGGTACATAAAACAACATCTGTGAGGAAGTTTAAGACCTTCACTTCCGTTTAAGTACCCAATTCAGCCAAAACGCACATCTTTGCAAATCCTATATGCTCCCTTTAAGGTGGGGGGGGGGGGCATCCTATCAGAAAACACACAAGGACATGGCACGAGCATGGTACAGGGACGATTTCACGAAGCCCTGCGATCGCTCGCAACACGAGTTGCAAAGGATAACCCATCATAGGGGGCCTATCCCACGTAGGGCTTCAATGCATCAAAAGCCCTACGATTGATAGTATAGTTACAAAGAGTTTGGTGAAACAAACCTCAGGGCTTCGTCAAGGAAGTAAGTCAAATTCTATACTCATCTAATCGCGAGCGTGGGCGAAGATATGAGCCATCCAGTCCAGACTCGTTTTCCAGCTGTTCTTGAGGGCCTCCGTGAACTTGCCTTTGAAGTGCTTCAAGGCCTCGTCGTCAGTCCTGTCCAGGACCAAGGTGTCGCGGAGGTACTTGATGGTCTCATCGGAGAGTTCCGGGATGCCACTTGAGAGCATCATGGCAAAGAGGTTGATGAGGAGGTTTCCTCGTTGCCGGAGAATCATGAAGGCTTCCTCGCAGTACTTGCGGAAACTGAAAAAAAAAAACCCCCAAAACGGGTCTTTTAGTCTACGTACAAATCTTCTGTAAGTTTTTTTTAACCCCTTCAGCCCGGGATGTCATGCTTTTTAAATTTTCGTGCTAAGCAGTGCTGTGAAATTGGCCCTAGGTCAGCTAACAGTAACCCCATCAAATATGATTATTAAATAAGCACAAGGGAAACTGACTGGATTAATTTAAGTGAACAAAGAACAAAATTGACTGGAGAGGGATTTGAACCAGTGACCTCCTTGAATATCACACCGGCGCTCTACCAACTGAGTTATCCAGCCCTATGTTGGTGGTGTCCGTAATAGTCAATTATCTTTGTTCGTTCGCCAGTCAGAAGCCATGAAACCACTCACATACATGTAAAGCAATGCTGCAAACCTGAGAAACAGTACATGGGGGATCACTCAAAGAGGATGCAGCTTTTTAATCAATATAATACATTTGCTTATTACAGAGTACCAGTGATAGCTAAACCAAAGACCTTTACACAAATGCTGCAAATAGACGCTACTCACGTTTCAAACTCCGTGGTTGTGCTGGTGCCCTTACCACGCGTAATCACATGCACAAAGTCATGGACGAGAACGAACGGCACACGCTCTCTCTTGAAGCCAAACTTGCGCTTGTAATTTCCCAAGAAATGACCGAAATCTATGTGGAAGAGCTGTGTCAAGGGAAAAATTTTATAATTGCAGAAATTAATACATCAATAGAAAGAAAAGGGTTATTCATCGCGGTGTATACAGGGAAAAAGTAATTTATGTCACGTGATGTCGTGTTGCTGGTTGCAACAATTCGGCTACTGGAACTGCTAGCCTTCATTAGGCAACTGAGGAGGTAGTTGACGTCCGCTGCGGCTAGTGTGACCCGTACGAAGCCCGCTGGCAACCGGAGATTGAACCGTACAGTGTCTGCTGAAAACGGTATGGTAAACATGCATGTGGACGAACAGGATATAACGCACACCCGCAACAAAACATCCCGTGATATTGATAACTTTTGTAATGGCCTCAATAGACTGAGCAACAAAAGAAATGCAAATAATCTGTATTTTCATAATTCTCTGTTCATTTTTTGTCATGTGCATGATTAGATTAAAAAGAAAGGATATGCCATGTTTGCAGAACACGAATATGTCATTTCTCAATTACTGCAAATAACAAAATTCTCAGGTTGTCTAAATTTGACAATCTGAGTTGCATGCTCTTTACAAGTTGGATGAAAGATTGGAAGAGCTTACCTGGCCACTCTTTTTGACCATGATGTTATCATTATGCCTATCACCGATACCCAGTACATAGGTAGCGACGCAGTAACCAGCACAGGACAAAGTAAACTCCTCTATGGCTCGGTTAAATCTGTAAAAGTCAAGATTACAGCATTTGTAATTGTCGCAAATTGAAGTTTATCATTCAAGGCATATTCAAGTCCAAATTTTATCATGAAGAAATGGGTACAGTTCAAATACCAATGGTTTGAAGGACAAAGGAAAGTCAACTTTGGAGGAACCTTAAAGGCTGCGTACAGGATTTGCAAGGCCTCCAAAAACAAATTATTGAGTTTGAGACAGAAAATGGACTCAACAGTTCGTAAACAGTGCAAACAGTCACCATGGGAAATCTTGGTTCATCAGATGCTGGGGGGCAAGATAATTTCGGCCGTATTTCTGCTATCCAGACAAACAAAGCGTAAAAAGGTACATGAAACAACGTCTGTAAGGAAGTTTAAGACCTTCACTTCTGTCTAAGAACCAAATTCAGCCAAAACGCACATCTTTGCAAATCCTACAAGCTCCCTTTAACTTTTAACTCCGTGTGTGACTTGGATGAACTTACTGGGCATCCGTTGGGTTGTGCTTTCTCAACCAGTTGAAGAGGGTGCCTTTACGGAAGACGGCGTTGAACTTGTTGCTCTCGCTCTGTTGTATCTTGGCCATTGTTTCTGCTTCCGTCACCACTTGAATCATGCCAACTTTGTTGCCCGTTGCCAGGGTTTTGTAGGGAATCAACCTGCAGAATGACAGGACAAGGGAATTTACTTGTAACGAGTGGCTTATGATGCAGTCCTTCAAAGATTCGATGTCTCCCTAAACATTTTCTCGAAAACTTGAAAGAATTTTTGTGTCGGATGTTTTTGTTGAATCCTCACTCACCTTAGATCAAGGCCTTCCTCTTGCCAGATATTATCCATAATCTGCATGACTTGTAGGGTCAACATGTCCTGCCGCAGATCTAAGCGAAAGAAGGAAACACAAAGTAAACTGGATCGAACAAACTCAAAGTTGTCGGCTCAAATACACAGATACAAGTCAAAAGCAGTAAACATCACAAGAAAATTTGGTTGCAATACTGTTTGATCAAGGAAGACTTTTCATGCTTAAGCAAATTTTGTGCTTAAGCAGCTTTGTGAAATTGGCCCCTGAATTTGGCCCCAAATATTCAATTCTGCTTATTGAAAATAGAAATCTCAAAAAATTTTGCTCGGTTTTTTCCCTTTCCCTTTTTTTCAAATTTTGCTTTTTGCTTTTCAACCAGACTTTGTCAGTGTTTCCGTATATCTACAAGATTCATTCAGTCCATTTTTTGTTTTGTTTAAATAATGCCCCCTACATATTATAAATCAGAACTACAAATGAAGAAGGGAATACAAATTGAGAAGTTGAGGATACACGAACTGTTCAACCTACCGTCACCATTCTTGAACATAAGAAGGACAGGATCACCAATAGGATCGGTATTCTCAAACACTAACCATAGAGGCCTCATCTTAGAAGGAATGAACCTACACAGATCTAACCTACGGAAAGATAAGGAGGGTGAAAAATGACATCAGATAAAATTCAAGAGCAGTCACATTATATGTTACAGATGGGATGTTACAGATGATGTTACAGATGGGATGTTACATATGGGATGTTACGGATGAGAGATGTTACAGATGGGATGTTACAGATGATGTTACAGATGATGTTACAGATAAGATGTTACATATGGGATGTTACAGATGAGAGATGTTACAGATGGGATGTTACAGATGATGTTACAGATGATGTTACAGATAAGATGTTACATATGGGATGTTACAGATGAGAGATGTTACATATGGGATGTTACAGATGAGAGATGTTCCAGATGAGATGTTACAGATGGGATGTTACAGATGGGTGTTACATATGGGATGTTACGGATGAGAGATGTTACAGATGAGATGTGACAGATGGGATGTTACAGACGGGATGTTACAGATTGATGTTACATATGGGATGTTACAGATGGATGTTACATGTGGGATTTTACGGATGGGATGTTACAAAAGGGATGTTACAGATGGGATGTTACATATGGGATGTTACAGATGGGATGTTACGGATGAGAGATGTTACAGGTGAGAAGTTACAGATGAGATGTAATAGATGAGATGTTAATGGGATGTTACAGATGGAATGTTACATATGAGATGTTACGCATTATGTTACAGATGAAATGTTACAAATGGACTGTTACAGATAGGATGTTACAGGTGAAATGTTACAGATGAGATGTTACAAAAGGAAATATTATACAGATGATGTGCTACAAATGTGATGTTACAGATAAGATGTTGTTACACATGGGATGTTACAGATGGACTGTTACAGATGAGATGTCATGGATGGAATGTTGGTTACGGATAACATGTTACAGACATAATGTTACAGATGAAATGTTGCACAAAAAAAAGATTTACAGATAGTTACATCTGTGGTAAATTGTGCAATGGAGTCCAGATACTGTAAAAAAAAAAAAAATTATTGAAATGAAAATCTTTTGGCTTCTGCATTTACTTGAGACTCTTGAGCTTGAAGGATGGTGAAAGAGGCGAGACAAATTCGGACAACGCTTCATGGTAGGACTCTTGCTTTAAGATTTCCCGCATCATGGTCTGCAGTTCACTGCTTGATTGCTGCTTGGCCTGTCGAGTCTTAATCAGCTCGTTGACTGATCGCATCTTATTCAGACTCTCCACCTACAAACGGAAAAGTTTTGAGAAATCATGTTATACAAATAACCTCATAAGATTCCAGCATCTTTACACGTTAAATCTAGGCTTCTGTTATATCGGAGCTCTTAAAGGTAATATCATACTTTGGATTTTGTCAAAGAAATGCAGATGCATGGGCAAAAATATCAAGGAAGAAACCATAACAGTCATCTGTGAAAATTTCAGTCCCATACGGTGCCAACTTTTTTAAAACACAGTGAGAAAAGGCCACTGTACTTTTAAAATCTTTTCACTGTTTTTTTTGTATCTTTTAATAATCATGTAATTTGATACCTTACCTGTCTTACTAGTGACTTCATATGAGCAATACTTCCTCTACAGTAAGCTTCTAGCATCAAACCAAAGCGAGTAGACACAGCTGCCTGGTGCATCTCAGCCCTAAAAAGAAGAGAGGACAAAATATGAGTATCTTGAAAGGAAGAGAAAGGTGCAGTGTACAGTTTACATAGATGGGTTACAGACAGTGCAATAATGACAATGGTAATGTGGTAATGGTAAAGGGTGCAGTGGACTTGCATGTTGAACTCAAGGTCTTATGGTCACTCTACATATTGTGGGTTCGAGTCCAGCCATGGGCTAGTGGTCTTGCGTGTTGTACTCAAGGTCTTGTGGTCAATCTACAGATTGTGGGTTCGAGTCCAGCCATGGGCTAGTGGTCTTGCGTGTTGTACTCAAGGTCTTGTGGTCAATCTACAGATTGTGGGTTCGAGTCCAGCCATGGGCTAGTGGTCTGGCGTGTTGTACTCAAGGTCTTGTGGTCAATCTACAGATTGTGGGTTCGAGTCCAGCCATGGGCTAGTGGTCTGGCGTGTTGTACTCAAGGTCTTGTGGTCAATCTACAGATTGTGGGTTCCAATCCAGCCATGGGCTAGTGGTGCTTGTGTCCTTGGGCAAGACACTTTGTAATATATTGCTTCTCTTCACCTTACGCGACGGTACCTGGGGTCGATTTCAAGAAGCCCTACGATCGATCGCAACTCGTGTTACGAAGGATCATAACCCATCGTAAGGGGCCTATCCAACGTAGGGCTGCAATGCATCATACATGTACTTGCTACATGTACGATTTATAGTAAGGTACGATGAGTTTATTGAAATCGACCCAAGTGCTGTATACTCCCCAGGGAGTTGAGATGGTTTCAGGAATGTAAATTATGGCTCAATGACCAGGGATAATAAAACATTTGTAATGCACAGTAGCGTATATTCATATAGTATAGCTGTGCAATATGTCCTATATTATCATTAAGTTGATGGTAAATCAAACCAACCAATTGCAGAACCCATTATAATTAAGTCACCAATGCTGTAAACCTCACCTGAGATGCCAAAAGAGGAAGTGTCCTATTCTCTGATTGGCCAATGCTCTTCTGAGAAGGAACTGTCCTAGTTCACAGTCCAGATGTGTTTCGTATTTCAGCGCCTGGACTAGTTGTAATAGGTACTGTGAAAGTTGGGAATCACTGAGGACAAGAAAACAATCAATGGTATATTATATTTAAATGTACAGTTTCAGGGGGAAAATGAGGAAATCTACAAACTAAAATCTAAGAGAGAAAACGTAACAGCCTACCAGAAAAAGGTCTACCCAATCACAGTACATCGCCACACACCCAGGATCCCCCGGAACCGAATATAAGGAGCACGAGTGTGACCACTGTCATCGCCTGATAAAGTATTGCAGTTTGCATATGAAACGTTGTGATCTCTACCGTTGACCACATCGTGTGACAACAGGTAAGTACTATTTTATTTTACTTTATTTGATATCCACCACGATGAATAACCTTTCGAATTGGTTAGCCTTTATAGTAACAGCCTATGTTTTACATTTGCTCAGATTTGCACATGAATAGAAGTGGACATACACTGTACAAGTATGCTCAGGACGTACATGTACATGTAAAATGTATACTGTACAATGTACATGTACACGTATGTATATACATGCACAATTGCACATTTACATTGTAAAATAAGCACAATTGAGAACGACTAGCCAATCACAAAACTCGTAACGTGCTACCGCTGATGTCAAAAAAAAATCTGAAGCACACTGAGCCAATCACTGGGTCATTTCACTTGGTGAATATTGGTCAAACTTACTGAAGGTTGTTGAGGCATCCCACGGCAAACTTCCTGACGGCCAGATCCGGGTATCTGTAGTCCAGCAGCTCCATGGCCTCCTCTGGCTTCAACTCCGGCCAGATTTGGAGAAGAGCTTGCATCTGGGAGGGGTATTCAATTAACAGTGTCAGACAGTCTTGTATCTAGCACCAACTACGTGTTTAAAATGATATCCAATGGCTAACTACCCATCATGTTTAGAGGCTTGGTTTTAAAGGTAGTATCATACTTTGGTAAGAGACCAAAACAGAAGCGTTCACAGATTTACCTATAACTTACAGGGTATGAAGATGGTGCTGGCAGAAACCTACCGTTAAACTGTTTCCGCCTGAAATGGTGTATTTATCCAGAAATTAGTAAAACAACAACCGAAAATCTTTTTAATCTTTTAAAAGATCAAAAATAAAAGAGAAAAGACTTAAGAAATACTGTGGCCGTTTTTCACTTTTTTTCTCAAAAAGTGGGCGCCGTATGGGACTGAAATTTTCACAGATGACTGTGACTGTATCGTCCTTGATATTTTTGCCCATTAATCTGTACTTCTTTGACAAAAACCAAAGTCTGATACTACCTTTAAATTTACTCTTGGCTCTCAAACTGTTATGAAGTCACAACGTTCCTTACCTGTGCAACACAGTCTTTGTGAGACCATTGGACACAGGTTAGTAGGCGAGGTAGAGAATGAGGGATGTGATCTCTGCAATCTTGTCTTGCTCTCCACAGGTCCTCATTCTCCTGCTCACTGAGTGGTTCTAAGGGTTCCTTCTCTACCATGACGCGTAACTCCTCCAGCTTCTGGTCCTGGAGGTATAATAATAATTAATAATTTAGATATTTATATGGCGCACTTATCCAGAAACCCGCTCAAGGAGCCTACATCATTATCCCTGGTCATTGGTCTACATTACCATTCCTGAAATCATCTCAACTCCCTGGGGAGTATACAGTCACAGCTACTGTATGGCGCACAAAGGCTAATCAAACACAAAGCCATCTTTACCCTCACAGGTACCCATTTACACCTGGCTGGGTGGAGAGGAGCAATATGTGACAAAGCATCTTGCCCAAGGATGCAAGCACCACTAACCCATGGCTGGATTCTAACCCACAATCTGTAGATTGACCACAGGTTCTACAACACAAGGACCATTTAAGATACAAGCAGCATTAGCAATGCCGCAACCTGAGAAACGGTACTTGGGGGACCACTCAAAGAAGCTGCTGCTTTTTGATCAAGTTTTCACTTCTTCACTTTTCAATGACTTAGGGCCTAAAATTCAGTCACTTTCCCTTTTGGTTATTTGTTGATTAAATTCTTACGTTGATAGATTCATGAGTTAGAAACATCTCCTCCTTCTTGGCGATCATTGCCGCTCTCTCCAAGACCGTCTCAAATGGAGGGTAGGACACCGTGCCTCGCTTGGCCTCGTTGTACATGTGGAAGGAGACTTCGATGACCGTGGCGTCGTCGTGGTTGGGATTGCAGCCCACGCAGCCCAGGGGATTCAAGTCAAAGTCCTCCGAGGAAGGCCACATGTAGAATTTCATCCGACCGGTTTGGAGGTTGTTCTGGTAGTTGAAGAAGGTGGTGTTGACCCAGGCTAACGGAATCAGATCCTGTGTAACAAGTTAATGAGAGGATTGTGAAGACAGGATCATAGGGGGGTTACGGAACGGAGGCTCCTGCTCAGGCTCCGGCTCAGGCTCCGGATCCAGCTCTGGTTCCATTTCGTGACTCCATTCTAGGCATCAAAATAGAGGCTTTTGGCTGCGGTTCGGAAGAGTAGATACAAGTTAATAAGAGGTTTATGAAGTCCTTGACAGGGTCACAAGGGGTTTACGAAACGGAGGCTCCGGCTCAGGCTCCGGCTCTGGCTCCATTTCGTGAATCCATTCTAGGTATCAAAATAGAGGCTTTTGGCTGCAGTTTGGAATTAGATTCTCTGGTTGGAAAAGGAAAACAGAGCTCCAGCTTCCATTCAAAACCAAAAACCTACATTTTCAGCATATAGATGAGAGAGACGAAGCCGGAGCCTGAGTTTCTTAAACCCCCATAGTTGCATACATATGAGGTGCATAACCATTAGGTCAAAAAAAAAAATTGTTCTGTTGCCCTCAGCGACTGACCGTAAAACGCCAAAACTTTTTTTTTTTTCCCCGAGTCCTGAAGTATACAAACTCACAATTTTTGACAGAAAATGTAAGATTTAGCAGTAAAAAAGCGTGTCTCCTCAAAAGCCCTGGTGACCATGTATATGAACGACACAGTATTTATTCTTAAATGTTTGAAAGTCGGCAAAAAATAAATAAATAAATAAATAAAAAATCTACCAACCGACCCAAAATTTTAATTTGTCCACTTGAGGGCAACACAACAATTTATTTTTTTTCGGCCTTACGCTAACTGCATCCATGAACATGCAAACGTCAGTCAGGCATTTTTACTGCCATACAAACTTCCTCTATGAGCGATGCCTTACCCTCTTCTGGCTTTTGCTGCCTTTCTTCTTCTTGTCGCCGACCGTACCCTTTCCCTTGAAGACGCAGATTAGGATGCAGAGACGGGCCATGCGAGGCAGGTTGCAGACCTCAATATCAGCCACAAATTCATCATTCCACACAGGGTCTGGTCCTTCCGCTTCTCTGGAGTAGAAATTGGGACATAGTTTCTCTCCTCCGTGGTACACGCCAGCGTGCACTTGAAGCTGGTGACAGGAAACAAGCCAAAGGAACTGTTTTCAAGCACTGAAAAGTTGTTAATGGTTAACGGATGGAAGCAACATTCAATGGATTCTATGACACTTTACAGCTTGGCCTTGGGCTTAGGCTCTGTCATCTACATGCAGTAGCTGAAAATACAGGTTGTGAATTTTCCCAAGGTTGAAGCTTCGTTTTCTTGTTCGAAACAGAGTATGTACTTTGAAACCATAAATGACAATATCCTAAGTGAGGACACATTGGTGGAACTAAGGGTGGATTTATATAATAAAAACAAAGAAAAAATGACTGGAGTGGGATTTGAACATGGAAAACCGTACCAGTGCCCTACCATTTGAGCTCTCCGGCCCTATGTTTGTGGTGTCTCAAACAGTGTGTGCGCGTGCGCTGTTGACTAGAAGAACGGTTCTCCAAAGTCTCTCATTGCAAAGCCTCAAATCTTTCTGGAGTTTGGTGAAATCGACCCCAGATGCATATAATGTCAGAATGCTCACCCCAAGTCTATCCACAATGTTGACGTTAGTCGCTCCATGGAAGGTGACCCGGACCTTTTCTCGGATATCCCAGCTGGGAGTCTTTCCCTTCTTGGGCGGGATACAGGGAGATTCTTCCTCCTTCTGTAGGAGGGCTGTCAGCATCGGATTGACAAACATCTCATTGACTTTCATATCAGCCTTCTTGATGAGCAGGAGATCAGGCCTTGCCTCTTTGCTGATGCAGTCTCGGATGTACTAGAGAGGAGACGAAATGATCCAAAATTACATCAACAATCTTCATCAAAGTCTGCCATGAAAATGACCATGAGCCTTTTAGAGGTATGGTGGACACAATAGGAGGGCCGAAGTTTGGTTTGGGTAAAATCCTTTGTGTTTCACTCAAAATACCCACTTCAAACAGCGCCCTCCTATTGTGTCCGCCATACTTCGAAAAGGCTAATGGAGCTGCTAAGCACAAGAAAATTGCTTAGCACAAAAATGTCTTGCCAAGTATTAAAAACAAATCACCATTAAAAAATTCCATTTGATATTCACGGTCAGCGAACAACAGCCAAAGAACAATCACAAGTGATACACAACACATGGAAATTTGCTTGTTAACAAAGGGTATTCAAGAGTCATTTAAACAACATACACAAATTCTTTCTTAACATTTGTTTTGTCATGCATTCAATGGACAACTTGCAAAATGAGTACCTTTACTAAAATAGACATAACTCCTCTTAGGAATGATCAATTTGTTTCATTCTTTTTTTCTAATAAGCACACGAGTGCTTGTTAAATATACCATTTACTGAACTTTTGAGTGTCATTTGTTAATTTTGAAAAACATCACAAATCCCGGTCAACTTCTTTTTGACTCACCCTGTAGAAATAAAATGCCATTGGCTAACTTTCCAGCAAGTTTGGGATAACATACATTGTACATATTTACAGACTTACAATGAACTGGCAGAGTGGATAGTTGCCCATCAGGAAATCTTCCCGTCCTCGTACTTTAATGATGAACTGATCCTCCAGTTCTGGAGGTTGGCGCATCTTATTCACAGCTTTCGTAATCAGATCGGAGGGATAATCGTACGGATCAGCTGACAGGACTGATTGTTGATTGGACTACAAAGAAAGAAAAACGTGAATACATTAATGAAATAAATGCACTTTGATCGGGACAAAAGAGGGGGGGGGGGTATAGGGAGGGTGTCCTGAACCCCTCATCCATTTATAGATAAGTGCATCTTTACTTGTTCTTGTCCTCTTGTCATTTAAGGTAATACACATGTAATACTTTGGTTTTTGTCAAAGAAATACAGATTCATGGGCAAACATATAAAGGAAGATACATTTAACAGTCATCTGTGAAAATTTGCCCACTTTTTGCGAAAACAGTCAAAAACGGCCACAGTATTTCTTAAGACATTTCTCTTTCATTTTTGATCTTTAAACGATCAAAAATAATTTTGGTCACTGGTTTTTACTCTTTTCTGGATAAATACAGCATTTCAGGCAGGGAGCATACAAAATATGAACACTGCAAATCTATACTTTTGTACACAGCCTGTGAGGAAAAAAAATCTGAAATCCAAAACAAAAAAATCTCAAATCAGATAAAAATCTGAGAAATGTCATCCCTGACAGCAGTTTATTACTTGTATTGAATAATATTATTGCGTTGAAATTAAATCGTTAAATCTCACCTTACTCGTACAAAAGATGATGTTTGTAAGAAACGTATTGTTTGTTAACTTCAAGGCTTTCTTGATGTTTTCGGGCATCTCGATGGATGCTCCGACCTGAGGAGGGAAGAGATAGAGGGCCTTCTTCTCCCATTCCCATGATGCCCTGTCACGCTGGATAGACATGCACATGCGACGATTGTTACGGCGGAAGTCGTCTACTTCGGGATTCTTCAACGTGTCCCACTCGTGTAAACCTGAAAATACATTCCAAAAATTGTTTGCATTCAAACAAATTGTCACAAGAAGTTTTGAAGTCATGAAGTCACAAGTCATCACAAGTCACCTCTTAAGTCATCACAAGTCACCTCATGAGTCACCTCACAAGTCACCTCACGAATCACTTCACATGTAACCTCACAAGTCACTTTACAAGTCACCTCACAAGTCACCTCACAAGCCACCTCACGAGTCACTTCACAAGTCACTTCACAAGTCACCTCACAAGTCACCTCACAAGTCACATCACAAGTCACCTCACAAGTCACCTCACAAGTCACCTCACAAGTCACCTCACAAGTCACCTCACAAGTCACCTCACAAGTCACTTTACAAGTCACTTCACAAGTCACTTTACAAGTCACCTCACAAGTCACCTCGCAAGTCACCTCACAAGTCACCTCACAAGTCACCTCACAAGTCACCTCACAAGTCACTTTACAAGTCACTTCACAAGTCACTTTACAAGTCACCTCACAAGTCACCTCGCAAGTCACCTCGCAAGTCACCTCGCAAGTCACCTCGCAAGTCACCTCGCAAGTCACCACGCAAGTCACCTCGCAAGTCACCTCACAAGTCACCTCACAAGTCACCTCACAAGTCACCTCACAAGTCACCTCACAAGTCACCTCACAAGTCACCTCACAAGTCACCTCACAAGTCACCTCACAAGTCACCTCACAAGTCACCTCGCAAGTCACTTCACTAGTCACTTCACAAGTCACCTTACAAGTCACCTCACAAGTCACCTCACAAGTCACCTCACAAGTCACCTCACAAGTCACCTCACAAGTCACCTCGCAAGTCACTTCACTAGTCACTTCACAAGTCACCTTACAAGTCACCTCACAAGTCACCTCACAAGTCACCTCACAAGTCACCTCACAAGTCACCTCACAAGTCACCTCGCAAGTCACTTCACTAGTCACTTCACAAGTCACCTTACAAGTCACCTCACAAGTCACCTCATACTTACTCTTGCCGATCAGAAGACCAATCTGGGAGTTCAGAACCTTATCCTCGACATCACTGGCCTTGCGGACAACTCGGAGCATAGGCCAGAACGGTTTGACGTCGCAGAGTCTACGATTGCCATCTAGTAGCTCCTCCTGCTCAGCGCTCTGATTAACGCACTGGAAGATGTAGAAGTTGAGGTCTAGGAGACTCTGGTAGAGTGGGTATGTCTTGGCTAGCTTCCACAAATCCTGCAATTTAGTCAATATCATACATGATTCTCTAATAAATGATTATGTTTCTACCATCACCATCGTTATACCCTGTAAGTTATAGGTAAATATGTGGAGGTTTTTGTTTTGGTATGCTATCAAAGTATGAAAGTACCTTTAAGTGCATCATTCAAAGTTCAAACACAATGGAATTCTGCTTTTCTCACAGTCCATTTTCGTGAATCCATTTTCGAATAACGGGTATCAAAATAGAGCCGGAGCTGGAGCTGGAGCCGGAGCCGGAGCCGGAGCCGGAGCCGGAGCCGGAGCCGGAGCCGGAGCCGGAGCCGGAGCCGGAGAAGGTTTGGAAAAGGGCCATGGTGCTGCATATCATAATAGCATACATTTAATTTCAATACAGCCATGACAGCCCTATTATCATTCAAACACTTCAACTCACCCTTTTAATGGACGTTATCGTTGCATCTCGTTTACATTTCAGCGGAATGACAATAGAGTTCGGGAGGAAGCAGATGATCTCAATGTCTGTAGCAAGCTCATCCTCTGCCCATAGGTCATACACAGAAGGAGGCATTGTGGCTGGTGCTAGGGTAACAGATGTCTAATGGTCAAAGTAGCATCTCGTTAAGGACGGTCACGTAAAGGTGTCAATTCTGAAGGGAATAGAAAAGACGGAAAATTTATTGTAAGACAAGAAAGAAAGGTGTTTTTCACTATTTTCTCAAAAAAGTTCTCAAAAAGAACCGTTCTACCATGGCTAGGGCGAGTCTTGTTGCTACGGCGAACATAGAAATGAAAAGAGTTATAACTCTGCGCTATAATTGTACTGCCACCCCTACGTCCTGTAAAAAAAAGGGATAAGCCATAAGGCGACCATGAGACCGCTGCAGATTTTCTGAGGCTGCCGCACGTTTCTCTCGATTTCGGGTACATACCGCCGTCGTACGTTAGCCGAAGAACAAATGTTACTAAGCCATCAGCATGTAGGGCCTACATGTAGCTCTTGTCTTGTGTGGTTGAGTAAAGGGTTAAATGATTAAGGTTCACAAACATCACAGGTACTGCAGTAAAAGGTACACAAAATGCACAGTACATACATTGTACCAGACAGTAATACAAAGTCTGTTTACAAAACACAGCTTGCAGCACATCCTGTACCTACATGTAATTTAAAATCAAATCCATCTGTGCATTGCATTTACAGTGCACAACGCGGACCTGGTTTCCAATACCTTGAGCAACCAACCGTAACAAACCGTAGAACCATATCATTCTGAAATTAAAATGTTCACCCAAGTGTGACCACTTGCTAGCAGGACAAATAATAATGGATTCATTTTGCATTCATAACTGTAGTTAGTGGGCAAGACACAATGCACAGCACATGATTTGACACAAGTACATGTACTGGGATCGATTTCACCAAACTGATCTGTAAGTTACTGAGTGTAACTTACTATCAATTGTATGTTTTGTGATGCATTGAAACCATACATGCTGGACTTGTATGATATAATGGGTTATAATCCTTCATATACTGTAGATCTCGAGTTATGATCAATCCTAGGGCATAAAGAAATATGTACACTTGTACATGTAGTCTTTAAAGGTAGTATCATACTTCGGCTTTTGCCAAAGAAGTACAGATTCATGGGCAAAAATATCAAGGATGATACAGTCACAAACTCACAGTCATCTGTGAAAATTTCAGTACCATATGGTGCCCACTTGTTGTGAAAATCGTGAAAAACGGCTACGGTACATTTCTTAAGTCTTTTTTTTTTTTTTTTTATCTTTTAAAAGATCAAAAAGATTTCCAGTCGTTGTTTTACTAATTTCTGGATAAATATACCATTATAGGCAGAACAATTTTAATGGTAGGTTTCTACCAGCACCATCTTCATACCCTGAAAGTTATATGTAAATCTTTTGCATTACGCAGCTAAAGGAACAATTTCCAAGGTGCTGTACACATGTACAAGTACTCATCGGTTGGAAACAAAAATATTTTAAATTTAAGCATGATAAGGGACGTTCGACCCAGGAAAGTGATTCTGGTTCAGATGGGAGAAATTTCAATTCTGCTCTGCTCTTTGGAGAGTGTTCATTAGCACAATTACAAGAACAAAGCCATGTCTCCACAAGGATATTGGGCATGTACGTGTACACCCATTTGTGTATACATGCACAAATTAATGGGTGTCTCATACACAACCATATTTTATTCATTAGATCCAAATATGTTCTTCAGCTTAGTTCCGCATCAAAAGCGAGGCTGTCTGCTACGCTGATCAAGAAACAGCACGAATTGTTAACATGATCAGGGCATGTAGCCTACATTGTACATGTGTAAAGACCACACAAAGTGCCTTTATGAAGATACATGTACAGTGAAATATAATCTCCACAACAAACAAGATTTGATCTACTTACATTGTAAAAATACAAAACATGCTACATCTGTACACGTACACATTTGTGTTACATATATCTGCATTATATGGGCAATTCTCCATGGGAGAGGAAAAAATGTCAAAAATAAATATTTAAATATTGAACCTTTTTTGTACTTTTTCCAGACCACAATTAAATGGGGAATTCAGATAAAAAAAAACAATGTATACTTTCGGTAAAAACAATGTGTTTGACATGCCACAAAATAATTTCTAAAAAAAGAAGAAGCGCGATTTGAATTGCGATTCAAATCACGTTTTTTTTTAGTGTATCATGTAAATGGCAAGCCATGAATTAAATGGAGGCCACAGAGGCCATGGCCTTCGATGCCCTGGTTCTTGGCCTTGGTGCCCCCTTCGAATGTTTCCATAGACACAATGATTTTCCAATGGAAGTGCCCCTTGCAATGGAAAAGTGGCCTTGCCCTTTTTAGAACCAAATTCAAGGCCTGAACGGGCCTATAGATTCTCAAGATTCTGAAATAAACTTACCTTCATATTGCTCAAGCAAGCACAAACGAGTACAATTCTTACGAAAGGGATTATCACTCTCCTCAACAAGTTTTACCAAGAAGTTAAAAACGGAAAAAAAACCTGTTCAGATTTGCAAACATCGAAGTACGTTTTAAGTAAATTTTGTTTCCAAATTTCAAACTCTACATGTAAGTACTGGTCCTTACTCTATCATACCACTTTTAGTTTTAGCTGTGTCATAATTGCACAAGTTTGCAATACAAGGCTACAGCATGCTTTAAGATGTATACCGCAAGTGGTATCATTATATGACCATGCCCTTAGTACATGTACATATTACACTGCGTAGTGTATACTGTACATGTACCGGTAGGCCAAATGATCAATTTCCTGTTTGTTTCAAACTTATGAAGTCACTGGGCATTTTTTCCTTTCAAAGTGCAGATAACCAGATGTGTGTCTCCAGTGTACAAGTTTACTTCAATAACATGCATGGACTGCCAATAAGGAATGAAGTTATGATTCCAGTGATTCATGCATTAATATTACATTCATCCAATTTCCACATGTAATGCAATTAAATGTATTTCCAGCTTGAGGATTTGGTCGTTTGATTCTCATGTTTGTCAATTATTTCAGTCCACACTTTCCAGGCCAATATTCTCTCCACTTAGACATTTGACTGTATATATAGTTTACTTTGTTTGGTACAGTTATATGTAAATGGTACTTGGGTAAATGTCAGCTGGAAAAATGTACATACTTTTACGTCATGTTTTGAAAAATGGCAGCTCTACTTAAATTGTTATGGAGCTCTTTTTTTACACTCTCTTTGGAAAACATTAAGTAGAGCGGAGGAGAGTGATCACTCTCACTCTCCTTAAAAATCAAGGCCTGAGAAATGTTTTATCATGTCATAAACATTTAACATGTAGGCCTACATATGCAAAGCCTCTTTTTCAAGGAGGATGGGACAGCTACTGAGGTAAACCATTTTTTATGGGGCGGGGGGGTGTTAAGCATAACATACTACAAACATGTAAGAATAATTAAAGTGTGAAGTGTGAGGCTCAAGTCCCATTTTCATTAAGTGTACAGTTTCTGTTATAGGTGTGAACATTCTGTTATAGGTGTGAACATTCATGTGTTTAACTTCATGTTTCCTTTTGGTACATGTTGTACAAGGCTACTACATGTGTACTGTCAGACTGTACATAGATTATTTTTTGTCGGGGAGATATGCAAATTAGGCTTAACATGCTTAATCCCCTTCACGGACATGTACATGTAGGTGAGCACTGCATACCCAGTGCTTGTTGAGAGGACATGAACAAAATCATGCACTGGCTCAGGTGGGATTCGAACCCATCATGACCTTCAACTTACTAACTAGTGTACAGGGTATAGTATATAGATGCCATAACACTAGGGTATCAAGCTAGCATGGTCTGAGTAAAATCAGTCCAATATCGCACGGGTTTGACTCCCAGTAGAAGCAAGGTTTACAATAATGGTGTTCTCTCAGCAGGAAATGTGATAATGTCGAGGTAGAACTAGAAGGGAAATGGTAATATTCCCTTCTTTTAAACCTGACATCCCTAGTGACTGAACCCCCTGTAACACAGAACCCCCCGGTCCCCCCCCAAACTCAGCCTTTTTCAAACTTGTCAAATATCCCCAAATTATCTAAATTAGGTCATTGTCATCAGTGGAATTTTTCCATGCCCTACTGGGCATATTAAACGCATTCAGGAAACTGAAAAACTGAAAAAATAAAAACTGAAAAATGGGTGACATTGTCACTCATTTTTAAAGTGAAAACAGCATTATTTAAGAATTTCAGGAATAATAGAAATATATAAACATATTATCATACTACTATTAGTTTTACTAGGCCTACACACAATATTAAATTGTAATAATTCTTACGCACTTAAGTTAAGTTATAAGTTAAATAATTCAATTTTTTAAGAGTAGGCCTATAGCACAATTATTAATTGTTGCGAACTTCAAAACAGTCCGTCTGATCGGAAAGAAGACTACATATTTTTTTTGTTTTGCATTTTCAAAAATAGAAGAGGACACCACGAACATGTCGTCAATCAAGTGAGTTTGCAAAAAGTTATTTTTATTTCCTTTAACATGGGCCACATCAAGTAATGCTTGCCATCATGACCATCATATATTCCCCATACTTACCAAGATTCGTTTAAGACTGAACATGGAGCAATGTGTTCAAGTTATTCCTCCATACACTCAACACTGTGCAACAAACTCGGGACGAGTATGATCGTAAAAATGGAACGTCATTCATCTGACATTTCAGCTGCCCAAACGACGAGCGCAATTCTTATTATCTGCATCTTCTGGAAAAGATTAAGCACAGATCCATGCATAACTGGTACAAAATGTCCGTCCACATATAATCACGGAATAATAATCATTGATGAGGAAATTGGGAGAATTTCCTTCATCCGATGTTTCACTTCCATCGGTGACAATCAATCATACACGAAACATGAACAAGGAAGTGAAAATAAAATTGCTACGATTCCGTCTGGGACTTGGACGTCTTATCACTAACTACACGCATTCAGGGAGACTTGACTGGGTACCTGACGAATTTTACTCTCCTCATCCCCAAAGGCCAAAGAATTTTATCGTTCATTATTTTTCAACCTCGTTTGGTTTGTAAAAGAGAGGGCGCTATTGCATAATAGTGGAGGGAATTTTTTAAAAGTTTGATTGGGTTTGATGGGAGGAGCTCAAATGATTCAAAAGTTGGTTTTTAGTAAAGGTAATTTCATACTTTGGTATGCGTACCAATACGGAAATCTTCAGATTTACCTACACCTTACATGGTATAAAGATGGTGATGGTAAATACATAGTCTGTTAAAAGTTGTTTGCCTCAAAAAGAGTCAAATTAGGTGTGTTTTTTTTTTTGGGGGGGGGGGTGACTCATAAAACTTGCAACTAATCCAGTAAATGGATTACAGAGACGAAGCTGGAGCCTGAGCCGGAGCTGAGCTTTGAGAAAAGCCCCTAGCTCTCGTTGCATGGTCACACTGATCGAGGGAATTACTTTAATTAGCCCGAGAGTTCAGTAAAACAATCGTTCGCAGCCGGTTTGGGGTCAGGAACGTGTTTTGCCAATAAACAGATAAAATCCTCCCAGAAGATCACTCCTTGCGAAGAGCTAGGAGACCACAAACTCTGGTACAGTTTTTGCAGTATACCCAAATATAATGGGTTTTACCTTTAAAACATTATTCCCTGGGCGAAAATTATTTAAAGATAATTTTAAAACTTTGCAGATCACAATCAATTCTCACTGGTTCTCCAAAGACTGCACCATAAACAATCAAAGTTTTAAAGGTGACCGAGCGCTACTATCTCAGACTAATTAATGGATCACTATTGTGTCACTCTTAGGGTGATTTCAATTCACAAGTTGGTTTTATTAGAAAATTACTGATTCATTCTACAGTGCTTCATACATTTATGTAAACTACTAGGGTACCAGTCAATAATTTTCTGGGCAAAGCCGAACTGTTTCATGTGAGAAGAAAATAATGACCAGTACAAGGCAATCATTTTATCATAATTCATTATACAATTTAAAACTTTCGAAAAAAAAAATAAAACAAACTAAATTTCGACCGAAAAAGGAACTGACAAATTGTCACTATGTCCCGAAATATGTAATAACCCCCCACTCATTAAATGAAAGTAATTAAATTATAACAGATCTTAATATTTAATTCAAATAGGTATTTAATTTTTTTTTAAATATTTAATTTAAACAATTCAATTATTTGGTGCATTTTATATTTTGTTATTTTTCGCATTGAAAACTAATTGCACTTCATTCTTGTAGTATTACCAAATGAATTTACTTTCAAACATCTTCATAACAATTTGCAGTGCGACTCCAAACTCCAAAATAATGTTAAACTCATTTAAAATTATGACCACAAAATTAATCTGTAAAATGAAAAGAAAATTTATTTTGTAAATACAAAATATAATAACAGTTGATATCCAAGTTATAAACAAAAATCAAAAATGTAATTTAAAGTGCATTGATTTCCCAGAGATAATTAGAAATAAAATACTCATCTAAATTTATGAACAATTTAACATTTGAAACGACCTTATTAGAAATGCCATAAATATTGTTGAAAATGATCAGTCACACTTTGTAATACATGCACAAATTAAACATACTTGGAAACATGATAAAGATTTTTGTCCAAGTAAAAATAATTTATATCTTTTGAATGTGAATATTTTATATAAAATCTATATAAAGGGAAATTACATATAGCGGAATGACTAGTTGTTCCCGGAACAGAGTACTGGATATATAAATCATACTTCATTGTAACCTTGAAAAAATATAATTTCTCAAAAAACTGTCAGACCCGTTTTCTTTTTTTTTTTTTTTAAAGCAGGAGACACACAGGGAGTATGTCACAAATATAATATTGGGATTTATATTTTATGAATGAAATGAGAAAGAAACTCCAGTTTATACTCAAGTATGCCATGTACCAATTATTCTAAAACATCTCAATGTACATTGTAAGCATGTTGATTATTTTAGTCCAAATACTTAAGACTTTGGAATAAAAGGCATATAATGGTGTTACTATAGAAGTACTGCAAAAGTCTATGGGAGAGAATTAAAAAAAAAAAATGATAAAAAATGCAACTTATCATGATGTCATCTTTTGTTTCAAAAATTGCATACATACCATTAAAGATAGAGGATTGGTAACATACCCAAAAAGAAATGTTCACAGATTTTCATATAACTTTCAGGGTATGAAGATGCTGTTAGAAACAAACTGTTTAAAAAGTTTCCCCCTGAAATGGTGTATTTATCCAGATATTAGTCAAACAAAGACTGAAAACAGTTTTGATCTCGGGGTAAGATCAAAACTATTCTTTATGTTTCATAAGAAAAATTTGAGTCATTTTTTCTGCTATTTTCTCGTGACTCAGATGTCCGATTGAGCTCAAATTTTCAGAGGCTTATTTTTTCTTGAACATGTTGGATTAGACAAAGTGAGAGTGCTGTTCTGTGACCTTTACCAATCATATATTATACCTTTATCACTTATTCTAAAATTGACAGTTCAAATAATACTGAAGATTTATAAATGAAAAGTTAGTTGCATAGAAAAACCCTGTAAAACCGTCTATGACATTTGAAGACAATTGAAAAAGAAGACGCAGAAAACATGAGCAGAATGCTGAAGCTGAGTTGGTCTTAGCATAATTTCTGTTCTCCAGCCCCTGACATTGATCTACACCTTGGATGAAGGGATTGTCATTCCATTATGGCGTAGAGCATCTTCAAGTGCTGCTAGTAGTTTCTCCACGTTGTACGGCTTGCTGTTGTGTCCCATTAAGCCAATACGCCAAATCTGATCCAAAACACATCAATAAAAATAAATAAATAAACAAACAAAATAAATATAAATAAATAAAAAAACCAGAAATTTCTACAATATTATCAAATAACCACAAGGGAAACTGACTGGTTAATTTTAAGTCATTGAAAAGTGACAAAAAGAGAAATTAGCTGGAGCGGGATTCGAACCAACGACCTCCGGAGTACCGTACTGGCACTCTTACCAACTGAGCTATCCAGCCCTATGTTGGTTGGTGTCCCAGGTTCGAATCCCGCTCCAGTCAATTTGTCTTTGTTTCATTTTTCAATGGATTTATTTTAAGTCATGGAAAGTGAACAAAGAAATGTCGTCAGTCAATTAAAAAACAATTACTTATACTATCACACTAACCTTTCCTGCCAGTGCATCCAGACCACCGGAGATCTCAATCTTGTACCTACACGTACAAAGAAACAAAAACAAGAAAGTATCAACAAAATAAATAAGTCAGGTCACTCTCATGCAAGTTCATGAGACACAGCCAACTCCAATCGGTACGGTATTCAGGGGTGGCAGGTTCGAACTCCCCTTCAGTGAAATTTTCATGTGGAAGTTGCAGAGAGTGATGGAGACTGTGGTAATGTGTGGTAAGCAGCTCGTCTTGTGTGGTAGCTGCAGAGGGTTAGGGTTAAAATCCAGTCCCCCTGTGGAGACTGGTAATGTGTGGTAAGCAGCTCTTGTCTTGTGTGGTAGGTGCAGAGGGTTAGGGTTAATATCCAGTCCCCCTGTGGAGACTGGTAATGTGTGGTAAGCAGCTCTCATCTTGTGTGGTAGGTGCAGAGGGTTAGGGTTCATATCCAGTCCCCCTGTGGAGACTGGTAATGTGTGGTAAGCAGCTCTTGTCTTGTGTGGTAGGTGCAGAGGGTTAGGGTTAAAATCCAGTCCCCCTGTGGAGACTGGTAATGTGTGGTAAGCAGCTCTTGTCTTGTGTGGTAGGTGCAGAGGGTTAGGGTTAATATCCAGTCCCCCTGTGGAGACTGGTAATGTGTGGTAAGCAGCTCTCATCTTGTGTGGTAGGTGCAGAGGGTTAGGGTTCATATCCAGTCCCCCTGTGGAGACTGGTAATGTGTGGTAAGCAGCTCTTGTCTTGTGTGGTAGGTGCAGAGAGTTAGGGTTAATATCCAGTCCCCCTGTGGAGACTGTGGTAATGTGTGGTAAGCAACCCTTGTCTTGTGTGGTACGTACAGAGGGTTAGGGTCAACAAAACTTACTTGTTCATCATGAAAGTTGCCACCTCCTTCCACTGTATGCCGTCGGGCACCATCACACCAGTCACAGTCGGTAGACGAATCGACCGGTCAGTCACCAGCAATTTCAGCCCGAGCCTCTCCAGACCGGCCCACAACATCTCTGCACACTCCCTGTGTCTGACCCAGAGATTCTCCAAGCCTTCCTCAGCCATCATAGCTAGACCCTCACGTAGGGCATACACCGAGTTTATCATTCCCGTATGATGGTACCTGCGAACACAGATCACATACCACGTTACACGAGCCCATTTCTTGGGTCAACTCAGGAGCAAGTTTTGTTGAGCAAATCTGACATTTGCTCTTAAGTTAAAGGCATAGTATCATAATTTGGTAGCGCACAAAAACAGCAATCTTCACAGATTTACCTATAACTTAAAGGGTATAAAGATGGTGATGGTAGAAAACATAGCGTTAAAATGTTTCTGCCTGAAATGCTGTCATCATCCACGAAAGATTCAAACCAATGACCCAAAATAATTTTGATCTTCGGACTTACCAAATATCCAGTAAAAAGATTAAATAATACAGTTGGCACTTTTCTGTTTTTCTCAAAAAGTGGCCACCGTATGGGACCTGGAATTTCACAGATGACTGTGACTATATCTTCCTTGATATTTTTGCCCATGAATCTGTGTTTCTTTGACAAAAACCGAAGTATGAATTTACCTCCAATTTCAAATTTTGAACTAACCTTCTTGGATCTTTATCACAGCCCCAGTAGTTGCCGAGCTCAGCCATGTCAAAGTAGAATGATGGAACAGGAGTCTTTCTCCTCGCCATTCGCTCTCTGTCATAAATGTATGGAGGAAAACATATACCAGGGGTTATCAGAAATACAGAGTGTGCACTGTGTACTGAGCAGTCACAGAACCACAACATTTCCAAAGCCATTAATAAAGAATTTTCTTTGTTCACTTTTCAATGATTTAAAATCCAGTCAGTTTCCCTTGTGGTTATTTGACGATCATATTGATTGAAATGAAGTATCCTCTTTGAGTGATCCCCCATGTACTGTTTCTCAGGTTGCAGCATTACTAATGCTGCACGTATCTTACTTGGGAAGTTGGGATATGGCTGTTTCATGGCTTCTGACTACCAAACGAACAAAGATATAATTGACTATTAGGGACACCACAGACATAGAACTGGAAAGCTCAGTTGGTAAGAGCGCCAATATGGTATTCCACAGGTTGCTGGTTCGAATCCCGCTCCAGTAAACTTTTCTTTGTTCACTTTTCAATAAATAAAGGATTTTTAGCTTAAACTCTTCCGTGTGGCAAGCATCTACATAGCAGCTCGCCTCATGGCATGGGAATATTCATGATTGCTTTGTTATTTCCACTCAAGGGGTTAAGCCTTCAATGAAGACGTACCTTGCCAGTAGACTGAAGGAGATGGGTGCCATTCCAGGAGGGACACCAAGGACCTTCTGTGAACCGCTGTAAATCACATCGATGCCTAAAACATAAACAATGACAAGTTATTCAATATTAAAAAATAAGGTAGGTTTGCGGTGACACCATGTAATCTCTTCTGTGAGAGTGTGTGGTTCTGAGAAGAACCATTGGTATTATCTCGACATTCTGAACAGTGTGCTCTGTTCGTCTTCAGGAGAGTGACTGGTTGCCTGACTTGGATGATGCCAAGATGCAATATTCTTCTAACTCTGTGTTCCTTTCAGGAATAAATCGCACACCACATACCGAGTCGGAGTTGTAGTCAATGTAGACTGAAAAACACTAAAAAGACTAAAAGAGGGCACCATCTGGATCGGTTTGCGGAAACACCATGTAATATTCGTTGCTACATTCACACTTATATTTCATTCGCACTTCTTGTAAGGTCTCAACGTTTCGACTAGCCTGCTCTAGTCATCATCAGGAGAGTGGGCATCTCTCAAAAACCTGTGTTGGGATTACTGTATATAATCACACTGCCAGAATAGTTCAGCTGTTTATTACTCTTCCTCCACCATTCCAACCATTCCCCATCTCCCTGTATCTTCTCCATCAATACTTACCCCATTCATCAACTAGCAATGGAGCTCCTCCCATAGAAGCAACAGCATCCACAAACAACAAACAGTTGTACCTGAAATCAAAAACAATGCATAACAAGAATTAAGCCCTGTCCGCACTGGACTTTTTTTCTCCTGTGGGTTTCACCAAGCCAATGAGTATTAAAATGAAAAATGGGCAAAATATTACCGGTGTCCGCACTTGGACTTTTGACTCGGGTATAAACTTGCACCGTGTATGCGCGGAAGTATTACCGAGCTGTCAATACTAGGCTCATGAGGGTACCCAACTCGCACTTCAATTTTCAAAGAATGGTTGCGATCTATCATCTTACCCCGAGATCAAAACTGTTTTCGGTCTCTGTTTCACTAATTTCTGGATAAATACACTATTTCGGACGGAAATATTGTAACGGTATGTTGCTACCAGCACCATCTTCATACCCTGTACGTTATAGGTAAATCTGTGAACATTTCTGTTTGGGCATGTTACCAATCCTGTACTGTAGCTTTAAGTACATCATCATCATGACATCATACATTGTTCATGATTGCTCAGATGAAAATTCAACTGTTTGATTCAAAAGTGGTAAATATTTTACCTGTGGCATAATTGTCCAACTCCTTGGAGTGGCTGTAGGACAGTACCTGATGATTCACCTTGTGTGATGAAGAATACCGAAGGCTTGTACATCCGTAGACCCTAAACGGGACAAAACGTGAAGAAAGGTAAAGCTATAGCTTGGCTGAAAGAAGAATCAGGGGCTGATTTCACTCACGCTTTGCCATCATCGCTAAAATCCAAATCCATCGCCAAACAGAAAATTGCTATGCAAAGTAGCGATCAATTTTCCTTTTAGCGATGGATTTGGGCTTTAGCGATGATCGCAAAGCGTTAGTGAAATCGGCCCCGGATTTGGGCTCTTGAAGCATCTCATCAACTGTATCCAAAACTCATGATCTTTCAGCATACATATATAGGTACAGTTGCAGTCAATAGACTTTATGCAAGATAAAACAGTAAAAGTGGAACTTACATTTTCGATCTCAAGAAGGGAAAATGCTTGGCCCATTGGTTTCTTGATGACTTGAACAGTTGCATTGATTCCTAGTGGAAAAAGATGAAAAATTATTTACGTACATGTTCACAATGTACATTTAGCCTCCAATAAGGATCCTGCTAAGATCGAAACCAGCCAGGCCCTGCTAATTCCAAGCATTTTATAAATGTCAGGTAATTATTTTGGCTGATGTGCAGTTTGCAGTTTATTGCTTGCATTTAGAACCAGTAAAACCTATCATATATGGACAGCTATAGTTACCCGGATGTTCGGACAAATTTCCCAACGTTTACGTGTAAAATAAGTTAATAGGGCCAAGTGTGACTTGTTTGTCCGAACATCTGACTGTGACGTCACGAGCGCGGAGCCCTATTGAGTTATTCATTATTTACCGAATCTGTTGACCAATGATGCCAGTCGTTTGCCCCACAGTCCGTTCTCAGCAACTAGAATAGTATCTCCGGGGATAACAGTGTTCATTGCTGCAGCTTCCATACCAGCATGACCGGTACCACTCACTGCTAACGTCAACTCATTCTTAGTCTGGAATGCATACTGGATACCGGCTTTGACTTCGTCCATAACCTGTCAAGAACACAGACAAATCTTACCAGAATTAAAATAGATAATAAAATCTTGAATATTAATGATTTTTAGTCGGGGAGATAGAAATGTGCAAAATTAGCTTGCCCTTCACCGACGTCAACGTAGATGAGCATCAGTGCTTGTTGAGTGCACATGAAAAAAATCATGCGTTGGCTCAGGTGAGATACGAACCCACGACCTGCTTACTAGTGCAGACGCCATACCGATTTACATACAACTTACAAGATCCTGTCCCCCTGTGGTTGTGTGGAGAAGGTGGTTATTGGAAAACATGGCGATTGCAAAAAAGATCGGGCCAACTCGCCCCCTAATTTATTCAGAAATGAGATGCAAAATGTGAAGATAATTGTGCATCATAATTAATACCCAAATGCTTCTGACCCTAGTTTGTAGGGCCTACTATGTGTTTATGTCGAACATTAAGAAAAATGCACACAAAGTCCACACACAAACTCCTGGTTCAATTGCAGGTCAAGCAGTTAATTCAATGTTTCTTTCGCAAAACCAAAAACATCAAAACTTCAAAAACGCACCTTAAAAAAAACCCCTGAAACAAGTTAACTACGGCATTGTCATTGAAAACCTACACACTGTACCGTTTCTGTAACAATTACTGTACAACCATGTCATGTGTAGCCCACTTTACCTTCACAAATTCTGGGTGTAAATGGCCCAAACATGGCAGCGATCCAGCAGCTCGAATCCTGGGAGGAACATTGGATGGTCCCGGTCCCATCAACAACTTCTCAGGAACATCCATAGGCATCAACAACTCACTTGGAGGAGACATTGGGACCTTTTTTGACGAAGGGTACGCCATCTTTTCAACAATCAAAAGCTGGGGTTATCATGTACAAAATCCAAACTGATAATACTACTATTACTACCTGTTGGCCTACAGTGTAATATTATGCAATATAAGATAATTGATTAATTATTATCTTGCTGTATGATCGATCAAGTTACCCTTTCAATACGCTTAACCGCTTCAATGCATTATACATGTACGTACCGTACCCATACGTGTACACTTTATTGAAACGATGAGGGCGCTATTTACATTTTATGGGCAGAGCCGTGGGCGCATAAGGGGTGCACCACACTAAATAAACTCCCATTGACTTTAGTGTAAATACGTCAACTTCACAGTTCAAAAAATCCCATCCAGGAGTCTCTCAGTGATTGGTGCAATAATTAAAAACAAAGCTTGAACCCTCATCTGCCCGATTCCTTTCAATTTTTTGATAGTTAGCCGATAAGATTTTTTGCTAATTGCCCCAAGAAAAAAACACCCCCAAAATGTCAATTTTCCCGAACCAACTTGCAGCCGGTTTTCATGAAGCAACCTATCACGTTCAAAGCAATGTAGTTCCACATTTTAAGCCAAAATTTCTCAAGTCTCCACAACAGGCTGAAGCACTAAACCCCCAGGTTGTCATAACCAGTCAAAACTACACAATATATTAATTGCACGACCCCCCAAATTGCATATTTTAAAAAACATTTGAGGGTACACACATTATGATAATCAGCTCGGCGCATTGATTTTTGAGCTATTTAGTGTGGTGCACCCATAAAAGAATAACAATTTTTATTATCAATAATGACCCCCGTGTGACTTCATTTTCAAAGTTAAAAATAACTTTGAGTCTCTCACTTTTGGTGCAATATACAGCAAAATGGTAGTCTGAACCCTCATCTACCCAATTCGTTTCAATTTTTGGTTTGTTAGGCGATTAAAAGTTTTGACAATTGCCCCAAGAAAAAAACAACCCCCGAAATAGCAGTCCTTTTTTCCGTAACCGACTTTTGGTACCAGTAACCTTTCACATACAAAACAATGTAGGGCCAGATTTTTAACAAAAATGTCTCAAGTCTCCACAACAGGCTGAAGCACTGAACCTCCAGGTTGTGATAACCAGTCATAAATAAACAATACAAATATTCATTTCATGACCCCCCCCCCAGCCAAATTGCATTATTCAAAAAACATTTGGGTACACAGAATAAAAGAATCGGCTCGGCGCATTGATATTGAGCTATTTAGTGTGGTGCACCCCGTACCGATACCACATGCAAAAAGTTTTTTTTATTTAAAGGTACCGCACTGGCATTCGATCCTTCCTCCATGACATACCGGACCTAAACAGAATTAAAGGTTCACAAATTTACAAAACTACATACCGTTCAAATATTTCCAGCTAAAATGGTATACTTATCCAGATATTAATAAGAAATCTCAAGCATTGGTGTCCTTTCACACGATTACACTCTAGTAAGATTTTGCAACCGTGAGAGAATTTCTCAATGGCTGAAGAGTTTTTCAGCGTATTTAGAAAAGACCTTTGAAGGACATGGACAATATTATGATATTGATAATGGTGAAAGAGCAGCTGCAGGTTGCTCTTATTATTTTGATTTGTAATGAAATAAAAACAAACCTGTGAAATGTTCAGGTCAATATTATTGATCATTAATATCAGTAGAAAGTATTAATTGTTACGCCCAATTCCAAGGCTATCGTTAATATAGGCCATCAAATCTCATCAGAGGCACATGCATACTAGCCTCAGGTTGGTTTGGATAACCAATCTCTGCAATAGTTTGTATAGTACCATAAATTATGATAATTGTGACCTTTTTAGTGCGGTACGTTCGTCCTGCGCGATTCGCCATAATATCGGGGAAGTCCCTCTCCCATTGTGTGTCACAATGACTACCGAAGTATACAACGCAATGAACGGGTATTTCCATGACTAGTATTGCGACATACAGCTAAGTGCTAGGCGGAAATTCAAGGGATTTTACCCAAGATTGTAATACATAATAGACCTATATGGAACATTATTCTGTTGGTGTTTGTTCACGTGATCGTCATGTTAGTGTTTGTGTTGGGTTGAGGCTGTCACGTGATGAACATACTGGTGACGGGCTATTATATAGGTAGGCATATACCCTCGATACAATATCTGGTAATAGTGCAGATCAACTCAACAGTGTATGAGAATGCATACAAAAATTCAGTGTAACTAGACAATGTTCTCGCTATTATAACAGCGTGAGCAAAAAGGATGAGCAATCCGGCTCGGGTGGGATGCGAAAATTAGGATGGTGTATTTCATCAAATGACTGGCAGAGATCGAGTTGCAGCATAGTTCTCAGTGAAGCAAGGAAGAGATATACTTCTGCCAATTTTTGACGAAAACTATTCGGAAGTGTGGAAAATTGACTGTACACATTAGGCCTTGGTTGGTCTCGGTTTTACCCGACCACTGTAGTAGCAGGCGCTGGGAATGTTTCTGGGTGTACGTGTGGTGCGAGGCCCTGACTGGAAATGGGGCGATCAGGACGGTGGGCCTGGCTCCGTAGGCACGGTGGTTCAGGCACAAACCAAGGAGGGTAGCGGTAAGTCACATTTCTTGCAATTACCTGAAATAATAATATTATTATTATTCGTACAGTCAGGGACCCCATGAAGAAAAGTTTAAATCATTGTACACGAACCTTCTCAGTGTCTCAGTGTTCTCAGTCTCAGTGTCTTAAAAGTGATATCATACTTTGCTTTTTATCAAAGAAATTCAGATTCATGGGCACAAATATCAAGACAGATACAGTAACAGTCATCTGTGAAAATTTCAGTCCCATACGGTGCCCACTTTTTGAGAAAACAGTGAAAAACGGCCACAGTATTTATTAAGGGTGCATTCGTTTAGCTCCCCCGGGTCAGCCCTTTCTGGGAATGGTCGTGTTTTACTGCACAAAACAAGCGAGAGAAGGGGACGAGGTTGACTGGTGTCGACCCGGGGGAGCTAAACGAATGCACCCAACGTCTTTTCTCTTTTATGTTTGATCTTTGAAAAGATACAAAAGATTTTCGGTCGTTGTTTGACTAATTTCTGGATAAATACACCAATTCAGGCGAAACCATTTAAGCGGTATGGTTTCTACCACCACCACTTCATACCCTGTATAAGTTATATGTAAATCTGTGAACATTTCTGTTGTTGTCTCTTACCAAAGTATGATACTACCTTTAATCCATTGTGTTCCTGTTGATGAATAACTGACAACAGAAAAGGCAATGACGTCTTTGAAATTGAACACTGTACATTGGAATGCACTTTGAACTTGTCTGTATGAAGCCCCGATACCATTTTTCCCGTACTGGTAGGTGATTCAAAAACATGAATTGTGATTTTTTTTTTTTCGGAATGTAAATATAAGTATACATGGTTGCTGACTTAATCAGCACTATGGGTTGGATGCAGCTAGTCTGGTTCCGGACCCCAAAAGCTCCCGACTATCGCCTGTCAAAGATTTTTAATAAGAGTCGTCGGGGAATCTTTGGGCAGGAAACCAGACTAGGATGCAGCGGAGTATCTGGGGAAAATGGTGCGCATGAGCTCTAACCTTTGATGCCAATGAAAAAAAAATCCAACACTTTGAAATTGGAATCTTCCTAAAATAATGACGTCATTGGAAACATGTATGTCAACAATTACAACAATTATAGAGGGCAGCCTTTATTTTTTGTTTTTCGTTTTTGTAATTATTTTGTGACTGCAGGTGTTTGGGTGCGATGGGATTCTGGTAAAGCAGCCAATTATCGTGCTGGGGGGAAAACGTGGAAATATGACCTGCGGATTTATGACACTGCACAGCTTGGTAAGCAATTTAAAACTAACATGCTAAGCACAAAACTCCATACATAAGAATATATTGCAACCTGCTCCATCTATAGAAGCGAAGACGTTATGTGTTTCTTTTGTACATTGTTCAAGATTCTAGTTCATTCAATGAGAAATTTATCATTGGGATACATAATCGTAATTTGCCATCATTATTAGTATGTTTTATGGAACTCGGTCAATTTAGACCGAGACTGCACGCCGTGGTACTGCAGTGCCGAACTTTAATCAAATGGGGGCAGTAATGGCACGGCAGTTGCGTTAAACACCGAACTTGATAAGTGTCGCCCACTACCGTTCCGAATACCGATAGCACGGCAGACCCTGTCGAGCCAATTAAAGCTTGCCGTGCCGAACTCAATTTTACCGAGCCAAATTCACGCTAAACGTCGTGCTATTGCCATGCCACACTTAAAAAAAAAATGTACAATTATACGAGTTCGGCACGGCAGTAGCACGGCGTATAGCATACGCCTTAGTTGTTTTATCTACTTGCCGAAATCTTTGATCTGCACCAAATAGTATGTACAGTATTATTAATATTTCTTGCTACTTCCAAATTCTAGTCTGATGAATTTAATTCTCTGCGGTAAACAAATACTACACAATCATTTAATTTGATTCAAATTCCTTCAGGTTTATTAATTTTTCAAATCCGATGAAACATTGGAGGAGTGACGTAATATCTATTTCTTTTGTAAATATTTGAAGCATTGATAAGTATATTCAACTATAAACGTAAAAAAGAAAGATATTTCGTAAAAAATTCTTAGTCTATTATCAAGTGACCGAAAATCTTATAATACATGTTCTGTGGAATATTGCTATTGGGGATCCATTCCCTGGAATGAAATTAATAATTCGTTTTGGGATGGACAGTTTATCAAATTTTCATATAATTCAATGTCTTGCTAGAACTTCATTCGACGATATTTGGAACAAAACATTTTTTCAGAATTTGTTTTTGTCAAATCCGATTCTGTATAGGTGTGAAACATCCTAACGTTACATGTGACACGTGTGGCAAAGATCCCATTGTCGGAATTCGCTGGAAATGTCAGGACTGCCACAATTTCGACTTGTGTCATCCTTGCTACAACGAGGGAAAACACGATCTCGGCCATCAATTCTCCAGAATTGAAGGCACCTCCGTGCCAGGGTAAAGAAACTTATCAGTTTATACTTGCTGGCAAATCACATTTGTCTGTAACATTTTAGTTATACAAAAGGGGAGTTACTCGTGGTGAACATGACCTTTATCCAACGATACAACTGCATAATTACCGATCACCACATCGGTAGTTGGATGTGTTCGAACGTTTTCCCTTTAGTTCTCTGAATGCAAAAACGCTTTGAACAAACCATAGGCCAACATGTAGGCCCCCTAGGCCTATAATATATCAGGAAATAATTATACAATTATGATGACGTTGATTGGTTTCTTAGACTGTTTTGTATACTTTCTACAGTATGAAAAAAAAACACCCCCCGGAACACCGTTTGCACATTTTATTTACTTCGACATTTTATTTACTTTACTTTATGTACTTCGAGACACACCCATTAAGCACCGCACGTCATGCTTCCTATGTGCTTATTGTAAAACAAATGATACCTAACATATGGTACCTAACATATGGAATGTAATAATTTCCGCTCATGAGCAGACGAACACCTACGTGGTGGGAATTGCAAGGTGGTTATATCATGTCGTATTTCTGTTTCTAGGACTGAAGTGCCCTATCGATTTGGAGCAATCAAATGTCGATCTATTGGGATCTTCCCTGGTTCCCGTGTGGTGCGGGGACCTGATTGGAAATGGGCGAATCAAGACGGTAGGCAACAGGAGATGTAAACAAATTATCATTAGGTGTTTGCTGACAACTTGAAAAATTAAATTTTAGCCTAAATGCCTTTGGAGAACCGTAAACTAAATTACACAAAACGACACCCTGGGTTGGCTAATTGCATGCACGAACAAGGACAGTATGGTTATACTGGGACTCTAATGTTAGCGAATTGTGACTCAGTGGAATACAATTTACTTTCTCAAGTTTGAATTAAGACACCAATTAAAAATCAATGTCCTTGATTATTTAAAGATTTTCTGTAATCAAATTTAGAAAAGGGATGAAAGTGCCTTCAAATTGTTACTTAATACATAATAAATGACCTTATAAATTTATAAATTTAAATTGTTATGTAAGCGGTTAATTTTTACCCCAAAAATATATGCCCCGCCCCCCAAAGATCCATTTGGAATTGATCCACGCAACAATGCGTGTGACGTTACCTACATACAAAAATGTATAGGCTCGCACCACATTAATGTATACTGCGTGGCGTTCTGCATGTGACGTAAGCAATGTTTTTCGTCGCGAAAGGTGGGGAGCTAAATTATGGGCCTAAAATGCGTCCTTTTCTCTAACTTTTTATACATTATTTGTTTAGCTTAAGTAATGATAGACATGTTGAGTTTTATAACAACACAGATGTATCCAACTTCAAATGAGTTTTGATTTCAGTAAACCTTTAATGGAAAAAATGAAACCATGTATAACCCCCAAATCTCTCAAACAAGATTGTAATACAAGTACAATAACAACTGTGATGAAAAATACCCTTACTTCTAAAAAAAGGATAGAAATTTGCAAATGAATTTAGTGACACATTTCCTGACGATCATTTTTAGGAGGAGATGGTACGGTTGGTGCCGTGTGTGATGTGGGCGACGGGGAAGGAACGTACCGTTCATGGGTGACTGTGCAGTGGCCTAACGCGACCCAGAACAGCTATCGTCGCGGTCACCAGGGCCAAATGGACGTGAGATACACAGAGAAAGAAACGGAGGGCGAGTTTTATATTGAACATCTTCCAAATCTCGGTAAGTCGAACCTATAAAGTAAATATTTGAATTGTCTACCAGTATGGGCGACGAATAAACACAAACATAGACCAAGACTTTGTCGTGGCATGCAACATTTCCTTAAAGGTAGTATCGTACTTTGATTTTTGTCAAAGAAATACAGATTCATGGGCCAAAATATCAAGGAAAATACAGTAACAATCATCTGTGAAAATTTCAGTCCCATACGGTACCAACTTTTTGAGAAAACAGTGAAAAACGGCCATAGTATTTCTTAAGTCTTTTCTCTTTTGTTTTTGATCTTTCAAAAAGATATGTGAAAATTTCTGTTTGGGTGCTATCAAACTATGATACATTTATTACCTTTAAAAGTCTTTTGTCAATTTTTTTTCCCTTTCGCGCCAAAATTAGATGTATGCAAACTTCGTGGCTATGTAAGCAGCGGGGATAGAGTTCGTTTGCTGGACATAGACAATGCAAAGCTGAAGGAACTGCAACTGGAGAGGTGTGGCTGGAATGAAGAAATTATAAATGTAAGACTCCAAAATTCTCGTGTCTTATTGACGAGCAATTGGAAGGCCTTCAAAGAATACCGATAGGTATATAATTATCAAGAAAGATTTGAGACTTTGCATGGTGACATTATTGGTATGTGGATCGGTTTTGCGTAAACACCATGTAAGAATCGTTTAATTCGCACTTCTGTTTCGTTTGCACTTCTCGTAAGGTCTCAACGTTTCCACTAGCCTGCTCTAGTCACCACCAGGAGACCCATAGCAGGCTAGTCGAAACGTTGAGACCTTACGAGAACTGCGAACGAAATAGAAGTGCGACAATACGAACTTACATGATGTTTCCCCAAACCGATCCACATAGGTATAATTATGGATAATTAGGGAGACTTTCTCATTGGGTCATGCACAAACTTTACTACCTATTTCTAAACATACTCCAAACCAATGAACTTGAAATTGACATATGTTCATATTGAGCGCATTCTCTGTCTTCTATTACAATATGGACAATAAAAATATGTCTTTAAAAGGTAGCTGGTATAATAGGGAGACACCGAAAAGTCTCCCTATTTGCAGATGTCTCCCAAATGTTCACTTTTAGACGCTGAAGTGCAATTTAGATGAATTATACTAAACTGCAATGTTTATAACTTTCAGTGGTTAAAATTCCACCCAGTTTTCGTTTCTATACCCACGTGGTCCGATTAAGGAACTGAAAAAGCCACAACAAATAAACCTGTGATAATTATGGTGTCCATTTTTCCCAACAGTTGAAAGGTAAGGTAGGTGATGTCATAATGGTCGACAAAGATGGAGATGTCAAGGTGTCGTTTGGCGAGTCGTCATTCTTCATCCATCCGATGTGCCTTGCCATGGACAAGAAAATGGACGCGACTGAAAAAGTGACTACAAATGACATAGAAGGTTTGGAGATGTTTTTATCCCACCTTATTTAGAATAATAGTAATATAGACGTTTATAATGTTCAACATATCCACCAAGAGGGTGCTCAAGGCGCTTAATACCATTAATATCCCTGGTCATCAGGCCCCACTAACATTCCTGAAACCATCTCAACTCCCTGGGGAGTATACAGCCCCGGCTACTGTAAAGCCCACGAAGGCTAATTAATCAGACAAAGCCATCTCAGTTACCCTTACAGGTATTCAGTTACTCCTGGGTGAAGAGAAACAATAATGTGACAAAGCGTCTTGCCCAAGGACGCAAGCACCACTGAAAAATAATATGTAAAACTAATACAAAATGTATAGTCAGTTTCATAAATTATGTTAAAGCGCCTTTACAAGGAGATCAAAGCGCTGCGCAGAACGTATAGACAAACAACAAGACAAGGACAGGGGTTATGGGAACAATTTCCTAAAAAACAGTGACAGAGGGAGAATTCCTGATGTTGATAAGGGACAGAGTTCCACAGTTTGGGACCAGCTACAGAAAATGATCTATCTCCGAAAGATCTTGACCGAGTAGGAATAGACAGAAGAGGTGTGTCATCAGAGGATCGGAGTTCCGATCTGCCTGTTTGATACAAAGTGAGTAATTTAGACAAGTAGGGAGGAAAAATACCATGTATAAGCATTTGTAGACAATGAGAAGAAGTTTGAAAGATAGTCGCTGTTTGATATATAGGTAGCCAATGAAGTTGAGAAATTAAAGGATGCGGCATCCATGGAGCAACAGAGAAAATGAGTCTCACGGTTTTGCAGTTTTTTTGTAGCCTGTTTATTTCACCTTGGGTGATTCCAAATAGCAGGGAGTTGCAAATGATCCTGATTTTTGTTTTTCTGCATTGTACTGAAGTGTACGCGTTTTCCAAAAAGACAAATTGTCTTCATGACATGTTCTTGCTTTGTTCTTAGATGATTTGGTGATGGGACTATTGTCTGCCATCCTGAAGAGTGAATTGGAAGCATTAGTAGATCCGGGTGGTTCAGCAGACGGCGGAGATTTGTTCAATGCAGCCATCAATGGCAAAACCAGCCGAGTGAGAGAAATCATCAAGGCAAATCCTCAAGCGGTAAGCCTATATATAGGGTGTTTTCGAAACGGAGGCTCAGGCTCCGTTTCAGGCTCAGGCCCCATTTCAAAACAACGGGTATCAAAATAGAGACTTTTGGCTGCGGTTCTGAAGAAGATTCTCTATAGTTTGAAAAGGAAAAACAGAGTTTCAGCTTCAATGAAAAACCACAACTTATATTTTCAGCATATGGATGCCAGAGCTGGAGCCTGAGCCTATCTTCCGTTTCGAAAACGCCCATAGTGTCATCACGCATTTTTGTGGCCGCAATTATTTAAAAAAAAACACGCAAATAAAAATGTGCATAGGTTTAGGTGATATGGATTCTCTCTGTAAAGAATCGTTTTCTGAAATAAACGTCCGTCCTACGTTTTGCTTATAGTTATATAAGATTAGGTTTTTGTTTGCATTTTTCTTCAGGTGAAATTTCACAACGAGAAAGGCCAGACTGCGCTGGCAGGCGCTGCCCACCGTGGTCACATGGATTCAGTGAAAGCATTGGTTGCAGGCAAAGCACCGCTAGACGTAACTGATGAAGACGGGGACACAGCACTTGCATTTGCAGTGATTGGGTAAGATTTGACAAGAATATACTTGATTGAGCGGAGCATTCATTGCGAGTGGAATGGAGGACCTGACGTGTTTCGATCCTAGCAGGATCTTTCTCAAAGGCTAAAATGAGAAAGATCCTGCTAGGATCGAAACGCAACAGGCCCTTCTATTAACTCCAAGCATTTGACATATTTCAGGTCCATTTTGGTTGATGAGTAGTTTGAAGCAGTTTAATACTTGTACATTTTTTTCTCGTAAAAATATGATACTTTTTTTTTTCAAACAGCAACAAACCAGATATTGCCAAGTACCTGCTTCAATCTGGCAGCAGCATTAACGCAACTAACAAGTTGGGACTGACCCCACTTCACCTTGCAGCTGCCCAGGGTCACGTGGTATGCGCAGAAGTGCTGCTGAATTGCGAGCGCCACTGTAACGTCAATGCTAAAGTAAGTCAAGTTAATTTCTTTCATTACTAAAGTATATACATATATATATATATATATATTTTTGAACGTGTGGTTGGTGTCATTTATTTTGAACGTGTAGTTCGTGTCATTTATTTTGAACGTGTACTTCGTGTCATGTCTGGTTTGAACATGTACTCCGTGTCATCTATTTTGAACGTATACTTCGTGTCATGTCTGGTTTGAACATGTACTTGGTGTCATCTATTTTGAACATATACTTCGTGTCATGTCTGGTTTGATTGACGTCCGCAGGACAAAAATGGAAACACCCCATTGTTCATAGCAATGACCAAGGATGAGAAGCAAATCACTCGTTTGCTGGTGGAACACAATGACACAAATCTTAGGATCACGAATGACAATGGGTTCAATGCGTTGCACCATGCTGTTTTCAGCAACAGTTTGTAAGTACTATACGTTTTGCTTGTCATGGCACATAATTCGTCACTTTAAATGTATAATACCTGATTAGTAAAGGTCGCAGAGCAGCACTCACACATGAAATGATAAACCCATAATATACACCTGTAAAATATGAGCTCAGTCACGAGAAAATAGCAAAAAGCCGACTCATAAAGAATGGTTTTGATCTTATCCCGAGATCAAAAATGTTTTCGGTCTTTTTGGTGTTTTACATGATTTCTGGATAAATACAACATTTCATCAGGAAATATTTTAACAGTATGTTTCTACCAACACCATCGTCAAACCCCGAATGTTATAGGTCAGTTTGTGAATATTTCTGTTTCGGTATGTTACCAATTCTGTACTGTACCTTTAAAGGATACATTGGATATAAAATGAAGAGTACATGTTGATCATATGCCTTGATTGTGTCATATCGATTGGCAGATGTCATATTTGCCCTTAACGTCATGTATGCAAGTTATGATCAATGCTTCATGTCCGTTTTTATTTGGTAACAAACGCATTTCAAATTCATACCCGCCATATGCAGTGCTGTCCAGAGGATTCTATCGAAGGCACCTTCAATGATCAACATTGCAAAAGATGACGGTTTCACGGCACTTCATCTGGCCGCCCTCAACGGCCTAGCTGACATATTGTTGATTCTTATCAAACAGGTGACTGTGAATCAGAATCGAGCTTCAAATCAAATTGCTTAAGTCTCAACTTTTCCCACAATGGTATACAGCTTGTCCCTCCAAAACGCAACACTCTGTGTCGGGAACCACTATGTTAAAATGAAACTGTTTATCACTTCAAGATTCAGTTCTATGATACAGCCATGTCTTGGCTATCACCAATAAGCAAAATCGGGCTGAAATTTGCGAAAATATGACCAATTGAAAGAGTAGCCAATTTTTTCTTAAAAACAAACGACGCCTTTTAATCAGGTGACCACGAAAGCATCGGTCACATGCGGCATGTAAAAACACACAAGTGGGCGGGGCTTATGAGCGAAGCTGAAACTGTCCTAAACCAATAGTGATTAATTTATCACGTGAATTTCATCGTTGTCATTCCAACTGCGAATCGAACTTTTCCATCAAATGTACGGCACTGGTAGATGACGTGATGACGTCATCGTGACATAACCTTTCAACGCATCTAAACCTTGACACATTATGATCATGAAGCCCAAAGAAGTATTTTCTTGTTTTTCGAGAAATAACATCTTTCCCTGTCCACATCTATAGGGCAACTGCGATAAGGAACAGAGAAATGGTAATGGTCAGACGGCACTTCACCTGGCCGTTGACAAGAGCCACAACAAATGCATTGAAGCCCTCGTTAATAATGGCGCCAACGTGAACGCTCAAGACAACGACGGTGACACGTGTCTCCACATCGTTATGATGAATGCCAACTTGCAGGAACTTTTAGGAGCCTTACCAGTCGTACAGGTAATTGTTATTTTCTTTCAGAGTATCTCTGTACATAAACTTTGTGTATCTTCACTTTTTCAACAGATAATTAACCATGGTAAATGTTACACCTTCACAAAACGAACATTATGAAACGTGGAAGGGGGCTGCATATTGCTTCCTGGGCCAATTTCATAGAGCTGCTGAAGCAAAATAAAAGAGCTTAAGCATGAAAAGTCTTCCTTGATCAAACAGAAAGTACCATCCATATATGTATGTGACTATGACTGCTTTTGACTTGTATTCGGCCATTTTTTGCCGAGCGTAACATTTACATGAAATAATGGTTGGCATATACTGATTTTACTCACCAAGGCTTTTGGTGCTTAAGCATATTTTGGTGCTTAAGCAGCTCTATAAAATAATAATAACATCTTCACATTCTGATATGAATAGTCAACCACAGTGACCAATGTGATTTTGATTTTCTGGATAGGGAATGGCAGCCGAGAAAGTATTGTTCTGTTTGCAAAAGAGATAATGTTTACAATATGACCAAGGCAAAATGATGTTTTCTGGCAGCGGAATTTTCAAGTTTTTGTAATTGACGGTGTTGCACCTGACTCGGTGGCAGGCGCGGTTCTAGAGGCAAAATTTTTGGGGTGCTAGAAGAGCCATTATTTTTTTTTGGGGGGGGGGGGGGGGGGGCTAGAAGACCCAATTTTTTGGGATCTTCTAACACTCGCTTCTGCTATGTCTTATTAGGGGTCGAAAAACATGCACATTATAGCCCACACAACGCGTTTTTTTTGTAATTTGCGCTTAATAACTGCAAAAACCAGTATTTTTAAGAGTTTTTTTTTCCACTTGCATTTTTTTGGGGGGGCTAGACAAAATGTTTTGGGGGCTACAGCCCCCCCGTAGAACCGCGCCTGCTCGGTGGCTACGAAATTATTAAAGAATGTTATAACTTGTTGAATTTATGTACATTTATTTTCTGATTCAGCTTTTGCAGTTAGCACAACAACTCACGACAGAAGGCAAAACGGACCCCAAAGAAAATCTCATTGCCATAGCAGTGTATCTGGTCAAAAATAACGCCAACATCTATATGAAGAACAAGAAGGGTAGCGATGTTCTTGATGTCACTCACAACCCACGTGTTAAATCGCTGCTGAAACAACTCTACGACCGCAAAAGGTATGTATTTGAATGGGTAACATTTTGAGACACACCTACCCCCACCCGCCCTCGCAGTGCCTGGCTAGAAAAATTCACTCTGGGTAAACCCCCCCCCCCCTTACCAAAAAGCTAGATCCGCCACTGCCTATTGAATCTGTGGAAATCAAGGTACTTTGTTTGTAATGTGAGACGCCTATTGGTATAACAAGTTCAAATTCATTGCATGGAAATATTCACTGACTGCAATTTTGCTAATTTGTTGCAGAGAGGCAGCGGGAACATCAAGTTCAAAGTGTAAGGTCCAGTGATTGGCACGGACTTTTATAACGTCTCGGCACACGGCAAGTTTATATCCTTCATAATACATGTACTATTTTAACCGAGGATGGGACCTTACGGAGACTTTCCCATAGGGTCGTGTACAAAATTTACTTACCTATTTCTAAACATTCTCCAAACCAATGAACTTGAAATTGACATATGTTCATGTAGAGAGTATTTTCTGTCTTCTATTAAAATATGGACGTTAAAAATATGTCTTTAAAAGGTACCTGGTACCTTAGGGAAACATCGAAAAGTCTCCGTAAGTCGCGATGTCTCCCTAATGTACACTTTAAGACGCTAATAACGTGTCTCCCCAATATCCTATGTGTAATTACTTGTGTAACTTGTTCTATGATTGCAGACATACACAGTAAAAGTCTCGTTTTACATGTAGATAAGCAGCTCCAATTCGAACAAGTTGTCTGATTTCCGCAAATTGAAATACACTGTACATTTAAAAAGAAACCAACCAACCAATCAATTGAGCAATCAATTGGTCTCAACGTCTCTAGTATGCAAGATGTGCATGGATGGCGGTTAGTTCTACCAAATACATTGAATTGCCTTTAAGAATATCTAGGATCAGTACGTCAGCTTTGGTCAATAAAGGCAAGTTAAAGAAAAGGTGCTTACCATTATTATTATCTATTTTTGGTAATGACACCAGGGATTCCTCAAAACCGCCTTAGGCACTGTAGCTCGAAAGCCCGATGAAAGCTTTTATGGAATGATGATGAGAAGAAGATACAGTTTCTGTAGAGGTGTGAGGAAAACCCCAGAGTAATATTCTGGGTAAAACCTACAGAATCAGGTAGGGACTGAAAACCCAATCCACTTGTGGACCGAGCTGGACTTGAACCCGGTCCGGCAGAGGTGAAAGGCGAGGAAAGAACCGCTACGCCAACCTGACTCTCCGAAATGCCTTCATCTCATGGGTAATAAGGTGACCGAGCTACAGTATATAATTTGCAATACACGTTTTTCACTGGAATACTAACTTTTAAGATAAGATCATATATATATCTGCTAGGAATTGTGCAAATACCATCACATAAAGGTAATTGTATCTTCCTCTTTGTTTTCACAAGTGCTCTTTGAGCATGTATTAATGCATGTATAATTATCGTTATTAATACACAGTAAATTGCTTGTATAACTTTAATTCATCACTGGTCATGATAAATAGGCCTATCCTATGTGTAATTTCTTTCATGTGTATCTTTTAATGCAATTGAGTGGTGAAAATCTAACAAACAAGTAAAGTTTATTAATTCTGAGCAATGTTGGTTTTGCACACGGCACTAACTTATGCTGACTGAAGCAATAATGAGAGCATACATCGTGCGTATTAATTATGAAAATATTCAGAATTTCATTTAGGCCTTAGTACGGAAAATGTTTTAACAAAATTAATGTGTTTTTACTATACAGATGCTATACCATTTTATCAATTATATGAATTTACACCTACTTATTAACAAGGCCTTACGTAGGCATTAGTTACGCAGACTTATCATAAGATGTCGCAGTTATCGTAACGCTTCAAATACAATGTAACAGCTTCGTATAGCTTAATTAAGCCTCTTATTCCGACCAAATTTACTCGTGTTGTTTGATGTATTATAATTATAACGTGGAGTATCATCATTTTATTGCACTCTATGATCATTTCTATTAAAATAGTGAGAATCCTCTATAAATTGCCAAGAGTTCTCAACATTACACTAATAAACAGGACGTTTGCCGCCACCTTGAGTTTGCAACGCCTTGGCAAATTTGTCAACAAACTACGCATCTTTCCACATGCGCAGTTTGTCGGCAAAATACATTCCGCGCATTGTGATTGGCCAACGCGTTGCAAACTCCTGGTGGCGCACTATTGTTAATAGTTAAATCTTTTTTATCTCTAAAATTGCCGCAAATCTACTTTTTGTATATTGTTGAAGAAATTCAAATCAACCAATATAGCTTCAACATAATTCGATAATTTGTTGTTGCATTTAGTTAAAGAAAATAATGCTAAGAATATCTTGTTGATGTTATTGAGGGTCTTCTCAGCAAAATAATGTTGAGCGATTACGCGTCCCTTTGTATATTTCGCGGGCTGTCGACGTCATTGTGTAAACTCCAAGTCAAAGATCATGTGGAGAGCTAGCCTCTCTCGAGCCGTTATATTGCGATCACTGTTAAACTTTAAAGGCCACGTGTAATCACCTTTGGGAAAGGGTTGATTGTGGTTTCAGATTATCGCTTAAATCATAATTATTGACTATATAAATTAAAATGTTTATGTAAGCTCTTCATTTTGACCCCAAAGTTAAAAAAAATCAGTACTTGTATGCCCCGCCCCCTAAAAAATCCCCCTCAGAACCGATCCATGCAACAATGCGTGTGACGTCACCGGCAGAACAAGTAGTCTTGTACCACAGTAGCTCATGCTGGCTCGCACACATTGTATGTAGGAATTTGCTGTTGGATTTGAACCAAAACGTGAGGTAGGTTTGGGACTTGTAAACTTTGTGGCGTTCTGCCGGTGACGTAGCAAGGTTTTTTGGTCGCGAAAAGTGGGGTGCTAAATTATGGGTCTAAAATACCTGCTTTTTACGTACAATATTTTTTTAGCACAAACAATAATGTTGAGTTTATAACAATAAAAATATATTTTACTTCATACGAGTTTTGATTTCAAGTGCAAAAGGCGGTAAGATTTACCCATTTGAAATTCAATGATCGTCCCAGCTGATTTTCCCATTTTTAAAGTCCAGTCCAAACGCAGCTAAAAAATTAATGATTTGCACTCACATTATAAAGAGAATGACACAACAAAACTAAATGTATATTATGCGCCCTATTCTTCTGTGGCAAAGACGTATAATTTGTTGTATAAGACGTATATACTTGTTTTTTTTTTTTAACATAAACCAAAAATGAATTTTACAAAATATTGTACATCCATGAAAAAGCTACCTTAACATAACCAGCTAAATATCTTCAGAGTTAAGGAAGAAACTATATTGCATTTATCATGGGTTAACGATGGATGTTAGTTTGTGTTTTCTTGGGGGAAACAGCATTGCACGCAGAAAAACGTTTGTATTATCACCGCTTTGTAAATTATTCTTAAATCTGTGAAGATTTCCGAATTTTAGGAAAATGTGTCATGGTTAAAAGATACTGTATTGTTTGCTTACTTGTTTTTATGAATGGATATGATCTGTAGATAATCAAATAATGTTAATCTATGAAAAAAAATATGGTCTGTCTCCGATCCCATGAGTTTGTGGTATTTTGACTGGTGTAAGTGACCTTGTTCAATGTAGATGAATTTTGCAAAAAAAAAGTATTTTGTTTTAATCCGTACCCATGCATATAGGGAATTCAAAATAATGACATACACAAAATAGATGACAAGTATATGACATAACAAAGCTTTTGTAAAAAATAATTCTTTTCATAGCATTTGTGGTTAGCTGCCAAAAACACTTTCTAATTAAATATTTAAATGAGCTGCCACGTGCTTAATTGATTGGGAATTTTAACAAACTGAGTCTCTTAAGAATCTACAGCTTATAAGCTTTTATAAGATACCTCATAAGTGCATCTGAAATAGATTACAAAAGAATTGGAATAAAACAAACAAAAATGCGAAGGACTAATAATATTAATAACTAGACATTTAAGTGTTCAATCAATCAATGATATCAATCAATCAAAAGACTTTTTATAAAACGCCCAAATCAAAATGTTTACTCAAAAGCCCCTTTCATACCGGACGTCGTGTTGTGTATCGTGTGCGCCGAAAATAAGGCTGCGTGCTCAAGGTGAGCCTGCCTAGATGTGCGTAGTGCGATGGCGTATGGTTGTGTACCCAGTGCAGAGGCACCGCGTACCTACCAGAATAATATAAGTGGCGTACAGGCGCGTAGGATTGCGTATGACAGACGTAGGGTAGCGTACGATTGCGTAGGCATCCCGTACAGTAACGTAGTGTTGCGTAGACTTGCGTAAAAACTGCATACGTCCGGTGTCCAGTGCTCTACGCCAAGAGTACGCGAACAAATTAAACATGTTAAATTTTTTGCGTACATGTCGCGTACTCCTTCTGCGTACTTAGCGTAGGAACAGCGTAGGAACAGCGTTGGGCGGCGTAGTCGCTACGCAACGCTACGCAACTGTACGTAAGGCCCAGTGTGAAAGGGGCTAAGGCGCTGAGGCACAAAAAAGAAGTAAGGTTATTGATGGTACGCCTCCTGAAACAGGTGAGCTTTCAGGAGTGTCTTGAATGTGTGAAATGAGGTGGTGACTCTAATGTATTCTGGGAGTTTGTTCCAGAGTCTGGGGCCGTATACAGAGAATGCTCTGTCAGCAAAGGAAACACATTGGGTTCTTGGCTCAACAAGATGCAGTGAACACCATGATCGTAGTCGTCTTCTCGGGCAACTGATTTGGAGAATGTCTGTGATGTAAGCAGGAGCTTGATTCCAGTATGCTTTGAAGTTGAGAGTAATGACCTTGTAGGTGATTCTTTGAGTGATGGGTAGCCAGTGTAGCTTCATGAGTTCGGGAGTAATTTAGTCGAGCTTGCGTTTAAGTCGATATTACTCTGGCAGAATGAGGTTCGCTGTACATTTTCCAGCCTCTTGATCCATTTCTGACTGATACCAATCAAGAGGCTGTTGCAGTAGTCATGTCGTGATGTAACAAGAGTGTGAACTGCCAATTTGGTGGCCTCCACAGTCAGCAGTTTAAGGGGCCCTGCTAATGTTGATTAGGTGGAAGTTTGCAGCTTTGATGATACGTGACACCTGAGCAGACATATTTATGGTGGCTTTAAAGGGACATCGCAAACAAATATTGACGTCAATATTGACGCCAATATTCACGACTTTTACCCCAAGTCGCAAATATTGACGCCAATATTGACGCCAATATTCACGACTTGGCCTCAAGTCGCAAATATTGACGTCAATATTGACGCCAATATTCACGACTTGGCCTCAAGTCGCAAATATTGACGACAATATTGACGCCAATATTCACGACTTGGGCTCCAAGTCGTAAATATTGACGCCAATATTGACGCCAATATTTACGACTTGGGCCCCAAGTCGTAAATATTGACGCCAATATTCACGCCAATATTCACGACTTTTACCCCAAGTCGTAAATATTGACGTCAATATTGACGCCAATATTTACGACATGGCCTAAAGTCGCAAATATTGACGACAATATTGACGCCAATATTCACGACTTGGGCCCCAAGTCGCAAATATTGACGACAATATTGACGCCAATATTCACGACTTGGGCTCCAAGTCGCAAATATTTACGCCAATATTGACGCCAATATTCACGACTTGGACCCCAAGTCGTAAATATTGACGCCAATATTGACGTCAATATTCACGACTTGGGCCCCAAGTCGCAAACCCACTCAGGCGTGAATTTTTGGATTTTTTTAGTAACCTAGGTAGCTCGGTAGGTTATCAAATAGTCTGGTGCACCCGTCTCGCTCGTGGTTGCGTGCACTGATTGATTTTTGTCACTATAAACTGCGGTGTTGTACCAGCTCTATGCATGCTATGCTGTACGCATGCCACTCCGCCTCTCGAAAATGGAGACTGAAAACCGGGTAAATATAATTGTATTTCTTATTAGACCTACTTTATTTATGTTTGTCATTAAAGTGACCCGAAATGAGTTGTTCCACTTGCGGTTGTCTTCCTGGGGATTCATATTAACGTTACTAAATTAGACCCCCAATCCTCGATGTACCAGTTTTCGAGGGTGTAACGTAAGCATTCATTATTCCAAGCAAGACAAAAAGTCACAACTCACATACAGAAGTTAACTGTTGATGACATGTAGTTTCGGCTTGCGGGGAGCACGTACGTACATAAAACAAATGAACTGAATGTGTGATACAGGCCTGGGGGTCAATCCTCAAAAACTTGATACCTCGACAACAGGTACACTGACGATTATAATCATATTTGTAAAAATAGCCCCTCACCTAACTGAACCCATTCCTCACCTTAATTATTATGAAAGCCAGCCCAGTATCATTACTTCCATTCCACCTGTCACCCCCCCCCCCTTATTATGAAGAGTTTTAGGACTACCAAAACTATGTTTTTACACACATGTTGTCTTGAAGAATGCTGGTCATGTCACCCCAGCAAGCTTACCCCCAACAAAGTTGGTCCCAACAAAGATGCCCCTAACAAATTCACCCTCAAACCAGCTGGTTAGGAGGCGACTTTGTTGGGGGCGACTTCTTGTTGGGGCCGAGCTTGCTGGGGGGAGAGCGGGGGACAACATGACCAGCCCCCGACTTGAATTACTGAAACCCATCAATATGTTTTAGGTTGTTCCATTTTGATCAGTGCAATTAGGTACAGTACTCGTAAGTCATAGTTATGTTTACAATGCTGCTGTTGCTATCTTAGAGATGTACATTGTAAGCACTTTACTTGTATCAATGCTGAAATGTTATTATTTGCAATCCTACAGTTGTTTACTGTTTATATAATTTAATGATGTCAAATCATTGACAAAGTTTTAAGATTGTTGTTTAAAAGGCAAAAACATTTTAAATGTCACTTAGTGTTGAGTTTGAGTCATACTCGTCACGTCAGAGTCTCTTGCCTAACATAACCCAAGACTTAAGTCGAGTGCAAGTTAACAAAATTGCAACTTCAGGCCGAGTCCTGGACTCGAGTGACAGTTCCCATGATGAACTAAGTGAAGTATATGTAGTTTTTTACCTCCTATACCCCTCATTTAAAGTACTAACTACTATTCCCCTTTTCAATGGCTTGTGTTCAGCATGTTTACTAAAGATTATGTTTTTCTTAAAGGTGACTTCCTCCATGATTCTCTCTATGTCTGATGATGAGTTGAAATCATTGGGAGTATCGAAGATTGGTGATCGCTATGAATTAAAAAGACAGTGCCAAGCTGTAGGTGAGTTTTCATCAAGGAAGAGTGATATTTGACAATACACGGGTGTACACTTCGAAAAGTGCGCATGCGTGATAGCGCCTCGTTTTGAAGTTGTGATCAAAATCTAAGATGGCCGCCAAGGTGTAAACCCGTGTATAGACCCCTTGCATAACCCTTGCATAATGTGCAGCACTGCTGGTATGCTGATGTCATGTTCACTTTTTTACACCAGGCAGCTGTGGTTTAGTGTTCTGCTTGTTTTTGCCTCAGTGAGGGCGTTGTTTGAGTGTGTGGCATATACAGGTGGTTTATTAATATCATCGTGTTCAAGGTTTCCTGATATGGACAACCATTTGTCAAATGCTTGCTAAAATATTTTTATTTTGGAATAGAACTTAACTACATTATGTCTTATTAATGTCAATTTTTTTAATTTTCAGGCCCTGTATGAAAAGCTGGGTTCGCATATGAATGTCAAATTACAAAAATGATAGGCTATGGGTCAATTTGTTACCTGAATTGGAATATTGTAAGCTTTGTCCTTCCGTACTCCGTCTACATCAATATTTGCAATCCATTATATGTTAACAGCTAATCGAGACCCACTTTTCACTTTTCTTTTCTTTTCTTTTCTTTTTCTCCACTCATAGCACCGACTTCTCATGCAGTGGCTGATTATGACACGAGGCACGTGCAGTGATGAGGACAGTCCACCAACGAATCGAGGGAGTACAAGAACAAATTACGCTTAGAATTTGACGTGCTGTGTTGCATTAGATTTTTGTCCTGTATGTAGTAATATACCAGCAATGACATTCATTTTCTGTCATTTACGTAAAATACGCACACCATGTGCATGAAAGTACATGTATTCACAAACTGTAGTGTACATGTACCTTAACATGCTCAATAACAAGTAATGGTTTGGGTTTACATAACATGTATGTTTGAAAGAAGGTAGGTTTGCGGTGACACATGTAATCTTTTCTGTGAGAGTGTGTGGTTCTGAGAAGAACCGATGGTATTATCTTGTAACTGTGTGCTCTGTTTATCCTCAGTCACTCTCCTGAGGACGAACTGAGCACACTGTTCAGAACGTCGAGATCTTCCACCGGTTCAAGTTCTCAGAAACAAACACTCTCGCAGAATAGATTACATGGTGTCACCGCAAACCTACCTTCTTTTTAGTACTTCCACCATGCATAGCTTCAAGTCTTATTTATGTATGTTTCATCAATGTACATGTGTACTTAAATGGGTTTGTGTATCTGCAGCTTTTTTGTGATACTTCTCCAGATAAAACTTTCAACTATGCCTCCATAATTAGTTGCAGCCCATCACTTCTTAGCAGTCTGCAGAATGGGATTGTTTTTAATACTGCAAAACATGCCTGTCTCAAAGTGTTGTTATTGGGATGCTTGTAAAAAACTCAAATAAATACAGTACTTTCAAAGTTTTTGAAAAGCTGCAGATTTATCAGGCTTTTCTGATTTATCAAAATTGAACATTTATTTATTTGATGTGTGTATCGAAATATTGTATTTCAGTTCACTGAGTATATGGAACTTTAAATGATGCCTTTATAATTTAAGTTATGCCACCATCACTCATTGGCAGATAGCAGTTTTACAGCTAACTGACAAGTATGGCTTTGGTGCATATTATTTTGAAGCTACATAAAATGGTACGGTTTAAAACTAATATAAATGTTTGAATGAAAATGTTAAAAGACTTCCCAGTTTCATCACAGGGAATAATTACACCCTTCAGCTCTGTGCACATATAATGCACATCTACCTTGGAAGTTTAGTTTGAACATGTTTGTATTATTGTACACTGAAACATACACAACATGAATTATGCCATCATACTCAAAAAGGTTGTATTTTTACTGTGTTGTCATGTACTTATTAATGGGACAATAATTATTTAGCAGTAATCAGTACAATACTTGGTTTGATTGTTAAGTAAGGGGGATTATTTTGACATCTTAAACCCAATTTTATGAAAGTGGGATGTATGAGACCTTGCACAGTATGTACGTACATATTTTCTACCATTAATTATGTCAACGCTGAACATGTTTATTTACTATGCTTGAGTACATGTCATGTACATGTATATAGAACTTGTGTTTCAATCACATTAGTTATGCTCGGTCACCCCTTACTTAGCAGGTTGAAAAATTCTGTCATATTAGTGAACACAGGGGGGTCAGACAAGTCAACCGGTGGGACAACTCGACTTGAGATGGTCGACCGTTGAGACAGGTCGACCGTTGAGACAGGTCGACCGGTGAGACAGGTCGACCGTTGAGACAGGTCGACCATTGAGACAGGTCGACCGGTGAGATAGGCCGAGACAGGTCGACCGGTGAGAAATATACCTGTCTCACCGGTCGACCTGTCTCACCGGTCGACCTGTCTCACCGGTCGACCTGTCTCAACGGTCGACCTGTCTCACCGGTCGACCTGTCTCAATGGTCGACCTGTCTCACCGGTCGACCTGTCTCAAGTCGAGTTGTCCCTTGCACCGCGGTCGACTTGTCTGACATTCTACACAGGTATCATAAGACAAATATCTAGGGCATCTAAGGAGGACAGTTACCTTCATTGCCACTGTAAAGTATAGGCTTGATAGTTTGTTAATAGTGGTATTTTTAAGGTATAATGTTAGTGTACTCAGTTCCTGAAAGAAAAAATAAATACATGCACATTTTATGTGTTACATGATGAGAAATAAAGATTTTGGTGACTATTCTATGCTTGAATTTTCTGGGTCAATATGATTATTATGAAAAAAAATAATTATAAAAAACTAATCTTTTAGATTGCCTTGCCACACTAATTCAGAGACAAAGTGCTACACTTTCAGAAATATTATCAAGAAAAGAAGTCAGTGTTTTCCAACATCTTCATCGATCTTTATTCAATAATAACTCTTCAAATCATGTTAATTATCAAAACTGGGGAGTGGGGAGGCAATCATTAAAATAATCAGATTTTTTAATCACAGCCAAAAGACTATACTAAAGTGTTGGGAAGTGGGGTTTTGAGAAGGAAACCCGTACGTTCCTTCTCGATGACTCATGAATGTACATAACTGATACGCTATGAATCGAAATTGGTGGCGAAATTCACGGGGGTGAAGTGACTTGGGGCGAAATTTTCATAGAGTGCATGCGAAAAAACCTAACTCCCCCCATATGTCCGTGTTTTCGCCCCCAACCTTTTTTGCCGAATTTCTCCCAAACGTGCCACTTTTGCACAAGGGGAACAAGCAAATAATTATATGATCAGCATGTCCTAATGGTCAACTGGTGCAAAATTCAGCCCCTCCCTCGTTGGTGCCCACAAAAATCATTTTCTAGAAGACTTTTTGCACTTCGTCCCATAAGATCGGTGGGTCTGGGTGCCAGACGGTGTAGGAAACGGACGCCCCAAGTTGCTGTAAAAAAAATTCACGCCTGAGTGGGTTTACGACTTGGGCTAAGTCGTGAATATTGGCGTCAATATTGGCGTAAATATTTGCGACTTGGGGCCCAAGTCGTGAATATTGGCGTCAATATTGGCGTAAATATTTGCGACTTGGGGCCAAAGTCGTGAATATTGGCGTCAATATTGGCGTCAATATTTACGACTTGGAGGCTAAGTCGTGAATATTGTCGTCAATTTTGGCGTCAATATTTACGACTTGGGGTAAAAGTCGTGAATATTGGCGTCAATATTGGCGTAAATATTTGCGACTTTTGGGCCCAAGTCGTGAATATTGGCGTCAATATTGGCGTAAATATTTACGACTTGAGGCCAAGTCGTGAATATTGGCGTCAATATTGACGTCAATATTTGCGACTTGAGGCCAAGTCGTAAATATTGGCGTCAAAATTGGCGTCAATATTTGCGACTTGGGGTAAAAGTCGTGAATATTGGCGTCAATATTGGCGTCAATATTTGTTTGCGATGTCCCTTTAAAGCCACCATACATATTCATCCCAGAGTCAAACATGACCCCAAGTTTGATTGTGCCTGACACTAAAGTCTCCATTTTTTCTCTTAGTACACGCCGACTGGGGGGGGGGGGGGGGGGGGGGGTCTGTGCAGTCACTTTACATTAATGTGTATCTCAATAACACTATGAACGTCATTGTGACACTCGGTGGTAGAAAGGTACTTTCCCAATGTGCAATGTTGTTCTGTTTATGTACTGGTATCCTGGATACATTTGTCTTGGTAGGGTCACGTGGTGTTTACGATGTTGGTTTTGCCAAGGGATTGGCAGAGAGGTGCGCCATGTTTCCAAAGCAAAGGCAGTGCTCCAAATCGAGGCAGGGAGTTATCATTGTGTTTTTTTTTACAAAGCAGGGAATTATATACAACCAAAAATTGTACTTTTTCCACATAAACTACACGGTCGGTGTGGAGGATTTCCGGTATTATTCTTCTTCTTTGTGGCTGAAGAGCCGACCACTGTAGCGGGCGTTGGGAATGTTTCTGGGTGTGCGTGTGGTGCGAGGCCCCGACTGGAGATGGGGCGATCAGGACGGTGGGGAGGGCTGCGTAGGCACGGTGGTACAGGCACCGACCAAGGAGAGTAGCGGTAAGTCATATTTTTGACAATTACCTATAAAATCAGCCAGGGACGCCGTGATGAAAATAAGCTAAAATCATTGGGCATCGAACGTTCACGTCAGTTGATTCAGTTGATAATTTGAATAATTTTATTGTTTTCACCCGGCGGTCAAATTTATTTTAACCAAGTTCAGCTAATTCTAGATAATCTGAACTAGTCTCCATAAAATATTATTTTCTCATGTCCCTATATCTTTGTTTTATCATACATTTAGCACTTCCCACATTGAGAAACGCAGGATATTTTTCAAGGGGGTGTTTTGAAAAGTGGATGGCATCATTTTCGTGACCCATGAATGTAGCATATGGTGTCACAAGTTAAATAAAAAAAATAAGTTATTAATAAAAAAAAAATCAAGTTATTAAATAAATAAATATTTAATATTTGCTCATGTCTTTATTTTCAGCTCTGAGCTCATTCAGCTGAATGAATAAAATAAGCATAAAAGACAAACGTATTCGCAATTAAAAATATTAATTGCCCTTTAAAAACACACACACACACACTCAAAATCATAAAGGTGTCTTAATAGCCAGCTTCCAGTCCATAGCCGTGATTTGCACCAGATTTGAAGAAACATGTAGTCCGTGGGCCGAGCAGCCGAAAACGCTTTAGTTTTTGAGATACGTGGTCTGCATCACGGAATTCCATAACATTTGGCAGGGGTGTAGATTGTGGTACACTCATCAACAAACAAGTTGTTCCCGCTTGCACAAATTGCTCCATAAAGAGAAATTTGCGGTTAAAAACGACCAAAATTCGTGTATAAAGAAAACATAAAAGAAACAGCGCCCTCTATTGGTAGATCAAGTACAACTCTGTGCACATAACATTGTTGTTACAAGCGGCAGTTCTAGCATGTGTATATTTTGATTACTTCAGGGAATCCAAATGAATACCTGGGTAATTTTCGGCCGGCATTAGAAATAATATGCGTTTATATTATGTTTTTCGGGAAAAAGGGTGTATAAAATTATGGACTTGCCGTGGTGGAAATGGAAATATTTTTCAGCCAAAGCTGCTACCTTAATTGTTGTTGTTACCACACCTGTTACAATGGGCATATTAGGTCTTAATCACAATAATTGTAATGTTTTAAAATATAAAAATTAAAATGAAAACTCATGCTGTTCCAGTACATTAAGTGATTTATTTATTGCAAATTTCAATGTGATTTCTGTCAAATAAATACTTTATTTTTAGTTTTAAAATAAAATAATTATTACATATTTCAGTTTTCTTTTTTCTTTATACAGTAGTATATATTACAAATACATGTTGATAAATTGGACTACGAGGTTGTGTTTCCAGCGTTTCTGATGATTTTCAAAATGCATCAATATAGGCCAACTCTTATCCTGTGCATACGGTGAACAACATGGTATGAATTAATACAGCTGTCTGATGACATGCCCATTTACAGTAGTGTGGGATGCTTTAAACTAGTTAGTGAATTGACTTTTAACATGGTAGGACAAACAAATTACAGGCTGTTGTGCGTGCCAACTTTTAGATAACCATCAAGAAATTAATGTTTGGGTCTATAACACTGTTACAGAAGTACTTCGATCAAGACTATACTAGAGTTGCAAATCTGAGACTTTACAAAAATTCAAAATAAACAGAAAAGTTCAAGGTTTAGGCCTATCAATTATCATGTACAAAGTAAACAGTTATTGATATCATCCTTGTGATAATATTTGTGCATTGATGGTGCTGCACGCTGTGACCAGAGGTTCAGGTCTTCTCTTTCTTGTTGCTCTGCACCTTCTTTCCTGCAGAGTATACACTCTCTGGGCAGAACATTCACTGATTGTACAGCAGGCACAGAAGTCCTCTGTGTATCAGAGCAGAGTCTCCTAGTTTTTCCAGGGGTGGAACTGGTGGAAGTATCTCCTGGGCTGCTTCAGGTTCTAAAACACAAGAAAGGAGCAAGAGAAAAAATAATCCTTTGTTCCACAAACATAGTAAAATGTAATCAGATGCATGTACTTGTACATGTATTTCAGTATTTGCTAAAGTAATACATCTTTTCAATTTGCAGGTCAACACTTGGTTGTGCAACTTGTGCTATACAGTAGTTCCAAATGCTGCCATGCTTTATTCCTATTACAGTAATTACAAACCCTAGATTCAATCCGTTTTCAATCACATGGACATTTACTGACACTATACAACATGAGTAAGGACTAAAATTCTTAGCTGATATAAATCACACAGACATTTACATAATTAATTAAACAATTGAATAATTGCATGACATGAGTGTGTACTAATTAGAGCCCATTGTATTATTATCTTACCGATGATAACCAGCATTCTTTGGGATTGGGAGATCCAGTAGCCATTCACTAACATCCACAGCCTACTGTTGCTGAAGCTCTCGAGGCTCCCGGCTGACCCACTCCAGCACTACAGATTGGGAAAAAAATTTAATTAAAAAATTAATTTCAATGAATTAAATTAGTAATGCCTCCCTAAATGAGTAATAAATAAAGCTACATGCGCATCTTTAATTAATGTACATGTTCATCCACAGTGCACAATGCACCTAGATCTTCAGTATAGGCATGCATTGCGAGCAGTCGTACACTACTCCCAATGATCATGAAATGGTGCATGTACACTCCTACATCATTTCCTGATCATTATTTCATAGGTCGAACTCTAATTTAAGCCACTTCAATTTCAAAGACTAGAATAGGACTCTAAGCCAGGGGTCGATTTCAAGAAACCTATCGATCGTAACTCGAGGTACGAAGGATAACCCATGATCGTATTCTAGAATAGTAGAAATCCTACATAGGGTTAATGCCTCATAACATAAGCCACACGAATGATAGTAAACTACGATGAGTTTTATAGTGACTGAAATTGACCCCTGCCTGGAGCCACAACATTTAAAAATGCAACCCCGCCAAGAAAAAAATTAATAAATATATAAATCAAATGAAATCGATTAATCTCCCTGGTGGAGAATTCAGGAAGAACTTTTACCCTGTACACCAATGTCATGGGGTTAGTGTAGTTTATGCCACCCATATTATTTTCAGTATTTATTTACCTTCTTCTGTTCCAAAATGAGATTCGTTACTTAAAGCAAATTTATTCATGGTCCTGAAACCCTAAAATGGTTTCTTACCCAAATAAATACTGAAAATAATATGGGTGGCGTAAACTACACTAATGCCAATATCATGATCATCTGAATACGGTTTTACTCACTCGGCCTCGGCGATGTTGCTGGAATCAGCACGGTCGCGTCGGTAGGCTCACTCCGCGTAGGACTAGGGCTAGGCCTACATTGTACATGTAACATGCCATATGATACGCACGTCCGATCCCTTTCTCGACGGTGCAATGTTCAGTGATGAACTGGCCTTGGAAATTGCGATTATGGGTGATCTGGACATACTGGCCTGTCGAGAATGGTCTTCCAGATGTCAGTAAACCCTGTTGTACTTAAGCTTCCATCAGTTTGAAAATGCATTAAGTACTAAATTATGTCTTTCTAGGGAATTTTCAACGTCGGTGTCTGACATCGACTCGTAGCAGACGACACCATGTTGTTTACTTCCGCATTCATGTAACGTAGAGCTTGATTGGCTGCTTCTGCCGCAACGGCTCAAACAATGCTTCCTATTGGGTATTTTCCTAGTCTCTCTCACTGCTATCATTTTCAATTTTATTTCGGTCTTAAAAAATTCTTTTTGAAGTTGGGAGCAATTTCCCAGCGTGGGAACAAGCATTTTATGCATTTGCTATTTTTTATCTATCGAGTGCGATATATTAGAAAAGATTCCGAAGACAAGACCGCGTGATGAGCGAAAAAAAGGCCTCGGCCCACGGACTAATGGTCTAGCGTTATAATTCCAAAGGCGCGCAGTGAAACTTTCAAATTATTTTATTTCTAATATTACTAACTTGCAGTTTTTAACGAACATGAAACTCGAAATGAAATCCAGACAGAATGAAAAGAAATATTTTTCGTGCATTACAAATAGCTAAAATAGCTAAAATGTAATAGCTAAAATAGCTTGTAAACGACACTTTTGTCCTATTGTCGTCCACACGCTATTTTAGCATGTACTATTAAAGGGGACTATACATGTACGTTCTTTAATTCGTTCGCCAAGTTCTGTCACTTTTTTGAAAGTTCGACTTGAACAGTTTTTTTTATACAAATTTTATGACAAAACGTAGTGTCTTCCGGAACGAAAGTTTTCGGACTTCCTTTCAAAAGTAAGAACAGTTATCATTAACAGTTTCCATTCACTCTTCTATGAAAAAGTTGGCCGTGATAGTGTCGTGACAATCTCACATCAAATCACCACCAAGCCTAAAGCGTATAGTTTAGCTATCACAAGGCCTGGCCATTATACACCGTCGCGGAGAGCGCGATATCGGCAGGTGCACCATTATCAATGAACGATGTTTTATTAACGCAGGATTAGATCTTATTTTTGTAAATCCCCAAATTTGGCCGTGTTTAACATTGTTATTGATTTGTTTCTTTTTAATTCGTTTCCTTTTCACGTCTTTCACCTTTTCCTTATTATATATTTCCTTTCCATAATATATTTTTTAGCGAGCATTTTGGGCTGCGTGGGTGTGTGGGTGTGTTGGGGGGGGGGGGGGGGGGGGGGGGGCTTAATGTCAACCCCCCAACCCCCCCCCCCCCCCCCCCCCACCGCGTACGTGCCTGCTGCCTATAATTTATCAAAAGCGTCATAATACGATTAATAGTGCAAGTCCAAAGAACAACTATTTTTTTCTATTTAAATGAGGAGCCAGCCTGTACCATTGACCGCGGGGTATTCCATTTACGTGAGGGGAAAATATGTAGTGATCGAATGAGGACGATACCATTTTCTTTATATGCAAATATAAGAAAGATAATTGTATTGTATTGATTGCATGCTATTGCACCGTTTGACTCTAGTATGTTCTACAATGTTGTATGCACCGTGTACCGAAATAATACAAATGAAATACATCTAAATAAAAATGTATTTATTAAAACAAATAAAAATAAAAATAAAACGATGTCATGTCCGATTGACTCAAAACTACGTATACATCTTACCATATTTTTTTATAGACAATGCACGTGTATACGTTTTTTTTTAAAATTATAAACAAAACATCTCAACGGAAATGCGATCATAATCAAAATATTTAAAAATCATCAACAAATCAACGGTTTGGGATATTAAGTTGATTCTTTCACCAAAAGTCAATGTTAGGAAAGGTCTTTCTTTGTGAAAGATTGGTTGACCTCTGTGACCTCTACTTCCGATCAAACAGGAAGTAGCTCATCATTTAAAAGCGATAAGAGCAAGGATCATGATTCTTCACCAAAAGTCAATGTTAGGCAAGGGCTTTCTTTGTGACACATTGGTTGACCTCTGTGACCTCTACTTCCGATCAAAAAGGAAGTAGCTCCTCAACTAAAAGTGATTAGAGCAAGGATCATGATTCTTCACCAAAAGTCAATGTTGGGCAAGGGCCTTTTTATGACACATTGCTTGACCTCTGTGACCTCTACCTTCGGTCAAACAGGAAGTAGCTTCTTATTTAAAAGTTCTATTAGCTAGTATCAGGATTCTTTCTTTATTACACGAACATATTATGATTTGAGTTGCCCTAAATTGATTTGTTTGGATTCAAAGTAGTTCTATACATTGGAATATTTGGCCACATTTTAAACATTATATGTCACAAAACATCTTGTTATACATGTATTCGGAAAAGCCTTATGTTCCGTTAGGCCTAAACAAATTGTTGTGTTGCCCTAAGCGACCGACCGTAAAATGCCTAAACTTTGGGTCGGGATTTGTTTTGTCTCTGAGTCCTATAAAAGTATAAAAACTCACCATTTTTTGACAGAAAATGTAAGATTTAGCAGTAAAAAAGCGTGTCTCCTCAAAACGACCCAAGACCGTAGACTTATAAGCCCTGGTGACCATACATCCTGTATTTATTCTTAAATGTTTGAAAATCGGCCAAAAAAAAAAAAAAAACCGACCGACCCAACATTTTTATTTTTCCACTTGAGGGCAACACAACAAATCTATTTTTTAGGCCTTATTAACAGACATAATCTCTAGTTTTGTTTGGTTTTGATAATTGGCGACAGATTTTTGGAATCAGGTGAGATGGGATTCCGGTAAAGGTGGCGACTACCGTGCTGGAGGAAAAGGTGGGAAATTCGACCTGCGGATTTATGACACCGCACAGCTTGGTAAGCAATTTCAAACAAACATTATGAGCACCTACTTTCATATACACGAGTATAATGGAACTTTTCCTCCAACCTCGATGCACATTTTGAGGTGTGACGTACTACCTATTTGTTCATATGTTTGGAGCAATGGGAAATACAGTCAAATGACTTCAAAGAGATTCGAGAGTCCTGCTATTGTGAAGCATTTCTCATGGAATTAATCGTTCGTTTTTGGGTGCACATTTCATTTATTTATATCTATTTCATGTATGTTCAATGTTTTGGCAGATCATTTAACGATATTCAGAATGTGTTTTTGTCAAACCGTTTATTTATGTTGTCAAATGCGATTTTGTTTAGGCTTGAAACATCCTAACATTACATGTGACACGTGTGGCAAAGATCCCATCGTCGGAATTCGCTGGAAATGTCAGGACTGCCAAAATTTCGACTTGTGTCATCCTTGCTACAACGAGAGAAAACACGATCTCGGCCATCAATTCTCCAGAATTGAAGGCACCTCCGTGCCAGGGTAAAGAAACTTATAAGTTTACTTGCTTACATGCCACGCACACTAGTCTGTAACATCCGGGGCCAATTTCATAAAACTATTAAGCACAAACATTTGCTAAGCATGACATTTCTGTCTTAATAAAAACAGGGTTAACAACCAAATGTTCACGTGCTGTGTATCACTTGTGATTGTTCTTTGGCTGTTCTTTCGCTGACCATGAATATCGAATTTTCAATGGTGGTTTGTTTTATTGGACTTTTTGTGCGTAACAGTTTTATGAAATTGGCCCCAGATTGTACCAATGGGGAGATCTCGTGGTGCACGGACGTCTTACCCTGACCCTCATGAGATGTGCAAAAACGTACAGAACCAACCTTACAAGAACTGTATCACGAGTCTGCAAATTCCTTTACCATTCGGTAGTTTCATACAGATCTTTAATATTTGCACAAAAAGGTTTCTTAGTTCTGTGAAGGCAGAGAGACATTGCACAAACCTCTGGCCAACATTTATGTCATGAAACAATTTTGCAATTTATAATGATATTGATTTGTTTTTATTCGGGTACAATAATTCTTTCGTAGTTATAGCAGTGTGAATTACAGTAAATTACAGTACAACTTGCTACAAAAACATTTCACGTCAGGCCTTCCTAACTTGAAGCATTTGATATATTTCAGGTCATTTTGGCTGATGAGCAGTTTGCAGCAGTTTATAACTTGTATTGACAAAAAAATGTCACTGGGAAACAGCGTTTCAATAATCGTGTATTTTGGGACATTGCCATCACTTTAAAGGTAGTATCATACTTTGGTTTTTGTCAAAGAAATACAGATTCATGGGCAAAAATATCAAGGAAGATACAATAGTAGTCATCAGTGAAAATTTCAGTCCCATACGATGCCCACCTTTTGAGAAAACAGTGAAAAACGGCCACAGTATTTCTGAAGTCTTTTCTCTTTTATTTTTGATCTTTTAAAAGATCAACAAGATTTTCGGTCGTTGTTTTACTAATTTCTGGATAACCACACCATTTCAGGAGGAAATATTTTAACGGTATGTTTCTAAGTAAGGTTTGAAGTTTTGCATGGTGGAGACACTGGAGAAAATAGAGTAAGACTTGCGGTAACACCATGTATCATAAATCTCTTTTAAAAAGATGTGTGGTCCTGAAAAGGACCGATGAGAGTAGATTCTCGACGTTTCGACTAGTGTGCTCTAGTCGTCCTCAGGAGAGAGTGATTTATGATACATGGTGTTACCGCAAGTCTTACTCTATTTTCTCCGGTATGTTTCTACCACCACCATCTTCATATCCTGTAAGTTATACGTAAATCTGTGAACATTTCTGTTTTGGTTTCTTACCAAAGTATGATACTACCTTTAAAGATGATCTTGCGGTTTTTGTAAAACAAATGATAAAGCCAATGATGAGCAGAACGCACAAACAGGACAAGTTGAGTGGGGATGGAAGATGTTTTTTTCATGTATTTTCCCCTGTTTTTAGGACTGTAGTGCCTTGTCGACTTGACGCCACCAAGTGTCGATCTCTTGGAATCTTCCCTGGTGCCCGTGTGGTACGGGGGCCTGATTGGAAGTGGGAGAATCAGGACGGTAGGCAACAGAATATTATGTATACGACTTATAATTAGGTGTCTGCTATTTTTGTATTGGTAATTGCTTCTGAGAAATCAAATCAATTACCTCAAATCAATTACACAGTTACACAAGGTTATTCTTGGCACCACCAGGCGCGGTTCTAGAGCCAATTTTTTTGGGGGGGGCTAGAAGAGCCATTTTTTTTTTTTTTTGGGGGGGGGTCTACAAGACCCAATATTTTGGGTTCTTCTAACACTCGCTTCTGTTATGTCTTATAAGGGGTCGAAAAACATGCACATATAGCCTACACAACGCGTTTTTTTATGTAATTGGCGTCATCACCAATGCAAATTATAGGTAAAAACGTGATCACCTTTTTACAAAAATGTCTTTGGCGCCATCTCAAAATCGGCAAATTTGTGGTCCTTTTTTCTGGTACGTGAAATCCTTCAATTTTTTGGTTCGTATAAGGCCTATGTAAGGCCTGTGTAGGCCTGATGGTATTAAATGAACAGCGAATATTATCTTCAAGTTGTAAGTGACACTCTTAACCTGAATATCACTGATGCTTTATTGTTTAAAAGATAAAGTTCTAAACCCCAAATACCCAAGATATTGATATAAGTAAAGTTACAATTTTAAAGAAAACAAATCTACTTCTCGAAAAGAGTGGGACATGGCAAATAAATGTGTCACCTAAATTAAAGTGGGACATATTTTTGACGAACGTTTGTAGGAGGAGATGGTACAGTGGGTGTCGTGCATGGTGTGAGGGGCGGGGAAGGAACGTTCCGGTCATGGGCGATGGTGCAGTGGCCCAACGGGATTAAGAACAGCTATCGGCGCGGTCACCATGGCCAAATGGACGTGGTATACACAAAGAAAGAGACGGAAGGCGAGTTTTATATTGAACATCTTCCAAACCTCGGTAAGTCTGAATTTTAGATATAAAAGTGAATACGTGGTGTGTTTAGCTGTGCATTTATTACCATAGCAGTTCCTCTTGGACAAGGAACACTGTTGGTTGTCTCCCAGAATACGAGCGACCTTTTTAACACAAGACAAGAATGGTGACATGGAACATCTTTCCTCAAGTGTAGTAGTATGAAAAGGGGGTTATCATTCCAAACCCCATTTTCACTCACTCCACTCCACATTTAACTGCCACATTCAAAAATAGATTTCATCTCACCAATTTTCACCCCATTTCACAAATCTCAAAATATCCAAAATCAAAATCAAAATGCCTCATTTTATCGCGAAAAAAAATGTTGTAAATTAAAAAAGTTGTAGATTGGAATGTGAAAAAAAATGAGAAAATTAAATAATTTTATTTTATATTATTATAAATAAGATGGAACAAAACAAAACAATAAAACATACATACTTTGTAACTGAAAAACATGATCTATATAAAAACGCAGATAAAAGTGAATATAATCATTATGGGTTGTTTAATGAGAAAAATTTAATAATAAATCCAGCGATTAAAACTTCACAAGAAGTAGTAGAATGTGCTAAATCAAAAATTACTTATAAACATGATGATAAAGAATGTAATTTAATTTTTATGTTACCAACAAATTTTTGTTTTGGAATAAATACAATTAATACTTTTGGTGAAGAAAAAAATCCAGACAACACAACTGGCTATCAAATTGTATATAATTTACAAAATGATTGTGATGAAATTGTTAAATACTTTGATAAAATGAGATGTACAGTAACTAAATATATTGAATCTGATAAAGATAAAAATATACCAAAAATAACCAAAACTATGAATATAAACATGGGAAAACAAAGTGTTAAACCAATTTATGATGATAAAAACAAAAAAATGTATATTAAACTTAAATCATATGGAAAAGGAAATCAATTAAAACAATATACAAAATTGTTTGATTCTAAAAAGAAAAAGATTGATAACATCGATGAATATATGAATAAATCATGTAAAGTTACACCTGTTCTCATCTGTAATGATATATTTTTTGGTTCTCATGGAAATAGTGGATTTGGTGCAAGTATCAGATTTAAATTAGAACAAGCTGTTATTAGGCAATATGAAACTATACAAATCCCCACTAATATCATGTTTGATATTGAAGATATTGATGACTAAATCTAAATCTAGAATATAAAAAAGAAAGCCAAAAAAATAACTAAAAAATTATCATTTTTATTTACACACTAAATTAAGCCACATCCAAATTAGGATGTGGCTTTTTTTTTTACGTCGTATGCATGTACACTACTCATATGCACTTGACAATGCACTAAAGGTTATTTACCTTAAGTGTATACACAACACTCGCTTGAAAAAAACAGCCATTCAATGTCACGCGTGGTTGTCCCCGCGTAAACAGGGTTTTTGTTATTCAAATTTCATTCATGACTGAACGTAGTGTAAAACGCTTAGTCATCCGCTGGCACAAAGGTTAAATTCCTAAAAGCGCTCGGGTTTGTTATTGAAATATAACACATGACTGAACCTGTGTAAACCGTCACAATCACAGTCAAACACCCCTCAAAAATAGACTCGTCCTTTGTGTCGTCATCGTTGTTATTGCACCATTTTGAGTATAATATATATCAAATTAAAAAACCATTTTCAGTCGGGGCTGGGTGGATAGCCCAGCGGACAAGCTCATCGGCTTCAAGTCGTGGGGTACCGGGTTCGACGCACGGTCTGTAAAATTGAAATTAACATAACAAAAAATATGAATAAAAAATAGAAAAAGAAAAAATGTTTCTCGTTGAATATTTGGTGTGGGTATTTAATAAGAAACATAAAAAACAATATCCTGACATAAAAAAACATGAAAAAAAATAGAAAAAGAAAGAAAATGTTTCTCGTTGAATATTTGGGGGGATATTTAATAAGAAACATAAAAAACAATATCCTGACATAAAAAAACATGAAAAAAAACCTTTAAACTTTGAACCCGGTACCCCAAAAAAGGGGGTCAACAGTGTTGTTGACCCTCTTTGATGAGTTTAAGGCATAGACCCCGGCCCCTTTACACTCTTTATAAAAACGCCCACGCATTGTGAGTAAAGTATTAGGTGAAAAACAATGATTGAAAAAAAAAAAAAAAAAAAAAAAATTATTTTTTTATATAAAAAATATAAATGAATGAGATAGGAATGAGATAGGTATGTGCACTCACAACATCATGATTGATGAAGACAAAGACGAGTATTATTGTGACAAGTGTGGATTAATTATAGGTTATAGTCTCATGGATTATTCTACGGAAAATATTAATGGAAAGTATAATCAGAGATTTTTCTATAAAAAAACAAAGGCTTCTATAGTAAAAAAAGTCTTTGATAAATTAAACATTCAATACCAAATGTGTGACCTTAAACTCGTCGAGTTTAAATTAAAACAAATATTAAAGGGAAAAATATCTAGGGGGCATCCACTCAGGTCGTTAATGGCAGTATGTTATCTAAAAAACATTTTAAACGTAACCCAAGAAACAGTACAAAAGTTATTTCATGTAGAATTAAAATATTTTAATCAAGCGTTAAAAAGATACAACGAAACTTTTAAAGAGGAGGAGCCGTAGGGCTAACTCTCGCTTGACTTTCTTTATAACTCGGAGGTTTACTCTCGTCGTTTTTAAACGACTTTGTCAAACTTAAACTTAATTTCCAAGTTTTTTCATAAGCTCTTTTTTTTCTTTGGCGAGTAAATCACTCGCCATCGCTTTAGCCTTTTCTTCAACTTGTCGTTCAAATTCAACTTTATTTAAATGTTTAGCTTCTTCTAACTTTGTAGAAGTTTTTAATCTTATTTTTTCTTTCAAGTCGTTAAATTTTTTAAGTTCTGACGTAATTAATATAAATTCTTCGTGAGAAATATCACCATCTTCGATGGCTTTTGACACGTATTCATCTATCGTGTTTAACTTTGCATCTGCTAAAATTTTAATCTGATCGTGTTTTTTACTCTTTACCGTTAATTTTTTGCTTGCGTATTTAAGTACCGCGTAAAATCCAAAGGCACCTATGCTAGTCCCCTCTAAGACTAAGCCAATTGGGGCACTAATAACACCCATTAGTGCGGGGATCCCTATCGCGGCTGCAGTGACCCCCAGTACTTCAACCCCGTGCTCTACATATTGAATCGCAGAGATCCACCTTTTTAACTTTTTAAAAGAAACCTCGCGCGAGTTTCTTTCTTTACAGATTTGAGATTTAATCTCTTCAATTTTTTGAAGTCGATAAATTTTAGTTTCGTCTTTAATATCATCACCACTGTTTAAGTTTAGATCAGGATATAAAGGTTTTATTTCATTTACATTTACGTTTGCCATATTTTTAATATATAAGCGTTTTTAAATTATTTCACATTCGATTAAAATCCCCGCGCCTTTGTTATTGATGATTTTTCCTTCCTCGTTTTTAATTGAAAAGGCAAGTTTATTAATTTTACCGTTTTTTAATGTTTTCCCAACGTGAGTTTGGTTTGTTTGGCTTGTGTGATAAAATGATAACATATTTGAAGGAAACCCGTTGTAAAAATTATCACTCGTGTTTAACTGCTCGCAATGAATAAACGTAATGTTAAATGGGTTAATATCGTAATCACCCTTATAAATGACATTTGGGATTAACCTTCCTTTGGGTAAATTGAGCAAATTAGAAACTTCTCGATTTAAACGTAGATTAAGGTTTATATCAGTGACCCTTAAGGTCACCGTTTTACTTTCTCTATAGACTTTAAAGCTCACACCCGGTATCGCGTTTATCAATGACTCGAACCAATCGATACCATAAAATCCAGGTAAAATAATGATGCTTCCTGATTTGCCCTCGGGCAAAGCCGTAACCTCACTCACCGGATGTAGCGCATTTACGATTGGTTCTTTATGTCCTAAAACAACGAGGCTGTTTTTAATTTGTGGTAAACGCATATTTTCTGTTTTTTCTTGATTGTCATTGTTGTATCCATATCGAAGTAAATCTGCGGCTAATACTTGACCTTCTATGATATATTCTATTCTTTTATTTAATAAATGTATTACATAGTTAACTTCATTTTGTAATTCATCATCAAGTCTATCCCTAGATGATTCTAGGGTTTGTTTTCGTTGTCTTAGGACCTGTATTTCTTCTTGTATTTTTATTTCCACTTCGTTAAGAATTCCAGTATCATATCCATCAAACATCTGTTTAATAATGCGTGTTATGATTTCTTCTCGGCTTTGTTGAATTTCTTCGGTTGTCATCGATAAACGAAATTGATTCATTATCTCAGGGGTCAGTTCTAATGGCTTTGTCTGTGGTTGTGAGCTTTCATCAGTTTGTCTATTGTCTCTAGGCCTACCGTTAGTATAAGCGGGTTGCCCATCTATCTCCTTTTCCCAAGTAATCTCACTAGATTTAGTTATGTTAAAATAGCCTACCGTAAACACGAGATTTTTAACGCGAATTTGTTTTGAGCCATCTAAATTATCAATCACCTCTTGCAATTTAAACGTTTGTTCGTTTTTTGTCAAATAAAATGTGTGTTGTATTCCGCTCATTCTTACTCTACTTTTATTATAAAAAGACTTATATTATAAATGGGAAACTCTTTAGGCGCTTTAGCTATTATCGTCAATAAAAATCATACTTTTTTTGTACAATTTAAAGATATGTCAACCGCGTATAAATTACCACGTGTTAAAACGGACGAAGCGATCTCACGATGGCAAACTAACCCTTTGTCCTTTTATCAAAACCAATTCAACTTTGCGATTTATTGTGCCACGACCGCGTGTGGAGTAGGTCTTGACCTCCTCCACAATAAAAACCAATATATTTCATCGCTGTTTCATTTTCACGTGTATTATACTATACGAAAAATATTTTATAATTTGGTAGCACCTATACCTGGTGATGATGTATTTAACGCGTTAAATAACCGTTATGATACGAGAGCTTTTACGGACACGTGCCGTGTATTTAGCATCGATCGAAGCAAGTCTTTTAAACAAACAAGAGATACGACCTCAAACGGCTTGGGTACTGCTTTTTACTACAATTCAGGGGAGGTTCCAGTGCCGGGAAAAAACTATGACCCCCACGACTTGGGTGTAAACTACGGTACGTATGCAGGCTCAACTTTTATGGGCTTTGGTTTAATGGATCCACCAAAAGGATCGGGTCACGCGAGTACCTATACGGTCACTTACCTTGAACAATCCAATAATGTTTTAGGTGCTTGGACAGACTTTATTTCAAAGACGAGTTCTTTTACCGATGTTGGAATTACAAAAATTAACGAATCGATTAGGGCTTACGTGTACGCGCTTTTAGGTGCACAAGCACAAACAAAAACCAGTGCATTAACCCCGGGAACCGGTTTAGATGCACAGCATCAGTTTGTTACCATCGTAGAAAGTCTTATTAATAGCGAACCAGATTTAGAGCAGAGTATCAATCAATTTCAAGATTCACTGCAGTATGCTAAAACTCCACTCAACTTTGTCGTAAGACCCGGGCTATACCTCATTCCATCAGATATGGATTTAAGGGTAGGCATACACGATGGTTACAATAATAACTTGCAAATTGCACCTTTAACCGCTAAACCGGGATTTCAACCAACCTTAAACGCTCCGATACAAGTTGATGACTTTGATCCTCAGCCAACCCTTGAACCCAAACCCACTCAAGAACCAACAGAAGAACCTACACCACGTTTATCACCTATACCTAAAACCTCAGAGTCAAATCCTAAAGCATCTTTAGACATTCATCAAGATGAAAAATTATCTTTAACGATAGGAACAGTTGCAATCATTGCGATAGGAGTTTTAGTCTACAAAATTTTGACTTAGAAAAATATAAATATTTAAACCAAAAAAAATACCCCCAAGCTCAAAAGAGCTTGGGGGTTATTTCTTTTTTTATTATTTTGTTAAAAAACAAAACTACCAATTATTTTTAATATAAGCAATAATTAAAGCACCTGCACCTATAAATAAAGCCCACACGTGTTCTGCTAGCCAGCCAACTGATTTACTTAAAACATTTAGTAACCAACTTATGACACTACCAATGACCCCCGGCAGCGCACCTAATGCGGCTAACCCTAATTTTTTCAAAGCGTTTGCTAAGTTTTCCAAGTGCTTGTGTACCCACTCTTTGATGCCACCTCCTGATGGTGGCTCAGGTTTAGGCGCGGGTGGTTCTGGGGTTGGGATACCTACACCTCTAACGGCTGCTACCACCGAGCTTACCAGTGTGCTGATGGCCATAGAAATTGCTGCTAAAATACTCGCGATCGTGACACCTTGCTCTTTAAATAAAAACTTAATTTTTTCTCTAAGCGTTACATCACTGTCTAACATTATATTGATTGTTTCTTTGACGCGATTGATTTGAGATTTTATTTTATCTGATTCTCTAATGATATTATTAGACCTTTCTCGTATTTCAATGTTTATATTTTCTAACTCTTCTGTGAGTGATCTTATTTGTTCTTCATCTTCTGCTTTTTTTGCTTCGTTTAATTCTTTTTTAACTCTTTCTTTTGTCTCATTTAACTCAGTTAGCTTTGTTTGTTCCAATAATAAATTTGCTTTAAGCGATTGTAATGTTTTGTCTAAACCGCGTAGCTCTCTGATATTAAATTCACTTTGTTCATCAATGTTGGTTTCTTGTTCAAGTTCTCCTATAACATTAATCGTTTGATCAGCTGCTTGTGATAAATCTTGTAAGGGTATGTTTTCACTTTGAATATTAGCTAAAGATGTACTTGCTTGTTGAAGCGCTGTGCTTGCTTCTTTGCTGCGTTTTGATGTTTTAAAACCAACAATTCCTAAATCTTCTCGCATAAAAAGAGATCTATATTTAATTCCTTTACCTTTTGTTCTAGAATATATTGTATTCACAGAAGCAATTTTTTTATGATCATTTTCCAACGTTAATTTTATTTTTATATCATCTTTTTTGTAATATATTCCATCCGTTTCAAATCTAAAGTTTTCGCGTTGAATTAAATCGGAAGTTTTATAACCTTCACTTCTTATGCTAGCATAAAAATTATCAATGTACTGATTTTGAATTTGAAACGAGAGATAAACATCTTCACCATTACGAAGATCTTTTAATTCCTCTTGTTGTTCTTGTGTATCACCACCTCGTAAATTATTTAATCGAGCTTGATTTTCTTCAGAATCGAGTTCGGTATTATCATAAACGGAGTTGTTAAATTGTTGATCGTCTCTATCTTCTGTTTCATTTAACAGGGGATCAGTCTCTTGATAATCAACATCATCCATCTTTAATTATTTATTATATACACATTTTAAACTGTAGGTTTATTTATAATACTACCCGGTAAGATTCCCTGTGTGACTAGCCACTGTTGCGTTGCTAAAGAACCTCCCACTAATGCGGTTAGTTTAGCCGCATCTTCTACGCTAAGCCTATCTAAATCAGGCGATTTAATTTTGAGTAGTTTTTTACTTACCATCGAGTATCCCATGGTTAAAAGGCTTAACACTGCACCATGATAAACTGTGTTTGCTATTCCGTTTATATCAATATTTGTATTTGCCATTCTTACTATATAAGTTTTTAAAATTTAAATTAGTTCCCCTTTTTTAAAGATTGATAAAAGGGAAAGCCAATGGTGACTGCTGCTATTAAAACACAAATATAAACTGCGGCGGCAATATCATTTACGGTTGTTTCATCCATTTTTAATATATAAACATTAAAAAAATCAATCCATTAAAAGTTCTTCGGGTTGACTCTGTGGTAGACTTGGTTTTGTTATTTGAATAGGTTTAGAGTTTTCTGGTGATTTGTTTGATGATTTATACAATAAAAAACCTATACCGCCTACTAAAATTAAACCGCCAACATAAAGTAATCTCAAATCAGGGGTATTTTGAATAATCTCCGACTCTGTCTCTTCTGTTTTCATTTTAGCTAATTGCTCTTTCATTTTTTTATTATGTTCTGCTAGGCGTTTACCTTGTTCAACGCGTTTAGCGTTTTTAGGTTTTACGGTTTGTTTTTTAGTTACTTGGGTCACTGGGGTTGTTGGTATCGGTGTTGGTGCTGCTGGTGCTGTTGTTGAGGGTGCTGTTGGTAAAGCTTGCTCCTTCTCCTGATGCATAGTTGTCATTTGAATTATTTATTATATAAGTATTTTTATTTGTTGTGGATTTGTTAAATTTTAAATGTTTTGTGGTAATAAGTGTTGCTATCAAAGGTGTTAGATAGACACCATATTTGTAACAAACCTCGCTAAGTGCATAAGCTAAGCTATTACTAATGATAGGATCGTTATTTAAATCATTGGTTAAATTTTCCTCAGAATTTAAGCTAATTCTAATTCCTAAAATATCAGCCGGAGTTGCTAAACCTATAGCTCGTGCATACAAACTCAAAATTGAGTTACCCACTGTAGCTACCACTTCTTTACCGAATTTAACTTGATACCGGTTAAATAATTTTTCTTGATCTGCAGGTGTTAGTGCTTCTATGTCTTTGATGGTGTATTCTTTTCCTAAATATTTTTTTGAATCACCTGCTGCAACTATGCCACAAAGTCGATCTTTATAACTACTGTCGTTTGTTGGTGTTGAAGGTGTATTTACATCGCTATTTATAATTGTTGTCAAGTCGCTCATTTTACTATATAACAACTTATAAATTTTGTTAAAGCAAAATAAATTATAACATAAGTAGCTTAAGTTTAAAGTGATAACAAACTTAATAATAACATCAACGTATTGTAGCATTGGTGTTTTTTATTTATAACAAAATTAAAAATTGCTATAAATAACTTGATAGGTAGTTATTAGCAAATTTTTAACAAAATACAACAAATGATAACAAACTTAATAATAACATCAACGTATTATAGCATTGGTGTTTTTTATTTATAACAAAATTAAAAATTGCTATAAATAACTTGATAGGTAGTTATTAGCAAATTTTTAACAAAATACAACAAATGATAACAAAAATTAGGTTGTTAATCAAAAACTTGATATGAAACTGGAGGTTCTGTGTTAATAACCAATTTACTATATTTTTTATCGCACAAATGTTTTTTAATTACGTCTCTTTTTTGATCACACACAACATCATTTTCATCTAATGCAATATCAAAACTCGTTTTATCTTTTGTATAAAACATCGCAACCCAACTTGTATTCTCACGATAGTCTTTTAAAACCGAATTATACTTTTGTGTTAATAACCAACAGCTATGGTTATAATGCCTCCCAGAAAAAGCGATTTTGCTCAACGCACATGTTTTTTTTCGATATTTTATTTCCTGCTGACTCGAACAATCATCTATGATAAATAATGTTTTTATTCCATCTAAAATATTTTGATACAAATCTAGGGCTTCATTTAAAGTTATTTTTTCAAAGTCTAAATCACACAAATATACATTTTCATCCAATGATATCCAAAGCCTCGATAAATAAGTTTTATTTTTAAATAAGGTCGGGCAAATGACCACGATCGATTCAAATTTATCACGATATTCGGTTTCCAATAAATCTAAAATCCATTTAGTCTTCCCCGAGTTTGTTTTTCCTACAATTAAAGCACAATGACAAGATTCCATTTATTTTAATAAGCTTTTTAAAAAACTAAATTCTTAAAATTTCCATCCTCAATGGTTAATTGTGCATCCATGACCAAAAATACAAACATCGTTAAATCTCCCGCTGTTTCAGCCTCTCGAGTCATCTGAATCTGAATTCCTCCTCCGTCGTTTAAACGTCTTCCACTTCCGTGAGCACTATTATCATCAGTTGAGCGAAAATCTAGCCACAGGCCGTATTTATCTTTATAGTAGTCAGCCATTTCTAGACCCACTAAATTTAAATCTTTTACAATCGATTGACCATTTTCGGTATCACTATCACCAAAAAATTTATTAACTTCTTGCCAGTGCTGATACTCAAACATACCTTGAGAGTAAAGTTGATTGGGTTTTCCTTCAACCGTAATGCTGGTTTTGCTAATGTGGGGGTTGTAAAATCTTTGAGGGTTTTTTACCGTTGGATCTCTAAATAAGATTAAAACGCCTTTGAGACTTTTAATCGGTTGATTAATCATAACGTTCCATAAGGTATCTGATTTGTTGATCGATCTTGTTTCTAAATTATGTACGTGATCAAAAAGATAGTATTTCATTCGTTTGTTTTTTAGCTCTTGTGTCAAATCTCGGTTAGTGACGACTTCGTATTCAAGCGTTAAATCTGAAATTGAATATTGGGCACTTGTATCCGAGCTATTAACGACTTTATCGTGATCGTTAAATGTTAATTCATACGTTAGGGGCTGCTTTAGACTGTTAGGATAAAAAGGATGATGTGCCGTTAAAAGCTCAATATCTAAAGGAATACAATATCGATTACCAAACGCGTCGGCGATAGCTTTATCTTTTCCGCTATTATTTTCAGCATTAGCATCTGCCGCGCCTAATCTTAATTTTGTGACGTTTTCTTTTTCATGGCCTACATAGGCCATATTTCGTGTAATATAGGGATGCAACCAGTTATCTTTAAAATTGTGAAAGACATCCGCATCGCGATAACTCACGATTGTGTTACCTTGAAGCCTAACATTGATTTCGCGTATTAAGTTACGACATAAGTTGTTAAACACCGTTCGATTACCATCTGACCCTCCCTCTAACTCGAGTTTAAAAGCGAGTTTAGAAGTACCGGGTACGATAACATCGTCGGGTCCTAATTGCGGAAACTTAACGATGAGTTTTTGACCAGCCGCAATCGTGCTTGGATTATGAGTGATTGACACTTCTCTTCGTTCGCCTTTAATGGCTTTAGGGATTTTAAGACGCCTCATTGGGTTTAGTTTTTTACCGTAATGATTCATAGTTCAAAATAGTGTGTTTTTAATATATAAGGTTTTTAAATTAGTATAAATAAAAAGATGGCAGGAATAGCAATGATGGTTGGCGGGGCAGTAGTAAATGCGTTAGCGTTTACCGGTAGTAACTTTTTATTTAGCAGTTTATCAAAACAACAAATTGACAAAGAACGAAAAAGACACGACTTAGCATTAGAAAAATTAGCGCGAGCCAAAGAAGATTGGGAACAACAACGCGTTAAATATCTCGATTATTTGAATAAACGTATGGTACAACAAAAATTATCAGAAAGAACGTTTAGTAACGTAAACGAAGCGCTTAGAGTGTACAGCGAAATAACGGGTGAAAATTACGATTTAGAATTACCACCTAAACCAAAACTTAGTGACTTTTATACTCCGAGTGATGATCAACAAATTAGAGAACTCGTGTGGGTATTAGGTGGTACAGCCGCAGTGGGATTCTTCATTTATAGATATGTATAAAATAAAAATGAGTGAGTTAAATAAAAAACAAAGAGAACAGCTTTCAGGTTTGTTTTACAGTCCTAAAGGTTATTGGAAAGGTGAGGGTGCTGTCACGCATTTGCATAAAAAAACGGGGGTTGATAAACAAAAAGTTAGATCTTGGTTAAAAAAACAAGCCGTTTGGCAAATTTATTTACCACCTCCCTCATATGTACCCAGGCCGACGGCAATGTCGAGTGATTGGTTAGAACCAAATTACGTACATCAGTTAGATATATTATACTTACCCTGGGATCTAGTTAAACAAAAAACGTTTAAATACGCGTTGACGGTCATAGACGTGGCGAGTCGGTATAAAGAGGCTGAACCCATAACTTCTAAAGTTGCCGGTCAAGTGAAAGACGCGATTATTAAAATTTACAAGCGTTCGTCTTTAACGTGGCCTAAATTAGCACAAATCGATGCTGGAACAGAATTTAAAGGAGATTTTAAAAAGTTGTTTCAGTCTCATGGCGTAGAGATCAGTGTAGGTGTGCCGGGTGTGCATCGATCGCAAGGAGTGGTCGAAAGATTTAACCGAACCTTAGCCGAAAGATTATTCGGTCATCAATACGTGCAAGAAATGCTTGATCCGCAGGCGAGAAACGTCGAATGGGTGGTGAGGTTGCCCCAGGTTATAAAATCCCTCAATGAAGAAACAACACGATTGATTCGAGATTCAAAAGATAAAGAAATCACTCCTACGCAAGCGATCAAGTTAAAACGGGTTAAACAATTACCCTCATCACCACAAAAAACAAACGTTAGTGATCTTCCGACTAATGTTTTAGTTCGTTATTTATATCAACCAGGGGAACAAGAAGGAGGTACGGTGAGGAGGGCTACCGATCCCATATGGAGCGTTAACATGTATCAAATTGAAAAAAGAACGAGTCAATTTAAAATCATGAGTGGTAAAAAAGTTACTACAGGTCCTACGCTTTATTACTTAAAAGACGGACCCAAACGATCGTTTGTGAAAGAAGAACTTCAAATCGTTCCAGATGACACCGAATTGCCAGAATCTTGATATTTAATTTTTTTATTGCCAAATGCTAAAGTATTGATTCCATCGAATAAAATATATCTTTTTCCATCATAAGGACTCAATGAAGTTTTGGTTTTCACTTGCGTATAAATTTGATGTTTGTTAGATTGAATTATATTCATTTGATGTTCTTGAGATTTTTTATTTTGTAAACAATTATAAAAATTTTCAAAGTTAATATTTTTTTCAGTCACGGTTTTTGTTATACCTTTAATTTTTTTAACCTCTTTATCATCTTGTATTAAGATCACATACATTTTTGATCTTAAACAAATGGCTTGTTTTACTACTTGGCCACCGTATTCATCTTTCATTTTTCCAATTACTTTTTTGTTTTTAGGGTCAAATAAAGGGTGAGTGGGTGAATAATTAGATAGATCGTAAAGTTCTGAGTCTCGTTTAATATCCTCGTAAACATCGTCGGTTTTAACGATCAATAATAAACTATCGGTATCGGTATACATGAGATTTATGTTATCGTTTTATTTTTTCATTAAGTGATTGTAATAAAAGTCGTACATAAAAGATTTGCTTAAATCTAATATACTCACTCCACAATAGATGGGTTTATTTAAATACGTTTTTTCTTTGTACCTTTCAAAGAAACCTATATTAGAATCTGTAAATTTAGTTGATGTTTTATAATTAGATTTGGATGCTAGTTTTAATATTTTTTTTTATCGATAAATCGCTATCATCGTCTATAATAATATTTCCATCTATTCTATTTCGAACATTTTCCATTGTTTTACCAAAAACGGAATTGTTCATGAGTTTAAAAAAATCTTTTTCAAAATCTGATTTGGCTATTTTTCTGAGTTTTGTATTTTTATCGATGTAAGACCGCATCCACGGTTTTTGCTTAAATCGTAAAACACGATGTACGCGTGTGAGTTTTAATCCTAGTTGTAAATACAGTTTTAACGTTTTATAATGAATGACATATTTTTTACGAGGTCCTAAATGAGCGATGAGTCTGTCATCTCGCGAAGCTTTTTCTCCGCTAGATAACAATTCTTTTTGATAAGGGCTCAACCATTCAGCCGATACGGTTATGTTCTCTGGGGCTAAGGGTAAGTCGTTGTGTAAGTCGTGAAGCTCTTTAGGATAGTCTAGATCTACTTCCAACATAAATCCGTAGTCGTTGTCATCGGCTAAACCTAAAATATGATCGACCGTAAAGTTAGCGACTTGGTAATCGGTTAACCATTTAAAATCGGCGTAGGGTAACGATTGACTCATTGCCCAACCGTATAAATTGTTCGCATCTAAATAAAGTAAATAAGAAGATTCTTTTTCAGGATCGTAATCTTTTAAATATTTATTGTTGGCTTTGTGATGCCTACAACTACCCACGCTAGAATAACCACCTCTTTTACCTTTTTCAAAAAATAAATATTGTTCGATATCGGTTAAAAGTTCTAATTCTATTTTAGAATGCAGCAACAAAGCATCCCAAGACAATCCCGGTGCCGTGAGATATTTCGCTGGATCTAAACGATATGTTTTCTTACAAGTGGTTCTAAAGTTTTGAAACACATCGGCGAGTAATAACGTATCCGTGGTCACGTATAAGTCGTGATAATCACCTAGAGTTTTACAGTTGAAAGTTTTCCAAACCAACTCCGCGTGAGTATATTCTTCTCGCGTAATACCTTTGAGTTTTATCTTACTATAAAACTTTTCAATGGGTGGTAATTGAGTTTCTTTAAATCTATCAAAGGAATCCATATATTCGTATGGATAACACCCCTTTTTTAATAAAAGATCAACATCATCCGTATTATAATCTTTAAAATGTTTTCTAAATAAATGAAATGCGTCTTTAGGGCAAGCAGCGACTAATTTTTCTAAGGAAGAGTTCATAAAATTTAACGAATCTATAAAACGGAGTTGACCTATACTAATACTTATGTATTTTTCCGAGTTTTGAGGAATACAAAATATATTATCGAATACGTTTTTTTCCTTTTGATAATAATTTAATATACTTAAAACCTCTTTTAGTTTATCGATTTTAACATTTATTTTTTCATCGATTATTTTTAGTTTTTGATTAATTAGTTTTATTTTTTCTCTATTACAACGTTCGCTTTTGTTTGCTTTTTGGTTAATTTTTATATTAAGTTTCTTATCGAATGTAATTCCGTATTTTTCTTCAAACGTTTTTATTTTTGAATTATCACCTTTTCTTATATTTCGACGAAACTCGTTAAAAATTTCACGTTTTTCTTTTATGTATCTAATTTTTTTGCGGAGTTTTATTTCTTGCGTTTCGAGTTTTTCTTTATACGCTTCGATTTTTTCTATACGCGTTTTGATTTTTTCTATACACGTTTCACGTTTTTTTATTTTATTATTTAACGTTTCGACGCAAGCGCTTACCCCCTGCATGATCAAATGACCGTCGTAATTTTTAAAATTGTGAAAAATAACCGGTATTTGTGTTCGATTTGTTATTTTAAGTTTTAGGTTACAATGTGCATGTGCAACTCCTCTAAATTTACCCGTGATGTGGCAGTGATCTCTAACTTTTCTAAATTTATTAATTTTTTTACCGCATTCTAAACACAAAAAATCTGTATAACCTTTACTGTTTGTGACCGCGTTTTCTTCTTTTTCGGATTTGGTTTTGGGTTCACGAGGTATCTCACAATTACAATATAAAACGCTAGTTTGATATATTTCCTTTTCACAAATCCAACACTCGTTACTCATCATTAATGATTCGTCGATCTCTTCAATCGGTATAGGATTATTAAATATTTGTTTAATTTTACGTTGTTCTTTTAACAATGAATTAATTAAATGCTCGCTAGCGTTACACCCTCTATAGGTTTTTTGCTTCATTAGTTTTCCATCAAATCTTACCACAACATAAGAATAACCGCTGGGTTTATGAACGCTCAACTTTTGAGTTTTTTTCATCTTTTCTACATTGTATTTTTCTAAAATACATTCAAAATCCGCGTAAATCACAAACGGTGCATCTTGAAAATTTTTAAAGTTTTTAAATTTTAAAATATTTTTATCTTCTTCTGGAAGGATGACTCTTAAAGGATGAACGGTTAATCCTTGACATATTTCATCGTGAATTTTTAATTTTTGCGGTGTATAAAAATGCGATAGACATCTGTAACAAAAATATAATTTATGCCCATCTTTACATGTACCATTGCTGAATAGGGCCGAAAAATTCTTAATCCAACCATAGTGACTTTTTATTATTTTTTCTCCTTCTTCTTCTACCTCTCTAGTAAATAATAATAGATTTATGTGAATGTCGTTTGTTTCTTTAGAGATATGTAATGGATAAGGAAATTCTTCTTTTTCATCATTACAATCTAACCCAAACACGTTAATATTTAAATTATTTTGTTTTTCTATTTTAGAAATCTGCTTTAAGGGTGTTGGAAAATCTATACCGGTAAAGTCTAACCCATCATTTAACTTATAAGTACTGACTCTTTCATCGTGAATTCTGTATTTCGGGTTATTTTTTTTCTTTTCTTTGATTTCATCCTTGTATAACCCTAACGCAGATCTGATAGCCCATCTAATGCATTGATCGTCGTCATTTTGTACGCTAACAACAGCCTTTTTATGTTTAATAAATGGCGTAAGTTCAATATATGAACTACCAGAAACATTGGTATATTTAATAAAGTTCATATAAAACGCTAATATTTTATTTAAAGTTAAACCCGAGGGTCCAAAATCTTTTGATTCCACTACATTTATTAGCTCGAACAAAATGCTATTAACCTTTTCATTTATTTCATCTTCCCTTAAAATAATATGTTGTTCGGTTCGAAAAGTAAAATCATGTAATGTTTCATCCAAAACTTCAACTTTTATATATTCGAGTTTTATCCTAAATTCAAGCTTAAATTGACCTTTTTTTCTAAAGATCTTTGTTACTTCTTTAATCATATTTTTATGCTGATGTTTAAAAAATGTATTTAGATCGGAATATTGTCTTTGAAGAATTATTTCTAAATTTATAAGATTACCACGAAAAGATCTCACTTCTCTCCAGTTTGTCGCTTCACGAATTTCCTCCGATGATAAATTTTCTTTAATCGTTTTGATATAATCTCGTTTTATTACTTGTCCTCTTTGACCCGTTGGAACAACATTGAGGTTATATTTTCTAGCTAATTCTCTAAGTTCTTGATTATCTTTCTTTATTAAATTTTTAAATTGATTTGTAAACGTTTTAATTGCTTTGATATATTCACGTCTAGTGTGATCGAGCTTTTTAGATAAATCTAACCTAATATTATTATCTTGAACATAATTTTTTAATTTTAAATAATCCCATCTTTTATACCCACGCGGGGTGGGTTGTCTGCGTGTAATAGCATTAATATATTCACTTTTAGTAAAATCCGTTTCTGGATCTTCTATTGGAATTTTGGTTTCTTCAACAAAATGTTTTAAGTTATCTTTTGTCCAATGGCTAAACCCCTTTGCAATAATTGGTTTAACCGTCTGCTCCGTCGTTTGCTGATTCGTTGTTTGATCAGTCATTATCCTTTTATTATAATATAAAATAATATTATTTAATTTTCTCATTTTTTCCGATTTTTTGTATTATGCCCAGCCCAGACTTGAACATCGAAAGCTCAATTGGGCAAGCATTGGGATTCTCTCCCTACTAGTGTGATAAAAGTCTGATACCATCCGAAATTGCGGCGTGCTATTCAGAGCATAAAGTTCATGCTCGTTGTATTAGAAATATAATTCAGTGTCAACAATACAAGAACGCAGACCAAAGTTTTTCTCCTTGGAAAGAAACACCCAGTTGACAGATTTAATGTTTATATAAGGCAGTCTGTCAATTTGTTTTTTCTTTCGCGCCAAAACAGATGTCAGCAATCTTCGTGGCTATGTAAGCAGAGGGGATAAAGTTCGTCTGTTGGACATTGACACTGCAAAGCTGAAGGAACTGCAGCAGGAAAGGTGTGGTTGGAGAGAAGAAATTCTAAATGTAAGACTTCACAATTCTCGTGTCTTCTTTATGACGAACACGAATACCTTCTGAGAATACCGACCTAAAGGCATTATTATACACAACTTCCATTGGTTAAAATTCCGCCCTAATTTTCTTCCTATATCCATAGGCACGTTCTCACACACCAAAAAAACGCGACTATTTGGGTCGCGATTTGGAGCGCGACCCAAATAGTCGCGCTTATTTGTGTGGGGAAACAAATAATCGCGACTATTTGGGTCGCGATTTGGAGCGCGACCCAAATAGTCGCGCTTATTTGTGTGGGGACACAAATAATCGCGACTATTTGGGTCGCGATTTGGAGCGCGACCCAAATAGTCGCGCTTATTTGTGTGGGGACACAAATAATCGCGACTATTAGTGCGTCTTTTTGCAAATAGTCGCGATTATTTGCTGTGTGAACGGTGCACCAAAAAATACCGGTTTTTATATCCCATCATGCAAGGCGGGCCCGCGAGTTTAGCACAGGATGCATGCCAACTTCACGCTTCACTGCGCACGGGCAGTTTGATAGAAATCGTACCGGTACGATTGGGTCGCGCTTTTTTGGCTGTGGGAACACGCGCGACTATTTGGGCCGCGATTTGGAGTGCGACCCAAATAGTCGCGCTTTTTGGCGTGTGAGAACGTGCCTCATGTCGCCCAATTAAACAACAGAAAATGCCACAGCGAATGACCCCGTGGTGATATGAGGCACGTTCTCACACATCAAAAAGCGCGACTATTTGGGTCGCGATTTGGAGTGCGACCCAAATAGTCGCGCTTTTTGGTGTGTGAGAACGTGCCTATGGTCTACATTTTCCCCCAGTTCAAAGGCAAGGTCGGTGAGGTGATAATGATCGACAAAGATGGAGATGTCAAAGTCGACTTTGGCGAGTCGTCCTTCTTCCTTCATCCTCTGTGCCTTTCCATGGAAAAGATACACGTGACTGAAAAAGAGACTATAAATGACATACAAGGTTTGGAGATGTTTGTAGCCCACCTCAGCTAGAATATGTAAAATCATTACAAAATTGTGTCAGTTTCACATGTGGCTTATTCGATGATCCCATATATTGATGAAAAGGTACGACCGCTCTGAGTGCATGACAACCGATGGTGTTTCACAGATTTGCAGGCCTTCTAATGCTGGGTACATTCTGATCCGAAATGAGTGGTTTCATGGTTTCTGACTAGGAAAGGATCAGATGCTGTTGACCATTTGGGGCACTGCCAGCATGTGGCCGGATTCATTTTGGTACAGCGCGAGTACGGTATTTCAGAGGGCCTGATTCGAATCCCGATTCAGTCTTTATTCAGTGACACCTAATTCTGATTTTAATTTTCACCTTTGAATGACTTTTATGACAACAACATTAAATATCAATATCAATGAATATCAATGAATACCAATGAATATCGATGAATATCGATGAATATCGATGAATATCGATGAATATCAATGAATATCAATGAATATCGATGAATATCGATGTATATCGATGAATATCAATGAATATCAATGAATATCAATGACTATTTATTACTTTATGTGTTTAAAGAGTCCTGGAAACAATTGAAACAGAATCAGTGTAATGGGACAAAAAGTGTCTCTTTCTTTACTTGTTCTGCAATATTACGACCAAAGAAATGCCTGAAAAGAACATAAATAATTATGCTTATAAAGACTTGTCGTGGTTTTCTTGTTATGAATACTGAATATTGTCTTATGTTTTGCTTCATTGACTTTTACTTCGTTACCGAAACTCGCTTATAATGTTCTTACATTTAGTTGTGAGTGAAGTACTCTCTGCCCTCCTGTTGCAAAAGTTGGTAGCTGTTGGTGGTTCAACAGATGGAGAAGAATTGTTCAATGCAGCCATCAATGGCAGAACAAGCCGAGTGAGAGAGATCATCAAGGAAACCCCTGAAGCGGTATAGTTTGTATATCACTGCATTCGTATTTAAAGTAAATGATCATCAATTCGCAAAAATACTCCAATCGGACTGTCAAATGTAGCTATCAATGTTCGTAATAGGCCCGGAATACCTTAAAGGTTACCTGAAATCGAGACTCATATGAAGTTAAATACATCTGTATTTTCATAAAACTCAATATGTCTATCATTGTTTGTGTTAAAAAATATTGTCGGTAAAAAGGGGGGGGGGGGGGGTAATTTAGACACATAATTTAGCACCCCACTAACTTTTCGCTACGAAAAAAACTTGCTACCTCACCGGCAGAACGCCACAGAGTATACAAGTTTGCAAACCTGCCGACCCGGCGTTTTTGTTCAAATCGAAGAGTAAAATCCTACATGCAATGGGAGACTTTTGGAGAGTCGGTCTTGAGTCAACAGCGCACGCGCAATCCATGCTTGCGCAATTGTGAGCATGCGCGCGTTGTATTGCGCGTGCGTGCGCGTGCGCTGTTGACTCAAGACCGACTCTCCAAAAGTCTCCCATTTGCGCGAGCCAGCATGAGCTGCTGTGGTACGAGCCTTCTTGTTCTGCCGATGACGTCACACACATTGTTTCGTGTATTGGTTTCGATGGGGATTTTTGGGAGGCGGGGCATACATGTACTGATCTTTTATCTTTGGGGTCAAAATGAAGCACTTACATAAAGGTATATTGTTTTATATTGTTATTCATTATGCATTAAGCAATAATCTTAAAGCACTTTCACCCCTTTCCCAAATTTGATTCCAGGTATCCTTTAAATAACAGTACGTACGATCAACTGCAATTCTTACAACAATGTCATCATGCGTACATAATAGGCCTATAGTGAGTGTCGTATTCTAATTTTCTACCCGAGCTCATCAGCAAAATGTCAGTTGACCTGTAAGGATCCCCTTTTTCTGAAATAAACGCCATCCACTATAGTTTAGTTTATTTGTTTTGTTGCCTTTTTGTTGTAGGTGAAATTTCAGAACGCACATGGCCAGACTGCGCTGGCAGGCGCTGCCCACCGTGGCCACATGGATTCAGTGAAAGCATTGGTTGCAGGCAAAGCACCGTTAGACGTAACTGATGAGGACGGAGATACAGCACTTGCATTTGCAGTGATTGGGTAAGATTTGGCAATGATCACATTTGAGCTGATTATTCATAATTCCTTCATCACGAGAGGAATGTTGGTAAACGTGACAATTTGTCACCTACACCTCGAAATAACACTCAATTGTCACAGGAACAAAAATCGCATTTTGAAAAAAAAACCCCCATAATCACATAATCATATAAACATCTTTTATCCACATTTATTTATGATAATTTTGTCTCTAAACAGCAACCAACCAGATATTGCCAAGCACCTCCTTCAATCTGGCAGCAGCATAAATACATCTGACAATAAAGGACTGACCCCACTTCACCTTGCAGCTGCCCAAGGTCACGAGACATGCGCTGAAGTGCTGCTGAATTGCGGGCGCCACTGTAATGTCAACGCAAAAGTAAGTCAAACTATTTCTTTCATTACATCTGAAAAGAATTGAATTGTCACAGGAGAAAGTTAAGTGTTAATCTTCAAACCTTCTGGTTACTTCTGTTTTTTTTTTTTTTTTTTTTTTTTACATATGCAGGACAAAGATGGAGACCCCCCATTGTTCATAGCAATGATCAAAGACGAGAATCAAATCATCCGTTTGCTGGTGGAACACGAGGAAACAAATCTCATGCTCACAAATGACAAGGGGTTCAATGCGTTGCACCATGCAGTTGTCAGTACCAGCAGTTTGTAAGTACTATTCATCACATAATTCGTCACTTTTAGACTTTAACAAGAGAACTTCGAAACTCAAGAACAAAGTAACAAATAAACGTTATCTTTATTTGCGAGTCCAATATGGCGATGAGTAGGGCATCACTTTGAGGTACAAGTTAAACAAAATTCCCATGAATATACTTTCAATGAATTTCCATTTTTTCCCAGTAAATTTAGGATCAACTTAAATATCTTATGAACGTTGTAAATTATGACCATATTTTGACATTGACATAATAATTGATTATGTACTTCTGAAGATGGCGTCTGTGAAGCGTCCCACTTGGCAAGAATAAGGTAAATAAAACAGACAGAAACACTGACTTAAAAGTAATGATACACATGATAGATAAAATGGAGAATACATGTTGATCAGATCCCTTGGAACAGAAGTCATAATATTGCCCTCAACGATATGCCTGCAAGATCAGATCAGCATGTCCGTTCTGATTTATTAACAAACGGATTTCAAATTCATACCCGTCATGCAGTGCTGTCCAGAGGATTCTATCGAAGGCGCCCTCAATGATCAACATTGCAAAAGATGACGGTTTCACGGCACTGCATCTGGCCGCCTTCAACGGTCTGGCTGACATCGTGTTGATTCTTATCAAACAGGTGAACGTGAATACGAATTAAGCTTCGAATCAAAACTGTGAAGTCTTTTCCTAATGATATATTTGTCCTCCCACAAGCACGATGAAATGGGAGACTTTGGAGAACCGCAGCCGATTTCACGAAACTTTACGCCATGATGGCGTTAGTCCACTTACACCACAAATGTTGCCTGAGTGGCGCAACTTACGCAACATTTGTGGCGTAAGTGGACTTACGTCGGCTGCTGGTCTTCAAGTCAACAGCGCACGCGCACGCACGCGCAAAACAACGCGCGCATGCTCACAATTGCATGCGCGTGCGCTGTTGACTTGAAGACCGATTCTCAAAAGTCTCCCATTGGTTCCATGACACACGTGTTCCTTCACACGCGTTCTTGTCTCCGAAAAATCCAAATTCTGCAGTGTTGGAGCAAAGGCATTTCCTCAAGGCCAAGGACAATGCTTTGTCCTTCAAGTGGAAATCAAGCTTTAAGGCCAAGCCCAAGGATTAACTTTAATACTTATTGCAATACGAACATCATTTTGTGATCATCATAACGAATATCAAGTAAACAATGCTGTATTAAATACATAACCCCCCCCCCTTTGATGGCAAAATACCATCGTGGAATTGTAACCCATACAGTGTTTCTGTTACGTACCTCTGTAAATATCAATAACAGAGTAAAACCGATGATGCCGATTTGTTTACAGTGACAGACAACGTCTTGACGACGTCATTTAAAATGATATCCATAGATGCAAATGCTCACATGAATACGTTTTATCACTGTCATTCCAACTGAAGTTGATTTTGTTTTCGACAGAATGTTCGGCACTGGTAGGTGAGGTAACACGTTATGATATGATCGTCAAGCCAAAATAAGCCTTCATTTTCTTGTAGAAAATAAGAACCTTTTTAATGTCTCTTTTTGTAGGGCAACTGCGATAAAGAATTGAAAAATGATAATGGTCAAACAGCACTTCACCTGGCCGTTGACATGACTCACAACGAATGCATTGAAGCTCTCGTTAATAACGGTGCCAACGTGAACGCTCAAGACAACGACGGTGACACGTGCCTCCATCTCGTTATGATGAAGGCCAGTTTGGAGGAAGTTTTAGGATCCTTACCAGTGTTGCAGGTGACTGTTGTATTTCTTATATGGTGTATGTGTACATACTTGTGTATATGATATTACTTATGTAATAAATAATCATCTTGGCAAATCTAGAGTCGTGACAGAAAAAAAAGAATATTCTTGGGCGGTGGGTATCTAAAAAAAAAATGAGAAAAGAAATGCTGGAAAATACTGGATCTTTTAAGTTATTACGCGGCAATTACATGAAAAACGCGTTGTGTAAGCTATATGGATGCATGATTTTATACTCCTGATAAGACATAGCAGAAGCGAGTGTTAGAAAATGGGTCTATCCTCCCAAAATATTGGCTAATCAAGCACAAAGCCATCTCCACCCTCAAAGGTCCTATGATGCAAGCACCATGGACTATAAACTAACCCATGGCTGGACTCGAACCCACAATCTGTACAGTGACCATAAGATCCTAAGTGCGACAAACAACATCTCTGTCAAGGCTACAGCACTCCCACCATGATTATTTATAACGTTTATCTCTACATTCTGACATGAATAGTCAACTACAGTGATCAATGTGATTTTTATTCTCTGGATATGGGATGGAAACAAAGACTATGGTTGAGTTAATGAGATACGTTTATATACATGTATATGACCAAGGCAAAATGACCGGTGTTCTCTGCCGGCGAAATTGTCGGGTTTCGATAATTGCATGACTTTATGGCATCTGACCCGGTGGCTACGAATTTAGAAAAAAATAATAATGTTTTTATTCCATGAAATATAATGTTTATGTACATTGTTCTGATTCAGGTATTACAGATGGTAAAACAACTCACGGCGGATGGCAAAAAGGACGCAAAAGAGAATCTCGTTGCTATAGCAATGTATTTGGTTAAAAATAACGCCAACATCTATATCAAGAACAAGAACGGTAAGAACGTCCTCGACGTCACTCTCAACCCAGGTGTTGAATCACACCTGAAACAACTCTACGAACGCAAAAGGTATGTTTTTTTTTTATTAATGTTGCAGCAGACAAAAGAAATGTTTCTTCCAATTGTCATTGAAAACTTCGATATACCCCAAGTCTCAAAACCCTTGTTCCAACAGTGAAATATCCATTGGTGATGAAGAAAACGATCGGGGCAAATGAAACGAGTTTTGTGTGGTCAGCGTATTGAAATAACAAATTAAGGGCCTGTTTGTTTAATGCACAAGATCACGAAACCTGCGGATCCGGATCCGGATCCCATTTTAGCGTACCTTTCATAGGACGTGGACACCCAAATCTGGGATCCCGTGCGTTAAACAAACAGGCCCTATAAAAGCCACACTTTTATTCGCGCAACCAATTCTTGAATGCGAGTCCGAGTCATATTGTCCAGTCAAAGTTCAAGTCACTAGACGGAGTCATCAAAATCCTCAAAAAAAAAGACGATCATCTTGGAATTTTAGGAATAACTTTGTCTTTATGACAGAGTTGTAACGAGTCACTGTTTTTTGTGACTCGAGTCGAGTCGAGTCATTTTAAAGAAGTGACTCGAGTCGAGTCGAGTCATTTGGTCATGAATGTCGAGTCGAGTCGAGTCGAGTCACAGTGTGTAGTCGAGTCGAGTCAAGTCGAGTCAATTATTTAGATCGAGTCAATTCGAGTCACAAATATTTAGAAATAAACAAACACCAAGAGACTGGAATTTGTTTGCTTTGTTTTTTAATTTACCATTCTGAGTGTGCACAATCAAATTCTCCAGGTCGTCAGAAAAGTTTGCGTAAAACGGTACATAAACGTACTTTATAAATGTCTTAAAATTTACACATGAAGTACATGTTGATACTTCTATACCCCATGTATACAAACTCGCGATGCGCATAAGTTCAAATAAAATATTTCGCAAAGTTTTTTTTTTGGGGGGCGGGAAGGGGGACTCGAGTCATTATTAGCCTTACTCGAGTCGAGTCGAGTCATTCTGATTAGAGACTCGAGTCGAGTCGAGTCATTTGCTCGCAATGACTCGAGTCGAGTCGAGTCATTTAGCCTTCGGGACTCGAGTCGAGTCGAGTCGCCAAAAAATGTGACTCGAGTCGGACTCGAGTCGAGTCATTGACTCGAGTCATTACAACTCTGCTTTATGATTTCGTATCAATAAAGACTTCAGACCAAGTGAGCTTTTGATAATTCTTTACTGGCAATGATACCATTCTCCAATTGAATTTGTGAAAATCGAGGTACTTTGTTTGTAATGTAACAAATTCAAATTCATTATAGGGAAATATTCACTGAATCTAATTTTGCTCATCTGTTGCAGAGACGCAGGGGGAGCAGTACGCTGTAAAGTTCAGTGAATGGCTTGGACCTTATGATGAGCACACGGCGACAACACACGTACCAGTGTAACTGTGTAACCAGTTTTATTAGCGTAGACGTATGAAAAACATCTAAAAACGATTTAAACAACTTGTCTATTTTTTTTTCAATTGAAATGAATTTAAAAAGAAACTACACATCTATGTCTGCTGAAAATTAACATAAGGGGTTTACGTGTATGATATAAACTACTTCACAGCTTTATACGTATCACTTTATTTGTTTGGCTAAGATCTTCCTTTAAAGGTGACCATATCGTAATTGGCATGTAAAGTATGCCCCTTTAAGGCACTGTCACGTGACGCATGATGATGTCATTGCAATTGTTCAAAATAACACTTACCTGCTTAGATACATACCCGAGTTTAAACCCAATCGGACATAGGACATCGGACATCATAACTGATCAGTGAAATTTGCACCTTTAAGGTGTTGTCATGTGACGCAAGATGATGGCATGATGACGTCATTGCAATTTGTCAATATGACACTTCCCGACTTAGATACATACCATGCTTCAACCTAGATGAAGCTAGGGTTTGTTCGTAAGTGGCATGTAAATTTTCCCGTTTAATGCACGTCATGGTGACGTCATTGCAATTTTTCAATATAACACTTGCTGACTTAGATACAATCCAACTTTAAACCCAATCGGAGCTATGGTTTGTTTATAATTATTGTGCGAAGTTTGCCCCTTGCAGGCGTAGTCACGTGACACGCTGATTACGTAATGGCAACGAATCGAATGTTATAAGTGACCAAATTGGCGTGTAGAACGCTCGAAGAGGGAAAAAACAAACTAGACATGTATCTTTGTTGAAAACAGATGAGGCTTTACCGAATTGTGATATAACATATCGTCATAACCTAATGCACACCAAGACGTATGGTTAAGATCTTATGTTTTATAAACTTATGACGACAGCACCTTACTAAATCATAATATGTTACTTCACAGAGGTCACAGAAGTCAAACAATGTTTCACAAAGATAGACCTTCCTTATCATTACCATTTGGAGAAAGTGGGGTGTATACATATATGTCTCCGTGCAAAGACTAAGGGAATTTCGGCGACAAGAAGAAGTAGGAAAAACAAAACAAAACAAAAACAAAAGGATTTTCGCTTACCTGGAAAAGCCTAGTAGACATTATGTCTGTTGAACACAGAACATGGGGATTTTCCGAATTATGATCTAAAATGTTTCGTCAGAACCTAATACACAGCAAGACACTTTGCCCCTTAACGACACTATTGCGTGACGTACGATACAGTCACGATGACGCCATTGCAATGTTTCATTATAACACTTTCAGTCTTAGATAAATAATTATGAGGTTTCACCCAATCGAACTTCGGGTTTGTTCTTATTTGAGTTTATGTTTGCCCCTTTAAGTCATCATAATTGCAGTGTGAAGTTTGCCCCTTGAGGGCGTTGTCACGTGACACACCATGACGTCACGATGACGTAAATGTTCGGCATCTTCGGTTTGATTAAGATCGGCTGTTTAAAAGTGCCCAAAGTGGGGTCTAAAATGCCACTGTGCAAAGTCTATGGGAATTTCCGGTGATAGGAAGAAGAGGAAGGGGAAGAAGAGGAAGAAGAAAAAGAAGAAAACAAAACCGGATCAAACGCAAAGGCTTTTCCGCTTGCTTGGAAAAGCAAATGAAGGGTTTTCGCTGACGCGGAAAAGCCAAAATAGCAGCAAAAAAGGCTTTTCGCTCGCGCGGAAAAGCCAAAAAAGACCAAACAAACAATCAATCAAACAACCAATCAATTTGTTTGTCACGATGTCAATATATTTTAAGATCTGGTTGATGATAGAAGGTTAGGTGCTGACAAACACAATGAAATGTCTTTTCGAAATAATTAAATCTGTTTACGTTAGCTTGAGTCAAAACATACAGTTTCAGAAACAAACTGCTTAATACCATATAATTATATGTAATTATGACTTCAACACAAGGGTCATATACGTCGGCCGAACTATAATCTGCAATCCCTTTTACTCGAATATCTTTTCGATAAGACCACGTCTGCTTTAAATAATGTGATTTTTTCTTGTCTCAATTAAGTTCGCTTAAAGCAGTTATTTGCTGCCCAATAAGTCACATATATTCTTATTATTAACATCGGTGAAGTAATGATAATTGTTTTAACTGTCCAGTATGTGTTATTTTCATAATGTATCTGTATTGATTCTACTTCTGTTGACAATTCAACGAGCAAGTAAAGTATGTTTCTAATTAATGTTTGTTTTGCACAGGACAATATAACTACATGATGAGTGAAGCACTATAATGGGAAAAACCGTGCGTATTCAAAAATATTCAAACCTTAAGTAAAATATAAGTTTGCATTATTTGTGTGTCTTTGATATTATTGTACACAGACTACCGGTAGTATATAAATTTATCAAGCACATGAGTTAACTACGGCTCAATAAAAAGGCCAATGCAGGCATTAGTTATACGCAGACTTCTCATAAGATATCACAGTACTGTTATCGTAACGCTTATACAAGTAGCTTAGATTGCCTTCTGTGTTTCTCTTTGGTATTTGTACACAGACTTTGTATACAAATATATGAAGCATATGCGTTAACTACTGCTTAATTACAAGGCCTACGCAGGCATTTCTTACGCAGACGTATCGTAAGATATCACAGTTATCGTAGTGCTTATACATGTAGCTTGGTTTGCATTATTTGTGTGTCTTTGGTATGTTTTAAACAGACTATATAAATTTATCAAGCACATGAGTTAACTACGGCTCAATAAAAAGGTCAATGCAGACATTAGTTAGGCAGACTCATCATAAGATATCACAGCTATCGTAACGCTTCAAATACGCTGTAACAACTATACATGTACCTGAAACAAGTTGTCCCGCCGAAATGACACGTCGATGGTTTATAAAACGTGGGAAATTATTATTGTCATGCACTGTAATGATCGTTTCTATTAATTTGTGAGAAACTTCCACAAGGAGTGGAAATCTCTCAACATTATACTAAAGAAGAAGTACTACTGACATAAATTGTAGGTTGTATATACAAACAAGTACAATAATTCTGTTCGGTAAGATAAATGTAATTATATTTACTTAGTGTGTCAATAGACTGGTATACTAATCTTTAGGATGAGAATGTGAACATAATCATCTCCGAACTCGTCGGGAATCTTCTTGTGGACATTTTTAATTTCGTTCATTGTAAAAGCAACCAAAAATATAGCTTCAACAACAACGTTCGGACTGAACCGTGTTTGGTAAATTAATTATCGAGATTTAGGTCAATTAAACCATTATCCAAGGTAGCAAGCCCATTATGAGCCCCTTAGGATTCTGCCCCCAAGATCCATATGGGCCCCATATGGGCTTGCTTACTGGGATAAGTCCAGTTGGAAAGGCACATGAAACGTTCCCCTCAGTTTTTTTTAACCAAGTCTAATAGTTACGTTTACCTGCCAACCTCTGCCCAGTCAAAGTAACCAGATCACTTTGGTCTCTGTGAATTCTACCCCCATGAAAATGTCAATCGGTGAAGTCCAACATGCGGCGGTAAAACGCCAGCATGTATAAAGTGCCACAGTACCACGGCAACCCCCCATGGGCTGTGCAGTTTCTGCATACGCATTAGTCAAAAATTGCGTATTGCATTTTATGAAAATAAAATATAAAGACAATTTTGTTGAATCTTCATAGCAAATCAATGTTGATTGGTCCATAAGTGTTATTTTGCTTTTATTTTTATTTTTTGTTAATTTGTCTTTTATCGGTAAGAGATACTGTATTGCTTGCTTCTGTTATGAATGGATATGATCTATGATATGTTAATAAAATAATATTAATCTGCAAAATTTCTCCGATCCCATGAGTTATTGGTGTTTATGACCTTGTTCAATGTAGAATTTTTTTGTATGAAAAGGAGAATTTCTGTTTTAATTTATTAAACCCGCACCTATACAGTATACCGAATTCAAAATAATAAGAAACACACACAAAATGATAACCACGTAAAATGAGGTATTGGTATGACAAATTGTCATTAGCCTAGCCTAGCCCATCATAGCAACGGATAGGCTAGGCTAGCCTAGACTAGTAGTATAGCTGTATAGCTTAGCATAACATAGGGGTGCACCCAAGTAAATAGAGCCAAAATCCGTCCGCCGTGCTCATTAATAAAAGTTAAGCACTCAATATATTTTAAATAAGAGAGTTGTGAGAGCTATGAAAATGAAGGATTGAAGAAACATGGCACTGGACCTCCTGCCTGGACTCTGGACTTCCATTTGTGACCATTTGTGATGCAATTGGGTGAGAAAGTGGGTCTATTTCAGCCGCTTTGCAGAGAGATGTGTTTTTTTGTAAATGGCTTCTTTGACTGGAGTGATCCATACCTTGTTTTAGGGGTGGTCAGCTGAGAATGAGTATATCTCAAAAATTCAATTGAATTCAATTGAATTTCGTTTCATAAAATGAAACGAAAATGAAAGGTGACATGTTCATCATTTTTCTGTGCAACTTGAACAGCTGTGAGAGTTCTGTATATTTTTAAATGATTTTTGAAGTTTGAGGATTTATCACTGTTGGCTATGGGAGTTTATTTACTTGGGTGCAACAATAGTATATTCTGGGTGTTATACGCCTTTTTCACGGCGCATCCATTTTTGTCGCCTTCCTTGTATACCCGTTTGAAAAGATAACACAAATTCCCAACAAAAAAACGGGTATCAGACTTTCGAATCCAAGCCTCGGTCTCATTACACTGCTTTGAATGGGGATAACTGCACCGTGAATAAGGTCTATAGATTTAACAACATCACTCGGAACAGTCAATATTATTTGGTGTTCTGACATCCCATTTTCCGCAATCGCCTTGTAAACATTAACGTAACTTTAGTGCAGTTGGTGAATACGGTCCGGAGTAACTACATGTAGTCATTTACCAGTAATTCTGGAAAGGGTGGCGGACTGAGGTGGGTTAACTACATTGTATACGTGCTGTATGCTATACAGTAAAATATATATATACATCTGGGTACTGCGCAGCTCGGTATAGTACATTGGTTGGTTATTACTATACCTCATAAATATTCATGATCTATAACCGAATCCCAATTGGTCAATTCACCATTACGTGCCAATGGATATATTTGCGGATCACCAGCGAGTAGGCCGGGCTTCGAAAGGAACTGTTACACATGTAACATCTCACTGCGCATGTAACTGTAGTGATTTCACCTGTGCTGCGGTTTCACAGCATGAGAGGTGGGGCTCATCACAAAATTAATTGGGATCAGCTAGTGTAGTTGATCATCAGCAATTTGAAGACACGGAAACATTTTGACATTGTATCGCATGGAACGCCTTAGAATGGTTTCAAGAGGGTTGGAAACGCTGAAAAACATACGAAACAGTTTTTGTCTGAGCCAAAAAGTGAATTATTTTTAAGACTTTATTTAAATGACCTGTGACGTCACAAATAACGTCATCCTTGACAGGTCTTCGGAGGCAACGTTTTCGGATCGGAAGCATTCGGATGTTTGGAAATGACACCCAAACAAAGTTCAAAATTCAAGAAGATCAATGCATGCACATGACATAGGTACTATTACAGTATTACTATTACTTTAGGTAAGTGAAAATGTGATATCAAATTGATTCTAAATTTGACCGACTTGGAGTAACTGTTTCAGAGATTTCACAATCGATTCATTATTCGCTACGCAAAAGTGTAAATGTCGAAATCGTGGACTTGACCATGCGAAAGATTATTTAGTGAAAAGGAATGTGTTTTGAAACTCGTGACATTTATTGTCAATGTTCATGTACCTCATTGACCCATGGTTAGGACAGTGCCATGATTCGGACACCTGGGGATTTCAAATTGCTTCTCATCAAGACAAGTTCATACTTGATAAACCTAAGCCGTCAGACAGAAAGATGCACTATTAGACTAAACAACGGTTTCTGATAGGAAATTGGGGTGCAGCCTCAAGTTACAAAAAAGTGTGATCCTTTAGGCTTAAGACTGGAAGAGCCCTGTTAAAAATTAGGGTTGTCAGAAAATGCATTACATTAAAAACACTGAAAATTTATGAAATTTAACAGGATTTCTTTGATATGAAACTGGTATATTCTGTTCATCAATATACCATCAAGGTCAAAATTATGGAGAGCTGCGTTGCCAATTTGAACTTGCATACATTTCCTTGTTCATCAGAAGCCAAGGTATGTGCCATGATTTCGGACAATCGATTGATTTATGCTACCCAGGCCCCCAGAATCGCTTAAAATATGCGAAAATAACTTTTTGGCTTGTGTATGTTCCATTTTTAAAGTAGATTGGCGAAATTCCGGCATTTCCTGATTTTACACTCCACTCCATTGACTGCCGTTCATTTCGTCAATGGCTGCAGTCTAATTTCTACGCCATTGACTTTGTACACACAATTAGTCTAGTCGTGCGCACGGGAGCGCACGGACGGAATGGACTCCAATTTCACGATATGGCCGAAAATTAAGGTTATTTTCAAGTCAATTTCATTTCAAGGACACAAAAAACTTGGATATAATAACTACACTTTGTTGTTCATTGTTAAGAGAAAATAAGTTGAGAGAAACAATCATTAGAAGAAGGTGTCCGAATCAAGGCACATTTACCCTACGTGTTCATCTCGTACCAAATTCAGCAGTGTCATGCTTAGAGAAAGAGATAGAGAAGGCCATTTGTCCTTCTTCAGAATCCCCAAAGTTCGTGTGAAAGACGGCAAAGAAAAGCAAGAACTGAAGCAGAGACAACAGCGCAAGTGGTTGGCACACATCAACAGGGCAGATATCTCGGTAGAAAAGATTGGAAATTATCGAGTATGTTCTGAACATTTCATCACAGGTATGTATGCTTTGTTGACCTTATTTTGAATATGACTTGTTAGCTGTTTCGCATGCAGCGAGACAGCTTTTTTTTTTTTTTTTTTTTTTTTTCTTTTTACCCTTTTTTTTTTTTGGCTTTTTCGCGCAAGCGAAAAGCCTTTATTTCTGTTCTGTTTTTTTTTCTTTTTTCTTCCTCTTCTTCCTCTTCCTCTTCTTGTCGCCAAAATTCCCATAGACAAGGCACAGGGGCATTCTAGACCCCACTTTGGTCATTTTTAGACAGCCGATTTTAACCAAACTTGGTCTGAAGGAAGTCCATATAGAGTAGTTGTCTCCCGAAACTTTTCGACATCATGACGTCATGACTTGATTTTATATGAATTTTTAAATATTTCTCACACCCCGTTGTCTTTGTACACAGATAACGTGACAATATGGTCATGTACAAAACATATGATGCTCGAATGACTCAACTCTCCCCATACATGTACACTGCACTGTACGTACGTATTTCACTGCACTGTGTGTGTGTATGCCATTCATAATAATGTCCGCGGATTGCGTGACTCGATCAAAACTTCGTTTACAGTCTTGCCATAGACATTTTCATGTAAGACTTTTATATATCGTTAAATACCAGCACTAAATATCGAAATGTTATCGATGTAGGTTGCGGAGTATTGTACATCATTTTATGGGTCGCGTTAATATTAGCTATACATGTACAACTTAAAGAGTTGTATGGAAAAGTGCAATGATCCATAATTTGTTTTTTTTGTACGTGGCAATAGGATCAGTTTTACATACGAACAAATTACGTGACATATTGTCATGTCCTTTCCCCTAGACTTAAGTGTCATCAGAGTGATTTCATGTTCTCGATATAATTTTGTATAAATATTCTATTCCGTAGGCCTATTTCAATGCAAAATACAGTCGGTTGGACGACCATTAGTACACAGTGGTCCGTTTTACACGGCCGTTTCATAGTGGCAACCACCGTGTACCGGCGGACCACGGTCGGTGCATGGGCGGCGTGCCGATGCCGCTTTGCCGATGCTGAACCGCCGGCGGCCCGACTTTGACTTGCGCACTGGGCCGGGACGTGATATCCGAATGACCGTTGACTCAAAACTATATTTTCCCTCATAGACAATGCACGTACGTCTTTTTTTATATCATTTTCAAATTTTTTTTTATAACACATAGAAGGAATTCGGCCGATCGCCTCGAAAATTGGTAGGTTTGGGAAATAGAGGTTGGCGATTGTAATATGAATTCATGACAACTTCATCACTTAATTTTTTATAAATTTTTCAATCTTTCTCACGCTACCCGATTGACATGAAAATAATGATCATAGTAAAACATACGATGTGATGCTCGATTGACTCAATTTCCCAAAACATGTGTAAAACATTGTTTACAGTATGTAAAACTTACATGTTTATTGTCTAATCCGTATGTCTGTTGAATTTTCAGAATTATTTACAAAATGTTTGCAAGTTGACGTAATGTTTGCGAGTTGACGTAATGTTTGCAAGTTGACGTAATGTTTGCGAGTTGACGTAATGTTTGCGAGTTGACGTAATGTTTGCGAGTTGACGCAATGTTTGCAAGTTGACGTAATGTTTGCAAGTTGACGTAATGTTTGCGAGTTGCCGCAATGTTTGCGAGTTGACGCAATGTTTGCGAGTTGATGTAATGTTTGCGAGTTGACGTAATGTTTGCGAGTTGACGTAATGTTTGCGAGTTGACGTAATGTTTGCGAGTTGACGTAATGTTTGCGAGTTGACACAATGTTTGCGAGTTGACGTAATGATTTTGAGGGCATGAGCGATGGAACAATTTTCGAGGGGCCATGGGCTCAAAACTATATTTTCCCTCATAGACAATTCACGTACGTCTTTTTTTATATCATTTTCAAACAAAATCTTACTAGACCAGAATAGTCCATCGGTGTACATGTAAGTATTGTATGTCAAAGTATGTAGGCCTACGGTCCACGGCATGCTCCTGTCAAGTTCATGCCGTACAACAACTTGTTGGTTTTTTTCCTCACGCTACCCGATTGACATGAAAATAATGGTCATAGTAAAATGGTACGATGTTACTCAATTCCCCCAAACGTGTGTAAAACATTGTATACAGTATGTAAAACTTACATGTTTATTGCCATAGACAATGCATGTAATTTTTTTTTGTATATTATTTACAAACCATAAAATCTTAACCGAAATGCTGTCGACGTAGGTTGCGGAGTATTGTATGTCATTTCATGGGTGCTCTTAAGCTTATATATAAAAACATCTTAATAGATGAGTTGTGTAAGAATTAAAAAACTGCAATGATCCATGGATTCGTACACGGTTTTTGTTTGTGAACAGAGTTTTGTATGATATGGTGATGGTCATTTATAAAACATACGATGTGTTAATTATTGAATCAATTCCCATATACACAACATGTACGTCTTTTCCCTGTGTAAAACATGTGATGACATGTAATGTCCGATTGATTCAAAATACAAAACTTTGTACATGCATACATGTACATGTACATGTTGCCATACACGCGTAAATCTTTCATTTAAAAACGTGTAACGATCGATGTATGGCTGTGGGAATATAGTTGTATGGAGAAATTGCAATGATCCACAGACTTCGTATATGTGTTTTTGTTTGTGAACAGAGTTTTGTACTTGAAAATATGGTCATCTATGAAATATACGATGTGTAGTTGAATTAATTCAAAAATGCAAAAATTGTGCGTTCGATCACGTGACAGGGCCTTAAAAGGGCAAACTTTATGCCAATTAAGTTTGAACAAACCCCAGAAGAAGCAACCCAAAGAGGTAAGAACGAGAATTAAAAACCTGTAGCATCTTATTGATAAAGCATGATTATTATCATATGCGGAAAAGCCTTATGTGCTGTTTCCAACAGCCATAAACTCTAGTTGGCTTTTCCGATTTGAATCGGAAAAGGTATTGCTTTTGTTCTGTTTTTTTTTTTTTTTTCTTCTTCTTCTTCTTCTCCTCAATTCGTATAGACTTTGTACACAAATTTTGTCTGCGGCACTTTGGTCATTTTTTAACAGCCGATTTTAACCAAACTTGGTCTGAAGGAAGCCCATATAGGGTAGTTGTCTCCCGAAACTTTTCGTCATCATGACGTCATCAGGTGTCATGTGACAAGCGATTTGAATTTAATAATCAAAATCTTTAATAATCAACAAAAAATCAACGGTTTGAGATATTAAGTTGATTCTTTCACCAAAAGTGATTGTTAGGCAGGGTCTTTCTTTGTGACACGTTACTTGACCTCTGTGACCTCTACTTCCGGCCAAACAGGAAGTAGCTCCTCATTTAAAAGTGGTAAGAGCTATGATCATGATTCTTTCACCAAATGTCAATGTTGGGCAAGGTCTTTCATTGTGAAACAGTGCTTGACCTCTGTGACCTCTACTTCCGGTCAAACAGGAAGTAGCTCCTCATTTAAAAATGGTAAGAGCTATGATCATGATTCTTTCACCAATATACAATGTTAGGCAAGGTCTTTTATTTGTGACACATTGCTTGACCTCTGTGACCTCTACTTCCGGTCAAACAGGAAGTAGCTCCTCGTTTTAAAGTGGTAAGAGCTGTGATCATGAATCTTTCACCAATAGACAATGTTAGGCAAGGTCTTTTATTTGTGATACATTGCTTGACCTCTGTGACCTCTACTTCCGGTCAAACAGGAAGTAGCTCCTCATTTAAAAGTGTTAAGAGCTATGATCATGATTCTTTCACAAATAGACAATGTTAGGGAAGGTCTTTCATTTGTGAAACATTACTTGACCTCTGTGACCTCTACTTCCGGTCAAACATGAAGTAGCTTCTCATTTAAAAGTGGTAAGGGCTTTGATCATGATTCTTTCACCAAAAGTCAATGTTAGACAATTTTTTTTGTGACACAATTCTAAATGACAAGCAATGTGTTCCATAAACCCTGCAACTAAATGTGTTAAACTTTAGTTTTCTACATTGAAATAATTGATACTTTTAAACCACATGTCTTAAACTGACAAAATAAGTTATACAATTTGAGAAATATTCTATATCATCATATGCGGAAAAGCCATGTGTTCTGTTTTCACAGACACAATTTCTAGTTTTTCTTCTTCTTCTTCTCCTCAATTTGTATTGACTTTGTACACAAATTTTGTCCGCGGCACTTTGGTCATTTTTAAACCGCCGATTTTAACCGAACTTGGTCTGATGGAAGTCCATATAGGGTAGTTGTCTCCCGAAACTTTTAGTCATCATGACGTCATCAGGTGTCACGTGACAGTGTCTTAAATGGGCAAACTTCAGACATCAATTATGAACGAACCCTAAGTCCGATTGAGTTGAAACTTAGTATGTATCTAAGTCGGGAAGTGTTCGATCGAAAAATTGCAATGACGTCATCATGACGTCATTCCCTGATTTTTTATGATTTATTAAAATTTTGGGTCATTAAAGTTCTTTTAACGATATCTAGTAAACGAAACAAGATATCTTTGAATTTCTTTTTGATAATTCTTCAGCATGCACCATAAATGAACACTGCATAGACAAAAAATCGGTGACGTCATCATGACGTCATAAAAAATGCGATTTTTATAACGCATAGCAGGAATGGCCAATTACCTTGAAAATTGGTAGGTTGGCAAAATGGAGGTTCGGGATCGTAATTATGAAGTTACGTCAAGACAGAGTCATTTGTTTATTTTTTATGATTTTTTAAAATATTTTTCACGCTAGCCCATTGACTTGTACGTGAAAATATATTGGTCATTAAATGCAAGGCGCGGGCATTTGGTTGATTGCCTGTGTTATAAATGCCGTATTTCTTTTCATTTCCTTATCATAGTTGCCAGCGTAAATACTGTTTTGACAAGACATCTACGCATGCGTAACAATCTACCTTTCAAGTAATGCATGAATCGAGCACACGGTTTTGAATGGCGCCCTCTTTGGATTAAAACAAGGAACTCCGGTGGTGTCAGTATGTTATTTGAAAATCAACAAAAAATCAACGGTTTGAGATATTAAGTTGCTTCTTCACCAAACGTGATTGTTAGGCAGGGTCTTTCTTTGTGACACATTGCTTGACCTCTGTGACCTCTACTTCCGGTCAAACAGGAAGTAGCTCCTCATTTAAAAGTGGTAAGAGCTATGATCATGAATCTTTCACCAATAGACAATGTTAGGCAAGGTCTTTCATTTGTGACACATTTCTTGACCTCTGTGACCTCTACTTCCGGTCAAACAGGAAGTAGCTCATCATTTAAAAGTGGTAAGAGCTGTGATCATGATTCTTTCACCAAAAGTCAATGTTAGGCAAGGTCTTTCTTTATGAAACATTGCTTGACCTCTGTGACCTCTACTTTCGGTCAAACATGAAGTAGCTTTTCATTTAAAAGTGGTAAGGGCTTTGATCATGATTCTTTCACCAAAAGTCAATGTTAGGCAATTTTTTGTTTTGTGACACAATTCTAAATGACAAGCAATGTGTTCCATAAACCCAGCAACTATTGTGTTAAACTTTAGTTTTCTACATTGAAATAATTGATACTTTTAAACCACATGTCTTAAACTGACAAAATAAGTTATACAATTTGAGAAATATTCTATACCATATTATGCGGAAAAGCCATGTGTTCTGTTTTCAACAGACACAACCTCTAGTTGACTTTTTCGCACTTTCGAGTGCGAAAAAGTTATTCTTTTTGTTCTGATTTTTTTTTTTCCTCTTCCTCTTCTTCTTCTTCTTCTCCAATGAGCCTATTCAATTTGTACACGTTTTTTCTAAGCACGACTTAAGTGCTTTTGCAAGTTCGGATCATCATCAAACTTATACCAATGAAGGACCCTAATGCAAGGATGATCCTAAAAGCAATGACGTCATGATGACGTCATCACGTGATTTTTTATAGATTTTTGAATATTTATTTTGTCCCATTCACTTTGTACACGATTTCAAAGAATAAATGTTAAATTTTTCCGTACGCATTTTGGTCATTAAACAATCTCTGATTTTGACTAAACTTTGAGGAGTCATAGATCCTATGACAGAGTATCACCATGAAGAATGACGTCATCGTGACGTCATCAGGTGTCATATTACAAGCAATCAAAAATGGATAGGTTTCAATCTTCAAAAATCGATATCAATTCAACCGTACTTTCCCTTGCCTTACTATTTTTAAAAATGTGTCAAGTAACTCTAGATCTTAATTTTATCTCGTGTGCGTGAAGTCACGTGACCCTTACTTCCGGTCGAAAACGTCAAAACAGGAAATGTCTTATAATTTAAAATTGGAGAAAGATTTTAACTTGGTTTCAACGATGTCAGTATCTGGCATTGATGAGGTGTTTACCAATTTGATTGATGACGTCATCAAACATTCGAGCGCCCTCTAGCGACAAGTTGAAAAAATTCAAAAATGCATTTTTAGTTGATATCTGTGGCGAAGTTTGAGATAATTGCTCCAAAATATATATTTAAGATGAGCTTCAACCAGAAAACAACGGTGCCAAGATTTAGATTGATGACGTCATCAGTCCGGAAGTTACAATGGAAAAACAATTTTTTTTCTTTAAAAAAGCTGAAAAATCAACCATAAGAAATACAATCTTGATGTTCATATAAAAAGTAGGATAAAGGTAGTTCTGTGGTATATTTATGTTTCTATGTGATCAGTGAGCTTGGACATGCCCTGCGATAAGCTTGAAATTGTATTTGGACACCCCGAATTAACTGTGTCTCGAACGCGGCGAATTAAACAACACAACACAACTCACGTGTACATGTGTACTTGTACAAACCACGTGCGTCAACCAACAATGTAGACATTTTTCGTGCAATGCACAACCCGTGCGTTGTCTCAAAGTTCGTTCACCCCATCCCTGTGTGTTCAGTATTAAACCCGAACAGCCCATTCAGTTTGTATGCGTTTTCCCCTTACACAACTTTATTGCTCTTTCAAGTTTGGATCATCATCAAATTGTAATAATGAAAAACCTTTGTACAGGGGCGACCCAAGAACATGATGACGTCAACAAGTAATGTTTTTAACAGAATTTTGAATATTCAATCGTATCTGACTTTCTTGTTTTTAAAAATGTGTCAAGCAACAACATATTTGTCTCGTGTGCGTGAAGTTTCGTGACACTTACGTGATCAAAATCGGTCAAAACTGGAAGGGTCAAATTTAAAATTGGAGCAAGATACGAACTTGGTTTCAACGATGTCAGTCTCTGGCGGTAGGCCTAATGTGGTTATTAAAAATTTGACCTATGACCTCATCAAACTTTTGATTGAAATCTGTGGCAAAGTTTTAGGTATTACATTGCTTCACAATAATCGTTAAAGCGGACAATACATAGTGAAACGAAATAAAACATTGATGCTTAAAAATCACAATGGAAATTTAACATGCTGTTTTCAGGTTTTATACTTCATTGAAAGCGCGTTCTTTGAACAAAACAAATCGAATTGAGAAATGGCGAAAAAGTCATTTGCTCTGTCAGTTGACAGACAAACTTCTAGTTTTTTTTTTCTTTTTCCACTTTTTTCCCATAGACATAACACAGGGGTTTTCTAAGAGCCACTTCTACCATTATGCCAATTCCAATCAACTTCATACTTGGCACCTAGTTAGACCAACACCCCGAATAGTGTCCCGCGTATGTACGTCATCGTGACGTCATCACGTGCACAATTACGTCATCATAAAAGTGCAAATTTTAGGGGTCTTTATCTCCGGAACGACAATTCCGATGCAGCTCAAACTTGGTATGTAAGTATATGGGGACGTGTTATAGACAAAAATTGCAGTCACGTGTCGATGACGTCATCATGTGATTTTATACGAATTATTCAATTTTTGGACCTTTTCTTTATATCTCATGAACGACAAATCGTATTTTCGTAATTCTTTCGGCAATATGTTTGTTAGGCTATAGGCATATGCCACAAAATACCAAAAAGGTGTGACGTCATGATGACGTCATCAAAAAGCCGATTTTCTGATTCACATATAAGGGAATATCCGATGGTGATGAAACATGGTGGGTAGGTAGGGAATGGTACTAGTATCCGAAATGTGTAGTGACGTCACGATGACGTCATCGGCTGATTTTTTATTGATTTTTGAATAATTAATGTTGCCATTTTTTTCACAGAAACACATATAAGCGAATATCCGATCGTGATGAAACTTGGTGGGTAGGTAGGAAATGCTATTACTATCCCAAATGTGAGGTAACGTCACGATTACGCTATCGACTGATGTTTTATTGATTTTTTTGAATAATTAATTTTGCCATTTAGAGTCAAACATAACACAAAACACGGTCTTTGGAACTTTTTGGACCGCTGATATGGCTATCTATAGTAGTGGGCCAATTGTGTACACGTGAACGGAGCACGACATAGCTGTTTCCACCGACAATAAGCACAACCATACATACTACGCGCGCTGGTTTATAATAGACTCGGCCATTTCTGTGTTTCTCATGGGCATGTGTATGTACACGAATCTGTATACGAGTATTGATGGACGAGTGACGACGCTCCTGATAGTTGTTTACGACAATTAAACCACCGCTATTTCTCTGTACTGGGCCAATTGCGTTCATGTTTGTTTTTCATATTATTTATAAAACATACGCGAAACAGCTCAGTGTTTGTCAACAAACACAGGTCTAGTTATATTTCTTATTTTAGTGAAACTGCAGGTTAACCTTTTGGGCTACAAATTAATTATTGCATGTCTTAATTACGGTGAAAAGTGCGGATTGAAAATGAGGAGGGCCTAGGTCTACTTCAAATTCATTTTGAATAGATCCTATACATGTACATATAGGCCATATCTATGTTTACTTTGGATCATGTTAACCCTCGTTAATATGCATTCACTAACTCTGGGAAATAAAGGACTGTCTCAAATCTGTGATATTTTCAGGGAATTTTGAGAAATATTTCCTATTGCACGTTTTTAGGGGTGGGGTGGGAAGCTGGGTTATGAGTATGAATGATGCAATAAAGGGTCCAGTGAACCTATGAAAAGCTCTAAATATATTTTTAATGAACCTTTTAAAACATACTTTCAAAGTCAAGTTCACAAAAATAGTATGAGGCTCACTGTAAAACCCGAAGATAAGACAGAACTTGAAAAGGCCTAGAACAGGAGTACTAACGTTGTACATTTACTTATAGTCAAAAGTGCACTTGTCAAATATCAGATTATTTGTTGGACAAGCCTTGGTTTCCTGTCAGTTGTTGCCTCCAAATTCTATTACTTGCTATTGTTATTTTCCCTTTTTTTTCAGGAAAGCCTGCAGAGTTGAAGGATGAAACCAATCCTGACTGGGCTCCTACACAGAAGATGGGTCAAGATGGCACGGCAGTGGCTACTAAATCGGTGCAGCTCAGTCAAAAGAGACACGAGAGGGCAGCGCGACGAGACAGTCAGAAGTCACAGATGTGTGCAGTGCAAGGACTGCTGCAGCTACAAGACGAACCCCGACAGGATCCAGAGGAGTTGCCCGATCACGGCCCTGTAGACCAGACCTCACAAACTGACTGTGTGTGACAACAGAAATGGCAACGCAGACTGATATGTTTGCAACTGATATCACAGTTTTGGAAGCACAGGCTTGTCACAATTAACAATGCAGAACTTAAGAAGGCAAGACAAGAAGGGAAACTAAGTGAAGAGAGTTTTGTAAACGATGACAAGAAAACAAACTTTTATACAGGCCTGCCCACTTACGCAGTTTTAATGCTTGTGTTTAATTATGTTAGAAGTAAACTGCCCACTAGACGATGCGTCACCCAGTTTCAACAACTCTTAATCATTCTCATGAAACTCAGACTAGCTGTGCCTCATGAAGACTTGGCATACCGGTTCTTTGTAAGTGAGTCTACAATTTCACGAATTTTCAATACTGGGATAGATGCTCTGTATGGTTTATCAAGTCTGATAGTTTGGCCAGATAGGGAGGTGCTGTGGAAAACCATGCCTATGCAATTCCGTCGGTCATTTGGCAAAAGAGTTGCTGTAATTGAGGTGTTTTGTAACCGGCCTACCAGTTTGGAAGCCAGGGCCCAAACATGGTCCAGTTATAAACACCACAACACAATCAAGTTTCTAATTGGGATAACCCCTCGGGGTGTGATTTCATTCTTGTCAGCAGCATGGGGTGGAAGAGGAACAGACAAAACCATAACACTGGAGTCTAATTTCTTTCAGAAACTTCTTCCACATGACATCATTCTTGCAGACAGAGGCTTTGATATAAAGGATGATGCTGGTTTCTATGGATGTGGGGCTGAGATTCCTGCATTTATGGAAGGGAAACCACAACTCTCTGCTCTAGATGTGGAAAAAACACGAGAGATAGCTCACTTGCGTATTCATGTGGAGCGAATCATAGGTGGGCTGCGACAAACGTATACCATATTAAGTCACCCAGTGCAAGTAGAATTGATGGGGACTAATTCAGGCAATCCTGTACCAAAAATAGATAAAATAGCCAGAATTTGCTGTGCCTTATTCAATATGAGCGAGTCCCTCATATTGGATGTCTAGATGCAGCCTAAAATTTAGCCTCAATTTCAAACAAGTCCTGTGCAAAACCAAAATTTGCCTGAATTTCAAACAAGTCCTGTGCAAGACCAAATTTAAATTGATAATAGAAAACTCTTAAAAGTTTACCATGGGTGTCGATCCCGGGGGGATGGGGGAGATATATAAGTTTATTGTATAGAAATATTTCATGATCCTTATTGTTTTTTGTGTCTTCGCAGTGAATTTTTGAATGTTTAATTCTTCTGAATCGTTTTTTAAATGCTCTAAAATGCGACTTTCGACTCGTTTTTATTAAAAAGTCCCTGGTTTGGGAGGGGGGTATCCCACCTCCCACAGCCTCCCCCGGCTCGGTTGCTTCGCTCTCTCGCATAGGACACCAAATCACCAATCATCCCCCAATCATGAAAAAAAAATCGACACCAGTGAAGTTGACAGTTATTAATGTGTCTGTTAATTAAACTCTTGGCCAAAGATATGAAACATAGACGTACTGTGTTTTCAGAACATCAATACGCGTGTCATTGTGTGACTCTTTATTGCATTTTTGTGCAGGCCTAATGGACACAAGCATGTACATGTATTTATACTGCAATAAACTTTAATGGTCAAATCTTCCTGTCTCTTAAGGTTGACTTTAGCTCTGTAATATAGCACAAAATCAATCCATGTGTACACGACTTTGGAGTTGTCACTTAGGTGTACATGTAACCAGGAGTTGTGGATTCAAACAGAAGTACATGTATGAATCATAATATACAAGTCTGAAATGTTTGTCAAAAACCTGAAAACCCCACATCTGAAATGCTTAATACAAAATAAATAATCTTTATATATACAGATGTGATATTTTTTATTTATTCCCTTTTCATGTTTTGAAATGAACATGTCAAAATTTGACATTACTCAACCTTTAATATACAAGCACATGCCAACATGCTAGTTTAAGTGCTGGTCGACCAGATTAAAATTCAAGAAAATAAACGTCACCTGACCATGGTCAGGTGACATTAATATTCTTGAATTTTAATTGGCTGTGTACCATGATAATAAATAAAAACTTGATATAAGGTAAACGAGAAAGTCCCTGTGAGCAACCACTATGTTCAAGTTACAGGTTTCAGTCAACCATATTTCTCCAGATGGAGAGCTCTTATTTTTTCTTTGAAATATTCCTTTGAGCTTTGTTTAGTTCCCTGCAGTCTGGACAAAACCACGTTTTGGGGGCGTTGTGTGAGTTTTTGAACTTCAAGTATTTGAAATTAAACTGTTTGAGTTGGCATGTAGCATTGCTACACAGAATCATGCGTCCACTTTTGCCCTGGCGACAATAACACCACTTCTCATAAGCGTCGTTAGTTTCCATGTGATGCTCAGTCAAATCCTGTGGTAACTTGGTAAAATACTTGCCCACAAGTTCAGGTAAGACTCCAATCTTGAAGAAATGCGTTGCTGCTGAAACAATGTCTTCCTAGAAAGCATCATCTCCCAGAATACGTTCAATGTGAACATCCTCTTTGGTCCACACCACAAAGTCACAGTACGTCCTCTCTAAGATGAAGATCTGTGTCTGAACCTGATAGAAGTACTGATGCTCTTTGGAGAGACAAAGTTTAGCACCCACTGGAAAAAGACAGAATGACTTTTCCTCTGCAGCCTCTTTCACTGACATGTTCCTACATGTTTTGTCTTCATATTGTCTACATAGACATTCCTCGCATGTTCTTCATGCTCACATCCCCACCGAGTTGCCTCCGTGGTAAACTTGTATAGATCAGGGTAACACACGGATTTAATCAGGCTTATTGCAGGTGAACCTGCATCTGTCTTGCACACACTTTTCATCTTCGATGCCGTTATTCTTCCCGCTCGGTATCTATACCATAATGTGCTGAATTAGCTTGTGTTTTTGTGTAGGCCTCGACATTTCTTGCAGCCTCGGCAGTCACATCATATTTTATTTTTTCACATTTATCCAACATTTAAGTCAGATTAAATGTGTCAGCATCTTTAAGATCTGATAGTATCACTGGAAATTCTTTCTCAGTCTCTGCAGGAATAAAACTGTTGGCATAAGGGTCCACAGCAATACGGCAGACTTTGTGTCAGTTAATTCAAGTCCACGCAAAAGGTCACTTAGCTCTTGGTCTTCTGTTAACGATGATGCTGGGCATGAAGCCGAGGATGCCTCCCATTTCTTGCATCCAACATCCTTCAAAGCATCCCCACTACCATCAATAGTCGAATACATTTTCCTTTTACGTTTGGCTGCAGAAGAGAAATCCATCTTACTTACAGGGGCAGCTGTAACATCCTTCTTAGAGGGCGCCATCCAATAGGCCTTAACAGAGCCGTAAATAAAGAGAGTTTGGCCAACCCGGTTTCAGGCATGTCATTTATGATTGGTCAATAGCTTTCACCTGACTACAAGGCGCCATGTTGGGGACCAACTTAGAGTCAATCAATTGCAATATTTCACTTCTGTCTTTGCCCTATATTCAGGAGAAATGCACATTCCAAGGTTTCATGATCACAACAAATGGTACACCATTGTAAAGAGGAATAAAGAAGCTTTCTAATGATTTCAGTTTCACCGTTCATAGATCAGTAACAAAAAAGATATAATCCCTCAAACTTGAGTTGCAGAACCTTTTTGATGTTTTTTTTTAGACACACAACCGTTGCTAAAATAGTTTGCGCGCCCGCGCGCGCGTGTGTACGCGCCTCCCCTGTAGGTCCCCAACATGGCGTAGTTGGCCAAACTCTCTTTATTTACGGCTCTGCAGCCGATTTCACGAAACTCCAAATGTTGCGTACGCAACATTTTGTTGCGTAAGTTACGCAACATTTTCCTGCCTTGGTTGCACAAGCTATGGCCGTTTCACAAAACTTACGCAACATTTGTACGTGGTGTAAGTTACGCAATGTTTCGTGAAATCGGCTGCTGGGCCTTAACTTGAGTTACTGTCTATTTCTCGCGAATACGAACTCCTGCATCTTTCCCGAAAAGAAGTGTTGCGACATGTGTACATACTTCACCAAGTCCAGATCTGCAATCACAGTGGGCACAACATATTCTGCCATCTGTAGCTATGACCCAGGGCGACAATGCGTTCTCTCTTATGGACTGTGAATGCATCACCTATAATAATCAGAAATAAATCAATAGTTAAGTTCAAAGAAAGCTAAAATTTTCACATACTAGTAGTGGGGGGGGGGGGTCTGTATGGCACACATTGACCTTTGACCTCAAACCGGAAGGTCATTGTATGAGGTCAAATATATGGTACACATTGACATTTGACCTTAACAAGGTCATATGAATATGTATGAGATCAGGGTTAATAATTGAATTAACGGGGATGTTAATAATTGAATTAATAATAATTGGTAGTAATTGCTAATCCGGGAAGGTGATAATTATAGGCTTAGAAAAACAGGAAAAGGAAAAATGATGCTCATTTGCTCATTCGACTGCTAATTCGTTGCTCATTTTACTCATTCACCTGCTCATTTACTCATGTTGTTGCTCATTTGCTCACCCGATTGCTCATTTGCTCACCTTGTTGCTCATTTGTTGCGTTGTTGACACTTGGGAGTGCTTTGGGAAAGTGCTGGAACGACGATGCATTGGGTGGCGTCCTTCACCCCTCAGCAGAGGCGAAGGACGTCAACATGAATACTTTTTCTGTAGTCAGGCCTCATGTTTGCCCCACATGTGGCAAACGCTTTGGGCGGAGTTATAACCTTTGGAGGCATGCAGAAACTGCACATGGTGAACGTGAATCGACAATGGATGAAATTGACGATGATCGTAAAATTGGCGCTAAGCGATCTGAACATTTTGATGTGCCTAATTATGATTCCGATCGGTTCAAAAAGCTCAAAGATCAAGATTCGGAAACAGAAAGTTCTGAAACTGAGTCTACGCAGTATGAAGACGAAGCCGAGGAAAATGTTTCGGAATCCGAAACGGATGAGGAAAATGACGGCTCATCGGATGAAGATGATTCAAGTTCGGAGGTGGAAGACAATGCCACCTATCAAGACTGGCTGGAAGAGGCGAAAGGGGCCACTGAAGAGATGTGGACTGCAAAATATAAAAAGTACCTTAACGGGGATATGGACGAAGATCAAGCCAAAGAAAAAGCCAACAGGAAGACCCTCTGGGCGGTCAAGAGAATCTTCTTCAACAACTACAAGGATTTTTTGTTAAGTTACCTGAATCTGAAAGATAATGGTACTCATCTTTAAATTGTGGAAGAACTCGAAGACAAAGCAGATAAAGGCATGGGACTTAACAAAGCCTTGAACAGAGTATTGCCCAAACACCAGGTCAGATTTGACGGACTGTTCCAATTACACGATGAAGAGGAAGATAGCCAGGAAGACGGTGATGATTAAAGACTAATACTTTCAGACAGATTATCATAATCGCTATAAGACTTGCATTTCTAAAGTGTGTTATTACTTAATTATGTTTAACGCTGTACGCTGTTTGTTTCCCAATCAAAATTCATTACACAGAGGTGTCATAAAATATAAGCGTTTGAATAAATACCGTATCAAGACAGTAGAGGAAAATCGCTCGTCTTTGGGTGTATTATTTTATTTGATTGATTGGTTTGTTTTAAACAAAAGGAATTACCTTAAAATTTCCCGCCACATCATCCTTACTGACGAAGATTGACTTTCCTTTGTCCAAACATCCACGTACCCATCCACCCTCCTGTATGCCCTGTATGCTACATCTTATACGTGTAACGTACCACCACAGTTCACTATTTAGGGAAGTCATCAATTGCCTGCATATACACTGTAAAACCAGGTGTTTAACTTCTAAACGCATAGTTAAACGCAAATCTGTAACACTTTTTAAACACTGGAACACATTTATGAATAAACACTTGAACACATGTTTATAACTGAACACAACATTTATTCGCAAACGTCACGTGTTTATATTATAAACACACTGGCGTGTTTAATAATGACGTTTATATATTAAACACCTCATACAATATAAACATGTTGACGTGTTTAGGGGTTACACATGTTGACGTGTATATGGCCTGTAACACTTTTTAAACGCATAAACGTGTTTATAATTACAGCAGTGTTTAAGAAATTAAACACTGTTGTAATTTTTAAACATGTTTAAAAACTGCAACAGTGCTTAACAAGTTACCTTTATGAACATGGTTGTTATAACCAAAGTTAAAGGATAAACATTGCTTGTGTTTCCTTTATGAGATGAACTAAAATATCCGGAAACTGAATCTTGCTGCGAGCACTTTTAAAAGGATACACATAAACATTAAACGACTTTTAACATCATCTTCAAATAACTGTTATCACAGAGTAATTTTCAAATTAAACCTCATAATCTGAAGTTGTGACGAAAGGCATTTAGTTGTAAAATATTAGAACTTTCCCTTTTGAATTTTTGGCAGATATGTTTCTAAAAATTATAATTTCTCGAATTAAACTGCTTTATTTTTTTTAGAAGTTACGATAATAAAGGCATTTCAGTTGCTTGACTTTAAAAAAAAAAAAAACCAAACAAACACAATAGCTTCTCCTTTGGCAATGATTTGGCTGATATTTTTCTAACAAATCAATAAAATCTAAAAGAAAATACACCCGAGATTTAAATTCTCAAATTAAAACTGATTTTTGTAGTTATGATTAAAGACACTTCAGTTGGCTTTCCTTTTTATGTGTGAAAATTCCCAAAACAAACTAGAGTTTTTCCTCTGGCAACATTAGGCAGTCTAGTTTCTATTAACAAATGGATTGAACCTTAGTGAAAAAATAACAGTGAAGATTTAAAATTCTCAAATTAAACCTGATATCAGTTGCCTAAATTGCTACACCGTCTTTCTTTTCAACTCTTTCTTTTCAATCAACTACATTGTTTCCCTTGGCATTGTTTGGCAGATGTTTTAAAGCAAAATTATCCGAGGTGGAAACATTCTGATATTGAAACTGATTTTAATTAGGCTACCGGTACTTCGCCTTATTATGTAAATAACAAAATAACTAAGGTATCTTCCATTCTTCCTTGGCAATACTTGGTTGATGTTGCTAAATTAAGTAGGAAACCCAAGGACATCATCAGGATGTAACTGCATCACTTAGACAAGTTTTTGGACAGCATAGTGCTGAAGCACCTATGGCTATACTTCGCACTTTTCTTGCCATCAAATGGGACACTTCTCAATAAGTATGTCTGCAGTATGCCCAAAACTCACGGTGAGTAGACTTTGGGATATTCCAGATGGAAAACGTAGTACACACCCATCAGTGTTATTAGGGCTGATGTTACATCTTGTCAGCACTGGTGTGGCAAGTGATGCCCACTCCGTCTCCAATTATGAAAGTTCCCACTATCACATTGCCCCTTTCAGGATCATCATCCGAGGTGGGTCCATGTCCGCAGTTCTTAAGGCTGCTTCTACTTCGTCATTAGGGACATCCTGAAAATTCAAAACCAAAATTCAAAATAAAATTACTTTGTTGTGTGTTTTTGGTCCTTGAGTATTTTGGATAAAATGGCATTGTCATGTATATAACATGAAAAATCTTTCGTCAAGAATGATAGTCATATAAAGATAATGTGAATAACTTGAACAGTGCCTCTTTAAAGAGCAGTGGAGTCGCCAGGAGGTGTATGTTGGGGGGAGGGGCACACGCCTCCCCATGAAAAGTTCTTTACCCCCGGTTGCACATGTCTATGTAACATCCAGTCAGCTACCCCCCCCCCCCCCCTCCCCCCACACTTTAGCGGGAAGCCCCAAACTGCCCCCTCCCCCAATCCTGGTGACACCGCTGTTAATAAAAGAGTACAGTAAAGCTGTCACTTTTAGGGGGAATCACTGCCCAGGCTTGTTTAACCTAAGTATCCCGAAATGGGATAACAATGGGCCGTGACATAACTCCAACAAAGTATTCAATTGGGTAGGCCTAGCCCTAAACCTTTTTAAAGTTTGATAAAGATTATACTTTCATCCTTATTTCATACCTCTTTGATGGCGATGACTGACTTGCTCTTGATTCATCTCCCCTTCTCAAAAGCTGTTTCCTTCTCTATGTAATCATGGTAATGAATCACAGGGATGACACTTTCAGGCTCCTGATTTTATACCAGCAATCAGTCGCAGCATGCGAACAGGAACACTGCAAAACACAATAAAATTTGGCTCATGTCTGTGGAATCCAACAATGTGTCAGAAATTTACCATAGGATTCTCAGCAAACCAACACATGGAACATTTAAACTCCAACTCCAAGTTCATAATGACTAACCAGCTAACGTTAGGGCCCTATGCTACTCCTAACTTAGTTAGCCTAGGCCTAGGCCTACCTAACGTTAGACAGACTAACGTTGTTTTTTTGTATGTAACACAGGCCTAACGTACATGTACGTTATTCAGATTTCAGTAGGACTATTTGGGAAGATGGCGACCAAACAAATTGTTGTAGAAAGGACCTTAAAATCTTAAGAATTTAGTTTTCATGGTTTCAAAGGGGACCTTTAAATATATTTTAAAAACAAGATTATGCTCAAACCTGCTTTGAATCGGAGTAAAACTGAAGAAAGTCGAACAACTTTCGGAGCTTGCTTTACCGCAACACACTGTTGAGTTGGTCGATCTGCAGAGTCTGTGGAAAATTCCATGCACATTGCAATGCATAGGCTATGCATGCAAGGAATTTGCACGCAGAATGCGCATACGTACACGAAGCGAACGCGTGACGGTTCGTCCTAAAAATAGGTCATTGCATACGTGCGCATGCTCACAAGTACTTTGCGCGCGAAAAATAAACACTGCGTTTATATTTTTTTAATCGCTTGTAAACATTTTGTTTAGGATGGTCATTGTTGAAAAACAAAAACAAACAAACAGTTCCCCAAACTCATTAACATAGGGCAGCGATTATTTCAGGCACTTTCAGACATCCACTGGCAAACTCCGTTTCACTGAACTGTACACAATTTCGGCAAATTATACCAACCCAATAATCACCACCAGTTAAACATTCTGTTTATTTCAGTGACCATAAATGGATATCATTGAATAATAAACACTTGGTGTGTTTATGCATTTAACGATACCGCGATTATAAACGCGTCATGTGTTCAGTGGTTTTACTGTGTAGCAAGTATACCGCATTGTCCTGTATGCACCAACGCATACGTATAGCTAGCTGCCACAGTTCACTATTTAGAGGAATTATCAATTACCTCCAGAGCAAGTGCATATAGGTCCTATAGGGAGTAGAATAAACCATCACCATTCATTTAATAATCTATTTCCCATTTCCTGTGTTCTAGCCTAAGTCTAACTGAGAAAAAAATGAATATAATAAACAGAGCATTTATAATTCGCACAGTATATGGACAGTAAAAAAGTCACAGTATAGACCTATATACTATTCAAAGGTGCAGATTAATATCCATGGTAATTTTTATATAAACATTCCTAAAACCCTCTCAACTCCCTAGGGAGTACATACAGCCGTTTTGTTTTGTTTTTTATTATTTCCTTTGTTGTTTTTTATTTATTTTGGGGGAAGAAGCAATCACCGTTAATTCAAATGTCCTTTTCCCTATCCCTGTTTTTCTAAGCCATAATTATCCGGCGCTTCTTAAAATAGAACAATGACTCAGCATTTTTAACGTATTTCTTTCTTTTTTCTTTAATATTTGTGGAAGAAACAAATACCGTTAAATCAGTTATCATTTTTCCTTTTCCTGTTTTTCTAAGCCTATAATTATCACCTTCCCGGATTAGCAATTACTACCAATTATTATTCAATTCAATTATTAACATCCCCGTTAATTCAATCATTAACCCTGACCTCATACATATTCATATGACCTTGTTAAGGTCAAATGTCAATGTGTACCATATATTTGACCTCATACAATGACCTTCCGGTTTTGAGGTCAAAGGTCAATGTGTGCCATACAGACCCCCCCAACTACTCATACTAACTTCAAAAAATAGAGTGGCCCTGAAGATAATTGCTCAAAAGAAACAGTATTTTGTTTAGGAAAGAGTTCCATATAAGAAGTTGGTACTCCAAGAAGTACTATGAGACTGGGGAAAAATTTAAAGTGTCTTCATTGAAAATGCTTGTATGCTACTCTCTCACTGCTGAAACGGACTTTTCTGATATGCAATTGATTTCTGGGGGCCGATTGGTTACTAAAGAGGAAAATGAGCGAACTTCTGAAATGAGATTATTTCCTTTGTTTATATTTCAATTCTAGTTATTAGCTTTCTTCTGCAAGAGAATCTAGACAATGGCTTTTTCCTACCATGGTACATGTACATAGGGCCTAAATGTAAAGAGACCAAGAGGCTTACACGAGTCATACACAAGCAAGTAATATAATTTGCAGGCAACAACCGACAGGAAACCAAGGCTTGTCCAACAAATAATCTGATATTTGACAAGTGCACTATTGACTATAAGTATATAAACGTTAGAACTCCTGTTCTAGGCCTACTTATAGTCTCAAGTCTCAAAACTTACTCGTCCAAAGACTACTCGAAGATCCGGTTGTTTTGGTGAGGTATATACACTAGTGATACAGCCAACCATTGGCGAACTGATTATATGCCTTCGAAGACTTGTACGCCTGGAAGTTGTTCGCGGTATGAACTGGGTGTTGATATCAAATAGGACATTGTGTCCATTGAATTGATCTCAGGAAGGCGATCGATGTCGCGTGATTTATCACTATTCGCAACCAAATATGGGTCACTACCGACGATGGAGATCTTTCTTCTATAACGGCCGGCACGTTCTTCTGGCGATATATTGGTGGCATACTTTGACAACTGAATATTTGAAGCAGGAATTGGAGCCGAACTCAGTGAAGCTTGACTGGCAGCCATAGCGAACGTAAACGTAAACATACAGTGCAATATACAGCCAGTACACATGGGTAAACTGGTATACGTTTCTATAAAGCGCGCAGAGCGGACGTATGTGTAGTGTGGGACCAGCAAACTCCATAAAGCTGCTTGTCCTCCAGAAGGCGTTGCGTAGCAACAGGCCGGTGACCCCGACGGCTGTGCAAGCTCCCTATAGTGTTGGTTTTGCCAAGGGATTGGCAGATGAGGGTGCGCCATGTTTCCGAAGCGAAGACAGTGCTATAGATCGAGGCAGGGAGATTTTTTTTTACAAAGCAATTAATTAGATGTACTACCGAAATTTGGTCTTTTGGCGCATGAAGTACACGGAGGGTGTGGAGGATTTACAGTATTTTTATCGTTATTATCTGTGGATATCTGGTGAAAGCCCACAGTAGGCGACGTTTGGGAATGTTTCTGGGTGCGCGTGTGGTGAGAGGCCCCGACTGGAAATGGGGCGATCAGGACGGTGGGCCTGGCTCCGTAGGCACGGTGGTACAGACACAAGCCAAGGCGGGTAGCAGTGGTAAGTCACATTTCTGATATTTAACAGAATTTGCACAGTCAGGGACCCCATGATGAATATAAGTTCACATCATTAGACATGAACCTTCACGTCTCTGGCCCAACTGTCGCCATTTTGGACAATTCAGTGGATTTGATCTTTTGAATGGGTTTATTGTTTTCACCCGGCAGCGACATTATTTATTTATACCGAATTCAGGTCAAAGGGAGTATCATACTTTAATTTTTGTCAAAGAAGTACATGATTCATGGGCAAAACAAATCTAGGAAGATACAGTCACAGCCATCTGAAAAAAATTTCAGTCCCATACGGTGCCCACTTTATGAGAAAATCGTGAAAAACGGCCACAGTATTTCTTAAGTCTTTTCTCTTTTATTTTTGATCTCTTAAAAGATCAAAAAAATTTCGGTCGTTGTTTTACAAATTTCTGGATAAATACACCATTTCAGGTGGAAATATTTTAATGGTATGTTTCTACTAGCACCATCTTCATACCCTGAAAGTTACATGTAAATCTGTGAACATTTCTGTTTTGGTCCTTTACCAAAGTACGATACTACGTTTAATCTGGATAATCGGAAGTAATCCACATTATTTTTTTTTCTTATGTCCCTTTTTTTGCTTTTATTATAAATTTAGTACTGCCCCAGTAACAAATGCGATTAACAGTGCCACACCAAGGTAATGTTAAAGATCGATCGAAATAATGATATTAAGCAACAGTACCGCCATTCTCTTTACGTACAAAAAATGCCTCCCTCATCTAACCAGGACATAGGGCGTAGCCAAATGTGACCCTCATTTGCATAAAATGAGGAGCCAGCCTTTACTTTTGACCGTGGGGGTGTTCGTTTATGGGAGGAACAAAATATGAATTACTTAAACGTGGACGATACCATTTTCGTTGTATAAAAATTTAGGATAAAAATGTTTTTTAATGAGAGTAGGTTGTACATGTATTACTCTCAACATTGGATTATACGAAGGGATCATATCAAACCGATGCGCAGGCGCGGTTCTACGGGGGGGCTAGAGGGGGCTGTAGCCCCCCCAAAATTTTGTCTAGCCCCCAAAAAAATGCAAGTGAAAAAATAAATTCTTGAAAATACTGGATTTTTTCAGTTATTAAGCGCCAATTACATAAAAACGCGTTGTGTGGGCTATAATGTGCATGTTTTTCGACCCCTAATAAGACATAGCAGAAGCGAGTGTTAGGTCTTTGGTCTTCTAGCCCCCCCAAAAAATAATGGCTCTTCTTGCCCCCCAAAATTTTGGCTCTAGAACCGCGCCTGCCGATGCGGTTTCGCCCAAAAATGTGTTCGATTGAAAATGTTTAATGCGAGAACTGTATTCCTACGTGGTGCTAGTCGTATCCCTGACGAATGGTAAAATCCAATGTCACTATTATTATTATTTTTATTTATTTATCTGCCCCCCCCGCCACACCGAACCGTGCCACCTCTAAATAAGTAAAAAAAAAAAAAAAATGCCATTTGGTATTAATGGTATGGTCACGCAGGCAAGCTCCATGTAGTTTACTTTCCATCACAGTGTGATGTGCCGCAATAACGGAATGAACATATATTTTCGTCAATGCACACATGACGGCGGAACGGGTTTTCCCACTCAATAAATTATAAATGCCGTTTGATTACTTATGGTGTGTCCACGAAGGCAAGCTCCATGTAGGTTAATTTTCATTACAGTGTGATGTGCCGCAATAACGGAATGAACAACGTATTTTCGTTAATGCACATACAAAGGCGGAACGGGTTTTCCCACGTATGTGCAATATTGTTTACGTATGTACTGGTATCCTGGATACATTTGTCTTGGTTGGGTCACGTGGTGTATACAGTACGTGTTGCTCTTTGCCGAAGGATTGGCAGAGAGGGTGCGTCATGGTTCTCAAGCGACGGCAGTGATGAAAATCGAGGCACGGAGCTATTTTTTCCAAAGCAAGAAATTAATTTGTGATACTTCCAAATGTCGGGCATATTTTCACGTAACTAACGGAGGGTGTGGAGGATTTACAGTATTATTATCGGTATTATCTGTGGATATCTGGTGAAAGCCCACAGTAGGCGACGTTTGGGAATGTTTCTGGGTGCGCGTGTGGTGAGAGGCCCCGACTGGAAATGGGGCGATCAGGACGGTGGGCCTGGCTCCGTAGGCACGGTGGTACAGACACAAGCCAAGAAGGGTAGTAGTGGTAATTAATCACATTTTTGATATTTACCTGGACATTGACATCATTGGACATAAGCCTTCACGTCTCTGGCTTAACTTTCTCTTTATTTTGGCAAATTCAGTGGATTTGATCTTTTGAATGGCTTTATTGTTTTCACCTAGCAGCGAAATGTATCTATACAGACCAGCTTAATCTATAATATGAAGCTCTGGCTAAAAGCTGTCGAACAGTACATGCGTACAAATAAGTATAGTTTTATCAAAAATAAAGGAAAGTGGCTCGTTATTTGTGCATTATTTTAAAACGTTTTTATTGTTTAGAACGAAAGGATTAATTGACCTTTTTATTTTCCGCTTCGCAAGTTTTTTTTCTGAATAGTAGCCTTCATTTGGCCATATTTTTCTACCTCGTCGAGTACGAGCTTGAACTCCTCGGGGGAGATGTGTCCATCGCTAAGCGCTTTTGAAATTATATCCATTATGCTGTTGAGCTTAGATAGGGCGAGAACGTGAATCTCGTCGTGTGTCTTGGCTTTTACTAGAAGCCGCCGGGAGACGTATTTTCCGGCATCACCGGCCAGACCACAAACGAGTGCAATCGCCTCGAGCGCAATGACAACGGGTGCGGCTATAATCGTGGAGAGCAGACCCACATCAGCCGCACCCATTCCCAGACTAGATGCGACCAATACTGTGTCAACACCATCAACGACGTTGATAGCTCTTCGGTATTTTTTGTATAGCTTGGCTCTTTAATCTCTCTCGCGTTCGCTCGAGGTTGCGGATTTCAGTAAGACGAAAGCTGGACCCCTCGTCTTGCTCGGGTAGCGTAGGATAGATCGACTCCGGCGGCACTGTCGGCAGCTTAGGCATTTTCTCGAATCTCAAGAACTGCGATGATGGGTCTCTGACGGTTCCTCAATACCAAACACACGTATATTCAATTGGTGTATGATATCCAACTTTTATTTTTTTTATACATGGGGTTTGGATGGGTTATGTCTATAATCATTGACGAAATGAACTGCAGTCAATGGAGTGGAGTGTAAATTCGGGAGAATGCCGGCATTTCTCCAATTTACTTCTAAAATGGAACATACACAAGCCACAAAATTATTTTGGCATATTTTTTAGCGATTCTGAGTAGCATAAATCAATGGTGTCCGAAATCATGGCACATACCTTGGCTTCTGGACAAGGACATTTATGCAAGTTCAAATTGGCAACGCAGCTCTCCATAATTTGGACCTTGATGGTATATTGATGAACAGAATATACCAGTTTCATATGAAAAAAAAATCCTGTTAAATTTCATTCATTTTCTGTGTTTTTAATGCATTTTCTCACAACCCTATTTTTTAACAGGGCTCAATAAGGATCACACTTTTTTGAAACTTGAGGCTGCACCCCAATTTCCTATCAGAAAATGTGACATTTTATAATAGGAATTGGATCATGTATGTGGCATCGTTGTTTAGTCTAATACTAGTGCATCTATCTATCTGACGGCTTAGTTTTATCAACTATGAACTTGTCTTGATGAAAAACAATTTGAAATCCCCAGGTGTCAGAATCATGGCACAATCCTAACCATGGGTCATTGAGGTACATGAACATTGACAATGTCACGAGTTTCAAAACACATTTCTTTTCACTAAATAATCTTTCGCAAGGTCAAGTCCACCATTTCTAAATTTACACTTTTGCGTATATAGCGAATAATGAAGCGATTGTAAAATCTAAACAGTTTCTCCAAATTGGTCAAATTTTGGTATCAATTTGAAGAGAAAATTATCACATTTTCACTTACCTATCCATCATCTTCATGATAATCTTGAATTTTGAACTCGGCCTAAATGCCCCGTTTTTATCAGGGCATTGCCTTCAAAAACTTTGAAAATAAGTCCTGGATGCGTCCGTTCACCAATTTGTGTGTGTGTGTTCTGAGCAGTCAAATGACACTTTTTGGGAAAATAAATGGTGGCAACTTAATGATTTTGTCACTGCATTGATGAGGTATTATTTTATTTTGCAAGGCATGTTTTTCTTCAGCATTTTTTCATGTGTGTCCGAATCATGGACAGGGTGTCCGAATCATGGCAAAAATTAAGGTTATTTTCAAGTCAATTTAATTTCAAGGACACAAAAAACTTTCATAAAATATCAACTTGGATATAAAAACTACACTTTGTTGTTCATTGTTAAGTGAAAATAGTTGAGAGTAACAAACATTAAGAAGGTCAAATAATCCAAAATTGCTCAAGTCTCCGAATCATGGCACATTTACCCTACGTGTTCATCTCGTACCAAATTCAGCAGTGTCATGCTTAGAGAAAAAGTTGACTTGTAACGCCAAAGTATACTCAAATATCGGTAAATTTCGGGTCATTAATTTACACAGTACAGTAAATACGCATGCATCTGGTGCAGAATTCTGAAGTTCACGTTGTCCTTATAGGTACACTCTCCAGGGGAGTGTACCTATAAGGGCGTTCCAATACTGCCACGACACTTCCCCCTATACTCCTCTCGAGAGGTTGTTCGCTTGCTCCCATCTTCACTTGTGAGTGATGACATACATGATGAGGCAATTGCCAATGCGAGGGGAGTATACTTCCACCTGGACCATACATGTACTCCTCCACGAATGCTTCACGTTTGGACCCTCATTGATAAAAAAAAATCGTTATTTTAAATACTGTATATACTTCGGAGGTCAACAGACTTTTCCTAAATATAAACGTTACTCTTATGTCAGGCCACTCAACACACGGTCCATGGTGTCAATGATCTCATTGTCTTTTATTGGTCACTGGCGGGGAGGGATATCTTATCCACATGCTTACCATCCTGCGTATCCTTCACCTCAAGAACAATGTAAACGTTCGTCCATCACAATACAGCACATCAAATAAGCACAATTTCAACACGTACAAAAAAACCCAAGGGCCCTAGGAAGTTATTTAGAATTTTCATTATTGTTGAGATATCCATGCATGATAGGATTTTCACAAGTCTATACCCATCATGCTTCTACCCCCCCCCCCCCCTTCCAGGATGCTCCACAACACCTATAAATGTACAGGTAGCCCCTTTCTTCTGCCCAGACGCAACACATGGCATCTATCTCTAGTTCCGAAAAACTCTGGATATCATCTAGGATAGTTAAAACAACCATACCAGTTGGCTTGTTTATTTCGAGCGTTAAACTAGGAACCGCTTCTATGAAGATTTTTGATAGATCTTCAAAGGTATATAACCCATGTGGAACCTCAATCTTATCATCGACACTAGGTCTAGCCCTAGAGCGAAGCATAACTTCAGCCGATGAACTCACGTTTTCATAACCAACCTCATAATGGAGTTCTCGGAGGGCGACATAGAGCTTGCCGCTTGTATTGTCTACAGGTGAATGGAGAGTCGTAGCGTTAAGTCAGTGTAAAAAAACATGATTGTATTATGGCCTCACCGTTTCAGTTTAATAGCGATGAGGCCTGGCCGGCGCAAAGTCATTTCTTTATAATCTCAAAGACCGCTGTTATATTTATTGATTTTTAATAGCTAGGACAGTGGCGCTGCCGGTAGCTTAGGCATTTTCTCGAATCTCAAGAACTGCGGTTATGGTTTTGTTAGGTGTTCGGGTTCATGCCGAACACCTATTGTTATTGTTCGAGTTTTTTAGGTGTTCGGGTTCAAGCCGAACACCTATTGTTATTGTTCGAGTTTTTTTTGGCTTTTCCGTGTTCAACGGAAAAGGTATTGTTTTTGTTCGGATTTTTTTTGGCTTTTCCGTGTTCAACGGAAAAGGTATTGTTTTTGTTCTGTTTTTTTTGTTCTTCTTCTTCTTCTTCTTCTTCTTCTTCTTCTTCTTCTCCTCAATTTGTATTGACTTTGTACAAAAATTTTGTCCGCGGGACTTTGGTCATTTTTACACAGCCGATTTTAACCAAACTTGGTCTGATGGAAGTCCATATAGGGTAGTTGTCTCCCGAAACTTTTCGTCATCATGACGTAATCAGGTGTCACGTGACAGTGTCTTAAAGGGGCAAACTACAGACATCAATTATGAACGAACCCTAAGTCCGATTGAGTTGAAACTTGGTATGTATCTAAGTCGGGAAGTGTTATATCAAAAAATTGCAATGACGTCATCATGACGTCATTCCCTGATTTTTAATGATTTATTGATATTTGGGGTCATTAAAGTTCTTTTAACGATATCTAGTAAACGAAACAAGATATCTTTGAATTTCTTTTTGATAATTCTTCAGCATGCACCATAAATGAACACTGCATAGACAAAAAATCGGTGACGTCATCATGACGTCACAAAAAATGTGATTTTTATAACGCATAGCAGGAACGGCCAATCACCTTGAAAATTGGTAGGTTAGTAAAATGGAGGTTCGGGATCGTAATTATGAAGTTACGTCAAGACAGCGTCATTTGTTTATTTTTTATGATTTTTTAAAATATTTTTACGCTAGCCCATTGACTTGTACGTGAAAATATTGGTCATTCAATGCAAGGCGCGGGCATTTGGTTGATTGCTTGTGTTATATATGCCGTATTTCTTTTCATTTCCTTATCATAGTTTCCAGCGTAAATACTGTTTTGACAAGACAACTACGCATGCGTAACAATCTACCTTTCAAGTAATGCATGAATCGAGCACACGGTTTTGAATGGCGCCCTCTTTGGATTAAAACAAGAAACTGCGGTGGTGTCAGTATGTTATTTGAAAATCAACAAAAAATCAACGGTTTGAGATATTAAGTTGATTCTTTCACCAAACGTGATTGTTAGGCAGGGTCTTTCTTTGTGACACATTGCTTGACCTCTGTGACCTCTACTTCCGGTCAAACGGGAAGTAGCTCCTCATTTAAAAGTGGTAAGAGCTATGATCATGATTCTTTCACCAATAGACAATGTTAGGGAAGGTCTTTCATTTGTGACACATTGCTTGACCTCTGTGACCTCTACTTCCGGTCAAACAGGAAGTAGCTCCTCATTTAAAAGTGGTAAGAGCTATGATCATGAATCTTTCACCAATAGACAATGTTAGGCAAGGTCTTTCATTTGTGACACATTACTTGACCTCTGTGACCTCTACTTCCGGTCAAACAGGAAGTAGCTCCTCATTTAAAAGTGGTAGGAGCTATGATCATGATTCTTTCACCAATAGACAATGTTAGGGAAGGTCTTTCATTTGTGACACATTGCTTGACCTCTGTGACCTCTACTTCGGGTCAAACAGGAAGTAGGTCCTCATTTAAAAGTGGTAAGAGCTGTGATCATGATTCTTTCACCAAAAGTCAATGTTAGGCAAGGTCTTTCTTTATGAAACATTGCTTGACCTCTGTGACCTCTACTTCCGGTCAAACATGAAGTAGCTTCTCATTTAAAAGTGGTAAGGGCTTTGTTCATGATTCTTTCACCAAAAGTCAATGTTAGGCAATTTTTTTAGTGACACAATTCTAAATGACAAGCAATGTGTTCCATAATCCCTGCAACTATTGTGTTAAACTTTAGTTTTCTACATTGAAATAATTGATACTTTTAAAGCACATGTCTTAAACTGACAAAATAAGTTATACAATTTGAGAAATATTCTATATCATATGCGGAAAAGCCATGTGTTCTGTTTTCAACAGACACAACCTCTAGTTTTTCTTCTTCTTCTTGACGTTTTGAGTTACCATAGACTTTTGTCGGAGCCACTTTGGCCACTTTTCAACTCCCGATTTTAACCAAACTTGGTCAAAACAAAGTCCCTGTAGAGTAGTTGTATGCGCAACATTTACGTCATCATGACGTCATCAGGGGTCACGTGACAAGCGATTTGAATTTAATAATCAAAATCTTCAAAAATCAACAAAAAATCAACGGTTTGAGATATGAAGTTGATTCTTTCACCAACAGTGAATGTTAGGCAAGGTCTTTCGTTGTGATACATTGGTTGACCTCTGTGACCTTTACTTTCGGTCAAACCGGAAGTAGCTCCTCATTTAAAAGTGGTAAGAGCTTTGATCATGATTCTTTCACCAAAAGTCAATGTACGGCAAGGTCTTTCATTTGTGTTACATTGCTTGACCTCTGTGACCTCTACTTCCGGTCAAACCGGAAGTAGCTTCTCATTTAAAAGTGGTAAGAGCTATGATCATGATTCTTTCACCAAATATCAATGTTAGGCAAGGTCTTTCTTTGAGACACATTGCTTGACCTCTGTGACCTCTACTTCCGGTCAAACCGGAAGAAGCTTCTCATTTAAAAGTGGTAAGAGCTATGATCATGATTCTTTCACCAAAACTCAATGTACGGCAAGGTCTTTCATTTGTGTTACATTGCTTGATCTCTGTGACATCTACTTTCGGTCAAACCGGAAGTAGCTTCTCATTTAAAAGTGGTAAGAGCTAGGATCATGATTCTTTTACCAAGAGGCAATGTTAGGGAAGGTCGTTCTTAGTGACACGATTCTTTATATTGATAAGCAGTTTATATCATAATTATGCGGAAAAGCCTTATGTGCTGTTCACAACAGCCATAAACCTCTAGTTTTCTTTTTCTTTTTTTCCATTTTTTTTCTTCCCAAACTTGTCTGCAGGACTTCTTGGTCACAGGTACAAGATATTGACATGACACTTGGTGGGAACTTTGGTCATGATGTCAAGTTGTATTTAGAAGATTGACGTCATGATGACGTCATCGGGTATCAAATTACACGCGTTTTTAGGAAAATCTTTGGTGCTTTATAACTTGAGAACCACATGACCTATGATTTTGATATTGACATATGTTACTTAACACGTAAATCTGAACAATTAATATATTCAATATTGTGTACAAATGACCTCCACTTCCGGTGTTACCGGAAGTTGAAGTTTGACTCAAAATAACTCTAAAACGGAAGGATTTGGGCACATAAAAAGTATTTGGTTAAAAGATAGAGAAGGTCTTGCGCTTTCAGAAAATATAAACGATGACGTTATGCGAGTTATATAGCGCCCTCTACGGTTGGTTAAAGATATACAGTGATTACGTAATCCGAAAGTAAACAATGGATTTCTGCCAAATTTCGTGAGTGTGAAGCACAAATGCACACTGTATGTGAAGTTTGAAATTTGTGACGTCATTCAACCGGAAGTTATGCGCTTTTAAAGGGAAAATGACTTAATTATTCAAATACTGTTTACTCAGTAATTACATGACGTAAACCAGTGAAAACTGCAAAGTATTTACATTGCATGCATTCAATGACGTCTGTAAATGTTCAGTTACTTGTGATGAATTAATTGGAAGTTATTGTCCAGACAATGTTATATATATTCAAAGGTGATGCCATGTATATATACCTCCATGGTATATAACTTCTTATCAGATCTTTAAATCAATTTGTTTACTCAACCATTTAAGGTATCATTAACTAATTGCCTGCTTCAGTGTTGATGTGATTACAAGAGACTCTGATTAAAACCAGATGGCAGTCACTGCAAGGTGATTGGAACGTGCTTCATTTATGTTGTCTCAGTGGAAACACATGATAGCCTCCACACAGGAGTTTGATACACCTCATACACTTTTAAACAGTCAATTTTAACCATACAAAGGCCCAGACAAAGTTCCCACATCGTAGATGTGAAGTGAACATTTACGGCATCTCTTGATTTTATATGAATTTTTTAATATTTCTCACATTAGCCTGTTAACTTTGTACACATACGTGTACATGTGTTACGTAAAAATATGGTATTTTACAAAAAAAATATGATGATCGATTGACTCTATTTACCATACACTATATATACGTACATAATTCACTGTGTAGAACATATAATGTACATGAAATGTACATGTAATGTCCAATTGCGTGACTCAAAACTTTTTTTAGTTGTTTACATCTTGCCGTAGATTTTGCACGTAAATCTTATTATATATCATTAAATACTAGCACCAAATCTTAATCGAAATGCTATCGATGTAGGTTGCGGAGTATTGAACATCATTTTGTCAAATGACTATGTGTTCCATAAACACTGCAACTAAATCTAAGGGCTAAAATTAAGGGTTTTTTTTTACGTTGAGATATGGTCACTTTTAAACCATATGTCTTAATCAAACAAAATAAAACTGCAACACATCATATTATTGTCCAGACAATATTATATATATTTAAAGGTGACGCCATTTCCATAATCAGTCAGTCAATGTACAGTACATATAAGCAATCAACATGATCAAAGTATTTTTACAGTCACGCAGTTTATGTGTATGTATGTGTTACAGTATGCCATCATATGAGGGATGATTGATCTCATATATTCCAACATACGTTCATATAACAGTTCCACTACGAAATGAGACCCCGAACACCTAGTGGTTGTTACTACAATCACAATGTCTAGTTTTTTTTTTTTTAGGTGTTCGGGTTCCAGCCGAACACCTATTGTTATTGTTCGAGTTTTTTTTGGCTTTTCCGATTTGAATCGGAAAAGGTATTGTTTTTGTTCTGTTTTTGGCTTTTCCGTGTTCAACGGAAAAGGTATTGCTTTTGTTCTGAATTTTTTAGGTGTTCGGGTTCAAGCCGAACACCTATTGTTATTGTTCGAGTTTTTTTTGTTTTTGTTATTTTCCTTCTTCCCAAACTTGTCAGCAGGACTTCTTGCTGAAGGTTACAAGATATTGACTTGAAACTTGGTGGGAACTTAGGTAGTGATGCCAAGTTGGGCCTAGAAGATTGACGTCATGATGACGTCATCGGGTATCAAATTACGCGCGTTTTTAGGAAAAACTTCCGTGCTCTGTAACTTGAGAACCACATGACCTATGATATTGATATTGACATATGTTACTCAACACGTAAATCTCAACAATTAACATATTTAGTGTTGTGTACAAATGACCTTCACTTCCGGTGTTACCGGAAGTTGAAGTTTGACTCAAAATAACTCGAAAACGGAAGGATTTGGGCACATAAAACCCCGCGGGGTGAAAGATAGAGTAGGTCTTAAGCTTTCAGAAAATATATATGATGATGTCATGCGGGCTGTATATCGCCCTCTACGGTGGATTAAAGATATACAGTGATTACGTAATCCAAAAGTAAACAATGGATTTCCGCCAAATTTAGTGAGTGTGAAGCACTAATGCACCTTGACATATGTGGGAAGTTTGAAATCTGTGACGTCAACCTACCGGAAGTTATGCGTTTTTAAAGGAAACATGATGTAATTACATGTATTCAAATACTGTTTATTTGGTAATTACATGACGTACATCATTGTAAATTGCAAATTGTTTACATCGTACGCATTCGATGATTTCTGAAAATTTTCAGTTGTTTGTGATGAACTAAACGGAAGTTATCGCCCGGGCAATTTGACATTGTTTAAAGGTGACACGATTTTCTATACGCTATCAGTCAGTGTACATGTACGAATACACTGTGCAATCAGCATGATCAGTATTTGCTCAGTCACACAGTTTAAGTGTATTTCAGTATGCCATACAAAGTCATGCGTTCCATCAAACATTCTCATAATAGTTCCAGTACGAAATGAGACCCCGAACACCTAGTGGTTGTTCCCACAACCACAATGTCTAGTTTCTTCTTCTTCTTTTTCTTGTCGTTTGAGTTACCATAGACTTTTGTCCGCGGCACTTTGGTCACTTTTAAACGACCGATTTTAACCAAACTTGGTTTGAAGGAAGTCCATACAGGGTAGTTGTGCCCCGAAACTTTTCGTCATCATGACGTCATCAGGTGTCACGTGACAAGCGATTTGAATTTAATAATCAAAATCTTTAAAAATCGACAAAAAATCAACGGTTTGAGATATTAAGTTGATTCTTTCACCAAAAGTGATTGTTAGGGAAGGTCTTTCTTTGTGACACATTGCTTGACCTCTGTGACCTCTACTTCCGGTCAAACAGGAAGTAGCTCCTCATTTAAAAGTGTTTAGAGCTATGATCATGATTCTTTCACCAATAGACAATGTTAGGCAAGGTCTTTCATTGTGACACATTGCTTGACCTCTGTGACCTCTACTTCCGGTCAAACAGGAAGTAGCTCCTCATTTAAAAGTGGTAAGAGCTATGATCATGATTCTTTCACCAATAGACAATGTTAGACAATGCCTTTCATTTGTGACACATTGCTTGACCTCTGTGACCTCTACTTCCGGTCAAACCGGAAGTAGCTCCTCATTTAAAAGTGGTAAGAGCTATGATCATGATTATTTCACCAATAGACAATGTTAGGCAAGGTCTTTCAATTGTGACAAATTGCTTGACCTCTGTGACCTCTACTTCCGGTCAAACAGGAAGTAGCTCCTCGTTTAAAAGTGATAAGAGCTAGGATCAAGATTCTTTCACCAATAGACAATGTTAGGCAAGGTCTTTCAATTGTGTTACATTGCTTGACCTCTGTGACCTCTACTTCCGGTCAAACAGGAAGTAGATCCTCATTTAAAAGTGGTACGAGTTAGGATCATGATTCTTTCACCAAAAGTGAATGTTAGGCATTGTCTTTCTTTGTGATACATTGGTTGACCTCTGTGTCCTTTACTTCCGGTCAAACAGGAAGTAGCTCCTCATTTAAAAGTGGTAAGAGCTTTGATCATGATTCTTTCACCAAAAGTCATTGTTAGGCAAGGTCTTTCATTTGTGTTACATTGCTTGATCTCTGTGACCTCTACTTCCGGTCAAACAGGCAAGTAGCTTCTCATTTAAAAGTGTTAAGAGCTATGACCATGATTCTTTCACCAAAAGTCAATGTTAGGCAAGGTCTTTCTTTATGACAGAAAAATGACGAAGAATATTAAAAGTACACTGTAGGCCTTATTAAATATCTTAATCAAATGTCTTTATGTGTTAAAGGTTTTGACAATTTATTTTAATATCATAAAACGGAAAAGCCTTGTGTTCTGTTTTCAACAGACACAATCTCTAGTTTTTTTTTCTTCTTCTTCTTCTTCTTCTCCTCAATTTGTATTGACTTTGTACACAAATTTTGTGTGCGGCACTTTGGTCATTTTTAAACAGCCGATTTCAACCAAACTTGGTCAAAACAAAGTCCCCGTAGGGTAGTTGTGTGCGCAACATTTTCGCCCTCATGATATCATCAGGTGTCACGTGACAGTGTCTTAAAGGGGCAAACTTCAGACATCAATTATGAACGAACCCTAAGTCTGATTGAGTTGAAACTTGGTATGTATCTAAGTCGGGAAGTGTTATATCCAAAAATTGCAATGACGTCATCGTGACGTCATTCCCTGATTTTTTATGATTTATTGAAATTTTGGGTCATTAAAGTTCTTTTAACGATATCTAGTAAACGAAACAAGATATCTTTGAATTTCTTTTTGATAATTCTTCAGCATGCACCATAAATGAACACTGCGTAGACAAAAAATCGGTGACGTCATCATGACGTCATAAAAAATGCAATTTTTATAACGCATAGCAGGAACGGCCAATCACCTTGAAAATTGGTAGGTTGGTAAAATGGAGGTTCGGAATCGTAATTATGAAGTTACGTCAAGACAGCTTCGTTTATTTATTTTTTATGATTTTTTAAAATATTTTTCACGCTAGCCCATTGACTTGTACGTGAAAATATTGGTCATTAAATGCAATGCACGGGCAATTGGTTGATTGCCTGTGTTATATATGCAGTATTTCTTTTCATTTCCTTATCATAGTTGCCAGCGGAAATACTGTTTTGACAAGACAACTACGCATGCGTAACAATCTACCTTTCAAGTAATGCATGAATCGAGCACACGGTTTTGAATGGCGCCCTCTTTTGATTAAACCAAGAAACTGTGGTGGTGTCATTATGTGATTTGAAAATCGACAAAAAATCAACGGTTTGAGATATTAAGTTGCTTCTTTCACCAAACGTGATTGTTAGGCAGGGTCTTTCTTTGTGACACATTTCTTGACCTCTGTGACCTCTACTTCCGGTCAAACAGGAAGTAGCTCATCATTTAAAAGTGGTAAGAGCTGTGATCATGATTCTTTCACCAATAGACAATGTTAGGCAAGGTCTTTTATTTGTGACACATTGCTTGACCTCTGTGACCTCTTCTTCCGGTCAAACAGGAAGTAGCTCATCATTTAAAAGTGGTAAGAGCTGTGATCATGATTCTTTCACCAATAAACAATGTTAGGCAAGGTCTTTCATTTGTGACACATTGCTTGACCTCTGTGACCTCTACTTCCGGTCAAACATGAAGTAGCTTCTCACTTCAAAGTGGTAAGGGCTTTGATCATGATTCTTTCACCAAAAGTCAATGTTAGGCAATTTTTTTTGTGACACAATTCTCAATGACAAGCAATGTGTTCCATAAACCCTGCAAGTATTTGTTTAACTTTAGTTTTCTACATTGAAATAATTGATACTTTTAAACCACATGTCTTAAACTGACAAAATAAGTTATACAATTTGAGAAATGTTCTATATCATATGCGGAAAAGCCATGTGTTCTGTTTTCAACAGACACAACCTCTAGTTTTATTTTTTATTTTCCTTCTTCCCAAACTTGTCCGCAAGACTTCTTGATGATAGTTACAAGATATTGACTTGAAACTTGGTGGGAATTTCGGTCATGATGCCAAGTTGTATTTAGAAGATTGACGTCATGATGACGTCATCGGGTATCAAATTACATGCGTTTTTAGGAAAAACTTTGGTGCTCTGTAACTTGAGAACCACATGACGTACGATTTTGGGTAAAAGATAGAGGAGGTCTTGGCCTTTCAGAAAATATAAAAGATGACGTCATACGAGCTGTATAGCGCCCTCTACGGTGGATTCAAGATATAGAGTGATTACGTAATCCAAAAGTAAACAGCGGATTTCCGCTAAATTTAGTGAGTGTGAAGCACTAAAACATCTTGACATGTTTGTGAAGTTTGAAATCTGTTACGTCATCCAACCGGAAGTTATGCTCTTTTAAAGGGGACAAGGACGTAATTATTCAAATACTGTTTACTCAGTAATACATGACGTACATCAGTGAAAATTTCAAAATATTTACAATGTATGCATTCAATGACGTATGTAAATGTTCAGTTGCTTGTGATGAACTAACCGGAAGTTATTGTCCAGACAATGTTATATATATATTTAAAGGTGACGCCATATTCTCCATCAGTCAGTGTACATGTACAGCATGATCAGTATTTGTTCAGTCCCACAGTTTAAGTGTATTCCAATATGCCATTATTATGAGGGACGATTGATCACATACGTTCCAACATATGTTCACAAAACAGTGCACTACGAAATGAGACTCCGAACACCTAGTGGTTGTTCCCACAACCGCAATGTCTAGTTTTTTTAGGTGTTCGGGTTCAAGCCGAACACCTATTGTTATTGTTCGATTTTTAGGTGTTCGGGTTCAAGCCGAACACCTATTGTTATTGTTCGAGTTTTTTTTTTTTTTTTTTTTTTTTTTTTTCTCCTTCCGCTCAAACTTGTCAGCAGGACTTCTTGGTGACAGGTACAAGATATTGACCTGAAACTTGGTGGGAACTTCGGTAGTGATGCCAAGTTGTGCCTAGAAGATTGACGTCATGATGACGTCATCAGGTATCAAATTACGCGCGTTTTTAGGAAAAAATTTGGTGCTTTATAACTTGAGAACCACATGACCTACGATTTTGATATTGACATATGTTACTCACCACATGAATCTCAATAATTAATATATTCTATGTTGTGTACAAATGACCTTCACTTCCGGTGTTACCGGAAGTTGAAGTTTGACTCAAAATAACTCGAAAACGGAAGGATTTGGGCACATAAAACCTCGCAGGGTAAAAGATAGAGTAGGTCTTAGGCTTTCAGAAAATATAAACGATGACGTCATACGGGCTGTATAGCGCCCTCTTTGGTGGATTAAAGATATACAGTGATTACGTTATCCAAAAGTAAACAACGGATTTCCGCCAAATTTGGTGAGTGTTAAGCATTGGTGCACCTCGACATACGTGTGAAGTTTGAAATCTGTGACGTCATTCAACCGGAAGTTATGCGTTTTTAAAGGAAACATGATGTAATTATTCAAATACTGTTTATTCGGTAACTACATGACGTACATCAGTGCAAATTGCAAATTGTTTACATCGTACGCATTCGATGATTTCTGCAAATTTTCAGTTGTTTGTGATTAACTAAACGGAAGTTATCGCCCTGACAATTTTACATTTTTTAAAGGTGACACGATTTTCTATACGCTATCAGTCAGTGTACTTGTACGAATACACTGTGCAATCAGCATGATCAGTATTTGCTCAGTCACACAGTTAAAGTGTATTTCAATATGCCATACATGCGTTCCATCAAACATTCTCATAACAACAGTTCCAGTACGAAATGAGACCCCGAACACCTAGTGGTTGTTCCCACAACCACAATGTCTAGTTTTTTTTTTGTTTTTTTTTCTCCTTCCGCTCAAACTTGTCAGCAGGACTTCTTGGTGACAGGTACAAGATATTGACCTGAAACTTGGTGGGAACTTCGGTAGTGATGCCAAGTTGTGCCTAGAAGATTGACGTCGTGATGACGTCATCAGGTATCAAATTACGCGTTTTTTTAGGAAAAACTTTGGTGCTTTATAACTTGAGAACCACATGACCTACGATTTTGATATTGACATATGTTACTCACCACGTGAATGTGAACAATTAATATATTCAGTGTTGTGTACAAATGAACTTCACTACCGGTGTTACCGGAAGTTGAAGTTTGACTCAAAATAACTCGAAAACGGAAGGATTTGGGCACATAAAACCTCTCTGGGTAAAAGATAGAGCAGGTCTTGGGCTTTCAGAAAATATAACCGATGACGTCATACGGGCTGTATACCGCCCTCTACGGTGGCTTAAAGATATACAGTGATTACGTAATCCGAAAGTAAACAACGGATTTCCACTAAATTTGGTGAGTGTGAAGAACTAATGCACCTTGACATATGTGTGAAGTTTGTAAACTGTGACGTCATTCAACCGGAAGTTATGCATTTTTAAAGGAAACATGATGTAATAATTCAAATACTGTTTTTTCGGTAATTACATGACGTACATCAGTGAAAATTGAAAATTGTTTACATGGTACGCATTTGATGATTTCTGCTAATTTTCAGTTGTTTGTGATTAACTAATCGGAAGTTATCGTCCGGGCAATTTTACATTATTTAAAGGTGACACCATATTCTCTATACGCTATCAGTCAGTGTACATATAATACGAATACACTGCACTCAGCATGATCAGTATTTGCTCAGTCACATAGTTTAAGTGTATTTCAATATGCCACACATGCGTTCCAACAGACATTCTCATAACAGTTCAAGTACGAAATGAGACCCCGAACACCTAGTGGTTGTTCCCACAACCACAATGTCTAGTTTTTACTTTTTATTTTTTTCTTCCCAAATTTGTCCGCAGGACTTCTTGGTCACAGGTACAAGATAATGACATGAAACTTGGTGGGAACTTTGGTCATGATGTCAAGTTGTATTTAGAAGATTGACGTCATGATGACGTCATCGGGTATCAAATTACACGCGTTTTTAGGAAAAACTTTGGTGCTTTATAACTTGAGAACCACTTGACCTATGATTTTGATATTGACATATGTTACTCAACGAGTGAATGTCAACAATTAATATATTCAGTCTTGTGTACAAATGACCTTCACTTCCGGTGTTACCGGAAGTTAAAGTTTGACTCAAAATAACTCGAAAACGGAAGGATTTGGGCACAAAAAACCTGCTGGGTAAATGATAGAGAAGGTCTGGGCTTTCAGAAAATATAAACAATGACGTCATGCGGGCTATATAGCGCCCTCTACGGTTGATTTAAGACATACAGTGATTACGTAATCCGAAAGTAAACAATGAATTTCCCCCAAATTTAGTAGGTGTAAAGCACTAATGTACCATGACATGTCTGTGAAGTTTGAAATCTGTGACGTCATTCAACCGGAAGTTATGCTCTTTTAAAGGGAAAATTACTGAATTATTCCAATACTGTTTACTCAGTAATTACATGAGTACATCAGTGAACACTGCTTGTAATGTGATTACAAGAGACTCTGATTAGTACCAGATGGCAGTCATTGCAAGGTGATTGGAATGTGCTTCATTACATTGTCTCAGTGGAAACACATGATAGCCTCAACACAGGAGTTCGATACACCTCATACACTTTTAAACAGTCAATTTTAACCATACAAAGGCCCAGACAAAGTTCTTACAGCGTTGATTTGAAGTGAATATTTACGGCATCTCTTGATTTTATATGAATTTTTGTAATATTTCTCACATTGTGTTACGTGAAAATATGTTCATGTACAAAAAATATGATGTTCGATTGACTCTTTTTCCCATACACTATATATGTACACAAATTGTACATAATTCACTGTGTAGAACATGTACATGTACATGTACATGTACATGTAATGTCCAATTGCGTGACTCAAAACTTTGTTTACATCTTGCTATAGATATTTGCACGTAAATCTTATTATATATCATTCAATACCAGCACCAAATCTTAATCGAAATGCTATCGATGTAGGTTGCGGAGTATTGTACATCATTTTGTCAAATGACAATGTGTTCCATAAACAATGCAACTAAATCCATGGGCTAAAGTAAGTTTTTTTTTACGTTGAGATATGGTCACTTTTAAACCAATAATCAAACAAAATAAAAACTGCAAGATATTTACATCATATTCAAAATTTTGTGTGTATTTCAATATGCCATTGTATGAGGATGAGTGACAATTGACCACATACGTTCCAACATAACTTTTATGTTCACATAACAGTTCCACCACGTAATGCGACCCCGAACACCTAGTGGTTGTTCACACAACCACAAGTCTAGTTATGGTTTTTTTTTTACTATCATACCGTTTTCATTTTACACACGTATATTCAATTGATGTATGTGCCCTGTTTTTAATTGTTTATACATGGGGTATGGAGGGGTTATGTCTACAATACCATCAACAGCGGCTGGGACTATCGCAAGTAGGGAGTAAATAATGACTGAATACTATACGGTGCCGTACTGAACCATTTGGGGTATTGAGTGTGACCAGACCAGTTTTCTCATTCATATCGAGCGTTAGACCGGGAATCGCGTCCATTATAAATTTTGATAGCCGTTCAAATGTATACAACCCAGGAGGAAACGTAATTATTTTATCTATAGCACCATCACCACCAACACGCCTCGATCTCCACAAAATTTCAGCCGATGAACCCAAGTTGTGATAGCCAACCTCATAATGGAGTTCTCGGAGAGCGACATGGAGCTTGTCGCCTGTATTGTCTAAAGGCGAATGGAGAGTCGTAGCCTTTTCATTTTGAAGTTGAGTCAGTGTAATAAGCATGATTGTATTGGCGTCACCATTTAAGTTTAATAGCGATGCGCAGTACCAGCTTGGGGTGCAGGCCGGCGCAAAAAATGCGCCACAACTCGTCGAAGCCCACGTTCAGATACTACGAGCTAGCATTTTCGGCGAGTTCGACAAATGGTTCGAGGCGCGGTACCCCAACGTGTTCGAGAAGTATCGTCTGCCGCGGGTGACTTCAGACAAAGTTGTCAAGGATTGGAGTTCAAGCCCGATGAAATTTTGGCAAAACAAGGTCAACCTTGCAGCGTGGTGCGCTACAACAGGGTGTGGTGTCTCTCTAGAGGACCATATTAACTCTGAGAACCTGATGGTGCGATCGCTCTATCGTTTCCATGTGTACTACCAGATCCGCAGGATTCTTGAAGAGCTGCAAGTGCCGCTCCCACTTGAGGGTGTCGATGCTATCTTGGACTGCTGCGAGCTGGTCTTCAGCCTTTTGGATTTCACGCTCGATTTGATCCGCTCGTTCAGACGTTCCAGGGCGCTCAAGATCTTTGCGATAATCTTCGATTGTCTGTTGGAGAGAAACTTGTTTAGCCTCTTGCAGCGCTCTTGCGCCACGCAATGTTGTTAGAGCTTCGTCGAGTCCTAGAAGCTCTCTAGTAGGCAGGGTGTTTTCCGCGATAAAAGACTCCATTAATAAACTAAGATCACCAATGCTCGTATCAATGTCATCATCGCTTGCTTGGACAACCGAATCAGCCTTTTCGCTCAATTCACTGAGCAATTCACGGGCCGGTGGGGCGCCATCGGTTGTCACTCCCAAGGCTCGGGCCAAGCTTACCCCATATCTCTCGATTGAAGCTCTGCTCAGACGTTTTGTTGAATTATTCTTCCATGTCAAGAGTTTCCAGCCACGATCCCACTTGACCCACAAATCTCCAGACTCAGATACATGGAATTCGAGATTAGCCGGCCGTACATATTTTGACCGCTCCGCTTCGAATTGCGTCAAGACCAAGTCACGGACATCGCGAGATGCGAGGTTTCATCCTTTAAGCCCGTCTGGCATATCTGTGCCACCTTCCCATGAGGGCGTGGTTGCGGGGCTTCATACATGTTGCCAGAGTCGTCTATAAGAGGGTCGTTTATAAACCCAGTCTCTTCTTCATCGGGGCCGCGCAACTCCCCAGTATGGACGCAAACTGAATCCATACCGAAGCCTAAAAGAACCGTTCGGGATCAAAGGCAACCGAAAGAGCGTGGTTGTAACCAACAACCCGTCTACCATCGACCCGGATCATCAGCTCCTTGTCCGCTTTCCCAACCTCTCTGATCAAGATGTGATTGTTCCTGGAACGGCCCGCCTCGCATTTACCATCTCTCTGGACTCGACCCATGAAAACCGAATAGTTGTCCAGAATCTTGGGCGGACGATTGTGAGAAAGACAACAATCAGAATAAGTGGCAATGAGATCATGTCTGTAGACGATAGCGATATCATCAACTGCTATTCCGACCTGTGGAAAACAAAACGAGAGCGCCGGTCTCATGTCTTTCAGGGTATTGACGAGGCAGCGGGCAACATGCTGAAACTGAGGGTGGATGCTGGAGACGGCAGCGAAACCCAGACAGAAGACAAGGCCATCGCAGATGCTTATGGCAACCGATTCGCGACCCCGCTAGACTTTGAGTTACTCGAGTCCCATATGCCATTCTTTTCAACGACTACAGCCGCGTTATCAAGGCAGCTGATAACAAGGCCACCTACGCCATCGACAGCATCTCTCTCGAGTTTGACACTGTGAGCGAGCCGAGCCTGGCCCGCATGATTCGCAGTCGGTATAATGGCCGGCTTGCCATCCTCTATGACCGCATATTGCGCCTTCGCAGGGTTACCCTCAACAAGAGTCAGACTCAGTGGAATGTAAACCTGAACGTCCCCGCTCGAAGCTTGAAGGGAATACTCATGTTGTTTGAAGATGCGCAAGCGGCGTATGGCCGAAACTCAGAATCTTTCTACAATCCCAAGATTGAAAAAGTCGAGGTCACGATCGAAGGGACGCCAAACCATCTGTATTCCCAAGGAATGCGGGCGCACCAGCAGTGGGATGAGGCCAGGAAATATTTCGCCAGCGGCTCTTCGACAAAGAGCTACCCCGAAGTCGCTGCAGTCGCCAAAGACCTTGGACTGGCCGATGTAAAAATAGGGGATTATCTATCGAGCAGGTACGGGCTATGGCTGGATATGAGAACCAGCGACGACGACTCGCTGCACGGCAGTGGCCGTAGCATAGTGAGTGGAGAAATCACGGTCCAAATCACCAAAAAGGCGGAAACGGCGGGCACATTGAACATGTACCTGTACGTCATCATGGACGCGCAAATCATTGAAAATGGACGTTTTATCAACGCTCTGTACTAATGGTCACGCGATTATTTGCGGGCAGACGAGCGGCGCTGGGTCTGGACTGACCCGGAAGTTTACATTGTCGACCCCGGCGATAAACTTCACGAATATCTAGGAGTTTTTTATTCGATATTTGCCTGTGAACCAACGTTGTACATCATTGACGACTGCTCGGCCAATAAAGCCCTGACAAAAAAGAAAGATGTGTTGTCAGAGCTTGCATTGCAAGTGGATCGCTATCTTCCACTGCAACGATAGGGATTCCTTCGAAGATTGCCTGCGAGAAAACGATGTAATCCCAACAAAAGAAGAGCGAGCTGCGCTAAGGAAACAGCTATATCTGCAGCTATACATGCTAAGCTCGTACTAAAGACTGATCAGCCAGCTGCTTATCAACACTTAACATAAGCTTAACAACTGTTAACATAAGCTTAATAACTGTTAACATAAGCTTTACAACTGTTAACATAAGCTTAACAACTGTTAACATAAGCTTAACAACTGTTAACATAAGCTTAACAACTATTAACATAAGCTTAACAACTATGTTGGAGCTTTGGATGCAGACGGCGACGCTGATAGCAGTTCTTGCTAATTTTATGTTATGCTCTTTTGTTGGAGTATGTTGGACTTCAGCGCGTAATAACATACGGGCTAAGTGCTGTCCGCAACATAAGTGCTGTCCGCAACATGGCAAACGTGGTTGAATTAATCGACCAGCTGTTGTCTCAAGAGGGTGGCAAGAGAAAAGCACGGGTACCACTGTAGCTATGACAATCGACACAGAGAGACAAGAACAAAAACGAGCCCGTCTGGCGGCAATCGTAGCTGGTGGTACAGCCAAGAAATACCTTGGTAAACAACCGACTCTCGCACAAGTTTACGAGATGACCGATGACGAGGTCTCAAAACACTATGGACGCTATGAGGCGCGTCTTGGGGCCTAAATGACAAAAACGCTCGGAGCTTCCGCGCTGCAGATGTATAGCGGGCGTAGTTCTACCCATTCCACCTGAAAATAAGCCCCAGCTTGTCTCAGACCTTTCCGAAGACCCTTTGTTCAGCATGCACTGACGACTGCTTGCTGCGAGCTATATTATCGCTATGGGATGTACCTAGCTCCGATGACGGCGCCGATGACCACAGCTAAACACTGTCGATTTGGAGAGCAGGTATCTCTTACAAATACGGAAGATGGAGGAGACGACATTGAACTCGATGACCCTGCAGGAGACGGCCCCGCAGGAGACAGCCCCGCAAGAACCTGCCCAGGAGGCGACCCCTCCAACGCAAGAGAGGGTGACGATTAAGAACCCGAAGAAAGTCGCGGCTGGTCAAAAGGGTGCGGCGGCCAAAAAAGCAAATCAAGAAGCACTACTTGAACAGCTTCAAAAGGCCAAAGAGGGTCTCCGGCCATCTCAAACCAGCCAGCCCGCCGAAACCGCTTTAAACTGTGCCTGCTGGGACAGCGACTTTCCAAGCGCAGAGCTCATGGATGGCGTTTGCAGTCCTCGCAGCTGTCGCTGTTTGCGCCGCGCTATATGCGCAAAAATCCGCTCCCCCTGCTGCAAATAGCGGCGCGCGGGCAAAAGCCGCCCCTGTCGGACGCGAGGCAGGAAAAGGGTACTATTAGACGAACAGTCTGACCCCTTTCATATGCAGTAACGCTGGATGCCACTGCCACCATGTCTACTCCCAGTACAGACGACAAACAGCTTGCCAATTTGGCATACCACTCCGCCGTTGTGAGTGGGCTCGCAATGGGGTACGCCGCACTTGGCAAAAAAAACACGAAAGGTGCTACGCCAAAATTGGACTTTGTGCCGTACGATGTAGGCATGGTCATTCTGGATGTGGGCCTGGCCATGGCCACCAAGGATATGCTCGTGAAGCAGGGGATACTCCCCGCTGACATATTGAAGTAAACGCTCTTCCTTCTGTATAGCCGTAACAAGATGGCCTCTATAGCGATGCTTGTAGGTGGAGCATTGGTGAACGCGCTCGCGTTCTCAGGGTCAAACTTTCTCTTCTCGTCGTTAAGCGGTTCCAGCGAGGAGCGAAAACGGCATGACAAAGCCTTAGAACAACTCCAAGCTGCACAGGCCGAATGGTCGCGCAAGCGGGCTGAACGTCTTGACTGGATCAACGAAGAGCTGCGCCGCCAGGGACACGCCATGCACACTTTCCGTGATGTTGATGAAGCCATCCGCCAATACAATCTTATCACTGGTGGCAGCGGCGTTGTGCTGGCACAGGAACCGGAACCCAGGCTGTCAGACTTTTACCAACCATCGCCGGAGCAGCGCGATCGAGAAATCGCCTTTGTAGTCTTGGGACTGGGAGCCACTACGATCGCAGCCTATATTCTCATCAGGTGATAACCCACCTGAACCCAGCCTGTTGGAGACTGATTGGGTTGCTTGAATATCTCGCAAGAATATTTTGCAAGAATATCTCGCAAGACCTGACAGCAAGGCTGTCTCGCATCTACTATATCCCCCGCGACTACTGGAAGGGACTAGCGGCGATTAAAAACCTCTCGGCTGCTGCTAAGATCTCTGAAGAGGCTGCTCGGGCTTGGCTTTAAAAGCAGGCAATTTGGCAGATCTACCTCCCGCTCCGAGGCACGTTCCAAGACCAAAATTCGATGTCGGCGTGCCAAACGAGGTTCACCAAGCTGACCTGCTCTTTCTCCCCCGCGACCGCCCCGGCCGCAAGACATACAAGTACGCACTCACCATCATTGATAATGCCTCGCGCTATAAGGAAGCTGAACCTCTGGGAACAAATGAGGCTAAGGAGGTTGCCGATGCCCTGTCTCGCATTTACAAGCGAGGCCCGTTGAGATGGCCCAGGCTGCTTCAGGTCGACCCTGGACGTGAGTTTATGGGTGCAGTCAATCAGCTGCTCGCAAAGCACAACGTCGAGGTCAGGCGAGGCCGTGTGGACATTCACCGAGACCAGGGGATCGTGGAGCGATTCAACCGGACCTTGGCTGAGCGGCTCTTTGGACATCAATACGCTCAAGAGTTGAGGCTTTCTGAGGGCCAAAGGTCGACTGAATGGGTGGTCCGGTTGCCCGCTGTAGTTGCTGCCTTAAATTGAGGAGTGACTCGGTTGACTGGTAAAAGACCGTCTGAGGCCATCAAGGCTAAAACGGTGATGCAAAAACCCTCCTCCACCGTTCCAGGCCGTCCTGTTGGCCCTAGTGAGCAAAAGACGTTGGTGTTCGCTATCTGTACCAGCCGGGCGAGCTGGAGGGTGGCCGCCGTCGTGCCACCCACCCAGTGTGGTCCCTAGATGTGTACCGGCTCGGACGCTCGATAACCAAGCCCAACGACCCCGTGCTCTACTATTTGCTGGATGGGCCTGCACGTGGCTTCCTCCGGGAGGAGCTCCTCGTGGTGCCTCCTGATACCCAACTACCGCCGGATGGGGTTCTACGGCGTTAGTGGTTCATCTCACATCTTTGTGTCCGTAGGCCAAGGTGTCAACCCCATTTTCCGCGATCCAGCGCTTGCTATCAAAGGGTGAGAGAGATACATTGTTTAGACGCTGTCCATAGACGCGATGGCGCTCGGACCGGAGCACATCCATGCCGTGGCGAAAGGTCTTCACGCCGAAGAGGGCTTCTTTATACTGCTCGTGGCGAATACGTTTCTTAACGACTGACTTTTTCACACCTTTGGCCTTCTTTATGTTTTTACCATCAGCCTCTAGGATTGAGTACATTTTAGGGCGCAGACCATCATTTTCGGCGATAGGGCGTCCAGCGCACTCGTCTTTTATCTTACCCAGCACTTTTTTTGTTCGTATTGCTGTGTAGTGGGTGCTCCTCGGGGTAGCCGGACGTGTCATAGAGATGCGCGCACTCTGCCATGTCTTTTTAAACGTCCTCGGTTTGGAGTTCGATAAGAAGGCTATCCGTATCGGTGTAAAGGAGCTGGCAGCGCTCTCCGTACTGACCCTTCATCTGGTTATAGTAGAAGTCGTACATGAGGTGTTTAGAGAGATCTAGGATGCTCATCCCAACGAACACCGGGCGATTGAGAACCAGTCTGCTCTTGTGGACTTGGATAAGAGCAGGTTGGCGATAAGGCGCCTGAGTCTGTCCAAGCTTCACGTTGACCCGCTTGCGGAGGTTCTCCATGGTTTTGCCGAAGACGCTGTTGTTCCTCAGCTTGTAGAGATCCTTCTCAAAGTCGCTGGTTGCTTTTTTCCGAAGTTCAGTATTCATTCTGATATAGGGCTCCATCCAGGGGCTTTGATAAAAGGATAGAGCTCTGTGACCTTTTTTAGGCGCATGCCCATCGACACATAGAGCTGCAGGTTTCGGTAGTGAAGCACGTACCGTTCCTTATTGCGAAGGTTGGGGACCAGCTTCTCAACCTCAGTGGGCGTCGCCCCGGCAGCAAGAAAGTTGTGCTGATACTCCGACATCCACTCTTTTTGGACCACCATGCGCTCTGGAGCCAACGGATATGCATTGTGCGCATCGTGCAGCTCTTCCGGGTATTGGAGACCCACCTCTAGGATGTAGCCATTGGGGCTCTCTGCCGGGTGATCCGCTATACTTGCGGCGAGCCCATCGCAATCCTCTACCCACCGAAAGCCACCTGTAGGCAGGGGCTGGCTCATCGCCCAGCCATACAGATTGTTAGAGTCGAGGTAGAGGATGTGGCTTAGTTCTTTAGAGGAGTCATATCCATCGACCAGGGGATTGTTCTCTTTCGCGTACCTCCTCGAGACCATAGATATCCCGCCGCGCATCCCCTTTTCAATGAAGAGGTGCTGGTCATAGTCCGTCAGCAGATCTAGCTCGATTCCCGTTTTCTTGAGCAAGGAGAGACCGGGGCTCGTATAGTAGTTGGCGGGATCTAATCCATACTGCCTCAGGCATGTCTTTCGAAAGGTCTCAAAGACGTCCGCCAGAAGTAGGACGTCGGTGCGACAATATAGGTCGCTGTAATCTCCCAGGTTGCGGCATCCGAAGGTCTCCCAGACTTTTTGGGCATGGGCATAATCGGCCTCGCTGATGCGTTCTTGCTATAAAATACCTCTTTGGGTGGGAACGCTGGCTCGGCAAAGCGCTCCCAGGAGTCCATGTACTCGTATGGATAGATGCCCTTGCGCAGCAGCAGCTCGCGCTTTTTTACGTCGGGCTCAAACTTAGTTGTAATGTGGAACGCTTCGGGTTGGTTGGTCGCCGCGAGCTTGTCCGACGGGGCTAGCAGGAACTGCGCACTATCGATGAAGCGGAGCTGCCCGAGGGAGAAGGAGACGTACTTCTCCGTGTTGTTGGGGATACATGATACCTTCCCCTCTACCTTCGAGATCGCCTGCATGAGAAGATGGGAGTCGTAGCCCCGAAGGTTGTGAAAGACAACTGGTATTGGTGTTGTCTTCGGGTTCAGACTCAATTTGAGGTTACATGCGTTGTGGGCCGCCCCTCTGTATTTTCCGACGATGTGGCAGTTGTCCCGGACTCTATCACCCGCTAGAGGTTTCTCAAACACATGACAGGCTGTCACGTTTTTGCCAATCTTCTGGGGTCATTTGCATAGCTTTTGGGCTGGCCAGCACCGCCTTGATTTTTCGCTCCTCTTTCTGAAGCGCTCGGAGGAAGTGCCTCGCCGCATTGGGACCTCTGTATTCCACGGGTGCTTGTGTCTGGTCGTCACAGCGGACAACTATGAAACAGTAGCTGCACGCCTGCTTCGAGGGGATGCCCCTGAGGGAAGTTCAGCTTCCAACCCCGCAGAAAACTCCCTATCACCCACAGGAGTCGTCGAAAGACTGAGTCGCCTTTCTTCTCTTCTTGGAACACTTTTGCAGTATATCCTTTTGGTAGTCCTGGGTTGTTCGGAAAACTTTAGTGATCGGATCAAACTCCTCCACAATGGCCTGCCTTTTCCTCTCTTTCGTGCGAGGAGGAATGGTTGGCCGATGTGCCCTTGGAAGCTGAGGCTCAAGCAGGCGCCTCTTTACTTCCTCGGGGATTGGTTCATCCAGGATGTTGTTTACCACATCGCGGGCTGGTTCTGGTATTTCAACTTCAGCCAATAACTGAGCGACATCTGGCATTTCCCCCTCTCTCTCGGCGTTCTCGTCAATTTCTCGCCCGCCTGGCCCTGTCCCGCTCTATCTGTTCCGGGGTACGTGCTGCCCATCGTTCGCGCGCGGCGCGGTTTCTACGCTCTCGAGCTTCAGCGCTCATCGACACCACAGGCGCGGCACAGAGCCAGGGCTGTTTTTACCCCTATCCCACAAACTTGACAGGCATACGTTGTCCTACCTTTTCGAAGTAGAGCCAGCTGCGACCACAAAGCTCCGTAGAGCCTAGAACGAGCCACTGGCAATTGTTTTTACCCTTCATCGTATACTATAATATAATACATAAGGTATACCCCTTGCAAATAGGTATGTTTAAATGGTTCAATAACCCATGCAGGAGTGGGCTTTTGACCGTACAATTCCTCTTCGGGTAAATGATTGGTGTTGGTGTTAATCATTAACGCGGCGCGCTATTGAGTGCCCTTTGGACCGCACACGCCCGGGCGATCGTGGGGTGTGCAAGGGGCCAGACCCCCTCTTGTGTGTTGAGCGTATAATCCAAAAATAAAAGGCCCAACCCCTTTTCCGGCCGGGCACGACCGGTGCTCGGGCGCGGTGCGCCAGAACCCCCATTGTATATACTACTGAGGGTTATTTTAATTATCTATTTCCTTTTTGATTTATACATGTATTCTTACAAATACATATTAACGGAAACGGAAACCTCTTTTTGAGATCAAAGTTCAAACTGCACCCGACATGCCCCACTTCTATAAACGGAAATTAGATTTTCGGTTAATTATGAACCACAATATCGTCTTATTGCTATACTGTTTATAGCTGTTTGTATAACCGTTATGACCTTTCACACTTTAAACTTGTCGGACCTCTTCACACTACAAGATTACAACACGGCGCAGACGCGTATTAAAATCACCCCTTCGTGCGTGCATGCAAATTTTATGCAACGAGGCACATCAGCCAGTCAGATCTGTTTTGAGATTATTTCCGTCTGGGTGGGGACAGAGGCCGAGGATGTTGATTGGTCAAAACCTAGAGGTCAGTGCTTGGTTGGCTTGCATGATTTCTCAGGAAATTTGCACGCATGTGGCAGATGCTCACTCGCTGTACGGCAAGTTCGTCTATCCCATAGACTTGCACGGGAGGTGCGTTGAGAGCGGTTGACCCGTTTGTAAATTTTTGACATGCGTTAAGGGTGTCGGTTTTGAACTAGTGAAGCACATCTTGAGTTGTGTAGTATGAACGCAGAGCAAGACTGACCCGTATTTAAATTTTGGAGCAGTTACACGGGATGGACACGTGTCAATGTCGACACGTGTAAACTCTACTTTGTGAAAAGCCATCTCGATGATGTCAGGGGTTATATACCGCCTAAAACAATCACTGAAAAAGTGTTCAGGTCCAAACATCCCACGTCTCATCAGTCTGGGTCATTTAATTGACAAAATGTATGTAGCTCTACGTGAAATGTTTTTTAGCGGCAGTTTGAAGTGGCCACTAGGGCACGCGTTATACTTCAATGTCTTTGGATTAAGGGATGAGCCCCACCCAACCCGACAAATCGTAGTTGCACGTACGTAAGGCGATGACAAATCCACTTAAATAATGACGTCATCATTGGAAACATGGATAACTATTTAAAGCAGCCTCGATTTGTTTTGTTTTGTTTATGTATTTTGTGACAGGTGTTTGGGTGCGATGGGATTCAGGTAAAGCAGCCAATTACCGTCTTGGGGGAAAATGTGGGAAATTTGACCTTCGGATTTATGACACTGCACAGCTCGGTAAGCAATTTCAAAATACGTAATTAAGTAAAAAAAAAAAAAAAAAAAAAAACACACGAAAGAGATTTCAAAGAAATACTTATTTCATCGTCAAGTGTCAAGTGCTCTGGTGAATTTTGCTTTAGGTCGTGTTTTCACTGATGGCGCAGCCATTTGTCACCTTCCATGTATATTCTTTTGAAAAGATAACACAAATTCGGTGTACGGGACTTTTTTTAATCCAAGCCTCGGTTTGATTGCATTGCTTCGAATGCAGGATGGGTGTACCGTGAATAAGGCCTATTGAGGAGCCATTGTCTTGGAATAGATGCATTGTTTTTGTGTGGACCTTATCTATTTTTATCTCATGAAGTGTTCCATGTCTTGCTAGAACATCATTCGTCGATATTCATAAAAAAATATTGTCAAGCCGTTTTGATGTTGTCAAATCCGATTCTGTATAGGTGTGAAACATCCTAGCGTTACATGTGACACTTGTGGCAAAGATCCCATTGTCGGAATTCGCTGGAAATGTCAGGACTGCCACGATTTTGACTTGTGTCATCCTTGCTACAACGAGGGAAAACACGATCTCGGCCATCAATTCTTCAGAATTGAAGGCAACTCCGTGCCAGGGTAAAGAAATTTATCAATATAATTGCGGGCAAATCATTGTCTGTGACATATTTTGAATGTACCAATAGGGTGTTATTGTGGTGCACATCCTACATGACCCGCATGAGCTTAGTGAACTCAGATCCAACGAACAACTGCATAAACTGATACTGCAAAGTCTTCACCCATTCAGTAGTTGCGTAGATCTCTGGCATTTGCTCAAAAAGGTTTTAAAATTCTAGAACTCATGACTACCGTTTACGAGCAGACCACCCAAGCAGTTAAGGGTTTGTTGGAGGTGCAAGTTGGTTATATCATGTCGTTTCTCTGTTACTAGGACTAAAGTGCCATGTCGACTTGACGCCACCAAGTGCCGATCAAGGGGAATCTTCCCTGGTGCCAGAGTGGTACGGGGTCCTGATTGGAAATGGGAGAATCAAGACGGTAGGTCACAGGAGATGGAAACAATTTATAACTAGCTTTGCTTGCTGACAATGTAAATGCCTTCTGAGAAATAAATGAGATTAATCAAACCGACGGTTCGTTGATTCCATGGGTCATGTAACGCATAGCACCACGTCTCCACAAGGTGTCTAAAAATAATAACCAGACAGTCCCTGTAATAGCCAGACAGTCCCTGTAATAGCCAGACAGTCCCTGTAATAACCAGACAGTCCCTGTAATAACCAGACAGTCCCTGTAATAACCAGACAGTCCCTGTAATGCCCAGACAGTCCCTATAATAACCAGACAGTCCCTGTAATAACCAGACAGTCACTGTAATAACCAGACAGTCACTGTAATAACCAGACAGTCCCTGTAATAACCAGACAGTCCCTGTATACAGTCCCTGTAATAACCAAACAGTCCCTGTAATAACCAGACAGTCACTGTAATAACCAGACAGTCACTGTAATAACCAGACAGTCACTGTAATAACCAGACAGTCCCTGTAATAACCAGACCGTCCCTGTAATAACCAGACCGTCCCTGTAATTACCAGACAGTCCCTATAATAACCAGACAGTCCCTGTTATAACCAGACAGTCCCTGTAATAACCAGACAGTCCCTGTAATAACCAGACAGTCCCTGTAATAACCAGACAGTCCCTATAATAACCAGACAGTCCCTGTCATAACCAGACAGTCACTGTAATAACCAGACAGTCCCTGTAATAACCAGACAGTCCCTGTTATAACCAGACAGTCCCTGTAATAACCAGACAGTCCCTGTTATAACCAGACAGTCACTGTAATAACCAGACAGTCAAAGTCATAACCAGACAGTCAAAGTTATAACTTGACAGTCCCTGTAATAACCAGACAGTACTTGTAATAACCAGAGAGTCCCTATAATATAATATATATCCCTGGTTATAACAAGGACTGTCTGGTTATTACAGTGACGGTCTGGTTATTACAGTGACTGTCTGGTTATTACAGGGACTGTCTGGTTATTACAGGGACTGTCTGGTTATTACAGGGACTGTCTGGTTATTACAGTGACTGTCTGGATATTACAGGGACTGTCTGGTTATTACAGGGACTGTCTGGTTATTACAGGGACTGTCTGGTTATTACAGGGACTGTCTGGTTATTACAGGGACTGTCAGGTTATTACAGGGACTGTCTGGTTATTACAGGGACTGTCTGGTTATTACAGGGACTGTCTGGTTATTACAGTGACTGTCTGGTTATTACAGGGACTGTCTGGTTATTACAGGGACTGTCTGGTTATTACAGGGACTGTCTGGTTATTACAGGGACAGTCTGGTTATTACATTGACTGTCTGGTTATTACAGGGACTGTCTGGTTATTACAGGGACTGTCTGGTTATTACAGGGACTGTCTGATTATTACAGGGACTGTCTGGTTATTACAGGGACTGTCTGGTTATTACAAGGACTGTCTGGTTATTACAGGGACTGTCTGGTTATTACAGGGACTGTCTGGTTATTACAGGGACTGTCTGGTTATTGCAGGGACTGTCTGGTTATTACTGGCACTGTCTGGTTTTAACAGGAACCCCAAGGTTAGTACCCAAAAACTTCCGAATTTTGGCCGCCCAGTAAAATCAAATTAACTTTCTCAAGTTTGAGGCGATCGAAACACCAACGCTCAATTTCATTGATTGAATGGAGATAATGACAGCATGTGGAACTACCAAATCCGTAAACGAGTATATTAATACAAGTACATTTACAACTGTTATATACAAAAACTGTTCTAGAAAGGGTAGAACTTGAAAAATGAATGTGTCACAATGGAAATTTTTTTTGTGACTATCATTTAAGGAGGAGATGGTACCGTGGGTGTTGTGTGTCATGTGAGCGACGGAGGAGGAACGTACCGTTCATGTGTGACGGTGCAGTGGCGTAACAGGACCAAACACGAATATCGTCGCGGTCACCATGGGCAAATTGACGTGATATACACAAAGGAAGAGACGGAAGGCGAGTTTTATATTGAACATCTTCCAAACCTCGGTAAGTCTGAACCTAACAAATAAAAATTGAATATTAATTTGGTGTCTAGCTGTATCTTTTTTTCCACAGCGGATAGTGAACACTGTTGGATTGAGCGACCAATAAACACAGAGTCACAGACACAAATTCAGACTATTATCTTTCCTGTGAAGTGTGATGAAGGTTGAAACGTAATGTCTGGTACCCTTCGAAAATAGGGCGTGTAATTTGGAGCAGGAAGTTCATGTTTATTATATAAACAGTGTCATTAATACATCAAAGACGTCTGTCGGTGTATTTTTTTCCTTTCGCGCCAAAAACAGATGTAGGCAATCTTCGTGCCTATTTGAGCCGCGGGAATAAGGTTCGTTTGTTGGACATAGACGATGCAAAGCTGAAGGAACTGCAACTTGAGAGGTGTGGCTGGAATGAAGAAATTCTAAATGTAAGACTCCACAATTCTCGTGTCTTATTTATGACGAACAAAAGACGGCTTTCAAAGAATACCGATCTATAGGCATTATAATACAATACTTCCATAGGTTTAAATTCCGCCCAGATTTCCTTTCCATATTGATGTGGTCCAATTCAACAACTGAAAAAGCCACAGGCCCGTAATGATATGGTATATTTTCCCCCAGTTTAAAGGCAAAGTCGGTGAGGTGATAATGGTCGACAAAGATGGAGATGTCAAAGTCGCCTTTGGCAAGTCGTCATTCTTCATTCATCCGCTGTGCATTGACATGGAAGAGAAAACCGTGACTGAAAAGGAGACTACAAATGACCCAACAGGTTTGAAGATGTTTGTAACCCACCCCACCCTGAATATGTAAAATCAATAAAGGGGAACAAATTTGAAAAGTTATTCATCGTGGTAGGTAAAATCAGTACAAAAGCAACATTATGTTAGAAACATTTTGAAGTAAATATCTATCAATGCATATCTGTGAATATTTTGAATATTTCTTGGAAATGTCGAAATGGTTATAGAAATATCGCGCAATTTCACATATAAAAGCAGTGTAATGAGAGAAAAGGGTGGCTCTTTCTGTCTTGTGATTAGATTTTCTACCAAAGAAATGCCCCAAAAGAACAAAATAAAACTAAACAGATTCGTTGCTGTTAAAGATGTGTCGTTGTTTCTTTATCATTTTACTCAAGGTCGCGGGTTGCCCGTACCCGCAAATATTGTCTCAATTGTTGTATCAATTGACTTTTTTCGAAATTTTCAATTTTCTAAAATCTAGAACTGAGGGAACTATTCTCTGCATTTCTCAATGTCGATTTTGGGAGGCAAGAACATTCTAGTGGCTCAACAGACGGGACAGAATTATTCAATGCAGCCATCAAAGGCCGAACCAGCCGAGTGAGAGAGATCATCAATGCAAATCCTCAAGCGGTAGGCCTATAGTTTGTATAACTGCATTTTTAAGTAAAGGATCATCACTTCGAGAAAACATTTTTTTTCAGAATGAGTGTGCAATACTAGATTACAACTGAGCAATCTCTATCTGCGGGTGTAAGTCTGACAAACATAATGTAGCAAAGACTCAAACCAAAACAACTTTAGGCATGCTTTACACAAGTATATTTATATCACTACAAGATGGAAAACGATTCTTAAAGAGCTCATTACATGAAGTTAATCAACTTTGTTGCTTGATCTCTTAAAGTTTCCGATACTCTCCATTTCTCTGAAGCAGTGTACATTGTCAACATTTTCGGTAACATTCTCGATAACATGTTGCCTAGGTACGTTGTTTTTGAAAATGTTGTCAGTGTACACAGAACAAAGCGAGTTGGGTAACATGTCGCCCAACTGTCGCTCAGATGTTGACGACAGCCTGACACTGCATTTATTTCGCCGACGTGTTGCCAACATTGACCAATCAGGAGTAAGCTCTAGGTCACGGGATCTAGTGTAATCATGCTACGTTGACCAAATGGCAGCCACTATGGATTGGTCTAAAGACAGTGACAAAAAGTTAACCGAGGTATGAGTAGCATGTATAACCCCCCTGTGGCATGTCACATGCAAACAGTATACGAACACAACCAAAAAGAAAGCTGCAATGCAAGATATTGCTACTAAATTGGAAAATTAACCATCCAAACGCCCATTTCCGTTCATTGTTATAACAACATCTCAATAACATCTGCTAGAGTACACAGAGCCAAAAGTCGTGTTGCCCAAGTGTGTTGCACTACCTGGGCAACATGTTCCGGAGATTTTTCCCGAAAATGTTGACAGTGTACACCCTGCTTAAAGGGATTGCATACGTTTGGTAATTTGAGCCTAATGTTTGTTTCAAACCAATATAATTGTATATATATACCATAAAACTAACCTGTGAAAGTTTCAATTCAAAAGGTGGTAGCGTTTTTGAGATTTTGGCGACAAACTAGAGCGGTTATTTCACGCCAGAGAACAGTAAGTCAATAGCTGAGAAGCGTTACGGCCATAACGCTTCTCAGATTCATAATTTTTGGAGATAAAAAGTGACATTTTATTTTTCCATAACCGCGGTACTTCGAATTGAACGTTTCTCAATATGCATTATACTATCCAAAGCAGCTGTACTTCTCACCAAGTAAGTTTTTATTGCCATAAATTTTCAGAGTCATTACCAAACGTATGCAATGCCTTTAAGGGTAAATAGTCTTATATGTACATGTAGTCGTTTAGTTTTATTATCCACCTAGTGCCCGTCAAGAAGTTGCGATTTTATATCTTATTGCCCTAAAACGATTCTTTTCCGAAATAAACGTCATCCTTGGTTGTTGGAGGTTGGTTTTGTTTTGGCTGTTTGTATTAGGTGAAATTTCAGAACGAAAAAGGCCAGACTGCGCTGGCAGCCGCTGCCCGCCGTGGTCACATGGATTCAGTTAAAGCATTGGTTGCCGGCCACGCACTGCTAGACATAACTGATGAGGACGGAGACACAGTACTTGCATTTGCAGTGATTGGGTAAGATTTGGTCACGATCACACTTGAGCTGATTATTCATAACCATCCTTGCGAGAGTTATGTTTGTATCGTGACTGCCAATTCGTCACCAGCACCTCGAAAGAACACTCCCGTGACACAAACAAAAGTCGCATTTTGAAAAGCAGCTGTTTGAAGAGAACTCTACTGTACGTTAAGCAGAGTGTACACTGTCAACTTTTTCGGTCACTATCCCGGTAACATGTTGGCCAAATGTTGATAGTGTAAACAGGGCCCAAAGTCGTGTTGCCGAGGGGTGTTGCCCTCACTAGGCAACATATTACCGAAAATGTTACCGTAAATGTACACTCTGCTTTTAATTAGCATGACATTTTAACGGAGGCCTACTTTTATCTTTTTTGCAAATCTTGCCAACAATAAGGTATGTTCATGAATTTTAATATATTGTTCTCTTTTAAGATGAGGTATGTTCTCAAAATAAATTTCAGTACTCTTTGACAAAGAAGATTAATGAGAAAAGCCTTTTGTTCAGATGGTCACAAAGGTTTCACGTGATCAGTCACATGGCGTGAAAATGCAGTTTTTAATAATTTAACCTACTGAGTTTTTATATGTTTTATTTGGTTGCAATCTTGTGTGTTCTTTAGAAGGCAAGTATATGCAGCTCTATAGGTATAGCATTACACCTACTCAGATAACGTCAATAATTATGTCTCGCCAAGTCGAATTGAAATGGTTCAAATCGTCTTGTCTTGTGAATTATCTTCACAAGATGGCATAATGTCACATAATGAAACTATGACGACGTTGTCGTATTGCCGACAACGTCTTAGGTTTATCAAGTTATCTTGACAAGATAAATAAGAAGTTTTACCACACAATAACACCAATAAGTTAACTTGGCGAGTGCAGGGTACGTGGTGTATCGCAAATGTGGACCTTCGTGGGAATGTTTTTTAAACCACATTTTACCTTAAACAATTTGATAAGTCACATGAAATGAAAGAAACAATTTCCCAGGCACTTTTATTTTGCACATTGTGTCCGATTGATTTTTGTAATGTGCAGATGATGTGAAACAAACTGTTCTTTAAACGTTTATTAGAGAGGGAACAGCTCTATGGTAATTAATTACAATTATCTAAATAGCGGTTTTCTTCGTTTAAGTGTGGTAATTCTCTCTTAAAAAAAACAGAAACCAACCAGATATTGTCAAGTACCTCATTCAATCTGGCAGCATCATCGACACAACAAACAAGCTGGGACAGACCAAACTTCACCTTGCAGCTGCCCGAGGTCACGTGACATGCGCAGAGGTGCTGCTGAATTGCATGCAACCCTGTAATGTCAATGCTAAAGTAAGTCAAACTATTCCTTTCATTAAATGTAAAAAGACGTGGGTCGGAAGGAAACAGTGATAGTGCTGTGGTCGATTTCACAAAAGGCTAAGACAGATCGCTACATGCATACCGATCTTAATTGCTAAGCAAAGTGTGATGTCACAATACTAGTTACTATAGAAACAGGAATAACTCATCTAAAAGATAAATGATAATCGCAAATCTTTGTGCAATAGACCACGTATCTTCAAACCTATTAAATTCTGTCTGGTTTGTTTGACGTCTGCAGGACAAAGATGGAAACACTCCATTGTTCTTAGCAATTGTCAACGGAGACAAACGAATCATCCGTTTGCTGGTGGAACACGATAAAACAGATCTCAAGATCATAAATGACAAGGGGTTCAATGTATTGCACCATGCAGTTTTGAGTACCAACAGTTTGTAAGTACTATTCGTTGTACTTTTTGAGGATTCGAATGTCATGGCACTTAATTCGGAACTTTAATATTTTCGCGAGACAACTTCAGATCTCAAAAACAGTGTCACCAAATACAAGTTATTTTATTTTTGAAAAGTGAACACAGCGTTTCTGCTTCAGTCAATTTTCTTTGTTCACCTTTCAATGACATAAAATTCAGTCAGTTTCCCTTGTGGTTATTTCATGATTGTTATATTTTTGTTTCATTGTGAGTCCAATAACAATAACGTTATACATTAAGACCATAATTGTTTAGACATTCGATTATGTAATGTAACTTAATATTACACATAATTTAAAAAGACAAAGGGACGCCATTTTTGATTATATATTTCGTTCATTTTTCAGAATATCTCAGGGATAAGGTATTACTAAACAGCAACAATAAATAACATAAGTCCAAAGTGCTAACAGCGAATTAGAGAGTGTGAACAATCTGTGGCCTACTGATCAGTGTGTCCGTGAATTCAGCAGAGTGTACACCGTCAATATTTTCGGAACAAACGCGGTAACATGTCGACCAGGTACCTCGTTGCTGAAAATGTTGTCAGTGTACACAGGACAAAACGAGTTGTGTAACATGACACCCAACTGTCGATCACATGTTGACGAAAGAATGGAAATGCATTTATTTCACCGACATGTTGCCGACAGTTAACCAATCAGGAGTAGGCTCTAGGTCACTTGACCTAGTGTGATCATGTGATTTGGACAAAATGCCAGCTACCATGCATGAAGCGGTCTAAATACAATGGGAAAAAGGTTTACTTGGCTTCTACTGTTCCAAAATGATATTTTTGACTTTCAGTAAATGTCCTTCAAACTCTAGATTGAAGAAATCTATGCAACACTTCAATGTAAAAATATAATTATCTTACGCGTTTACGGTTTCGAAATTCAAAACAGCCCGTCTGCCCTTTTATTTGTCTGGTCTGGTTGGTCTGGTACCCTGACCCAACAGGTCAAGAGTCCTCACAATGAGAGAGGGAACCAGACTACATTCTCGTGTGTGGCAGTTCGTGTGGCCGTGGAAAGTCGCATCTTCGTTACCGTTTTTACACCAAAACTTTGCAAAAAGTTGTTTTTATTTCCTTTATAATTATCGCACTCTTCCGGATAATGCTTACCAAAAACGATGAATGAACTTGAAAATAAATAAAAATTAAAATCATGCATTATCTCACCCCACGAAATGGTAAGCTCCCCAAAACCCTACATGGATCCTACGCCTTGTATACCCACGTCTTGTGAACAGTGTTTCAAATTTCCCAAATTCTTCTGCTCTCCCACTTGAGTTTGAATTTCTCTCGCTCAAGAGTGTTGAATAAAAAAAGGAAGTAATAATATAGATAAATGAATAGATTTATTGGAACAAACGCTCCCAAAATAAGGCTCAGATTGCACGAGAGAATATCTAGAACCCCTGAGCTTCCAGCGGCCGACTTCATTAACCGATAGACGATGCTTAGGCAGGGTAACTCGTCCTATGTCAGGACTCGTCCTAGGATCGATTTCACCAAAGTTAAGACGCGTTCAGCGCATCTCAACTTCCATAGCAACGCGCTGAACACGTCTTAACTTAGGACGGGTCTGAGGATCGTCTTTAACACGTACATTACATACTGAATAGCAACAATGGTGCTTACCCTTCTTGCTGTGCAATCGTGACTCGTACTCGGCGGGCGGGACGGTATGCGGTAGGCCTAGGCTTAGCGAGTTAATATTCCGTGACTGGAGAAATCAACTCGATAGTTTTAAATGACGAGGAAAACGTAGCGGATGGTATATTGTTTGACAGGGATTATTTCAAGATTGGCATATGAATTTGAGCCCATGTGAGTACGTTACGAGTTAGCAGATATTTTATTTCAGCGGAAGAAAACTTTTCGCCCGAAAAACAACCAATCAGCCATCTTGAGTTTACGTAGGCCTACTTCATTCATGCTGCGCGCGCACACCGCAAGCGTGAAACAAGGCTGCACGCATTCACTCCAATTGAATCAAGTAAACATGGTAACAGCCGTTGTAATTGGAAAGGCCACCCTTTTCCAATATATTACAATTTATTTATCAGCATGACACACTGACCTTGTCTAAGACGTGTTTGGTGAAATCGGTCTTAAGACGCGTCATAGCTAAAATCGATCTTACACCTAGGAATCTTCCTAAGTCAAAAGATCGATCCTAAAATAAGACGAGTTTCATGAAATCGGCTCCAGGGGTGGATTTCACGAAGCCCTGCGATCGATCGTAACTCGAATTACGAAGGATAACCCATCGTAGCGGGATTATCCCACGTACGGCTTCAATGCATCGATAAGTCCTACGATTGATAGTAAGTTACGAAGAGTTTGGTGAAATCGACCCCAGGGCCCTTAAGCGGGGCCCTGGAACCCGGCCGCATGGCGAAGTTCACGCTCATTTTCCATATTTTGCAAATCATTTTTGTTTCCAATAGAAATCTCCCGGGTGCTCCCTCACAAAATTCAAAGGCTCCCCCAGTGCTCCCTAGCTTCGCCGCTGGTAATAATGTTCTTGGTATAGGCGCTGTCCGGAGGTACAAAATAAGAAACAAATAGGTGAATATTGAATAATGAGTCGATCATCGATCGGTAACATGTTAGCCCCCTATTGAAAAATCCTAGCTACGACAGTGTTGCCCAGGTTTTCTGCCCTAACTGGTCACCATGTTACCGAAAATGTTGGAGAGTCTGCACTGTCAACATTTGTTGGTCAACGTGTTACCGAGATGTTGATAAGATGTTGTTAAAACAATGAGCGGAAATGGGCATTTGGATGCCTAATTTCCATTTTAGTCGCTACATCTTGCATTGCAGCTTTCTTTTTGGCCTTTGGCCTTATACTGTTTGCACGCGACATTAAAACAGAGGGGTTCAATCTAAGCATAAAGACTTTTCTCATTGTCTTTAGACCACTCCATGGTAGCTGACATTTTGTTCAAATCACATGATCATACTATATCAGGTGACTTAGAGCCTACTCCTGATTGGTTAATGTAGGCAACATGTCGGTGAAATGAATGTTTTTCCTTTCTTTCGTCATTATCTGAGCGACAGTTGAGCGACATGTTATTCCCGACTCGTTTTGCTCTGTGTACACTGACAGCATTTTCAGCTACAAGGTACCTGGGCAACATTATGTTACAGAAAATGTTGACAGTGTACACTCTGCTTTATGCAGACTACATGCATGGGTTGTGTATACCAATACCTAACAAAACAGAGCAATTTCTGTAGAAGCTTTAATTCAGTGTGAGTGTTTATAGTGATTCATAGCCAGGGCGTCCTTCAATAACTCTGGTGTTGCTAAGTATTGGTGATTGGTAGGTGTACATTTGAACGTTTTCTAAGTCAATGGGAATAGGTAAGTAACCCTAACATGTGGTTAAAACCAGTACAAAAAGTTACGTGGTCAAATGTTACAGTTGAGTGCTTTCAGCCTAGCGATGAGACATCTGAATATTATCAGTGGATCACCAACTGGTGTTTAGTATCGTGTACTTTTAAAAATGGAATGGCACTCCATCATGCAATGTGTACTTATAAAGATAGCGTCGATAAAGTGCCCGTACAGTCCAACGTATTGCAAAGAAACATTGACTTCAAGATACACTGAATCCAATTTGTTATTAACAAACGCGTTTCATCCTCGCCATATGCAGTGCTGTCCAGAGGATTCTATCTAAGGCGCCCTCAATGATCAACATTGCAAAAGATGACGGTTTTACGGCACTGCATCTGGCCGCCGCCAAGGGCCTGACTGACATCGTGTTGATTCTTATCCAACAGGTGAACACGAATAAGAATTAAGCTTCAAATGAAATCCGTTAAGTTTCCAAATTTTAATTAAGTGCTGATCACACAAGCATGGTGGAATTGGTTAAGAGGCACACGTGTTACTTCGAGTGTTTGTCGAGTACTCACGTCCGAGTGCAGAGTACTCCGAGTACCCGTGGGCCGAGTCTGAGAACATTGCTGACGAGTCCAAGTCCAAAGTATCAAGTACTACATTCAATGTCAAGCACAGGGGCGAGTCCGAGTACTCACCGAGTACATGCACACAGGCAATGCACATTAAAAGCATGAACGGCACTCAAAATGCAGTTCATGACATTTCATTACTATTGTCACAAATCTTCTTAGATTTACCTATGACTTACAAATTATAGGATGGTGATAGTAGAAATATTATTTCTGCTTGTATAGGCTTATATTTTTTTCCTGGAAAGAGTACAACCATCAATCTAAATATATATTTATGATCTAGGGGTGTGATCAAAACTCCTGGGAACAGATGTGAAAATACCGTGAGAGTTTTTACCATTTTCTAAAAAATCGGGCACTGTATGGGACTATCCCGTAGGAGTACCGAAAACTCAATGTCGAGTACATCCAAAAATTGAATATATTACATTGAGTACGGCCTAAGTATATTTCTTTTCGAGTACTTTCAATCGAGTAAGGGCCAAGTACTTGCATGCACTCGAGTAATGGTTGTACTCGCGTTGTACTGAGTACGAGTACCCCAACACTGGCTCCTTCAAATGGGTAAAGGCATTTCCTCAATGCCCAATGACAAAGCTTTGACCATCAAGTCTTAAGGCCAGGAGTCTGAGAGCTAGGTACCGTCAGACCAATTTCATCCAGGTTTAACCTCTTAAAGTTGCTTAAGTTGTCTATGTCATTCAGACAAACGTTGGGCAGCCTGCCCCCAAGAGGTTGAACCTTGACCCCTGACCCCCTTGAAAATGCCCCCAGGACGTGTTATTTCAACTCATCTCACCCATGGAGTAAACTTCGCCACATCAAAGTAGTATGATAGCACATCACAAAAGAAACTGACTTACTTTTCGGGAAGGTGGGGTCAGACCACCAGCATAGTATTCCCCACGCCCCCCCTTCAGTGTTGGTTTATTTCAACCCATCTCACCCATGGACCAAACATTGTCAAAACAAAATAGTATGATAGCACATCACAAGATACAAAACCTACTAATTAGTATGGCTGGGAAGGTAAGGTCAGACCCCCACAATGTGCACCCAGTCCCTCACCCGTGCCCCGCAGTTTATTTTATCCCTGCATTCATGGACCGTGTTTTATTAAATTAAAGAAGTATGATCTGATTAAGAATTACATTTGGAAGGCGTGGTCAGGTAACCCAAAAGTGCCACTTTGCCAGTCATTAACCCACCATCTCATGGAGGATATGTGTCATATAATATCACGCAGGTCAGGGTGGATAAGACGTGCTTCGTTTCCATCCGTCATTTCATGCAAACAGCGACATCCCCAACATCATGTCAGGCCGTGCCTTTTGTATACCTGAACCATCTCTGACCATCATGAAAGACGCGTCACTTTTTAGCTGGGGGCCACCCTCAACCCACGTCACGGTGGCCACCGGTGTGGCCCCGATCAACGCTTGAGTCGTGTCAATGTGCTCGAAATGTTGGCAGTCTCGAACGCTCTCTAGCAGTTCCGTGCCTTTGTGACGGGTCGATTCTGTGAGGCACGAGTTCCGCCCAGCTATGTGCACTCACATGGACCATCTTCCATTGGTGCATCCGCGACAGCGCGGCGCTCCCGGAGAGGGGAGAACGTCGCTGCCGATACCCTCACCAAAGGGCGGAACCGGCCGACAGAGTGGTCTCTGCACCCGCAGGTTGCTCAGAATATTGATGAGTGAAGTGGACTCTCAACAAAAGTGTGGCAGGGGTCTACGAACGAATAATTAACAGTAGAGCATCCCCTCCTCCCGACAATTCTTGATGTATATGCATTCCGCCCTGATCGAGTTCAACCGAAAACGAGGACATTTACGTGGCAAACGTTATAATAGGAAGAACATATCGTACTTTTCGTTGTGACAGCCGGATATAATCACAATCAAACGCTCGGAAAAGCCAAAAAGCAGAACAAAATAAAGGCTTTTCGCTAACGCGGGAATCCAAAAATCTAAACGGGACAAAAACAAAGGCTTTTCGCTTTTCCCTTCTCTCCCTTCAGCTATTCCCGGGGCAGCTGCTATCGAGACATGGTGTATCCACTGTACCTGCGCATTAGTCCACCCTCACATCAACCATTTTCCATTTCCGGTTGTTTCGGGTAGATATATCATATCCATGGCTCATCCATTTTGTAACCGTCCTTGTATATCCTTCGGAAAACACCTATTGCAAAAAAAAAAAAAAAATCTAAACGGGTACCAGACTTCTTTGAATCACCGTCTCGGTTTGATTGCACTGCTACGAATTCAGGATGGATACACCCTGAGTAAGGCCTCTATGGAGCTCGACAGTTTTAGAAGGTTGTCCATCTAGAAGAAGGATCACTCCGATTTCAAAATCCGGGCAGACGGAGCTCGAAAGCCTTGGAAGGCAGTCCAACTAGGAGAAGGATCACCCGAGTTGAAAAAGCACCGCTGCCTCGCGGTTGACCTATTCATAGTAGAGACTTCGGAATCCTCAGTGCTAGGCGTAGTGACTTTGCTTTTCCCTTGACCGCACCGGCAACTAGGAGGGGGGGGGGGGCTTGCTACTTGGGCAGCAGCTAGTCACTTAGCCCAGGCCTGTGCCTGGAAAATTTAATGCAGCGTTGACCTTGGCACGACACTGGAGCTGGAAGTTACCAGTTATAACGCCACAGATTGTTCGGCGAAAATAGATGGGCGCAAAGAGTCACCCTCGACGGTGGAAGGAATCTTCGCATTCCATTAACCCCGACAGCTCGGTATTGCCCGCCACCATCTGCTTGCCTCGTTGGGTGCCTGGGGCTTAGGAAACAGGCAGGTTGTAAAATCAATGCACCAGAGCCAAAAGAAAAACAAGCAAAATGGAAAAAGGTTCACGTATAGGCTACCAATGAAGTAGCTTTTCTGCTGTCAACCATTGAGCGTTCTGGAAACGACCATCACAATTGTGCCCAACAAGGAAGATCTCTTCATTCTGGGGGAATTCAATGCATGGGTGAGTGCCGACTTTGATGCCTGGTCGACGTCACTTGGGCGCCATTGACTCGGCAAGATGGGCGCAAACGGGCGGAAACTGGTAGAGCTGCGCTCATTCCACAAGCTGGCCATTACAACACATTGTTTGAGAACAATTCCCGCCATTGCACAAAGTCTCATTGCGTCATTCCAGATCCAAGCACTGGCACCAGCTGGACCTCATACTTCCACTGTGCCGAGCGTGACACAGACCACGTCCTCTTCCGCACCAAGGTTCACCTCACCCCGTCCCCGCATGTTGCTCCACTCTAAGCCCAAGGGATGTCCCGCATCAATGCCTGCCGATCCTCCGAACCCGCCAAAGTCCAGAGGGTGCTTCGCGCTCTAAAGATGTCACTGGGAAAGGGCTCGAGGAATCCAATGACACCAACTCCAACTCCAACAAATGGGAGCAGTTGGGCACCGCCCTCTACCAGACGGAGCTGCAGGTGTTGGGAAGGAAGGAAAAGAGAAGCAAAGATTGGTTCGAGGCAAACTGGCAGGAGATGGAGCCGTGTTGGACGAGGCAGTCAACGCCACCCAGCTGGCAGTGCTGGACAAGCTGCACGCCGAACCGACTGAGCAGAAGGTGAGCACAGTCATAGACTTCCTGCCTACTGGCGAGGCCCCAAGAGAGGGCAGCATATCCATTGAGGTCATCAAAAGCTGGAAGGATACAATGCTTAGGGATCAGTTTAAAGAAGACAGATGTGATGGCCAAGGGTACTGACTCACCTCCATCCATCAATATCCGGGACTACGTCCTGAACCCCTTCATCCATTTCAAGTACCTTGGCTCGATGATCGCATCAAACCCGTCGCTGGAGCCAGAGATCAGCGCCAGGATCTCCAAGGCAGCACAATTGGTATCTGTTGGGAGGATCGGATCCCCACTGCCAAAGTGCTAGAGCGGGCAGAGAGCCATGATCAATCCTCGGCCACGATCCCGACCCGGCGCGATTGCGGTGGCTCGCCGCATGGACGACGACCGCATCCCGCAGGATCTGCTCAAGGATGGACCCAGGCATCGCGGTCTCTCCTCACTCCGCTTCAAAGACACTTGAAGGTCGATTAGGTTGAAACTTGGTATGTATCAAAGTCGGAAAGTGTTTTCAAAAGATACAATGTCGTCATTATGACGTCATCGGGTGTCAAATTATACTTTGATCTTAATAATCAAAATTAAATAAAAATCAACACAAATCAACCGTTTAAGATATCAAGTTGAGTGTTTCAGGAAAAGTCACGGTTAGGGAGGGTTTTCTTTTTGACACATATGCTCTGTGATCTCTACTTCCTGTCAAACAGGACAGGAAGTAGCTCACCATTCAAACGTGATAAAAGCTACGATAGTGATTCATTCGCCAAAAATCAATCTTAGGGAAAGACTTCCTTTATGTAACAGTATACACATAAGATCTTAGCAAAATGTTTTGGTATAATGCATCACGCCATAACGTATTTTGTATCATTCGGAAAAACCTTATGTTCTGTTTTTAACGTACAAAATTTCTATTTTTGGGGTGTGTCTGACCGAAACTTCCCAAACGAATACTTAGTCAGTGTTTGATGTCGGATGGTGTGCTATCGTACTAAATGTACGTGTACTTTGTTTTAACAAAGTACACCTTCACCTTACCAACAAGATAATTAGTGATTTTGGGGTTTCTTTTATGATGTGTTTCATACTAATTTGATATGACAAGGTGTGGTCCATGGGTGGGATGAATTGTAATAGCCCGTCCTGGGGGCATTTTCGAGCGGGTCAGTGGTTTGGTCCAACCTCTGGGGCAGGCTGACCAACTTTTTTCTGAATGACATGGACAACATATTTATGCAACTTTAAGAGGCCAAATCTTGGTGATGTGGGTCGAAATCTTATGTAGGTCAGACGTCCATGCCAACGATAAACTATTGCAATACGAACGTAATTTTGTGATCATCATTTTCCGCTTTTGATAGCATGATAGCATATCTTTACAGTATTTATCTCTTTTACATAGTTACATAGTTACATAGTGAGTAACACCGATGATTTCAATTACAAAAAATTAAATGAAAATTAGACGATAAGTGACGTGATGACATTATCGTACCAACTCATCTTTTAACTCAAACCTTTAAGACACATTATGACATGAGAAGTACTTTCTTGTAGTAAATAACCGTTTTGTCCTCATCTGTAGGGCAAATGCGATAAGGAACAGAAAATTGTTAAAGGTCAGACGGCACTTCACCTGGCCGTTGACAACACTAACATCAAATGCATTGAAGCCCTCGTTAACAATGGCGCCGACTTGAATGCTCAAGACAACAACGGTAACACGTGTCTCCATCGTGTCATGATGAATGCCAGCTTGCAGGAACTTTTAGAATTCACGCCAGTCGTAAAGGTAACTGTTTTATTATTTTTTTTAGAGTTTACATAAACCTTGCGTATCCTGACTTATGTAAAACTGAATTAAAGTGTTGTATTTTTCTTCTGAACCGTGGAAGTGGAGTGCATATAACTCCTGGGGCCAAATTTATGGACCTGACCAACATTTGTTTTAGGATCAAAACTTCGGTGAATGAAATCAGTATGCGCCTTTTGAATGTAATAATGCTCAGCAAGCAATGGCCGAATACAAGTCAAAAGCAGTAAACATCATCGGATGTCGTCGACATGTTACCGACATTAACCAATCAGGAGTAGGCTCGAGGTCGCTTGGCCTAGGTAGCACGTACCCCTCTTTCGGATGTTACATGCAATATTACGACAAAACCAGAAAGAAAGACTCAGTGCTAGTAAAATTTAAAATTCTCCATCCAAATGATCATTCACGCATTGTTTGAACAACTCAGCAACATCTCGGTAACATGTTGGCCAAATATTGCTAGTGTACACAGGGCCCAAGGTTATGTTGCCCAGGTGTGTTGTTCTACCGGGGCAACTTTATCAAGACTGTTACCGAAAATGTCGACAGTGTACACTCTGCTTCGCTTCTGGGTGAACTTGAAGCAAAATAAAACAAAGAGGCCTAGGACGCAAGCACAACTAACTAACTTGTGGCTTAAATGACCACAAGATCTGGAGTACTTCACACACACTTGAAGGCCACCGCACTATGTCTGTGATTACTTATAACGGTTATCTTTACATTCTATTATGAAAAGTCAATTTAAGTGATAGATGTGATGATTGAGTTTCCACAACATAAACGCTTAAAGATATGACTGGTTAAAATGACCGGTGATTTCTACTGACAAAATTTTCGACTTTAAATAATTGACGCTGAAGCACCTGCATGACCCAGCTACGAAATCGGAAGAATGTTTTGACTTGAGGAATTTATTTACATTGTTCTTATTCAGCTTTTGCACTTAGTAGAACGACTCAAGACGGATGGCGCTTGGGAGGATCCTAAAGAAAAGCTACTTGCCATAGCAGGATTTTTGGTAAAAAAGAAAGCCAACATCTATATTTATAACAAGGAGTTCAAGCACGTCCTTGACGTCACTCACGACCCAAGTGTTAAATCGCAGCTGAAAGAACTCTACGACAGCGTAAGGTATGTTTTTTTATGGATCTTATCGAAGACAGCGCAAAAACTAACCGCAGAAGCACACTAGGTATTGTTGATAGGGCTGGAGCAGAATGATGTACATGTATGAGCATGTATATTTACATGAATGCATTAGATTCAACTATAAGAATATAAGTGATCACCAAACCTCATCGAGGAACAAGTGACTCGACATTAAAATTCGATTTGCCGTTGTACCTGCATAAGTATAAAATAAATTCAATACAAAAAAAAAAATCTTGCAGAAACGGGCATTTCGATCAGGATTGCATATTGGCCACATGATATTGTACAATTCTTTAGACCATGTGAGCTTTTAATAACATTTTACTAGAAATGTTACGATTCTCCCATTGACTGTATGGAGTTAATCAAGATATTCGTTTCAATGTTACGCCATTTTTGGTAAAAACAAGATAACATCAATTACACCGACTACATTTTTGCTTTTCTGTTGCAGTGGGTCACCGATATGTAGTTGCATGTGAATAGCAGCGACTTTTCAACATCTCAGGACAAGGCATGAGTTTATCTTCATCAAAGTACATGTACATGTGTAACACGATTTATGAAGGAAGACATACGAAATAAGTCACGTTTCACATGTAGGTAAACAGCCCCATTTCGAACAAGTCTTATTTCATTAACCAGTCAGTCGGAGAGTCAGGGAGTCCGTCAGTCGGGAGGAGGGGTGTCAGTGACTCGGGGGAATCAGTCGGGGAGTCAGTCAGATAGTGGGCAGGAGTCAGTCGGGGAGTTGGGAGACTCAGTCGGGGAATCGGGGGGAGTGAGTCGGGGAGTTGGGAGACTCAGTCGGGGAATCGGGGGGAGTGAGTCGGGGAGTCAGTCGGGGAGTTGGGAGACTCAGTCGGGGAATCGGGGGGAGTGAGTCGGGGAGTCAGTCGGGGAGTTGGGAGACTCAGTCGGGGAATCGGGGGGAGTGAGTCGGGGAGTCAGTCGGGGAGTTGGGAGACTCAGTCGGGGAATCGGGGGGAGTGAGTCGGGGAGTCAGTCGGGGAGTTGGGAGACTCAGTCGGGGAATCGGGGGGAGTGAGTCGGGGAGTCAGTCGGGGAGTTGGGAGACTCAGTCGGGGAATCGGGGGGAGTGAGTCGGGGATTCAGTCGGGGAGTTGGGAGACTCAGTCGGGGAATCGGGGGGAGTGAGTCGGGGAGTCAGTCGGGGAGTTGGGATTATTAATTCTGTATTAATTCTTCACAATGGAATTGATAAAGAGTGGTGACAATTCAACGAGCAAGTAAAGGCTATTTCTAAGCAATGTTGGTCTTGCACAGGACTGACAAAATTACTACATAATGAATGAAGCGCTATTATGGAAACTACTTATTGAAATATATCCAATGAGTAATAGTTTGCATTATTTGTGTGTCTTTGGTATATTGTACACAGACTAGATAAATATATGAAGCATATGTGTTAGCTATGACTTAATTACCAGGCCTATGCAGGCATTACTTACACAGACGTATCGTAAGGTATCACAGTTATCGTAGTGCTTATACATGCACCTAGGTTTGCATTATTTATGTGTCTTTGGTATATTTTACACAGACTATATAAATTTATCAAGCACATGAGTTAAATACGTTTCAGTTAAAAAGCCTATGCAGGCATTAGTTAGGCAGACATATCATAAGATATCACAGCTATCGTAACGCTTCAAATACGCTGTAACAACTATACATGTATCTGAAACAAGTTGTGCCGCCGAAATGACACGTCGATGTCATTATGAAACGTGGAGAATTATTATTTTCATGCACTGTAATGATCGTTTCTATTAATTTCTCTCAACATTACACTAAACAAGACGTATACTACTGACATAAATTGTTGGTTGTATACACGAACAAGTACAATAATTCTGTACGGTAAGATAAATGTAAATATACTTACTTCGTGTGTCAACCATTTGATTCCATATCTAACAATAGACTGGTACACTAATCTTAAGGATAAGAATGTGAACATAATCATCTCCGAACTTGTCGGGAATCTTCTTATGGACATCTTTAATTTCGTTCATTGTAAAAGCAACCAAAAATATAGCTCCAACAACAACGTTCGGACTGAACCGTGTTTTTTTTAAATTACTTATCAAGATTTAGGTCAATTAAACCATTATAAGTCCAGTTGGAAAGGCAAATGAACCTTTCCCCTCAGTTTCTTTAACCAAGTCTAAAAGTTACGTTTACCAGCCAACCTCTGCCCAGTCAAAGTCACCAGATCACTTTGGTCTCTGTGAATTCTACCCCCGTGAACATGTCAATCGGTGAAGCCCAACAAGCAGCGGTAAAACGCCAGCATGTATACATGTATAGTGCCAAAGTGCCACGACAACCCCCATGCGCTGTGCACAGTTTCTGCATAAGCGCCGCCTAGCCCTGCTATACACCTATCAGTCAAAAAATGTGTGTTGCATTTTGTAAACAAAATTTGAAGACAATTTTGTTGAATCTTCATAGCAAATCAATGTTGATCGGGTCCATCTGTGATACTTTGACAACGGTCTCGGGTAAATTTCACAACTCAAATAGTGCGTAAGATTTACCTATTTGAAAATAAACAAAGGAAAAGGTCCCTTGATGTAGTCAGGGTATCTTTGGAATTACAGGAAGAAATTATATGCATTTATCACAGTTTAACGATGGAATTTATTAAGTTAGTCTTTTCTGAAAACAAAGTTAATATCGTATTACTGGCAGAAAGACAATCCTACCATCACCGCCATTGTAAGTTATACCTAAATCGGGGACGATTTTTGAATCTAACAAAATAACAATTCCCAGTTTTTACGTCAGAAGGAAAGTAAAAAGCATTCCGAGACAAAACGACACTCTTTAAAGTTCAAAGTTAGTTTTATAAGAATAATATGAAAAATGCGATGTGATGTGATGTCATAATTTTACAATTTCATCTTTGATTTCATTTTTGAGGTTTTATTTCTATTTACTGTGATGTTAAAATTTTACCTTTGTCTACGTGTAAACGATAATATATACTATATTGCTTGCTTGTGTTATGAATGAATATGATCTATGGATATAATAAATTAATGTTAATCAGCAAAATGGTCCGTCTCCAATCCCATGAGTTTGTGGTGTAAAAGGCACTGTTCAATGTAGATAAAAAATTGGTATGAAAAGGAAAATGTTTCTTTTAAACCCGCACCTATAGACCATATAACACACTCAAGATTGATAACCACATATAATTAGGTATCGTTATGACAAATTGTCATTAGCCTAGCCTAGCCCATTATAGCGAAGGATAGGCTAACCTAGTCTAGTATAGCTTTGCATAGCTTGGCAGAGTATAGTACACCTCGAATGATAGAAACCGCATAATTATTATGCACATTTCTGCGAGTGCCTGGAAAGTCCAACTCGCCAGTAGCATTCCCTGTTGCACGTTGTGCTCTTGAAAGAACGTAATAAACACTCTTAGAGTCCACGCCCAATATATAAGTCAAGCTCTGTAGACCCTACAGTCACAGGGCCTAAGTTTGCCCAGCTTGCTTCAAAGATTACAACGGTCCCCAGCATCGGCTTACATAACCACGGAGGGATATGCAGCACCAACACCGACTCTTCAGGGTGCACCCATCATCCCTTACAGCCCCTTTCACACCGGGCCTTACGTACAGTTGCGTAGCGTTGTGTAGCGACTACGCTGCCCTACGTTGTTCCTACGCTGTTCCTAAGCTAGTCTACGCTGGCTTGCGTAACAATAGGCCGAGTACGCAGAAGGAGTACGCTTAGCGCACTGGACACCGGACGTACGCAGTTTTTACGCAAGTCTACGCAACACTATGCTAATCTACTGCATGCCCACGCAATAGTACGCTATCCTCATTGATCTCCATTATACACTGGATAGGACACGCGTATTCTTTTTGTACAGCGCTTCCGACCTGTAAAAACGCGCGGTCCCGCTTAGGAGGGTTGCGCATGCGCTGATGAATGCAATCATGATAGTTCACAGTAGTTATTTATAGATAAAAAATAAGGCTATCTTAATACAATATCGTTGAAATTATGAGATTTGTTTTCTCCAAATTAAAAAAATGAATCGCCACCCTACCAAATAATTTACCGGCAAACTACAGCTTACTACGATCATTCAAAAAAGGCAAATGAAATAAGGATTCTAGAATTCTTTTCAAATAAAGTTATAATTATTCCCACACACTTAAACTAATTGTTCTGCAGACTAAAACGCTTACTTATGGAATCAAATCCCTCTGTTTGTTTCATCCGTGCACCCGGCATTCGTGGGCCTACATCCGCAAACGCATAACACATCCTATAATCCATAGTAAGGTATTTCCTCCAAAAGTTTAATTCTAAACCACTCGAAAATCAGCAAAATATATGGCAAATTTATTGCCCCAACCCCCAAACTTCATTTGTTTGTGTTGCGTACGGTCTCTGCGCCGACCCGCGCTTGAAGTTTCTAAACCCTCCTGAGCAAACGCACGCGTTACACAAGATGGCGCGCGATGTCCTATCCAGTGTATTATGGAGATCAATGGCTATCCTACGTCTGTTACCCGCAATCCTACGCCAATTTTATTATTCTGGTAGGTATACGCAGTGTCTCTGCACAGGGTACGCAATCTTACGCCATCGCACTACGCACATTCTACGCAGGCTCAACTTTAGTACTTTAGTAACACTACGCTACTCTACGTTTAATGTTCTTCAGGGAAATATTCAGAAAATTTAGTAGAAGATGTGCTCAACATTGTTTGTATCCCTGCGGCTACGTTACGAGACTCAGGAATTTCAGGACACTTTCCAAACGATTAATACATTTTCATCAAACAATACCATTTTTTATTCAATCCGATTGAATCTTCCTTGGTTGAGTTACAGGCAAAATCACGCAGTTACGCCCAAAATGAGTTCTGAATTAATTCCATAATATTTTCAAGAAGCCGTATTGATTTCCATGTTATATTGTTCTCGTTTGGACCATTGTGCTACATACATATTACACATTTTCCCTATAAAACAAGAAGCTTGATATTAAACATTATGACTTGTTATCATTATAATAATAATAATAATATATGACATTTATATTACGCAGCTACTATATATGAATATACTCTACTGCGCATTACAATTTCTTTTTATCATTATCACTAGTCATCGGGCCATTTTACATTCCTGAAACCATCTCAACTCCATGGGGAGTATACAGCCCCGGCTGCCGTATTCAGCGCACAGAGCCACAAAGCCATCTCTACCCTCACAGGTACCCATTTACACCTGGGTGAAGAGGAGCAATATGTGACAAAGTGTCTTGCCCAAGGATGCAAGCACCACTAACCCATGACTGGATTCGAACCCTAGATTAACCACAAGACTTTGAGTTCAACACCGTGACACCAGACCACTGGGCCACAGCTGCACCCCCACATGGTTACGTAAGCAGCTTATTGTTGCACATAATGCTTTGTATTACACAGATGGCTTAAATTATTAGGGCATGCGGTGCCATATTAGTAGAAAATTACTAGAAACAAGAAATAATGGTAATCGAATCAATATACATGTACTATTTCAATCTAAACCATAACATAACTAGACTTTCAAATCACAAACACTCATAACAATTATTTCTTATGACTGCATTTACCTAAGCACAATTCAAAGTTGACAATGAAACTTCAACCAGCGCGGTCTTTGTCTTGTTCATAAAAAAAAAAAAAAATAGAAACAACTTTCTGCAATTTAGGCTAGTTGATGTAAACCATTGCATTTTAAAAGTAATTTATGTTCGTCTGAAATATGCACTTGGGTAATGAAAATTTATAATAATCACAGTTTTCAAAACAATGGTTATTTTATAGCAATCGCTTGCTTTAAAGTTTTTACAGTTTCATTATTTTTCGTACAATTTTACTACTTAAAACTTCAGGCATTATGTCGTTCATTTGACAAAGTTTAGGAAAACGAAATGTATATCATTCAGTTCGACCTCATAAAATTAGTTTATAATAATTGTACAACACGAATCAAAGGAATTAATTATGATAAATCATTTATGTTTTTGTAGATAACAACTGACCATTTTCCACAGACTATTGCAACTATTGTTAACTTGTGCCACAGATAATAAAGTTGCTACTTCTTACAGTGCAAACTATTCACCAAATGGAATCCGCTCTTATTATATCTTATCCGATCATATTACTTGATCAATAAATTTCAACGGCAGGTTTCTACTAGCATCATCTTCATACCCTGAAAGTTATATGTAAATCTGTGACCATATCTGTTTTGGTCTCTTACCAAAGTATGATACTACCTTCAATGATAGTTGATTCACTGTACGCGTGGTAGACAGTTCTTAGCGTATCCTATCGCATTAACTTAAAGGTACAGTACAGGATTGGTTTTATAACCAAACAGAAATGTTTGCAGATTTACGTATAACTTTCAGGATAATTTAGATGGTGCTGGTAGAAACATGCCGTAAAAATATTTCCGCCTGAAATGGTGTATTCATCCAGGAATTATTAAACGAAGCCCCAAAACAGTTTTGATCTTGGGGTAAGATCGAAACCATTCTTTATGTTTTAAAAGAAAATCGTAGTCGGGTTTTCGCTATTTTCTCGTGACTCTGATGTCCGATTGAGCTCAAATGTTCACCAGTTTATTATTTCATGTAGATGTTGGTTGGATTAGACAACGCGTGAGTGTTGTTTTATGACCTTAACCAATCATGTATTATACATTTAAGTAAGTTGTCTGTTTGTTTTTATTAGAAGTGCGGGCCATTCTGTTCGACGGACACTTCAGTGTCAGGCCTAGTTGCCTGAGCAGAAATCGACGGCGATATCATGGGACACCACCTTCATTCCACCCTCTCTGACGTCAGTAGATTTGACAGTCATTTTGTAGTCTCCATTCTGAGCTTGTGCATCTTGAGTGATGCTGTACGCGAACTGTCCTTGCATTGCCACTTTGAAGAGATGCTTGGATTCCAGTGCTTCAATGAGCTTGGCAGATAGGCACTGCAGATCGGCTGCAGCTCCGGTGCATACGTCGGGAACTTTCTTCTCGCACATGTTGTACCTCGAATAAGAGCAACTGTTTATTTTGTTCCATTGTCCATCTTCATCTGCACTGTCTCTAAGGGCAATGACTGGACACTTTCCCGATGTCATATCAGTCGACGGTGACCAGTTTCTATACTGGGTATCGACTCGGTCTTCTCCTTCGACGCAACTCCACACGCCGTTTCCATCCCCAGTGCAGCCAATCCACACCCCGGTGACTGGATTTGATGCGTGATGCAGCGCAAACATGAAATCGTTCTCTAACTGAGAAGAAGGCACGGCCATGTAGGCACAGTGTTTCTTACAACACTCGGCGGCAGCATCGTAGGTTAGTTTGCCCTTACCACACGGTTGCATCTTGTAAAGAGAGTCACCCCACTTGGTCCACCCATCAGTCTCCACACCAATTACAGTTGGGCTGATCCCTGACAGAAACAAGCTCACAGGTAGAATGAAACGCACAAGGAATGTCACGTCGAGCATTATGGTGATTAATTAATGCGCGTAGCTATAGTATAATTGACCGACGAATTTTATCTGGAAATTGTAGACTGAATCTTGGTGAGACTCGGTAAATATCGAAACGTCATACAGGTCCTGTCCACCTTAGAAATTAGCTAATTTTGAAGGGAAAGTTTCAAGTATCGTCTCATGTAGTCTAGTGCAGTCTGTATCGCATACTGGTCTGATGGCTCATGCAGTTACCAAATCTGCCGCAGCAACAATTTTCCACCACACGTACACATAATACATTGTTAATCTAAAGGCTAGGTTATCAAGGGTAGATCGTACGGTCCAACGGATTCAGTATCGTGAAAATTGAAGGCCTAATTATTATAGATGAAAGCCAAGCTGTTCGCGCCGACAAATTTCTCATGGGTTATTGTGTAGGCCTACTTAAAGAGGATGTTCAACACTCAACAAACCTCGCTTTATTTTTTTAGAACTATGATTCTTATATTACTTGACATGAGAAAAAAATTTTATCTCACACTGAACACGTACAGAAAGAGAGTATTTTTGATGATTTTTCTCTCAACCCGCAAGCTGCCCAAATTTCAAATTCTCTGAATTTCGTCAATGGGGGCAACAGACAATTCTGTGCGATTTCGTGACGTCAGATATGGGAGCCTTTTCTTTTAATGAAAAATGCACCCATATCTGACGTCACAAAATCACACAAATATTCTCTTTCTGTGTTCAGTGCCGTCTGAGATAAATATTTTTTTCTCATGTCAAGTAATTTAAGGTTTCCTAGTTCTTACCAAAAAGGCGAGGTTTGTTGAGTGTTGAAAATCCTCTTTAATAAAAGGAAGAAAACCTCGCGTGCGCAGCGTGAAGCAATAAAACATTTTTTTCATCGATCCATGTGCGCAGCGAGGCAGAAAACTCATTAGAACAGTAATAATTCAAAGGCCTAAGTAATATCGCACATATCGTCATTAGGCACGTTCTCACACACCCATAAGCGTGACTAATAGTCGCGCTTTTTTGGTCGGTGTGAGAACGTGCCTATGGACTCACTTAATTCATTTCAAACCTATCTCGTGATCATTCCTACCTGAATGCATTCGCGTTTAAGGTCAACAAAAGTTTGGAGACAATTGGAGACTTTTGAGACGTTGGCGGCAGCAGACTTAAAGGGTCTATGCAATAGGAATATTATGGATTGAACATGTGCCAACAATAAATTGTTACATGGGCCTTTGATTTTACCCACTTCCTCACACTGTTTCAGGGTTAACAACAGGTGTTTTGGTTTGTATGCTAATTAGAATTTCCATATTCATGAGCAAAACTGTGATGTCATCTGGGTAACTGAGAGCAGTAATCCAATTGCTTTGTGCACAAAAAGTGGGGGTTGTTTTATAGGTTTTCTGATAAACCTTTCCCCCTCAATGGGTTTTATTTTGCTGACTATGTTCCTTTTACTCAACTGGTGATGTAATTTTTTTTGACCAACCATTTCTGTGGGTCATGTTTGCCTCTTCATTTGTTTATGTTTTTTCATTATATTTTGGCTGTTGGTTCCCTACATGAGTATGCACGAAAATCCCCCATTTTGCAAAGCCGTTCAAAAGAAAACCAAATGCTGGTTTGAAACCAAAATAAGACTTGCCATTCATTATCGGTCAGTACATTCTCTGTATGAAGGCAATAAAATAACCTGACTGAAAAAAACACTGCACGAACCCTTTAAGTCTGTCTTTGCTATCACTGAGCATGCGCGCCGTTGTTGTGCACGCACGGCACTGATCTCAATCGAGACACTGATCACAATCGAGGAACAAACGTTCGTAGCTGCGTAAGCGCGGAAAACACACCTTTGGCCTATACCATATCAATGTACAATGTTGTATTAGCACGTACACACTGTATTTTATTTTACCAAAACCCCCAAATGTCCCCGTTTCACACTTGGTATTTATTCGTTTCTTTCTTTTTGAATTGTTTTTCTCCTATATAGCTGTTACACCTTCAGCTAGCTTTGACTCATTATTGGTACATTACAGACCAAGGTACGTAGGCCTATATTAAGTGCCTGTCTGTTTGTGACTAATTCACAGCCTCGTTCTGCGGTTACGAGACGTCATACTGGTGCGTGTGGTTAATACTCTGGTATCATATCGGCGGCTGGGCCTAGTCTTGATTCAAGACAACATAATGGGATAGAAGTGTTAGGGAGAGTTTCAAGATTGGCTCGACCCTTGCAATGGCTGGACGGTCCTAAAATGACTGATCATGTAACAACCGGCTAAATTTGGAAGCCTGTTTTTGTTAAACCTTCCCCCCCCCGCGCGCCAGCCGGATTCCAAATAAAACGTGAAATTAAGTTTTCATAACTCTTCACACAACACACAGCAATTTGGTTGTTAATCCTGTTTTTTACTTAGACAAAATGCTGAGCAAATTGTTGTGCTATTTCTTAGCTCTATGAAATTGGGCCCAGGTCAATTACGTTACACATGCTGAAGTGGGCCAAAAAAGATAAATGTTGTGCAACGCTTGTATAATAATTGATCGTCACCCAAGACAGTTTGATAAATGATAGTAATAACCCAAGGTCAATGTATACTACACACTGTAAATCCATCAGTTCGCGTTATGTGAACTACGGCTGGCCTGCGGGGCTACATCAAACAAGTCTGGCTGGGCGTGCAGAGCAGCTCATGTACATTTATACGTGTTGTATCGTACAGAGTAAATTATAGCTATATGGACGTATAGTAACATCGAACCTATACAGAGAGGAATGGCCGATCCTTTTGCCGCTCCCAGTCCCTGCAGGCCTGCGCAATACCACCAATCATACAATGCATGAATATAAGGCCGAAAACAAATTTTTTTTGTGTTACCCTCAAGTGGAAAAATTAAATTTTTTGGTCGGTCGGTCTATTTTTTTTTGGGCTTTTTTGGGACGACTTTCAAACATTTAAGAATAAATACAGGATGTATGGTCACCAGGGCTTATAAATCAACGGTCTTGGGTCGTTTTGACTCGGAGAAAAAAAAATCCTGACCCAAAGTTTTGGCATTTTACGGTCGGTCGCTGAGGGCAACACAACACATTTTTTTTTCGGCCAAATGGGAGACTTTTGGAGAGTCAGTCTTTAGTCAACAGTGCACGCGCAAACCATGCTTGCGCAATTGTGAGCATGCGTGCGTTGTATTGCGCGTGCGTGCGCGTGAGCTGTTGACTCAAGACTGACTCTCCAAAAGTCTCCAATTGGCACACAATGTGTTCGGTATTCTCATGCTATAAACCAACACTATAATGAAAAATAAATTAATCATCAAATAACCACAAGGGAAACTGACTGAATTTTAAAGTAATTGAAAAGTGAACAAAGGAAAAACACACTGGAGCGGGATTCGAACTGACGACCTCCTGAATGTAGAACTTAGGAGTTTTAATCTCCTTACTTTCAAATAATTCTCAATTATTTATACAATATGCATGCCTGTAGTTTCAATAATGCCTAGGAAATGTATTGGCGCAAGGTCACACAACTGGGGCCAATTTCATAAAACTGTTAAGCACAAAAATTTGCTTAGCACAAAGATGTCTCACCCAATAAAACAAACCACCATTGAAAATTCCATTTGATATTCATGGTCAGCGAACAACAGCCAAAGAACAATTACAATTAGTGATACACAACACATGGACATTTGGTTGTTAACCCTGTTTTTATTAAGACAAAACGGTCATGCTTAGCAAATGTTTGTGCTTAACAGTTTTATGAAATTGGCCCCTGTACGTGTTGGGTCAAGTCTAAGGCAGGTGAAAGATATTTAGACTATACGACATATGACACTATACACTATAAACTACACGTATGTCGTATACACTATCAGTATGCCATATGAGTATACATTTATCAACATCTCAGACATTATAACAACATACCGAGATTTCATCAGTTCTCAACATGTGCAACAATTTTACTATACAATCATATGCCAATCTTCTTCATGGAATAAGCTCTAATGTGCTAACGTCGCATTCGAAAAGAAACTAATGGTCACCTTTAAAGTTAAATGGCGAAGAAGCAGAGTTGCAGCTTTAATTTTTGAAATAATTGTTACAGTGACTGATTTAAGTAGCAAACAGTGAGCGAAACCAAAACCCAGTGTGTGGTGTTTCCAGTAAGCGGACACAGCGAGGTCATCATCGTGGGCGCAGCACGGTATTAAAAGTCACCAAGTCACCGCGGGTCGCAACCAGTTGAGTCGCTAGGCTAGGCTTGTACGGACGAGGCACGCAACTACATCCCTGGTCGTCGACCGAACAGCATTATCAAGAAGTCCGTGAACAGCTGCATGGTTTGTAGTGGTAGCGGCATGGGTCCAAATCGGCTTGTGGCCCCGATGGCAATGGCCGTCATGGTGACTTTCGTCCTGCTGGTAAGCGTGGCTCCGGTCACGTCGCAAGGCAAGTGTTTTTAAAATTATACATTGCGTGTATTTTTCTGTATTTAACCGAGGATGCGACCTTAGGGAGACTTTCCCATAGAGTCGTGCACAAACTTTACTTACCTATTTCTAAACATCCTCCAAACCAATGAACTTGAAATTGACATATAATGTTCATATTGAGAGCATTCTCTGTCTTATTACTAATATTAGAATATGGACAGCAAAAATATGTCTTCAAAGGGAACCTGGTATCTGAGACATCAAAAAGTCTCCCTAAGTCCCGATGTCTCCCTAATGTACACTTTTAGACGCAAACGTGTCTCCCCAATACCCTATTTGTAAGTATTTCCCTGTCTCCAGCTTTCACAATATTCATGAAACTCCTTGCAAATTTATTTTTAAGGAGTACTCTTTCAATTGGTCATATTTTCGACAATTTCAGCCCCAATATGCTTAGATACTACATGGTGATAGTGAAGACATGGCTCTATGACATAATCTGAATCTTGTAGTGATAGACAGTTTAATTTTAACATAATGGGTCCCGACACAGTGTTGCGTGTTTTTTTTCTGGGACACCCTGTATAGGGCCGGCTATATCCTATATTGGTATATTTATGTCCTTGATAATTACACAACATGTTATGTTTGTTGAAATCATATGTTGTAGTTAAGTTATACATATACCGGCCCTTTGCAATATGCTTCCAGCATCTGGGTTTTACAAGAATAGTCATTATACATACATGTATGTACATAGGCCTACATGTAATGTCTGTGTGGATTGTAAGTCACATCCGGGAAATACATCAGATGTTTATCTCATTCAGTTGTTAGGAAATCGTAGGCTGTCTATCTCGGGGTGTAGACTACACAATTGTAGTACGGTCGACCCACGCAGACCTTGTAGCGTGATGATTATCATATAGCAATATAACCAGATGTTCTTTTAAAAAGTACAATTGAATGATTTTACACTACCTCCATATGGTTGACGCTAGGTGGTGAACCCATTAGGTCTAAGTCTTATTTTGTGTTATTGATGGACTAGATCACCCTTAGGCTGGTCATCCATAGAGCTAGGAAGGTGACCTGGGTCCATGGTGGGTCTGGGGTCAGACCATGGGCAGACACGATCTATATAGGTCATATCCAGGGGTCGATTTCACCAAACTCATCGTACGTTTCGTAACTTTATAGCAGAACTTGTGATGCGTTGTAATCTTACATACTTAGGATACGCCTTCTACGGTGGGTTATCCTTCGTAACTCAAGTTACAATTGATCGTAGGTCTCCGTGAAAACGACACCAGGGGTCGATTTCACCAAACTCATCGTAAGGTCGTAACTCAATAGCAGAACTTGTGATGTAATTGCAGTCCCACATAGGATACGAGGGGTTGTCATTCGTAACTTGTAAGTTACGATCGAATGCATGCGATTAGGCTTTTGTGAAATCGACCCACTGGACTTCTTTCGCTACCGCCATTTGAGATCCCAGAACTAAATCAAGGGATTTCCGATTGGGCCACAATAACGAAGCCGAAGAGAGGCTCCAACTTCGCAATGTATCTCAACTCTTAAGCCCTTCATTTACGTTAACATGCAAAATGGAATTGGCAAAATAAAGTCCAAGCTTAGCGTCAATCAATCTATCATTCAGTGGGAGCACGCGCCGCGGCAGCGTGTTGCCGCTTTTACGTCCGAGCGGTACTCTTTCGGTCTCCTTATGGCCATCCCCAGGCAGCCATGCGACCCATCCCCTCAGCAAAAGAACGATCCATCCAGCCTATAGCCGCAAGCCTCATTTTGTAAATTGTAAAAGCCATATTCACGAGGAGTGATGGTTGGGCACTTATCTGAAGCTTGAAACAAGACTATGCATCGCAAATGGTTCCCCGTAAATGGGTATAGCATTTGTGCGTTTATTTCACAGGTCCCCAGTACTGGAACGACCACGCCCAGCTCACTTTACAGAAAGCCCTGCACAGGGACAGAACACTGAACAGGAACGTGGCCAAGAACGTGGTGTTCTTTGTCGGGGACGGCATGGGTATCTCCACCGTGACTGCGGCAAGGATCTTGAAGGGGCAGGAGGCGGGTATGCCCGGTGAGGAGACGGTGCTCAAGTGGGAAGAGTTCTCGAGCGTTGGTCTGTCAAAGGTGGGTCAAGTAGAGGGAGACTCGTGGTTCATCCAGGGTACGCATGCTGACACACAGGAACTGATGGGCAGTTGGATGCAAATGATACGTGTAAATCTGATGTCAGACATGCAGACATGCATCGTTTTCATGAATGGGAGACTTTGGAGAATCGGTCTTTACGTCAACAGCGCACGCGCACGCAATTGTGAGCATGCGCGCGTTGTTTTGCGCATGCGCTGTTGTGCGTGCGCGTGCGCTGTTGACTTGAAGACCGATTCTCCAAAGTCTCCTATTAATCTCTCGCAAACACTGCTCACACTGAAATCTGCACTAACAAAGTGCTCTATCGCACTAACAGAAACGCTTCCCTTAGAATTTCCATTTTTTAGATGGTAATCCCCAAGCACCTACCCATCCAACCACCAGGCTACCCATACCACACCCGTACCATCAGCCTACCCATACCACACCCGTACCATCAGCCTACCCATACCACACCCGTACCACCAGGCTACCCATACCACACCCGAGTTAGCCTACCCATACCACACCCGTACCATCAGCCTACCCATACCACACCCGTACCATCAGCCTACCCATAACACCCGTACCACCAGGCTACCCATACCACACCCGTACCATTAGCCTACCCATACCACACCCGTACCATCAGCCTACCCATACCCCACCCGTACCATCAGCCTAGCCATACCATACCCTACCACCAGCCCACCCATACCACACCCGTACCACCAGCCCACCCATACCACACCCGTACCATCAGCCCACCCATACCACACCTGTACTACCAGCCCACCCACACCCCACCCGTACCACCAGCCCACCTATACCACACCCGTACCCTGTTATGTTTCAATTGCAGGTTTACAGCGTGGACCGACAAGTTCCCGATTCTGCATCCACGGCCACTGCGTATTTCTGCGGTGTAAAAGCCAACGACGATACAGTGGGCCTCGATTCCCGTGCCCGCCGAGGCGACTGCGAATCCACCTTTAACTCTTCGGTTGATTCCTTCCTTACCTCAGCTCACAAATCAGGTGATGAATTTATAAACATTCCCTATAATATTTCCCTCTTTTGTGGACTTCGTGCAGACTTACGGCGTCGACCGACAAGTTTCTGATTCGGCCTCCACCGCCACGGCGTTCTTTTGCGGGGTAAAGGCCAACGATGCCACGGTGGGCCTGGACGAAACGGCATTGCTGGGAAACTGTTCCAGTACTCGCCACGCCTCCGTGGATTCCTTTCTCACATTAGCCAGTAGAGAAGGTGATATTAAACAGATTCATCACAGTTGTCATCTTGATTGTCACTGGCATCGTCATCATAACCAAACTACTTCACCTCCATAAAATACCACTTTTTTCACGATTCACAATAATTTACTCACGGTAACCGTTGTATTTTTTTGGACAGAACTGGTAAAGTCCACACACACGATATTTCACGATTCACAATAATTACTCACAGTAACCTTTGTGTAATACTTTTGGTCTGAACTGGTAAATGGCTATAGGTCTATAGTCCCTCTGAACAAAACATTTGCTGTTTCATCCTAATCAATATAACTTTTCGTACCCATTCTGTAAACACAACCATCATCTTGAACTCCATTCATTTCTCACCTATAATAACATAATAATTCACCTATGTCATTGTCTTCGGCGGCCATGTCCTCGTCAAAACGTCTGCCCAGTAAGCCCATACTTGAATGTAACAATCGCACGAAGATATATGGGCTCTCTGGACCTTTCGCGCGTATAGGCCGGAAGTGCAGTTATTATCATGTAATTTAACTTAATACATGACATGTAGTATACTTACAACACAGGTGATTCTAAATAGTGGCCCCATAGTTTTCAGTGCGTTGGCCAATCACAATGCGCGGAATTTTTCGACCCAACGAGCATCTGGAGCTGGATAGGATCAACAGATTGCGCGCATTGTGATTGGTCAACTCATTGCAAACGTTTGGGGGCGCACTTTTGGAATCGCCCAAATACAATACATTTTTTGTGCTGTTCTTTTTATGAGAGTATCATTCCAATCACACTAACCTTTGGAAATGTCCTCAAAAGTGAAAAAAATAACAGTAATAACGGTTTTATTTTGTCAACCAAAATCTGTGCACTTTTGTACAACATTTGGATTTCTTACAAATTTAATCAGTTGGTGCGTTTTAATGGTATTCAAATACAGTTCTTGAAAATGACAGCAACTCACAGGAAAACATTTCGCAGAATTCAACATCAATTATATAAGAATAAGAATGTCACACAAATTCTAAAATCTTTTATGGTGGTGGTGGTGGTGGTGTGGGGGGAGGGTTGGGGGGTTAGTACCTTTCCGTGAAATATTATGTGAAATAATGGTTAATATGATGACTTGATGAACACAAACCTGTGACGATATGGTTGTTATACGCTTTTAGTGCTCAATTTCACGAAAGGCTAAGATAAATCACAGCTTGCGTATCAATCTTGATTGCTAAGCAACGCGTGATGTCACAATGCTAGCTGCTATGGAAACTTGAACCAATCATCTAAAAGATGAATCGCAAATCTTTGTAAAATTTACCACAGGAAAAGCTACCGGTTTCGTGACCACGTCACGCGTGACTCACGCTACCCCTGCTGCCCTCTACGCCCACTGTCCGGATCGTTACTGGGAGGATGATGAAGACTTGCCTCGATCTGAAGTGGCGCTGGGCTGCACTGACATCGGAGCCCAGCTCGCTGCAAATGGCAAAGATTTCCAAGTGAGTACTGTCATTTTTCTGCAAATGAAACCGATAATGTTTTTTATTAGTGCCAATAACAATGCTATTGCAAGGTAATAGAATTATAATAGTTGTGTGGTAATACGGGCGTTACACAACAGTGTGCCACCATAAGTTTGCAACGCGTTGGTCAATTTTAGGTGCATTCGTTTAGCTCCCCCAGGTCATCCCTTACTGGGAATGGTCATGCTATACTGCACAAAACAAGCGAGAGAATGGGGACGAGGTTGACTGGGTCGACCCGGGGAGCTAAAACGAATGCACCCTTTGTCGACAAACTTTTTGTCGATTTCACGAAGCCCTGCGATCGATCGTCTTATCCAAATTCTCGTATCCATTTGGTCAGGTGATTTTAGGTGGTGGACGTCGGGAGCTGACCAGCAGGGATTTCGTTGATCCTGAATATCCAGAGAAGGACGGTCACAGGGAGGATGGACGCAATATCATTCGTACGTTCAGTATTAGTGACCATTACACTTCAGGCCTTGGTATTTATCCACATATTTAGCGTCAAGTTTTTGTGTTAGAAAATTGAACTTATAGAATACTTAAGTAGCGTAAAATTGCCCGAAAATCAGGTACTGGGGTTAGAGTGAACTTACTGTAATGTGATAAACGCCATGTTTTTTGCCCATACGTTTCTTCTGTACCCTTTTCATTAAAGAAAATATATTTCGATTTAAAGTCTCGTATTATGTTATAGTTTCCAAAAGTGTAAAATTGTTGCAGGTGACAATGTGTGTCCCTACCGACCATATTGTGGGCGTACTTATTGTGCTCGGAACATCATCAACAGTTGCCCAATTGAACTTATTCAAGTATATAATTATTTCGGTAATAATTTATGTCGATTAAACAAAAAAGAGTTCCCGATGGCCAAAGACCTATCAGCAGTTGGATGGCGCATCAAAAATTAATAACCATGCAGATAGTACAAGAAAAAAAAACCCGATTTTTGGACTTCCTTGACAATTTGTAAATGTCACAGTTACAGCAATGTCCCTATGCCCTAACACATTTGGTGCACTGTAACGTCCTGTGGAATTTTTTGTTGTAGTTTTTGTATTACAACATATTGTTTGTTTTTTACATGTCTTTGTGATTCCCTCAGATGAGTGGTTGCTCAGTAAACCACTAGACCGAAGCAAATACGTCTGGAATCTGGCCGATTTCAACGATGTCGATCCCAAGGAGACTGATCATCTCATTGGTTAGTGGAGAAGTCACGTGTTATTCTGTTAAACTATTCAGTTTCCTTTTAAAGGGGCCTCTAATATGAAGACAATTTGTTAAAATTCACTGCGTCGGTTACTTCAAAACTCATTTTGAAATGTGTCTGCAAATTTGCTTTTATTGGTACCATACAAAAAGAGAAAAATGCCCCAAAAGAGACGTTAAAATTACGCGCGGCTGGTAAAATACAACAAAGTGTTATGTCGTCATAGTTTATGCAATGACCCCTCCTGACGTACATTTTGGTAGACACTCCATTCATGACTGCGCGCGACGCTTACTCTTTAAGTCTTCTGATGGCCATCCCCAGGCAAGCTACAGCCGCGTGACCCATCCCCATGTCACCTTCCTTCGTGATGTCTTGTAAAATTACGTTTTCTCTTTCTTAAAATCACTTGTTTTGCTCTTAAGTAAAACTATTTGTCTCTTTACACGTGCTTAACTGTTAGGTCTGTTTGAGAGGAGCCACATGCATTTTGAAAGAGAGCGGCACACCGATGAGGCTGGGGAGCCCTCTATCGCCGAAATGGTGGAGAAGGCCATCAAGATTCTCCAGAAAGATCCCGAGGGATTTGTTCTTGTAGTTGAGGGTAAGATCAGAATACCAATTTCATATAAAGCTTTTTGTGCCAAAATAAAAGATGATTAACAAAAACTTTTGCAGAGTTAATAAATAAATCAAAATGTTTTCTCGTATGGCAGGTGCTCGAATTGACCACGCCCATCACGACGGGACAGCCGCTATCGCCCTCCAGGAAACCCTGGCATTGGAGGAGGCCGTTTCCAAGGCGATGGAACTGACCAATGAGGAGGAAACGTTGGTCATCGTCACAGCTGACCATAGTCACACATTAACGATTGGCAGATATCCTTCCCGTGGAAATCCAATATTAGGTAGGCCAATGGGGTGCTGAAACTATTAGTATGTTGCTCTAGTAGACTATTAGTACAACGATTCCAAAATAGTGCGCCAACACAAAATTGAAATGCGTTTGCCAATCACAATTCACGGAATATGTCAACCCAATACACATCTGGAAAGGGTCGACCGATTCCGCGAATCGTTATTGGCCAACGTGTTTTACTCGTTAGTGTTTCTGTTTGAATTCAGGAAGACATGAAGATAATGAATATTCATGAAATGCAAATTTCTTTGTAGGTTTGTATGATGGTAGTCATGCCGACGATGGTCTCCCGGCAACCACACTCATCTATGCCGATGGACCTGGTGGACTCCTAGACATGAAGAGTTATAACCAAACGGGAGCAAGGCGAGACCTGCACAACGTCAACACAGGTACGTAGGCGCCACGTGGCTGTAGACACATAGGCCTACCTAGCTGTTCCTTTCCGTTCGGGCTCTGATATGTCAGTATATTGTATTTTAGGACTGTTGAGGGCGCTGTTGTTTCAGACCTCCAAACAAGAAACTGCGGTTGTATTATTTTTTCGGTCTACACGTATTATAGCTGCAGTTCTGTCTCTGTTTATTCATAAAAGGAACAAGAACAATTAGAAGAATGTTCGGCATGGACAAACGGATCTCCGAACCGCCGATCGTTTTCTCATGATTAGTCTTCCGGGTTTCCAGATTTGAATAACACTTTAAAAATGATTTGACAGTGTGCAAAATATTAAACTGACAATCACCATCGCTGTGTTGCAATATATGTAATGTTTTCTTCATATTAGTGATGTTGGCTTATTGGATTTATCCACACACACAAACACTCAGTAATGTTATTGTTGGGGGGGAAGGGCACCTAGATGCTAAATAATCTTACCTTAGTATTTTCCGCTCGGGAACTTTTACCAAGGACAGTCATACCTCTTAATACATATCTTCAAGTCATGTGACAAGCGCTTTAAAATAGCATTCGTATGGGCCTGTTTGTTTCAGGCAAGAGATCAGTGATCCTGCTGATCCGGATCCCATTTTAGCGTATCCTGCATGGGACGTGGATCTGCAAGATCACTGATCGCGTGCCGAATTCAAACAGGCCCAATGTTTTCTTGATTAATAGGTATTTGTTTCGATTTGTTGTATATTTGGGTGGCCAGCGGATCCAGAGTTTCTCCAACCGGCTGCCATACCGAACGATGACGAAAGTCACGGTGGTGAGGACGTTGCCATCTACGCCAATGGTCCCATGTCGCATCTCATTCACGGCGTACATGAGCAGAACTACATCGCCCACGTGGTCCGCTACGCAGCCTGCTTGGGAGACGACCAAGAACACTGTGAAGCTGGTAGCAGTGCTCCCCCTCGTGGCGGATTTAATTTACATATTTTTGCCATTCTTTTGTTGTCTCTGTGTAGGTGGATATAAAACCCATCAGATTTTAAAGGCGGTATCATACTTTGGTAGCATACCGAAACAGAAATCCTCACAGATTTACCTATAACTTACAGGGAATAAAGATGGTGGTGGTAAATATATTGTTCAAGTTTCTTTTCTGGCTGAAATTCTGCACTTATATCAAGAAAAGAGTAAAACCTATTTATGACACAATTTCTTTTATCTTTATAAGATCAAAAATAACGTGAAAAGATTTTTAAATACCGTAGGTGTTTTTCACTGTTTTCTCAAAAAGTGGGCACCGTATGGGACTGAAATTTGCACAGATTACTGTTACCGTATCTTCCTTGATATTTCTGTCCATAAATCTGTATTTCTTTGACAAAAACTAAGTATGATATTACCTTTGAAACTTTGAATAAAACCAGTACATTGTGTAGAGTATTAGATAGTGTTACCAAAGATATTATTTTTGGACTAAATAGTACTAGTATTTATATTATACAGTAGTAGTATAATAGGCCATGAAGATAGCATATTCATTCCAATATCTAGTTTTAAAATTATTATAAAAGAAACTGTTTGGATACTAAAACACATTCTTTCCTATACGGTGCATAATTTCGGTTGTATCAACTGAAATCAGGTGGAGTGACTTGTAATTAGTTTTTCAATTACATTTTTCGTTAATATGACAGTATTTCGACATGTTACGGTATAAACGTAATACTTTAAAGTACATCAGACCTTAACAAAAAACAATTTCTCTCTCAATTCTTACCAATGTATAATATGTCAACCTTTCTACTATTATCACGAATATGCTGCGGTTGGTAAATTTAATGTCTTTCGCACTGGCTCAAAATCGGCAAATGTGTTGTCCCTTTTCCGGGATCCTTCAATTTAAGTTGTTCTAATTTATGTAAGTATGGGACAACTATTCAAATAGTCATTCATGAGGAAAAATAGATATTTCTCTATTCGTTTTACTAGGTCTTTAAGTTCTATTTGATTTTGACACCGAACAAAAGTACTATTTTAAATTTTAAAAACCCGCAGTGTACATCGAAATAGTCTTTTTCTGTATGCAAAATATTTTGAGGAAAGGTAGCACATGTCTTAGCACAAGTACTAATCACTGCTGGTTGACCAATAAAAAAGAAACATCAGTAATAATCTTAAATGGATACATGTATTTATTAGTCCTTAATCGTGTTTGTTTAATTAGCTGATAAAGCACTTGCATCACTGTGTCTTAATAAAAGTTGCGGGTTTTTAAAAACCCTTTTTTTTAAGAGTTTGCAACGCGTTGGCTAATCACAATGCGCGGAATATGTCGACCCTTTCCAGATGTCGACAAATTGTTCAAAGATTTGCCTATGAATTACAGGGTTTAAAGAGGGTGATGGTAAATGTTGTTAATTTGTTTTCATGCCTGAAACGCTATATTGATCCAGATAAGAGTAAACAAGTTGACCGAAAACCATTTTGATCTTGAAGATCAAAATACCTGTGAAAAGGTTATAAGAATACCGTTAGTGTTTTCCACTGTTTTCTCAAAAAGTTGGCAACGTACGGGACTGGGAATTTCACAGATGACTGTTACTGTATCTTTCTTGATATTTTTGCCCATGAATCTGTTAACAAAAACCAAAGTATGAAATTATCTGTAATATAGTGTCCTTCCCCCGCTGCAGCTTTAGTTTAACGATTGGGCCTATAGGCTTCCCTAAAATCGAGGATCGTACAGAACCGCGAGAGGGCGCTTTTGGACGCGGCTCAGCAAGTTCCATGCAGATGTAGGTCGTGTCCAAAATATCTGGCCAGTTATTACTTGTGCGTGCACCTATGGCAGCCATTAGCCAGTGACTGCATTCCTCCCCACAGAATTGTGTGTTATTTGAGGTCACAGCCAGAGAATTGGAACCCAAGGTATCAACAAAACACCACACCAACACAATACCATATGGACTTTGAGCTTAACCCCTGAGCACTTCACTACAATAAAATGGGAACTGTGGTATCAATTTTGTTTCGTGAGTTAAAGCTAACTGAGTGTCGTTAGAACTATTTACATGCTACAGGGCATGGTCACAATCTATTCATATATAGTAGCTATATATTGAACGTTGTGTGTTATGCCTACAATAGAAGGCCTATATGTACGTGCCTTTCTTGTGAGTTATACTAATTATGGCATCTGATTGTTGAACGTGTTCTTTGAAGGACAAAAAGTCGCACAATATTTTCAGCATTGTTAACGTGTTGTTGGTGAACGCTGCACAGCATAGAGCAAGCAAGTGGATCATCTTTATTCAGTATAAAAGCTGATGCCCACGATAGATTACATAAAATGGATACCAGCGATGAAATAAAGGCACTTTTCCCCGATATAATCAACGGTAAAACACACCAGCAGTTATTGGATGAAGATATAGCCAGAGACAGGGAAGCAGGGAACCATTTCATTGATGGTATCAAGTTCCCGTGGATTATTCAGCAATCTAACCTGGACGGTCTGAGGAGGTTTGAGGTTCGAGATGACGATGTGTTTGTCCTGACTTATCCCAGATCAGGTGAGCTATATACCAATCGTTTCACCTTCTCATAGACTAGATAAATACAAGTAGCACTTCATTGACTAAACTAGAGTTTAAAATGTGCATCTAGCTTTCGTAGCAACAACTACTTCATATCAGATATGCATCAGATTCTCATAGACCTAATTAAAAGCGAACATTGCTTCATTGTTACAGTGACCACGAGTAACATACAATTACTGACTTTTGCATTGATTAAGATCATAGGGCGTCCACATCACACGTGGTATATGGTATGCAAATGGTGTGTGGTGCTTGAAAACTTGTACATGTATTTATATTAGAGGCACAATACAGGACTGGTAGGCCTAACATTCCCAAACAGAAATGTTAGCAAATTTATATTTAACTTTCGGGATAATGTACTGTAAGAGACATACAGTTAAATATTTCAGCACGAAACGGTGTATTTATCACCTAGATAAAATAAAACAAAGATCGAAAACTCTCGGTTTTTGCTGTTTTCTCGTGACCAAGATGTCCGATTGAGCTTCAATTGTCACGGGTTTATTATTTCATTTACATGTTGGCAGTGGCGTCGCCAAGGGGGGGCCAGGGGGGCACGTGCCCCCCTGGAAAACCTTGTGCCCCCCCCTCGTGCCCCCCCATTTGAAATTTGGGTTGGTGAAAAAAAATATAGTATATAAAACGTTTGCCCCCCCCAACTATTGCTAGTGCCCCCCTTGTGCCCCCCAGACTCAAAAGTCTGGTGACGCCACTGCATGTTGGATAACACAAAGTGCAAGTGCTGAATTCAGTGACGTTGACCAATCATGTGTTATACCAAATCAGCTAGACACCTATAGTGGCTGATACCTAAACGGTTGGCTCCTGTAACAGTGTAAAGGTATGATTGATTCATGCAGGCACACACTGGGTGTGGGAAATCATGCATTTAATCCTGAACGATGGCAGAGATGACTTCGATCGTACCTTCATGACGGCTGAATTGGAGAACACCATAGCGCCTAACCGCTCGCTATATGACAGCACCACCCCTGGCTATAAGATCTACGAAGGTATGAAATCACCCAGGTGCATGGGAGGTCATTGCCCAGAGCGGTTTCTCCCTCCGCAGGTGTTTACAAAACAAGCCAAGGTATGGAAGATTCTTTTAAAAGATCTCATTTCTGGATAAATACACCATTTCATGTGGAAAAATTTTAACGGTATGTTTCTACCAGCACCATCGATTTTCATACCCCGAAAGTTATACGTAAATATGTGAACATTTCTGTTTTGGTTTCTTACCAAAGTATGATACTACCTTTAAACCAAAGGTCATTTACGTGGCACGCAACCCTAAAGACATGCTGACGTCTTGCCATAAGCTGACGGAGTCCTTCGAAAAAGCTTCGGAGTCCCACAGCTTGGACGAGTTGCTATGGTCCATCTCTCAAGGCCGAGGTTGGTATAAGTCGTGTCATTAAAAGAACCCATTCAGATCGTTAAGTTGATAAGATATCATAGCAGTTCTGTGACCCATTTAAAAGAGTGTTTCAGCACCAACATTTGTGCTGATTGTTAGGTTTAACAGTTAAGACCGATTGCTTAGAATCGAGGACGTTTGAATACGGGCGATTACAAATAGAGCGCCACGAAGAGTTGGCAATGCGTAAGCCAATCACACTTAACGGAATATGTCAACCAAATGCAAAGTATGCGCATTGTGATAGGCCAATATCGGTGCCTGGTTCTTCGGAACATGTTATTTTGGTTGGCGGTTATTTTACCAGGGCCCTTTTCCAAACCTCGGCTCCGGCTCCGGCTCCGGCGCTGTCATCCATATGCTGAAAATGTAGGTTGTGGCTTTTCATTGAAGCTGAATCTCTGTTTTCTTGTTCAAAATAGAGTATCTACTTCCAATCCGTAACCAAAAGCCTCTATTTTGATACCTGTTATTCAAAAATGGAGCCACGAAATGGAGCCGAAGCCGGAGCCTGAGCCGGAGCCGAGGTTTGGAAAAGGCCCCAGGCTCTGCCTGGCATGTGCTGAATACTGAATAGCCTCTATAAGCAATGGGGGCGATTCACAATAGTGCGCCACCATGCGTTTGCAACGCGTTGGCCAATCACAATGCGCGGAATTCATTTTGGGTGCATTCGGTTAGCTAATAACACGGGTCAGCCCTTACTGGGTATGGTCGTGTTTTGCTGCACAAAACAAGCGAAAGGTTGACGGGTGTCGACCCGGGGGAGCTAAACGAATGCAACCTTTGTCGACAAACTGCGCATGTGTGAAAAGATGCGCAGTTTGTCGACACATTGAATAGCCAGTATCCAACGAGTTCGAATACTGTTAATTCTAAGTTTTATTTTGTATCTAGAGACATTTGGGTCCTGGTTCGAGCACGTGCTGAGCTACTGGAGTCATCGTGAAAATCCAAACTTCCTGTTTCTGAAGTACGAAGATATGCACAAGGTTCGTAGAGGGCGCCATCCTGGATGTGCAATCAATGCAAATTAATTGAAGTTCAAAAGGATACTCAAAGCGAAAATAAATTTCACGTGAGAGTCGGAAAAATGATCTTCTGAAGATTATTCCATGTTTTCGAGCAATAGTGACTCTTGCGACCCGTTTTCCATTTAGGACCTGAGAGGATCCGTGTGCAAACTAGCTAAGCATGTCGGGAAGGATCTGTCCGATGACGTCATCGACACAATCACCCACCGTGTGACCTTTGGTGAAATGCAGAAGACGTACAGTGCGCTGGAAGACAAACACGGTGAACAGGGCAAACTGATGACACGATTCCAGAATGTGGCTTACCTTAGGAAAGGTAACTGCGAAATAAAGTGAACACGTACATTCCCTTTGAATAAAGTTATTGCCGCTATTTCTCTGAAAATTGATAATGATTTAAAATGCCGACTTAGTACGATCTCGGCAGAGGTTCCCTTAGTATGGCTTTAAATGGTACAAAGCATTTTGGCCATCAAGATTGTACGCGTATTGGGTATCGAAGGGACATATACAACAATTCTTTCTATGAAAAACAAACTAATTGAAGGTAGGGTCTATTACTTCTTGTGTTGTGTTTGTTACTTGACACAATAGGTTTTCTCATAGGCTGCTATAATGTTGCGAGACTTTTGGAGAGGGCTGTCAATAGAGGGCAGTAGACTACCGGTCTCCTGAAAAATTTTGAACACGCTTTTAAGTACAGCGGTTGGCCAAAGACTCTCCCAAAGATGCAGAAAAATGCTGTGAACATTAAATGCAGGCCATTTGGAATGCTGGTTATGTTCACAGCGAATATTCGAGCACAAAAGCAATAAACAACAAAAACGAAAAACTTTTCCAGAGACCGGTGAAGGGCGCCCTCTTCAGATTGACAATGGTTAGTCAAAAGTCTCCCATTATGTTTTCATGATTTTGTCCTTATCTCTTCATATCCCCTAATTATTGTTTTACGTTTGGTTTTGACAGGGAAGGTCGGTGACTGGAAGAACACTTTCACGGTTGCACAGAGCGCCCTCTTCGACAAAATGTACGATCTAAAAATGCGAGGAAGTGGCCTTGAGTTTGACTTTGTCCAGTGAACTTTGAGATTGATCTAAAAAATGATCGACTATTTTTAACAAAAAGTCTTAAAAATAGCACAGTCATTCTTTTGTTTGTTTACATCGCAAATATTGAGTTTGTTTGCTGGACTTGTGTTTTGATCAATGCAACTGATATTCTTTCTCGAGACAAATACCATGGAGGTGTTGACATAATAGGCTTTTCATTTTTTGTAGGCGATTGAAAATTGTAGATATAAACACAAATTATCCATTACCTTTGGACCTAAATGAAATCTTGCATCTGTATCGATGCTTTTAACAACATGGCAATAGATATCCGTTTCACATTGTTTTGCTGTTGAAGTATACTCTCAAGCGATGTAAAATGGTGGAGTTTCTTCGGATACACTTGAAAAATTTATATAACTCTTAAGTTTCGTAGGGCCTTTTCGAAACGGAGGCTTAGGCTCAGGCTCAGGCTCCAGCTCTGACACCCATATGATGAAAATATAGGTCGTGGTTTTTCATTGAAGCTGAAGCTCTGTTTTCCTTTTCATAGTAGAGAATCTACTTCAGAACCGCAGCCAAAAGCCTCTATCTTAATGGCCCATTCTAAAACAACGGATTCAAAAAATGGAGCCGGAGCCTGAAAGGGATTCTGAGCCCTCGTTTCGAAAACGCCCATACATTTCTTGTGACAATTTCAACATGTAGTGAGTTATGAAGAACTGTGAAATCTATTATTGCACTGTAGTGCTTTCTTTATTATCGGCCAATTAAAATATTACTTGATACACAATTTTAGTCATAGACCAGTGCGTTTTCGTTTTTTCCTGTCTTATTATTATGATTATAATTGATTATTTTTATTTCTGCGTTTCGTAAATGCCATAGGTTTCATTAGAAGATAGAAGTTGAGTATTATCACCGTATGTGCGAGAATCAAGCCCGAACAGTACCTAACGTCGGGGAAGTGGAATAAGCTGGGAATGCATTTTCTCTCTAAATGCAAAGGAGTGAAAAATACCACTCTTTTAGAATCGAGTTGTCCTTCATAATGGCTCTTGAAAAAGAGTGGTGGTTATTTTTTTTTTCACTCTTTTGGAGTGGTTTTCACTCTGGGCCAGAAAGACAAATCACTTAAAAAAGTGCAAACTTCACTCTAAAAGAGTAGAAGACAACTCGAATAAGAGTTGTCTCTCATATGGCTCTTGAAGGAGTGCCATTTCACTCTTTTTGCAATTATAAAATTCATTGGTATTTGTGTAAGAGTAAGAATGGCAATTCGCAACGGTTGGAATAAAATGACGGTTTTATGTCATCGTGCAAATACTAAAATCAAAGGTAAATTATCAGGTTAAATTGGTTCCATAGCAAAAAAAGTGTGGTTTTTTTCGTCAGGAAGGTTACAAAGGGCATCATCTGGTTATGTGATAAGAGTCAGAATTAACTCCAATATCTCATAAAAAAACCAACTAGTAAACAGTGCGTTGTTGCACCTTGGATGGACACGGCTGAAGATAAAGCCAATTTTATATCGCGATCTGGGAAATACACAAGTACCACTTCATGAAAACCCATAAACAGAATATTTGCATTGCAGTGATATTGATGAGAAAATGATTAGAGCAGCATTGGCGAGCTGTTCAAATTGTACAACAGGTATCAAAATAGAGACTTTTGGATGCGGTTCTGAAATGGTTTCTCTGGTTTGAAAAAGGACAACAGAGCTTCAGCTTCATTGACAGGGCCTGAGCCCTCTCGTAAACCCCCTAAATTGAGAAAAACAAACACATTAAAAAAACTCTAGACAAAAAATGGGCGGAGCCTTTGTGCGCGCTCATAAATATTCATAACCCTACAACAAATAAAAAATAAACTCTTGTTATCAGAAGGCCCACTTAATACCTTGTAGATTTACCGGGTAGAACCCACAGTCTGACACCTATTCGTCAGAGAAACAACTACAGAAATGGAGTCCTACGACCAAATTAAGGCACTGTTTCCAGATATAATCAACGGGAAGACACACCAGCAGCTCATGGAGGAGGATTTAGCCAGAGACAAGGCTGTGGGGAACCATTACATATATGGAGTCAATTTCACCTGGCATGTACTGAAGTCCAACTTAGATGCCCTGCAGAGCTTTGAAGTTCGGGATGACGATGTCTTCATCCAAGCGTACCCTAGATCGGGTGAGATTCCAATGGCTTTTTTTTTTAAATGGAGGAAAAATTCCAAATGAAAATTATGAAAATCCTTCCTTTAAAGGACCTTTTTCCTATTGTTCAATATCTCACGTCGGTTGTCACTTCGGTTTGTTTATGTATGCAGGCTCACACTGGCTTGTAGAAATCATCAACCTCATATTGAATGACGGCAGAGGTGACTTTGATCGCACCGTCATGACGGCTAGTCTGATGTTCACGCTGGCAGCTGACCCATCGATGCTTGAGAGTGCCACCCCCGGGTATAAGGTTTGCCAAGAGATGAAATCACCCAGGTGCATTCCAGGCCATTGTCTGGAGCGTTTTCTGCCTCCACAAACGTTCCAAAAACAAGCCAAGGTAACTAAATACAGGGTGGGATGATGCGTTTGTTGTCATTGTTGTCAATGTCGCTGTCTCCTTAATTTTGATTGTCGTTGTCATTTTAATTGTCCCTTTCAAATTTGTTGTCATCTTGTTTATTGTCACCTTCATTGTTATTATCTTTAATGTTGTCATCTTCATTGTTGTCATCTTTAATGTTGTCATCTTCAGTGTTGTCAACTTCTTTGTTGTCATCCTCATTGTTGTCATATTTAATGTTGTCATCTTCATTGTTGTCAACTTCTTTGTTGTCATCTTCAGTGTTGTCAACTTCTTTGTTGTCATCCTCATTGTTGTCATATTTAATGTTATCATCTTCTTTATTGTCATCTTCATTGTTGTCATCTTCTTTGTTGCCATCTTCGGTGTTGTCATCTTCTTAATTGTCATCTTCATTGTTGTCATCTTCATTGTTGTCATATTCACTGTTGTCATCTTCAATGTTGTCATCTTCATTGTTGTCATCTTCATTGTTGTCGTCTTCACTGTTGTCATCTTCAATGTTGTCATCTTCATTGTTGTCATCTTCATTGTTGTCATCTTCACTGTTGTCATCTTCAATGTTGTCATCTTCAATGTTGTCATCTTCTTTGTTGTCATCTTCAATTGTTGTCACCGTCACAATTGCTTTTGCTGCTTTTGCCTTTATTTGTCGCTGCTATTGAAATAATTTGAGGTAATTATTTTGGCCGATAAGCAGTTTGCAGCAGCTTATTACTTGCACTGATTATATATTCTAGTTCTGTACTCGAATATAATATTGTTGATTTATTTCCAAATAAAATTTCCATTTTCCGTTTGTTTGTTTGTTTTACCAATTGAAAGTTTATATATGCGGCACGCAACCCCAAGGACGTGATCAATTCTCTCTTGAACCTGCATCGATCTTTGGAGAATCCATTGATACCTACCAACCTGGATGAACTGCTGTGGTGTATTGCAAACGGGAGAGGTAAAGTGTACCTTTCAAAATAATGTAACGGGAAATTAAGTGCGCCCTCTGTGCTCCAAATAGTGCGCCACCAAGAGTTTGCAACGCGTTTGCCAATCACAATGTGCGGAATTTGTCATGATTATTTTTTTTTCTAAATTGCATAATAGGGAGACAGGTTAGCGGCTGAAAGTTAACATTTGGGAGACACCGGTCAATAGGGAGACATTTTGTTGTCTCCCCAAAAATATTTCTACATCTTAAAGACATATTTGTATTGTCCATATTTTTATAGAAGTTAGATAATGTTTTCAATATGCACATATGTTAATTTCAAGTTCATTGGTTTGGAGGATATTTAGAAAAAAGATAACTAAAGTCGTGTCCACATCCCTATGGAAATGTCTCCTAAGTACCCATTATCAGTAATTATTATTTACATCTGAATACTCAATATTAGCTGATTTTCTTATCTTTTAGTTGCTCTTGGATCATGGTTTGATCACGTTCTCAGCTACTGGAAACATCGTGAGAATCCAAACTTCCTGTTTCTGAAGTACGAAGATCTTAAAAAGGTTCGTAGACTGCGAAATTGTACCATACTTAGAACTTTTTACTGATACCAAGCAATTAGCATAAACGTAAATTGTTTGCAAGGCGAGGCATGGCGAGACAAGATAACTTGTGGCATTTCTCCCTTGCCAATGCATTATGCATCATTGTCGTGATCATACGTCTTAAACGTTTCACTGCCATCGCTGCTTTAAATTCTTTTCACGGTGCATAGTTATCTTTGTCAGTATTTGTATTTGATAATATACAAAAATCACATGGTTTGAGGATGGACAGTCTATTTTAGCTCTAGGTGTTGGAAGTTGACCAATTAGTCCGGTAATCAAGTTCGGAAGTTGTCAACTTTCAACACCGAGGGGAGGTAGAATCGACTGTCCACCCGAAATAAACCATGTGATATTTGTTTAACTATACCTCATTAATATTCTGGATTGTCTACAATTCCGTCAAGTAGGGCTTAGTTCACGCACGCGCACTGCAAACTAGGATAGATGCGCAGTGAGATGTTCCATGCGCAGTGAGATGTTCCATGCGCGGTGAGATGTTTCATGCGTGAAATTTCCTTTGGAGATTCTCCGGCCTACTCGCTGATGATCAGCAAATAATTATATTCACTGGCACGTGATAATGAATTGACCAATTGTGATTCGGCTCTAGGTCATGAATATTTATGAGGTTGTAATGATAATTATGTAATACCAAATGACCCTATCTGTCTATTTTTTTATATGGACATACGAAGATTCATATGCAAATGAATTAATCCAATATAGCAGCACATGCATGTGTACGACCCGTTTCCCTTCAGGATCTGAGAGGATCGGTATGCAAACTAGCTAAGCATATCGAGAAGGACCTGTCTGATGACGTCATCGACACTATCGTACAGCGAGTGTCATTGGATCGAATGAAGGAGACGTATCAACAACTGGAAGAAGATGATGCTGAAGCTGTAATGGCGACACGATTTCAGAATGTGAAATATATTCGAAAAGGTAAAACATTTACAGTCAATGGGAGTCTTTGGCGCACAATAACGCGCGTGTGCTCACAATTGCGCGCGCATTCTCAGAGCTAGCAAAAACGAGAATTCGGTCTGCTGCCCCCAACGTCTCAAAAGTCTCCCATTGTGAGACAATTGTATTATAATATTATAATAAAGATGCAGGTCATTTACCATTTTTTTTTAATTTGTAAAAGGGTCTCCTGATGATGACTAGAGCAGGCTACAGTTGAAACGTTGAGACCTTACGAGAAGTGCGAACGAAATAAGAAGTGCAAAAGTACGAACAATTCGTACATGGTGTTTCCGGAAACCGATCTACATACCAATTGTTACCATGCAAAGTCTCATTTTTCGAATACATAATTTATTATGTAATGTGAAAGGAAAGCACATTGTTAGTTTTGCTTTTATTATTCAACAGGGAAATGCTCATTCTAATGTTTTTGTTTTGGTTTTTTTTTTCTACAGGGATGGTTGGTGACTGGAAGAACACATTCACAGTTGCGCAGAGCGCCCTCTTTGACAAGATGTATGCTATTAAAATGAAAGGAACCGACCTAAACTTTGACTTTGATTAGTGAACTGTCACATTCTTGGTAAAATGATATTACGTTCATCTGAGAGTTGATTAACTTGAAACCTGGAAAGCAAAGTTTAAAAAACGGTTACTTTTTTTTTGTCAATTAAGTCCGTATGTGAATGCACATGGTACATATAAATTGGCACTTGTAATTAAGCTTCACATGATATGACATGATATGACATGATATGACATGATATGACATGAGTTGACATGACATGACATGAGTTGACATGATATGACATGAGTTGACATGCTTCTTCTTTTTTTAAAGGTTTAACTATTTTGTGTATGTTCAATCTTTATATTTTTGTATTTGTTGGTGTTATTTAGAATCCATTTTGTTGCTTATTGGGGTGCTGATGTGGCATAGTGGTCTGGCTTGTCATAAACAAGATATTATGGTCAATCTAGAGATTAGGGGTTCGAATCCAGCCATGGTTTAGTAGTGCTTGCATCCTTGAGCAAGACGCTTTGTAACATAGTGATAAGGGTTTTTGAAAGTCGGGACGTGTTACATTGAAAAATTTGCTTTTGATGATGACGTCATGTGTCAAATAACAAGCGATATGAAAATAATAATAAACATATTTTACAATCAACAATAATTCAACTGTTGGAGATATTAAGTTGGTTCTTTCGACAAAAGTCATGTTTAGGAACGGTTTTTCTTTGTGACACATTATTTTTTATTTCATCCAAATTATATGAATAAATAGCAATGATGAAAATTATGAATCTATAAATGTCCAGTGACTTCAATATAAAGTCTCTATCAGATATCAGAAATAAATATTACAGCAAATGTGCAATTAATCTATTTTGTTCGACAATTACTTGCCCGAACGTTGCATACAAAGACATCTCACAATAAGGGCATTTCAAAATAGAGCGCCACCATGAGTTTGCAACACATTGGCCAATCACAACGCGCGGAAATAATTGTGTCGACAAACTGCGCACGTGGAAAGATGCGCAGATTGTCGACAAATAGACCAACGTGTTGCAAACTCATGGTGGCGCACTATTGTAAATCACCAGTATTCTTGCCACCTTACATTTTACAGGTTAATGCCGTGTTTTCGACACAACGACTAAGACAACAAAATGACATAAAAGAAAAGAAAAGAGCAACAAAGCAAAGTTGTAGTGAAGTCAGGACATCAGGCATTTCGATTGTCGTCCCAGATAAAAAAAAATTGAATGGCACTTTCAGAGCTCCGTACTTTTCGATTAATACGGACAACGTATAGTTAACACGACCGAACAGCGAGGTAAATGCCGTTGTACGTTGTTAGCACAGTGCCCATGCATTGTGAGATTAAGGGAAGATCACTCACTCATCATTAGGCAGTCGGTGTGGGTTTAACAGTTAGAGCAAAATCAAAATGGAAATCAAGGATGAAATCAAGGCCCTGTTTCCCGATGTGATCAATGGGAAAACACACGAACAACTTCTCGATGAAGACACGGTCAGAGACCGGGAAGTAGGCAACAATTTCTACGACGGCACAAAGTTCCCGTGGATGGTGCAACCGTCAAACTTTCAAGCCCTGAAGAGTTTTGAGGTTCGGGATGATGATGTGTTTCTCGTAACCTTTCCCAGATCAGGTGCGTGTGTTTGTCTCTCCTTCTGAGCTTTGCCTGTTTGTTGGTTGTTGTTGTTTTTTTTTATTTCATTCTGTCTGAACTTTGTTTGTTTGAAAGGGGTATATAGGGGTTATCATATCCGAATTCTGTTTGTTGAGTGTTTGACATTCAACTACTTTTTCTCCAGAGGGGGAAAAAACAAAAGAAAATCAGAATACGAATTTATGATAATTATAGACTCAACGTGGTTATAAGCTTTCAATGTATTACCGTAGACAATAATTAGGAACTAACCACAAACAAACTTGTCCGACATGCAATATTAGGAACCAACATGTGTTGGTTTTATGCAAATCATAACAGCAGATATTTTACAAATATTCCTTAGAATAAACCTAAGTGTTTATTCCATGTACCATTTGTATGTATCTCTATACGTAGTAGTGCAATGGTGGTAACATAACAAGGTCTCATAACGCCCCAATCCATTGGTTGGAGCAAGTGAGTCAGCAGTATATTTAATGTTTACTATCCAGATAAAAAGGTCATGACATGCATTGATATCTATATTAAATACAAATCAATGTACAATGAACTATATAGCAAACAATGTTTGCCTGTGTATGTGTACACAGGGGCGTAGATCACGGGGTGGGTTGGGTTGGGGGGGGGGGGGGTTGTGTTACACCCCCTATAGGTTTTCAAGTTTTATATATGTAACTATGTATTTGTGCACAAACGTATATGGAAGTACGACCCAGCTACAGGAGCATGCCCCCACGTCTGGGGACGTGTCTACGCTATTGTGTGTGGCTGACTGGCCCTGAAACATTGAAAGCATGAAGGATTTCCGTCTAGAAACATAGGAGTAAATGAACGTATGCAAGTTAATGCGGGCATTTCACCACCATGAGTTTGCAACGCGTTGGCTAATTTGTCGACCAACTGCGCATCTTTCCACGTGCGCAGTTTGTCGACCAAATTAATTCCGCGCATTGTGATTGGCTCAAGCATTGCAAACTCATGGTGGCGCACTATTGCGAAACGCCCTCATTGGATTTACGTGACACCGGTTATTTTGGGAGGCATTTTCGGTTTATGCAGGGACCCATTGGACTATGGAAATGCTGCAGTACATCATGAACGATGGCAGAGATGACTTTGATCGTACGTTTATGACGACTGGATTGGAGATCACGATGGCACCGAGCCCATCAGAACTCGATAGCACCACCCCAGGATACAAGATATACGAACAGATGAAATCACCCAGGTGCATTCTGAGCCACTGTGCAGAAAGGCTACTACCTCCACAGGTGTTTGCAAAGCAAAGCAAGGTAAGAGTAACGTCCAAATTTTTGAAGATGATACAATTGGCATTCTTTCGCCTTTTCAGCGGATGGGGGACACTGATGGGTCTGTCGGGAACATAGGGCGTTTAAGAAACATGGGCTTAGGCTCTGGCTCAGGCTCCAGCTCTGAAATCCTTGCTGAAAATATAGCTTGTGGTTTTTCATTGAAGCTGTAGTTCTGTTTTCCTTTTCAAACCAGAGAATCTACTTCAGAACCACAGCCAAAAGCCTCACTTTTGATGCCCGTTATTTCAGAATGGATTCACGAAATGGTGCCGGAGCCTGAGATGGAGCCTGAGCCTCCGTTTCGTAGACGCCCATAAGCCTGGTCCAGTCTTAAACGATCTATATCCTACAACGAACGCGACAGCACTGTCGGTACTTAAACCAAGAAGGCAAACGTTTCGTATGAACGAAAAGCTACAGCTTATAATCACAGTCCTTTTGCGAATGATGAGCAAATGTTACTACACAAATAAATAATCGGTTGTGTTTTCCTCAACTATAAAGTGTAAAATTAGAAGAAAATACGTTTTCTTAATTTTTGTCCTTGTCCGTTGTAACTGATGATGTACCTCGTTTGTTGAAAGGTTGTTTACGTGGCACGGAATCCCAAAGACGTCTTCACTTCTGGCTTAATGATGATGAAATCAGTGGAGAAAGCACCTACAGCTACTGATATTGGCGAGATGATAATGCTTGCTTCCTATGGGTTAGGTGAGCGCAATATTCCGTGATTATGAATTAAATCACGATCGTGACTGTGGCCGGAAATGGTGATGGTGATGGTGATGGTGATTGCGATGGTGATACTGATGCTGATGATGATGCCAATGGGGATGGTGACGGTGACGGTGACGGTGACGATAACGGTGACGGTGGCAGGGTGACGGCTACGGCGATGGTGACGGCGATGGCGATGACGAGGGCAATGGCGATGACGATGGCAATGGCTATGGTGATGGCAATGGCGATGGCAATGGCGATGGCGATGGCGATGGCGATGGCGATGGCAATGACGATGGCGATGGCAATGTCAATGGCGATGGCGATTGCAATGGCAATGGTGATGGCATTGGCGATGATTCAAATGGCTGGATTCGAACAGCGCGGTCAATTTTTTCTTTGATCAATTTTCAATGACTTAAACACACTGAAATATGTATTATATATTGTTTGTTTGAAGGGACATTTGGACCATGGTATGATCACGTGCTCAGCTATTGGAAACACCGCGAGGACCCAAATGTCTTGTTTCTGAAGTACGAGGATCTCCAAAAGGTTCGTAGAGGGCGCTGTGTTTGCATGTTTTGACAGATTTGCCCAAATCATTCTGTGTCTCAAAAAGTATTTATTTCCAATAATAATTGTAGTATTGCCTACAATTGCCCAAAACTACCTTATTACGGAACAAACCGTAAGAAACAGCGTTTATTGTAATTGGAAAAATGTGTAAAGTCCCCTATAACAAATTGTGTGTTTTTTTTCGTACTGATTTTATTATTGTCACTTGGGTTTTTAAACTGTACTCCCCTCCCGTTTAAACATTCAGGGGTAAAGGTCCAATATGTAAAAAACTAAACGTAAACAACCATCTTTTGCAGGACCCGAGAGGCTCCATATGCAAATTAGCTAAGCATGTCGGGAAGGATCTGTCCGATGACGTCATCGATACAATCACACAGCGCGTGGCCTTTGGAGCTATGCAGAAGGCGTATCAGAAGTTGGAAGAAACACTTGGCGAAGAAGGAAAAATGAAGACTCGGTTCCAGAATGCGAAATATCTTAGAAAAGGTAATAATTTTGTAGAAAGGAATCAACAATAAGTGAACTTAAAGGTATGATACTTTGGTAAGACACCAAAACAGAAATGTTCACAGATGTATGTATAACTTACAGGGTATGAAGATTGTGGTGGTAGAAACATACAGTTAAAAGTTTTCCGCCAGAAATGCTGTTTTTATCCAGAAATTAGTCAAACAACGACCGAAAATCTGTTTGATCATTTATAAGATCAAAAATAAAAGAGAAAAGACTTAAGAAATCCTGTGGCTGTTTTTCACTGTTTTCTCAAAAGGTGGGCACCGTATGCGACTGAAATTTTCACAGATGACTGTTACTGTATCTGTCTTGATATTGATGCCCATGAATCTGTATTTCTTTGATAAAAACCAAAGTATGATACTACCTTTAATATCACAAATATGTGTCCCAATGTATTATACGACTGACTGTTATATATGTTAGTATAAGTTCATATTAATTACGCACATTTCTCTGTGCCTTAAAACTATTCGTAGGTGATTTTGATAAGACGTCTAGAGATGTGAAATTTATTCTCAGAATAAATCATAAATGTTTTCATACTTTTTCAGCCCAAACCTCTTAAGTATCAAAATATGAAGAAAAAATGCTTTCGTTTGTGATGGCTATTATATATTCATTGGTTTGGCAAATAAGGTTTCGTTTTTTGTTTCTGGTTTTGACAGGGAAGGTCGGAGACTGGAAGAACAATTTTACTGTGGCACAGAGCGCCCTCTTCGACAAGATCTATGCTTTGGAAATGCAAGGAAGTGGCCTGGACTTTGATTTTGAGCTGGAGTAAAAATTTAACACCAGCCGCAACAAATATCCTTGTTTGAGTAGTTTAAATGCAAGTCTACGACTAGACATTAATGTTCGTGGACGAACACGGAGCTGTTCCGACCTATTTAATCAACTTTATAAGCTCTGATGACGTCATGATGATGTCACGGTCAATTCCATGGCAACATACTCATGTACATGATGCAGAAAAACTTTTTTATAAAAAGAATCATCACCATAGCATTTGTCATTCTTGAGATATATACTGCAAACAAAAAATCAGGCTTTTTGATGACGTCATGATGTCATCATGTTCATTTTTCGGAACAATGCGCAACTACATGTTATAACAAAGCATTTGCAAAAAGAATCATTACTGTAGCACTTACCGTTCTCGAGATATATTGCTTTTCAAAAATAAGCTTTTTTTGATGACGTCATGGTGACGTCACACTAAATTTCGTGGCAGCATGCACAACTACATGACATAACAAAGCTTTTGCAAAAAGATTCATTTCCATAGCATTTCTGGTTCTCGAGATATGCTGGTCACAAAATGTGCTAATTAAATATTTAAATGACTGTCACAGGGCTAATTAATTAAGAATTTTAACAAATTCAGCCTTTTCAGAAACTTCAGCTTATAAGCTTTCATAAGATACCTCATATAAGCTGATAAGAAGAAGATTAGAAAAGATTAGGAATAAACAAACTTACTACACTTAAGCTATGGAGGGCGCCGATAAAGAATAATAATAAAAGCCAGAACGAAAACTAAACCTGTTTCGACATCGGAAATGTCGGAACAGCTAAAAAACCGACGAGGATTTCCTTGTCAAAAAGGACTGTACATGAATGAATGGAAGTTATAATCATTAGCCTATAGAACCAAAGAAGACACTAGACTTAATATAATGGGAGACTTTTGGAGAGTCGGTCTTGAGTCAACAGCGAACGCGCAAACTATGCTTGGGCTATTGTGAGCATGCGCGCGTTGTATTGCGCGTGCGTGCGCGTGCGCTGTTGACTCAAGACCGACTCTCCAAAAGTCTCCCATTATTGCAATACAAGTTACGAACTGCATCCATACGAAATAATTTGTAGGGTTTCATTCAATCAGCACAATAACTACTTTTGTATTGCATCTTATTGCTCAGCAATGATCTTTTGGACATAATGCTTATTCATGCAGCTGCTACTACCTATCTAAAAGGATTATTACATTTGCTACGTTTAAAATATTGGCATTCTGACAATATTCGTGTCTGTTAGCATTTTAATAGGTGTTTGTGTTCTTCTTTTTTTAGATTCATAATCAAACAAAAATGTATTCAATATCAGGTATAGTTCAGTCTTCATTTAATTCTTGCAGTACCTTTAAGTCACATCTAAAACAAACGTATAGAATAATGTGACGATCATTTTGCTATTTTTTTTAATAAATGAATAATTAATTTGTACAAAACGCATCAATAAAACAAAACATGAATTGCATGACACCAGACCTTTTTATTTCCTCCTTCTATATTTAATTTGAATGGCACTTTTAGAGCTCCGTACTGTAAACTTGATAATAGTTCACACGATCAAATACCAGGTCAAAGGTCGTGGTACAGTATTGCTCACTGACAGTTGTTGAAAAGGGACGACCCCTCAGTCATACAGCAGTTAAAGCTCTCAGTAGTTTGAAACAGTTAGGCTATTCCCAGTACACGGACAATGGATAAGAAGGATGAAATTAAGGAAAATTATTATTAGAAAGATTGTTGATTAGAAAGAAATCAACAATCAGTGAATTTAAAGGTAGTATCATACTTTGGAAAGACACCAAAACAGAAATGTTCATAGATTTACCTATAACTTACAGGGTATGAAGATGGTGGTGGTAGAAACACACCGTTACATTTTTTTCGCCTGAAATGCTGTATTTATCCAGAAATTAGTCAAACAACGACGGAAAATCTTTTTGATCTTTTAAAAGGTCAAAAATAAAAGAGAAAAGACTTAAGAAATACTTTGGCTGTTTTTCACTGTTTTCTCAAAAGGTGGGCACCGTACGCGTATGCGACCGAAACTTTTCACAGATGACTGTTACTGTATCTGTCTTGATATTTTTGCCCATGAATGTGTATTTCTTTGATAAAAACCAAAGTATGATATTACCTTTAATATCACAAATATGTGTCCCAATTATGTATTATACGACTGACTGTTATACATATGTTAGTATAGGTTCATTACGCACATTTGTTGGTGCCTCAAAACTATTCGTTTCTGATTTTGAACAGACGTCTAGAGATGTGAAATTTATTCACAGAATAAATCATAAATGCATGACACCAGACCTTTTTATTTCTTCCTTCGATATTTAATTTGAATGGCACTTTTAGAGCTCCGTACTGTAAACTTGATAATAGTTCACACGGTCGAATACCAGGTCAAAGGTCGTGGTACAGTATTGCTCACTGACAGTTGTTGAAAAGGGACGACCCCTCAGTCATACAGCAGTTAAAGCTCTCAGTAGTTTGAAAAAGTTAGGCTATTCCCAGTACACGGACAATGGATATGAAGGATGAAATTAAGGCTCTCTTTCCCGATGCGATCAACGGGAAAACACACCAACAGCTGATCGATGAAGACACGGTCAGAGACAGGGAAGTAGGCAACAATTTCTACGACGGCACGAAGTTCATGTGGATTGTGCAGCCGTCAACCTTTCAAGCCCTGAAGAGTTTTGAAGTTCGGGATGACGATGTGTTTCTCATAACCTACCCCAGATCAGGTGAGTCCTTCTGCGTTTTTGCGTGTTTTCATCCGGTGTTTGGCCTAGCCTTAAATCAATATTACCCTTTTTCCAGAGAGGGAGAGCGAAAGAGAGACAACCCAGGCGATCCACTGCTCGATTTAAGTTTATGTAGACTCAGCTAGGTTATATACTACACATGTACTAAGCTTTCAGCTATAAAGGCATAGACCAGGGGAACAAATACGTGCCTGGTCCGTCATGCATCATTGGGGACATTATTTGTTGGTTTGTGTTTGTCATACCACAATTGTATTTTCTGTATACAAAATTTGAACAAGGCCGAACTGGAAGTTTGTCACTTTCTTGCACAAAACAAGTACACATTTTATAGCGAGATTTCGTTTGTAATATTGTTTTAAAGGTATAATACATGATTGGTAACGGCTATAGATCCACACTCACACTTTGCCTAATCAAACATGAACATACGATAACACACCTGTGACGTTTTGAGCTGAGTCTCGAGAAAATAGCGAAAAACAGACTCAATTTTTGTTATCAATTTTTCGGTCGTTAATTCACTCGATTAAAAAAAAATTAATACAGCATTTCAGCTGGAAATAATTTAACGGTAAGGCCTATGTTTCTACCAGCACTATCGTCAAACCCTAATAGTTATACTTAATTCTGTGTACATTTCTGTTTGGTATGTTACCAATCCTGATATACCTTTAAAATAAGCTAAAATGTTCATGCCATGTTTCAATTGTATGCATCTGTACATATTATGCATTGGTGGTTTTGAGACCTCAAAACCACCGTTGAAACTTGATTTTTTTTTTTAAGGAAGTTTAGTCTGCCTGAGTAAGTCTATATTGAATGCAGCCAGAGTGCATGCACAATAAAAAAGGTCACGGTATGGCTGGTATTAAAAAGCAAGCGACACTTGGTGTGTGTAGCCCTGTTGACAGATTAATGTACAATGAACTAGCATACTATGAACGTGTTTGCTTGCAGCATAGCATTATAAATTTGTTGCAGGTTATACAAGTCTTTTCGTCGGTGGCAATCACCGTGGGAAAAATTAAAATGAAAAAGTAATAGTAGAAAAACTACGGAGCTCCATGAGTGCCATTCCACTTATCCAGATAACCACATAAGTTATCTCGCCAAGTCGACTTATTAAGCATTAAAAGTCGACTTATCGAGATAATTTATTCGACTTAGTGAAAACTAAGAAGTCGATATATCCTGATAATAAGGTAAACAAGGTAAACTATCAGGCAGGTCGACAGTATAATGAAAGAAGGAAGTCGACTTGTACATATAGTTTACCTTGTTAAGACGTCTCAATAAAACTGTAAAAAATATAAAAAATTATCAGGATAAGAAGACTTTGAGATGCATTAAAAATCGTTTTAAGTCGATTAAACATAGAACTGAATAAATATAAATATTTGCATTTTCGGTTTACGTAGGGACACATTGGACCATGGAAATGCTGCAGTACATCATGAACGATGGCAAAGAGGATCTCGATCGCACGTTTATGTCCGTCGGATTGGAGTTCACATTGGCACCGAGCCCCTCAGTACTCGATAGCGCCACCCCGGGATACAAGATATATGAACAGATGAAATCACCCAGGTGCATTATGACCCACTGTGCAGAGAGGTTACTACCTCCACAGGTGTTCAAAAAGCAAAGCAAGGTATACTGTCTTCGAGTATAGGGTATTGTGCACATTTCTGAAGATTGACATTATCCAAATTGTTAATGTAAGCCTTTTTAAGTGGGTGTGGGGTGTGGTGTGGCTACAGGCTGTAGATTTAAAACTGTCACCAATGAAAAATCGCAGTCCGTTTTAGAATGATGTTTAGAATAAACTGTAAAATGAGAATATCGATACACGTAGTGATACTTTTGATCTTGTACAGGGTTTCTCCTGATAACTTATTGATTTCTTTTAAAGCCATTAATATTATTCTATATTAACTTACTTTTTTTTAAATTCTAAAATGAGCAAATTTAGCGTTTTCCCTAAACAATTGACCTAGTTCGCTGAATCTGTAAATATTTTTTTTTTTTAACGTGCTGAAAGGTTGTTTACGTGTCACGGAACCCCAAAGACGTATTCACTTCTACTTACTTGATGTGGACATCAGCGGAGAAAGCACCTATACCTACTAATATGGACGAGATGCTTTTTCTTTATTCCTGTGGACGAGGTGAGAGCAATATTCCTGGAAAACTAATTATATAATGACATTTTGACAAAATGACAAAATGAGAAAATGACAAAATGACGAAATGACGAAATGACGAAATGACAAAATGACAAAATGACGAAATTACGGGATGACAAAATGACGAAAGGGCGTAATGACGATATGACGGTTGTGGTTGGGGTTGTTAACGTGATCATGCAAAGCAATACAAATTAATAGCAACACAAATTCAACATAGAAAACGTCATCAAAATAATGACATCAACAAATGTTATTTTAACGTCCATCCGGGCCACTAAATGAATGTCATCTTTTCGTTGTCCAATTTCTCTCAAAACACACAGTCTTCACGAGCTTTGTCAAAAATTACCTTTATATTGCATGTGCTTTTGTTTCAAGGACTTTGTGGATCATGGTATGATCACGTGCTCAGCTATTGGAAACACCGCAAGGATCCTAATGTCTTGTTTCTAAAGTACGAGGATCTCCAAAAGGTTCGTAGAGGGCGCTTCGTTTGTACACAACAGACACAAAAACATGCTTCGAATCGTACTGGTACTACCAATGTTGGCAGCTTTTCAATTGTAAAAAGCTAAACGTAAACAACCATCTTCCGCAGGACCCGAGAGGATCAATATGCAAATTAGCTGAGCATGTCGGGAAGGATCTGTCCGATGACGTCATCGATACAATCACACAGTGCGTGTCCTTTGGTGCTATGCTGAAGGAGTACCAGAAGCTAGATGAAACACTTGGTGAAGAAGGAAAAATTATGATGCAATTCAATCATGCAAACTTTCTCAGAAAAGGTGATCAGTAGGAATAAATCAACAATTTGTGATGTAGATTTTACAAATTCAATATATAATTTGTTACCCACAACTTTGCATTTACAATGGTCGCAGAACAGCACTCACACTTTTTATACAGCATGCACTTATAAACCTTAAGTTAAGTGTTTGGTGGCCATATGGAAACCTTGCTTTCGTTTTTTGAACAGGTCGATTTTAATTGAAATACATCTATCCCCCATTTTGTTTTCGACAGGGAAGGTCGGTGACTGGAAGAACAATTTCACAGTGGCACAGAGCGCCCTCTTCGACAAGATCTATGCTTTGGAAATGGAAGGAAGTGGCCTAGACTTTGATTTTGACCTAGAGTAAGATTTAGCACACGCTCTTTGCCACAAGAAATACCTTTTGTAGTTTGAGTAGTTTTAAGTCAAGTCTATACACAAACCGGCGGAATTTCAATGTCATACAGGAGTGACTTGAAACAAGTCTATGTTAGCCTAGAGACTTAAAGGGTCCCTGCAGTGATTTTGGTCATGTGATTTTTTTTGCCTTCATACAGAGAATATACTGAGAGTTAATGAATAGCAAGTTTTATTTTGGTTTCAAACCAGCAATTGGTTTTCATTTGAATGGCTATCTGCATAATGGGGATTTTCATGCACGCTCATGTGGGGAACCAACAGCAAAAGTATAAAGCAAAAACTTAAAAGATGAAGGACTGGATTTGCAAAATAATTACACCATTAAGAAGGAAAAGGTCTGTCAAAAAAACCTATATAACAACCCCAGCTTTGTGTACATCAATTGGGTTACTGCTCTTAGTTACCCAGATGACATCACAGTTTTCCTCATGAATATGGAAATCCTAATTAGCATACAAACCAAAAAAACCCGTTGTCAACCCTGAAAAAATGAGAGGAAGTGGGTAAAATCACAAGCTCCATAAAACAGTTGCTGTTTGGCACATGTTCCAGCTAGAATATTCCTATTGCAGAAACCCTTTAAATGTTGTATAAAGTATACTAAAATACAAATGAAATACCATCATTTAAAACAAAAGAGATTTAGAGTAGACAATTATATGAATTTGACCTGATGATTAATCTTTTGTAATCCAATTTTACATAAATTTTAACTCATATTTAGAGAATTAGGAGAGTGACTTACATACGTGAGATAAATTAGAAGAAAGGATGTGTGACTATAAAAAGTTGACAAGGAGGATAACTTGTAATTGTGCCGTAGGCATTTTGATTTTGATTTGATTTGATTTTACAGCAAAACAACGTGTGGAACTAGATCAAGGCCAAATAATTTGTATGATTGGATAAAAGCACTACACTAATCAATTGTGTATGCATTGTATTACTTAGTTATAACTTCTGATCATGCATATTCATGCGGCTGTCATTGTTATGTAAATTATTATGTTAATTAACGTTTGATATACTTGCATTCTGATTTGTTCGTATCTGAAAGCAATTATGTCGGTAAGTTCATAGATATATGAACTATATAATTATAACAAATGACGAATGTTTCAAATTCATAGAATGTTAAGAATAATTTCATTTGGTGACAGCTGGACTGTTCCATTGCACTGGGCTTCGCCTCGTGGTAAATGGAACAGTCCATCTCTCACCTCTTGAAATTATTCTTACCATTCTACTCATTAGCACTCATTATTCGTATGCTAGCTTGCTTTAACGTACCTACGAATAAATATGACGATCTCTAGAGCTAGGTGCAGTCTTGTTGATATAACGACCTAAGACAACACAATGAAAAAATTAATAAATCAGGACACCAGAGCTTTCGATTCTTTTCCCAGATTTAGTTTCAATGGCACTTTCAGAGCTCCGTACTGTTAAATTATGGACTTCGTATAGTTGGCACGATCGAATACCATAACAAATGTCCTTGTACGGTATATATCACTGCTGGTTGTTGGCAAAGCGTCGATCACTCACTCATTCAGTACTTGAAACTCTCAGTGGGTTTAATTAGTACACGGACAATGGATATGAAGGATGAAATTAAGGCTCTGTTTCCCGATGTGATTAACGGGAAAACACAACAACAGCTTCTCGATGAAGACACGGTCAGAGACAAGGAAGTAGGCAACCATTTCTACGACGGCGCGAAGTGCATGTGGATAGTGCAGCCGTCAAACTTTCAAGCCCTGAAGAGTTTTGAGGTTCGGGATGATGATGTGTTTCTCATAACCTTTCCCAGATCAGGTGCGTGTGTTTGTCTCTCATTATGGGCATTGTTTGTTTGTTTGTTGGTCTTCATTGTGTTCGACTTTTGTTTCCTGGTTAATAATTATTATTAATTAACAATTGTGTCTTTCTATTTTGTCAGAATTAGCTTTACAGGGTGTTATTTGGCCTAACTCAATTTAAATACCTCTTCTCCATAGAGAGAAGAATGCAGATCAAGATTCCATGTTCGATTTTCCTGTACTTTTACACTAAAGGTTAGATTAGGGAGTTTTATGGTAGTTTAGTTATAGCTTTGAGCTAAAGCATATTCCAAAGAAACAAACAACTCGAGCTGTTGTAATAACTATATCATGTGCCTGGTCCTACGTGCATTTTAGGGATAACATTGGTTCATTTGTGTTATTCATACCATATTGTTGCGTACGAGGTGAGAACCATATGCAAAAGCAAAGTTGACGTTTTTCAATTTATAGCACAAAAGAAGTAGGCCTACATGTATACAGGTTTCGTTTGTAGTAATGGTTGATAAAGTAATGTGATATAGCATAAAGTTTAGTGTTTATTCCATGTATCATTATGTTGTATATGTATCTACCTCTACATAATTAATATTATGCATTTTTGGTTTAATGTTGGATTCTCAAAAACGTCCCTTAAACTGGTTTTGAAGGAATTTAGTCGACCCCAGCTAGTAAGTCGGTATTGTGTTGGAGCAGCGCATGCAAGGTACAAGGGTCATTACATGTCAAGTAATGCAAACGATACATGATGTATTGACAACGTACAACGTACAGCGTACATTACAGCGTACATTTCAACGTACAGTGAACTGGACGTGTTTGCGTCTAGCATAGCATAATTTATTAAGAGGTACAATACAATAGTTGGTTAAGGTCACAGCACTCCCACTCTGTCTGATCCAGCATGTACATATAAGAAAAAAATGTCATTCAGATATCAGAGCCACGAGAAAATAGCGAAAACCCGACTCAGCTAGTTTGTCTTATAAAACATAAGAATGGTTAATCCACCGAGATCAAAACTGTTTTCGGTCTTATTTAGTTTTACGCATTTTCCGGATAAATGCACCATTTCAGGCAAACACATTTTAACGGCATGTGTCTACCAGCACCATTTTCATTCCCTGAAATGTATACGTAAATCTGTGAACATCATCCCTGCTTCGGTATGTCACCAATCTTGCACTGTACCTTTAAAGTCGCTTGGAAGAATTACAAAGAAATTGTAACGAGCCCAAAAGGTCTGTATTAACATATGAGATATTGATGAATGCCACTTGCTTTGAGTTGATGAAGCATAACAACAGCCGTCAAAATGTACCTACCCCGAGAGTCCAGTCCCTATGTAATAAGTCATAAATTGATTTTAAAATTGGAACATACTCTGTTTAATGGAAATTGATACCATTGGTCGGGTGTGAATACAAGTTGCATAGGCGTATTTCTCAGATGCGTTTAAAACGAGAAAAATTCATTTGTTTTGTGGCAGGCAGACATTATTACGTCCAACTTTGCATTTTCGACTTATGCAGGGACACACTGGACCATGGAAATGCTGCAGTACATCATGAACGATGGTAGAGATGACTTTGATCGTACGTTTATGACGACTGGATTGGACTTAACGATGGCACCGAGCCCATCAGAACTCGATAGCACCACCCCAGGATACAAGATATATGAACAGATGAAATCACCCAGGTGCATTCTGACCCACTGTGCAGAAAGGCTACTACCTCCACAGGTGTTTGCAAAGCAGAGCAAGGTATACTGTCTTCGAGTAAAGGGTATTGTACGAATTTCTGAAGATTACAAAATTGGCATTGGCAAATTTTAAATGCGTGAAGGGAGGGCTTTGGGAACATAATAGGAACGTAAACTTGGTCCCAGGCTGTCATAGATCCTACAATATTATGTTATATATCCTACAATGCAACAGCCATATGCCGTTACCGACCAATGATGCGGATACATGTTAAACTGTCACCAATGAAAATCAATTGACCGATTAAGCCCGCCCTATTTTGCATTGACCAATCACAGCCACGAAAATCTGATCACCATTTGCAGCAGCCATTTTGGTGATCTCATGCTGGAGATCGCGGTATTGATTACAGCGGTGTTTACATTTACGTACTGGAAAAACAATCAATACCATCCTCTGCAAGTGCAACACAACTTCAAAAGTACAGTGTCTTTCTGCTACAAATTGATGGTGTTTATATTTCCATTGTAATTTTGACTCTCGATGGCTTGATAAGAGAGGAAATGTATACATTTATGACCTTTTCACAAAACCAGAGTCCAATGGAGAGAGGTGCTTAAGTGATGGTTGGGTTGAGGGCGTGCAACACGTGTGGGCGATCGTGATACATTTATACGCGCGCGCGTGTGTACGGGTGTCCGAGTCGTTGCTTGGCAGTTGCTATGGTGGGCGTGGGCGGTGTTTTATCATTTTAATGATAAGTCAACTAGAGTAAAAATAATGAGAAAACCATAAACCTATTTCATTGACACCATCGGTTTTGTTTTGTTTTGTTTTTGAACGTGCTGAAAGGTTGTTTACGTGTCACGGAACCCCAAAGACGCATTCAATTCTACTTTGTTGATGATGAGAGCATTGGAAACACCACCTACATCTACTGATATGGATGAGATGCTACTTCTTTATTCATGCGGACGAGGTGAGCCTGACGGAGAAATATTCCTCAAAAACTAACGAAAAGGGTGACGGTGACGGTGACGGTGACGCGTGTGACGGCGACGGCGACGGCGACGCGTGTGACGGTGACGGTGACGGTGACGGTGACGGTGACGGTGACGGTGACGGTGACGGTGACGGTGACGGTGACGGTGACGGTGACGGCGACGGCGACGGCGACGGCGACGGCGACGGTGACGGTGACGGTGACGGTGACGGTGACGGTGACGGTGACGGCGACGGCGACGGCGACAGCGACGGCGACGGCGACGGTGACGGTGACGGTGACCGTGACCGTGACCGTGACCGCCACCATCACCGTCACCGTCACCATGACGTTAATGGTGATGGCTATCGGCGATCGGCGACGGTGACAGTGATGGTGATGGATTGTGATAGATGGTGATGGATGGGGAATGTGCCATGCAATAGGCCTTATTTACGGTGCATTCATCCTGCATTCGAAGCATAGCAACAAAACCGAAGCTCGGATTCAAAACAGTCTGGTACCTGTTTTCTTTATAGAATGGGTGTTATCTTTTCCACTGGGTATACGAGAAAAGTAACAAAATGGATGCGTCAAGAATAAGGCCTATACATATGTACATGTTACAAGGCAATACAGATGGTTTAAAATCAAACAAAATAAAGTCGATAAATATATAAATGAAATATGGTTTGTTTAAAGGACTTTTTGGATCATGGTATGATCACGTGCTCAGCTATTGGAAACACCGTGAGGATCCTAATGTCTTGTTTCTGAAGTACGAGGATCTTCATAAGGTTCGTAGAGGGCGCTGTATTTGCATGTTTTCCCCACATACGGTCAACAGAGGGCGCAAACGTGTAATTTAGAAAAAGGGCAGATTGCACTTTAATAACCATGCACCCGTTCAATTTGTCTCCAATAGCATTGATTTGCATTGATCATTATCGTATGCCAACAATTAATACATAGATAATTATTTTATTGCCGGATACACGGTCGAGTGCTTTTCAGGAGAACGTTTCGACTAGCTTGCGCTCTAGTCCTCATCAGGAGACTAGAGTAAGCTAGTCGAAACGTTGAGACCTTACGAGAAGTGCGAACTATATAGAAGTGCGAAAGTACGAACGATTCTTACACGGTGTTTCCGCAAACCGATCCACATTCAATTTTCACCATGTAAAGCCTCAAATATTTTAATGATGTTTATTATAATAAAATTGATAATTTGTAATTGCAATTGAACAACGTGTGCATAAGCCCCTATAAATGTTTTCACTGATACTGAGTTAATTATTATCACTTTTGTTTTTAAATTGTAAAACGCTAAACGTAAACACCAATCTTCCACAGGACCTGAGAGGATCCATATGCAAATTACCTGAGCATGTCGGGAAGGATCTGTCAGATGACGTCATCGATAAGATAATACAGCGCGTGTCCTTTGGTGCTATGCAGAAGGAATACCAGAAGCTGGAAGAAACACTTGGCGAAGATGGGATAATGAAGACTCGATTCCAGAATGTGAAATATCTTAGAAAAGGTAATCAGTAGAATAAAATCGACAATTTATGAAAGAAACATCGCTGATTTGTGTACCACCCAGCACTGGCGAATGTATGACACGATTCATATTATATATTAATAACGTACAGATGGGAACCTTACAGACTGTTCTGTTCTGATTTTGAGAGTTCTACAAACGTCTAGATATGTGAAATTTATCTACAGAATAAATTATCGGTTGATGATTATCAAAATAATACGAATATATGTCATTTTTGAGATAAATATTTCTATTTCGTTTGAAAATGTTAAGTTGTTTAAATGCAAATTTAAAACCTCGCTTTCGTTATTTCATTTTGAAAGTGTTTTTTTTTTCATTTACTCCTTAGATGGCTTTTGTATATTCATTGGTTAGGCAATTAAGCAAGTATGGTTTCGTTATTTGTTTGTTGTTTTGACAGGGAAGGTTGGTGACTGGAAGAACACTTTCACAGTGGCACAGAGCGCCCTCTTTGACAAGATTTATGCTTTGGAAATGCAAGGAAGTGGCCTAGACTTTGATTTTGATTTAGAGTAGGATCTATGAATGATTTTCTTGTCATGGCTGGATGGAAACAATGTATGGTAGCCTAGAGACCCAACGAAGTAATTATACTGCACTTATGAACAATTTTTTAAGAGAATAAGACCAGAGAAAAAAACAACCATTATATTTGGCTTGATGTTCAACCTTTTGTAATCCAATGGGAGATTTTTGAGACGTTGGCTGCATCAGACTTAAGTCTCTTTTTGCTATCATATTGTGATAGAATGGCGTAGTTGGATTCTGCATAACAAAATGAGTAAAAACTGTCGTGTTTGTAGCGTGCACGTGTGACTGTCATGTGAGATGGATTTCGTTAAAGGTAGTATCACCATTTGGTTTTCATCAAAGAAATACACGACAGATAACAGTCATCTGTGAAAATTTCAGTCCCAAAAGGTGCCCGTTTTTTGTTTTTTTTAGATAACAGTGAAAAACAGCCACGGTATTTCTGAAGTCTTTTCTTTTTTCTTTTTGATCTTTTAAAAGATCAAAACGATTTTCGGTTGTTGTTTGTCTAATTTCTGGATAAATACACAATTTCAGACGGAAATATTTTAACGGTATGGTTTCTACCAGCACCATCTTCATACCCTGTAAGTTATACGTAAAATCTGTGAACATTTCTGTTTTGGTTTCTTACCAAAGTATAATACTACCCTTAAACTACCGGTTTATGTTTATTTGTCATTGCCGACTTTGAGACGAATAAAACAGAAACATATTGATTAATAAACTGTAGAATTCCATAATGCTGTGTGTACAATGGTTATAGTGTAGGACTTCAATTTTCAATGGTCCAATACAAGATACTATAACCTTTATACAATCATGTACGTCCAAAACAAACATTGGTTCGGTCAAAGTGCTGGCTGTTCAAAAGTGCACAAGTTTCATAAGTGCACGAGTCTAGCAACTCCGGCCCAATAATTATAGAAAAATCTCCTGGTTTAAATTTGTCAAGGAAGAGAGGCGTACACGCGATGAAATTAAACCGTGCCGGCGGCACGCGGTCCCGGTGGCCGCACCGTGACTCTGCCGCCAAACCCCCGCCTGGATTCTCGTCGACGGACGGCGGCTGGGCGTGGATGGTGTGCTTGGCATGTCATGTCTGCCACATCATTACTAATGGCTACATCTTATCTCTGGGAGTCTTCTACATCGAATGGAAGGAATATTTCGAAACATCAGCTGCAGCGTCTAGCTGGTTGCTCAGTATACCGTGGCTTGTAGGCGGTGTGTTAAGTAAGTTTTTCTCAGGTCTGTCCTTAAGGGCTATATCGGTGACCCAGCTCCACGTTAATCAGTGAAAAGTCAGGCGAACCTCAAAATGTAGATTTTCACCTGAGATTAAGAAGAAGTTTTCAACAGTAAGAGCGAGTTAGGCCATTCGGAAGTCACTTTCCTCAAATGTATAGCAAGTTCTTAATATTTGTATATCTAGGCTAAAAACAATCGTTCTAGCTGATCTCTATGGTCGACGAAGTTTGAATAAGCTGCATAGGATTCTCTATTCTATTCAACTGTAATAGGATACAACCTCAAAGGTTTGACCTCATCGTGCATGCACACTGTGTATTAACCGTTGTATGTTAATAGTTATTTATGTAAATAGATCAGTATATCGGCGTTGCAGGGTCAGTCGAAGGTTGAACCTTGAACGTTGATAGCGATGGCCTTCGCCCCGAAGCCGAGAAAAGTTCGTAAGTTCACACTGATTCAGATGTCTGCTGTCGATGGCCACTATGAATCGCAGCCAAAATCCCAAGCTACGAAATGTCTTAATAGGAAGGTGTCCCGTATTTGAATACTGTAAATTAAAGTTGAATAATTTATATCTACAGGTCCGACAGCAAGTTCTTTAGCTCAGGCCACTGGCGCCCGTAGACTGTCTATGATGGGTGCCGCTGTCAGTGGCCTTGCAACGATTCTTGGCTCATTTACCAATTCCATGTGGCAGCTTTACCTATGCGCAGTGTTGTCTGGTAAGATTTGGAAACTGTTACATACTCGAAAGTAAGTAATGCATCACAATTAAACCTCGAATGTAATCACGTTTGCTCTCAAAATAGTACTCAGGTATAGAAGTGGGTTGTTTTCTCGCCTTTCACCTCTGGAGACCCGAGTTCAAGTCCGGCTTGGTCCACAAGTGGATTGGGTTTTCAGTCCCTATACCTGATTCGGTGGGTTTTACCAAGAATATTACTCTGGGGTTTATCTCCCACCTCTAAAACTATACCTTCTTCTCATAATTTTTCCATAAAAAAGTTTTCATCAGGCTTTCGAGCTAGGGCTCTTTTGAGGAATCCTTGGTGTTATATCCAGAAATAAATAATAATAATAATAATAATAATAATAAGATAAATTCTTTGCTTTATCTGTCAAATTTAGGCATAGGGTCATCAATGGTAGTACCGACAAGTATCGTCATGGTCTCCAAGTACTTCCAAAAACGCTTCGTGTTTGCCATCGGTATAAGTTTATTTGGAGTGAGCGTTGGCCAGTTCATCTTCCCTCCTCTGATTCGCATTTGTATCTCAAGTTATGGATGGAAAGGCGCCATGTTTATCATTGGTGCCGTGCAGATGAATGGGATGGTGGCGTGCGCCCTCTACCGACCGCTCAAGACTAAGCCAGATCGCCATCGTGTGGAACTCGAGAGTCTTGCGAAAGATGTGGTAGAGACCGACGAAACGCCGAACCGCACTTCAACGACTCAAGAGAATAAACTCTTAAAATGTCTTGCATATGTATTAAAGGTACTCAGTAACATTCCCTTGGTGTTGGTCATGCTAGTCTTCTGCCTATACTCAATTGGCCTCATTATCAATCTTGGTCATCTCGCAGCCAGGTGTACGGAAGCTGGTTGGACTAAAGACCAAGGTACTGCGCTTCTGACAATATTCGGAGCATTCTCCATGTTGGCAAGAGTTTCTCACGGATGGTTCGTAGACCGTCAGTACATCAGCATCAACAAACTTTTCTTTATTGTCCTCTTCGGTGCATCTTTGGTAACCTTCCTGAACCCTGTATCGGACAGTTACGTCTTCCTGGTGGCCTGCACGTGTTTGCTGGGTGTATGTCTTGGCATGGCTTCTCCTCTGTTGTTAGCACTTGTGAAAGACGTAGCTGATGAGCAACATGTGGCAGCGGCAATGGGTTTAGCTGTCGGGTCCTACAGTATCTCCAATGGAGTGGGTTCGGTAATTGCAGGTACTAGAAGGTCAACTTCAACCCTTTTTTTCCCCGCTTATTATTAATGTTTCTTAATGTAAAGCAGAGTGTACACTGTCAACAGTTTGGGTAACATTTTCGCTAACATGTCGATCAAGCAAATGTTGGTCGGGAATGGTGTCGGTGTTCATGAAGCAAAACGAGTTGGGTAACATGTCACCTAACTGTCTCTCAGATGTTGACGAAGTGGAATTGCATTTATTTCGCCGACATAATGCCGACATTTCCAATCAAAGTGTTTTATACATTCACATGTACAAAACATCACTAACTTTCTGACTGTCTTTTACTTGATCCAATAGGTAAAATACACGACTTGACAGGAAACTACGTCGCGACATTCGTGTGTGGAGGAGCAGTGCTTTTATCTGCGTTATTAGTCTTCGTCGTGGTCGTAATTTTGAAAAGAAGACAAGAACTGGCACGACGGCAAAGATTCGCGTGCCCGTGATGCTACTGTTGGCTCGACCATCTAGTAACATCTAAGACTATCTAGATATAAATTATTAATTAATGTTAAAGTGGAAAAAGGTTTTCCATTCTTATAAGTGACGATCCTTCTCTATTTTCAAATGAAGAAGATGAAAAATCATGTAATTTACATTTTAGGCTATGCACGGTGGAAGTACTAGTCTTGGTTCATGACGTTATTGGTGTGGATTCTCGAACCGCACTGACCGGCACGTACGGACACATGTACGTACAGGTGATCCGCACACACATTCGCACGAACCTGTCACTAACAACGTCTTGGGAATCCTGTAAAATCTCCCCCCGCAAAATGGGGGAAACACACTGCACATGCGTTATACTTTCGAAGTCAAGCACAGCCAACATGTACATGTCAGCGTCCATAATTGACATAATTTTAATTTATTGAAATGTGAACATAGAAACAAAAATGAAGCAGGATTCAAACCATGGAAATATAATCGCTAAATTTGAAACTCAGGTATGAAAAATGTCGTGTTTTTAATCCAAACAAGTTTTATTCCTCCATATTCATAAACAACATACATTCCAGAAAATTGATATGGCAGCCATTTATAGTTTTCATATTACTCCCCGCACGTATAAAACCAAATTTTGTTATTATACCAAGACTAGATTACTTTTTGGAAAGGCTAAATCACACTTAGAAAGGAATATACATAATGAAATGAAAGGCTGAGGAACGACAACGAGAAGAGGGGTGTAAGGAAGTATAATTATGGTAAGGGGAAAAGGGACAGTGGGATGTGGCTGGCTGTGGATAGAGGAACAGGGATGTCGGTCCTGGAAGACCGAACATACCCAATTGCACTACCAAGTGCCATGCTGAATGGGGCAGGGCATTAATGGGTGTGGTCCTGGAAGACCACACATACCCAATTGCACTACCAAGTGCCATGCTGAATGGGGCAGGGCATTAATGGGTGTGGTCCTGGAAGACCGCACATACCCAATTGCACTTCCAAGTGCCATGCTGAATGGGGCAGGGCATTAATGGGTTTGGTCCTGGAAGACCGCACACACCCTATTGCACTGCCAAGTGCCATGTTGGATGGAAGAAGGCCTTATAATGGGTGGAACTTCCCCTGAAAATCAAGCCTTGGAGGTTGCAGGGGTGTCTGTAAGTCTGGATAGGGCTTTCTGGGATGGCTCTGACGGGTGTTATGGAGAATATTATCGCTATCACTTGTGATTCTGAATAAAAAGGGGAAAGTGATCACAAGAACATCTTGATCATGAGTACGTGTATCAATGCTAAGGGAATTCTCCTTTAGAATTGAGTATCTGGGAGGAGAACGATTTATGTCAAGCAAGCTTGAGGTGTTTCCCCTAGCAAACAAATATTATTTTAAAGCATGTCCATGTGTAGAGAAATCTGGTAAATTATATGAAATGTGTCAGCCACAAAAGTGTCACAGCACTAAACTCACATTAGCCCGTCTAACAGATAAACATTATTGTTAAATTAAATATGACATTCTTTGACAGATCCCCTTGTAGTCTGTAAGGGAAACTGACATCATCGGCTGTATACAGATAGTGTAATCCTTAAAATTCGTTGGGACGATTAACATCGCATTTGGGAGAGTACATGTATTTGTCTGTAGTAATTTTATTTCGTGAAAATAATATACCAAATCGTTTATGGAACCAGTGGCTGATTTCACAAAGCACTAAGATTGATCTTCAGTGTGAATTCATCTTAATTGAATTGTGATGTCACAATACAAATCACTATGGTGATACTGAACAACTCATCTTAAGATTAATCTTGGTACTTTGTGAAATCCAGCCCAGCACCGGGAATATCTTCTACCAATACAAACCCATTTACACCCCCACCTCCATACACAAAATATTAAGCTAAGTAAAAATTGTATGTACACCAGCAAGTAAATTACTGGAATTACTGAATGCATAACAAAACTAGGTTAAAATTCTTCCCCATATAGTAAATTTTAACACCTTGTACCCAAACAAAATACCCAAGATGTTCGATATTTTTTTTTAACCGTACAAGTAAATCGTTGAAATTAAACAAGTACCTCAAATGTTTCCACCAAAAGCAAACGAAATGTTTTTGCAATTATTTTCAAACACCACTCAAAGTTTAAGATAAGCCAGTTTAACAGCTTGTACTCAACATAAACTACTGGTACTGACTGAATACATAACAAATCTTACGGTAAAGTATCATTATAAAAATATACGTCAAATTGTACCCAAACAGAGCAAACGTGATATTGATGCAGTGTAATATTTACCCTTCGCCGTCCATAATTGTAGACAAATCTTAAGACATTGTACGCAACATAAACATCCAAAGATGCTCAATGTAGTTTGACACTAAAATGTGACAAAATCTAACACCTTGTACCAAACAAAATATCCGAAGATGTTCATATGGTTTGAGAAATCATACTTATGACCTTTTAATTACCTCAAATGTTACATTTTATGTTGCTATTACGACCCCTTCACCTGTGAAATATATTAATCTTGTCGAAGCATCAAATCGACACTTCATGTTTTGCTTTGTCCTTAAGCTAAAAATAGCTCCAAAATGCAAGATTCATTGCGATCACCAACAGACTGAAGCGGCCACAAGGGGGCGCACTGTTCGCTGCACACGGCTCGTCGGCATCAAGGCATGCTGCGTAGCGGACGGCATACGCGATGTAGTTCTGCTCATGGACGCCGTGGAAGAGATGCGACATAGGGCCATTGGCGTAGATGGCCACGTCCTCACCACCGTGACTTTCGGAATCCCTGGGCACAATGGCTGGTTGCTTGAAGTCGTCATCTCCTGGAATCATATGGATCAAAGCCACTACTGGTCAGGAGCCAGTCTTTAGTGTATACTGTAGCCGTATAAAATTACTGAACTGTTTGGAATCACATGTGTGGTCGTACCTAGCCTCTGCCTAGTGGCTTCAGCAAATTTCCATAGACTTGCGGGGCATAGACAAGTAATTTAGATTCGGCTAAGCTTGAGACTGCCATTTAATGGTTTGTGGTATTGGAAAACCATAGAGGACTACGAGCGTTAAAAAACTTAGGTAGGTGAAGACGCACTCACCGGTGTTCACAGTCGTCAAGTTTCGCCTGGTTCCCACGGACAAGTAGCTGTCTTTCTCTACCTCTCCTCCGGGCCCATCGGCATAACCCAGAGACGTGTATGGCATACCATCAGACGATATCCCTTCATCGTACAATCCTGGCAGAATGAATGCACACCCATGACTATTATACAAGTCCGCTGGTCTCATCTCGCATGCTGTTGGCTCAACTTGGCAGCTACAGGCTTAAAAAAAACTTACAAACAGTGTGCCCAGATGATGATAGATGGTTCGGCCACAACCTTCAAAGGCTTAAAGCTGCACCATGTTGGCAATGGAAGGTACCATAATTATCTTACACAAATCGAATTGAACATACTCCCTACCTAAGATTGGATTTCCTCTGGAAGGATAGGTTCCGAGGGTGAAGGCGTGGCTGTGGTCAGCTGTGACGATGACCAGCGTGTCCTCCTCATTGGTCAGCTCCATTACCTTGGCAACGGCCTCCTCCATAGCGAGGGTGTCAACCAATGCTCTCTTTGCATTCCCATCATGATGGGCGTGGTCGATACGTGCACCTGACAAGTTTGAATAGATTTTCTAATTAAAACATTACCCATCCAGCCTATCCCATCCTGTACCATCCCAACCCATTCTATCCCAACCAATCCCATCCATTATGTCATAATCATAATATGCTCACCTTCTACAGCAAGAATAAAACCGTCGGGATCTTTCTGGAGAATCTTGATGGCCTTCTCCACCATTTGGGCGATAGAGGGCTCCCCTGCCGTGTCATCCTTCCGGTCTAGTTCATAGCTCATGTGACTCCTCTCAAACAGACCTGGAGCAGTTAGTGAAGTTGGAAATACATTTTTATATTCCGAGAGAACTTTATTCAGTGTTTAATTCTACGTATGAACTTGTCTTGAGATTTCATTTTTACGGGGTGGCAAGATAATATGACACTTCAGAGAAACTACTCAGTCAACATCTCAAGGAGAATCTTACTTCATACATTCTACTGGTTCGTATTTTGCGCTCAAGGATGAAACTCAAGAACTTTGAAATACACTCTTTTCCCAACCATGACGATGTGTATGACATTGTATATGGCAGTGTGTGTATGGCATTGTGTGTAACACTGTGTATGACATTGCCATTGTCATTGTACATGACATTGTGTATGACATTGTGTATGACATTGTGTATGACATTGTGTATGACATTGTGTATGACATTGTGTATGACATTGTATATGACATTGTATATGACATTGTATATGACATTGTATATGACATTGTATATGACATTGTATATGTCATTGTATATGACATTGTATATGAAACTGATGTGTATGACATTGTGCATGACATTGTGTATGACACTGTGTGTATTAAAAGTGATATGAATAATGAAAATGCCTTTAACTTACCAATCAGGTTGTCAGTATCATTAGGGTTAACATTGTTGAAGTCCTGAAGATTCCATACGTATTTAGAACGATCTGCTGGCTTATTACTCAACCACTCGTCTGCAGGGAAAAAGATTTCGAAAAAGTGTGTCTGCCAGATTTGAAAAATAATTGATAAGGTGATTCCATAAAGAGACAAGTTAAATAATAGATTAAATGCTTGTTGAGGGGACAGTTAACTTGAACATTCCAAAGAGACGTGTTAGCATCCTTTCATAAGTAGGGTATAGAGAACACCTACAATCATTGGTCGAAGAGGTACGATTGTGCTTGTCACTGCGTTATTAACACCATTCAGACGTTATACCAACGCCTCTTAACTTCTTTCACTGAGTGGGCATTACCTATGATGTTACGACCGTCCTTCCTTTTTCCCACCTTACTGGGATATTCAGGGTCTGACATGTTGATGGTTGTCAGCTCTCGACGGCCACCACCTAAAACAACCTGCGAAATGATTGTAATCACTCTTACTATTAAAATGGCAACAGATATACAGCCACATTTCAGAAAATAATGACAATGATGGCACGAAACCTTCAAAAAGCAGAAGAAGAACCAGGCTGAATGCGACTGGAAAAGACAAGTTTGAGCTGTCAAAACCCGCCAACATTGCTACAACATGAGCATATTGCAGCATATGAGCAAATCGGGCTTAACAGGCCAGATAAGAGCATACTTAAAGCTAAGGTAGTCTTGATTCAGATACAAAACTTAGGGATTTTACTCTACAATAATGTTTAAAAGCAAACGGAAGATTTCCTGATGAATTTTTCGTGTCACTTTTACCTTGAAAAAGTGACCGTTCTCTGCTAGCTGCGACCCTGTGTCCTTGCAGCCCTTGCTCGCCTCCTCTGCGGGGATGTCTGCATCACTCTCCCAATAACGATTGGGTACGTGTGCGTAGAAGCCGGCTGGCGTAGCGTGAGTCACGCGTGATGTCGTCACGAAGCCAGTGGCTTTGCCTCGGTATGTCAAGACGAAAGAAAGCTTGAACAAGGTATCAAGCATAAAGTCACTCACTGGTCCATTGCTAATACCTTAGTGCTAAGTTAATCACAGTTTTTTTTTCAAACCCTTATACTTGCTATTTTTTATGTTAATCGCCCAGCATAAGGCCCCAGCAGGCCACTCAAAGTGAGGGCTAAATAGAGCAAGCAATATAACAGAAGAATTAGCATAATACATTCAAAGAAGAAGAGAGATGTGCGTTTACGTTACGCTTAAACGTACGCTTAAAAGTCATAAGAGTGAGGGAAACAGATTGCAGGTAAAGAGTTCACTAGCGCGGGAAAATGCTGGAAGAGTAACGCACAGTATTGGCTTTGTGTGCCACAGGTGCATATGGTTGCAAGCAAAACGTGTGGTTCGAGCCTTGGGACAATCTCTGGCAACCAAGGCAGAGATACCGATGCAGCATCGTCCATAATAGTACCTGTTCAAAAAGGCCACTGAGGCCACAGAGCGGCGGTGTAAAAAGGGTTCATGGCAAAGATGAGACCGAACCAAGGACCACCAAATTGATGGCTCGCCACTGGATTCTGTCCAACAACGCCAGATGACAGGGTGGAGCTCCAGCCCAGATATGGCTACAGTACTCCATGACGGGACGTATTGTAGACTTGTAGGTATGACTGAAGTGTTCATATCAAACGTCCAGATAATAGTCCATATTTTGACAACAATATGTTACAAAATACATTAAACCCACCTGCTCTGTTGGCTAAGACGAGAAAGGAGTCTTCAGCAGTATTATTCTTGGAGGATTCACAGTTTCCCATCAGTGCATTGGCATCTAGGCCTATGACAGCATCGTTGGTCTTTGTACCACAGAAGATGGCCGTGGAAGCTGCGCCCGAGGATACCACTTGCTTGTCCACACCGTATGTCTGACAGTGAAAGAAAGTGAAATACTTAAGCTTGCGTAGTCATTGGGTACGATATAACATACCTATTCCAGTCAAGATATATGCCTATTTAGTTGGTTGCTTACCTGAATATCGTAATCTGGTGTTGCACACATGAGTGGGACCGAACACATGTAAACATTTGTTTAATACAAGTCCTGTAATAAGCTGCTGCAAACTGCAGCAGTTTATGAACTGAACTATTTGAAACGCTTGCAGTTTGCAGGGCCTGACGCGTTTCGATCCTAGCAGGATCTTTCTCAAAGGCTAAATGACAAGAAGACAAGATCATGCAAGTAAAGATAAACATAAAATGATGAGAGGATCGGACCAAAAGGGGTGTGTGTGTGTGGGGGGGGGGGGGGGGGGCGTCGGGAGTTGGTTGGTGGGGGTAGGTCAGCCAAAGAGAGGTTGGGTAGGCAAGATCAAAGGTAGCAAACGACAGAGGGGTGGGGAAGAATGGGGCTGGGGAACTTAGATTCAAATGAAGTTAATTAGAGGATCAAAAAGGATTTTACAAAACGATAGCAATGTTCAAAATATATGATCACTTTTCAGAAAGTACATTTCCCGCTCTTTCAATTGATGCCTCAGTCAGGAGAAATGACCAAGGGATAACGGAGAAATTTTGCATTTAAATATGAATTTACATTTCCATGTTTATTATCATGTTTTCACACATGATAATATCACATATTTAAGTCTGATTAAGATATGGTAAATCTCGGTTTAATTGTTTGTTTGTTTGTTTGCCCTGTAAGTCACGTGATGGCATGTAAACATTATAGGTCGTGCAATCGGCCTACGTTTTGACTACCACTGAAGTGTACGTGCCCGGATGCTTGTAATAATACCTGGCTCACAGCACTCCTAATACGAAAACCCAGACACATTGTTCATTGAAATTTCGTTTTTCGTGTTTTGTTTCATGCCTGACCGATTTTGAAGTCTGATTAAACTTTGGTAAATCTCGAGTTGCTTTTTTTTTCTGGGACGCCTTGTAGGTCACGTGATGGCATGTAAACATAGGTTGCAAAATCGGCCTACCTTTTGACTAACACTAGAGTGTGCGTGTCGAATGCTTGCATGAGTGACATTGATTTAATACCAGGCTGCTAACTTTCTTTAATACGAAAACCCAGACACATTGTTCAATGAAATGTACAGATGTAAAGGCCAATATGAGGCCGACTATGTGCTAAAGTAAATGTATTTATAAGTATTAGGGCACAAGGTCACACTATATTACGGAGCTCCGCGAGTGCCATTGCATTGGATCCCAAGCCGTCATTTTTAGAGGTCTTGTCTCGATAATTCAATTAAATTCAATTTGGTTAGTGAAATAAAAACTCCCATTTCGCAGCAATAAGCATGATTGCGCGGGCTTATATGCAGAAAAGAATTCTGAAATATTACCCGCCTGATATGGTGTATTTATCCATAAATGAGTCAAACAAAGACGGAAAACAGTTTTCATCAAGATCATATAAGATCAAACCCATTTTTTTTTTTTTTAAGGAAAAAATTGAGTTAGTTTTCCGCTATTTTCTTGTGACTCAGATGTCAGACTACTTTCAAGGTGTGTTGTTTCATGTACAAGTTGGATTATACAATGTGTGGGTGCTGTTGAATTTGACCAATCATGTTTATTATTTTATCTTTAAGACAGAATGCTATAATAAGGTCGAGGCGCTTTATCGTTTTTTAAAGTTCCCGTCATGCGTACAAATAATGAGTATTCGAAACATTCTGTTCACCACATACCTGGACTACAGTGATGGAGATATCATCGTATAGTATATTACCTTTGATAGAGCCACATCGGAGAACTCTTCCCACTTCAGCACCGTCTCCTCACCGGGCATACCCGCCTGCTGCCCCTTGAAGATCCTTGCCGCAGTCACGGTGGAGATACCCATGCCGTCCCCGACAAATATTACCACGTTCTTGGCCACATTCGTATTCAGTGTTCGCTCTCTGTGCAGGGCTTTCTGTAGAGTCAGCTTTGCAGAATCTTTCCAGAACTGAGCATCTGGAAACAAATATTCAGAAATAAGATAACGATTTTGACTTAACGCCATTACTTGAATAATCATCAAAGAACCACATGGGAGTCTGACTGAATTTCAAGTCATTAGAAAGTGAACAAAGAAAAATTTACTGGAGCGGGATTCGGACCAGCGACCTCCTGAATGTCGTACAGGCGTTCCACAGGTAAGCTTCTACTGGACAGGTAATCGGATCCGTAGCATAAGAAATATGATTCGCTTTCAAAACTGTAATATAAATGGTCAACATCCTTCTAAATCTCTTTCCGAGATTACTAAATATTACATTGAAGTTCACAGACGATTCCTTGCAAGTCTTAAAAAAGTATCGTAAGTGGTTTCTACAAACTTTATTCAAAGATATCAGTAAATCGCTTGCCTTCAAGTTTGGAATGCACAGGAATAACTGCTAGTGCCAGGGTGCAAATTACCACAAGTTTCATCTTCAAGAAAATATGTTGTGCATCCATGTCTTCAGGCGGTGTAATATCACTTTCTTACTGAGCATGCAACTACCTGTATACGTGGGTGCTATTCCTGTCCAGGGTACCTAAAAAGTAAAGTTCGTTTCTCCGTAGGCGGTGAGACATTTACCTACCCCCAAAGAGGTTCGCCGCACCCATTAGGGACAGACTATGTTCCTGAGTGTCATGGGGTGAGCCATTTATGCATTTTAACAACATGCCATATAATCATCTGAATAGAAATGAAATTGTGTGGCGGAGCGAACTGGGAACAAGAAGGGGGTCGGTGGGACAGCAAGCAAGCAAGTTAGCAAGCAAGCACAGCGGAGACGGGTGGGGACATTGGAGGTAAGCAAATATCCAAACACTCAAGTGAACAAACCACACGCCATCTGCAAAATAGTTGCTATTATGCCTATCATACTTATAATAGAAGTATAATAAATTACATTACCCTCAAGAATAGTCTGATCCCTCCTATGAACAAATGGTATCACCCCCATAAATATGCAAAGTAACCGAGCGCTCGACATGAATGTAACCTTGACAGACGTGCTCCTGCAGCCAAAAAACAACAACAAATTTTTATGATTTATAATCAAGGTCAAAGATTACCGAAGTCAATGTACTACACAAACATATCATGTGTAGAGGCATAACGGAGGGAACATTATACACTGAACATACTTGGCTTCCATTATACGTCATATCTTTGTACCAATAATGTATGGTTTTTATTTACGGACCAAAGAAACGCCATCTATTTTGTTTTCTACTTAAGGAAATTGGAGGTGATCTGGCTATCACTTATCAACACAAACTTGTGTAATTTAAATCTCTCATCCGATGTATTTCTCCTATTGTTTTAGTTTTCACGCTGGTATAGATTAGCTATAATTTATGTGGAAATATGTGGGGGGAAAAAGCTACGTAACCCATCACGCAAACCAACAGGTGATTCTCTTAAGAATTCAAATACTAAATACCGTGGTGTAACAAAATTGCTATCAGGAAATACACCTGAGTTTACTATCATTTTACTGTCAGTTGTCTTTTCCAATTCCATAAAGAAAAGGAAAATCCTGGTCCAAACTTTAGTGGTCTGGAACAACATTTCCAACTTACTAAATCTCAAACCGAGACCAGTCGTTGCAAGTTGCATAGTCTAAATTACTTGCCCGAGATTTGCCGTACTTCTACGATATGAAAGGTAGTTCATGTTATCTGATATTACGAGATTACAGGAACAGTACCCGCCATTATTTAATAAGAAATATCTCGCTTTATGTGACATGTGGCAATGCCGCTTGTCACTAGCTTGATCATCACTTGTGCATTTTAGGCCGTGTCCCATTATCTGGCTGCGACCGCACATAACACACAAGTCTACGGAAATGGCTGCAGTCACTGGCTATAGTGGCTGTCATAGGTACATGCGTAATTTGCAGCAGCAGCCAGAGAATTGGGACGCGGCCCTGGGTTCAGAATGTCTTGCAGGAATCTTGGAGGAGCTTTTAAACGCTTGGTGGCAGCAGACTCGATTGTTGCAGTTCTCAATGTTTACTGTGGGCGTTTACGTAATTGTGGATCAGGCTCAGACTCAGGCTCAGGCTCAGGCTCAGGCTCAGGCTCAGGCTCAGGCTCAGGCTCAGGCTCAGGCTCAGGCTCAGGCTCAGGCTCAGGCTCAGGCTCAGGCTCAGGCCCAGGCTCCATTTCGTGAATCAATTGTAAAATAACAGGTATCAAAATAGAGGGCTTGATTTCATCCAAACAACTCAAAGTTGAAAGTCCAAACTCTTATGACCGGGTTCCATCCATTTTCTTTTAATACAAGACTTACCATGTAGGGCCCAGCAAATGATTATATACAAACAAATGTCGATGGTAAACAAAACTTAATGAGATCCGCGGACTGATTTGGACCTATTGACTGGTCTGCACCCTGCGAGAGGATGGAGCTGAGGTTGACTGGTGTCGACTCGTGGAAGCTAAACGAACGCACGGGTAGTTTGTCCACGTTAATTTTGAGAGATCATCCTTTGGCCTGTCGAATGACCTTTGGACTATTGCAAACAATGGGTGGGATCAAGGGGAATCTTCTGATATTTCCCTTCTGTTTTGTTCTTTGGATGTTTTTATGGTTTGGTTTCGCAAATAAAACGCTCAAAGTTTGTTGATATACCGGGATCATTAGGCTCAAGATGTTAATCTCGAGAGCAAACCGATCACGTTGCTTCTCTTTGAAACGCGTTCGAGAGAGAAAAAAAGTCAGTGGAAGTTATCAAAAGATCGGAGCTCCTTATCACAGAATGATATAATGACGTGAATGGTACGGGTTTGCAGAGAAGGATACCAAACGCCTAGCTGAACAAGGTTAGATCACTACCGAGTTACCACCACACAACACACTCAACTGACCGGCACCATCTCAGTATGCAATACTTCGGTGTAGTGTGTAGTATTTTGGCATTCTGTGCGGGCCTGGCAGGCTACACACGAGCACAAGGTAGGTGCATGTCCGTGGTTATCCATCACATTGGTTATTACTTACTAAGCAAAACCTCATGCAGAAATTGTGATAGAAGTTTCTTCCTAGGTAGACATGATGTAATGATCAAAACGAACGCGGCTATTACTGGGCGACAACCCTTACGAGGGGCGGACCCATGATTTTTCGTAGTGGAGGGGGAGGATGCTGCCAGTCAGGGGGTGCCACACCCGTGCTGGGGGGGGGGGGGGACTCTGTTTTGTAACTCTCCAAAACAATTTGAAAACGCTGGTAATGCAGGGGCTCTATTTTTCTATTTTCTGTCAAATTTGGCTGAATATCAACCCCAGAAAAAAATGGTCGACGAAAGCCGGGGGTGGAGTGTCACGACCTTCCCCCTTGGATCCGCGCCTGCCGGACCGGCCTTTAGTCAACCAGTTGTATTTTGATACTTGTAATCTACTAGATAGACATTTAAATACACAAATAGGATGATTGGAAGTTCTAAAGAGAGGCTTTACAGTGTTTGATATTTATCAGGTTTCATAATAGCGATAAGTGCGTTCACTGGGACAGTAGCGTAGACACGTCCTCAGACCTTGGGTGTGATCCTGGGTCGTATAATTATACTTCCATATACGTTTGTGCACGAAATACATGTTTACATTATATATATAACAAACGAAAACCAGGGGTGAGACCTTACGAGAAGTGCGAACTAGCCTGCTCTAGTCATCATCAGGAGACTCCAGATGTCTCCTAATGAGGAATATAGAACAGGCTAGTCGAAACGTTGAGACCTTACGAGAAGTGCGAATGAAATAGAAGTACGAAATTACGAACGCAATAGGAGATTAAAACGTTTATCTGGAGATCTTTTTCAATTCTTTACCAATGCATCTACATTAAACGACATAATTTTCAACATCTTATTATGGCCCAGCAGTAGGCCTACTTGTACTGTAAGGACCACCATGATACAGCTAGATTTGAAGTTGGCGCAATGAGTAGCATTATACCCGCATGAATAACGTAAATGGTGACTCCACTGTTACGTGTGTTCACAGATATATCGGCAGCTTCGCATTACATGTAACTCAATTTGTTTGATAACTTGTTCAGTAGTTTAGACTTTGGCATTCAAAGTATACAGCAAAAGCTGATTACGTGAAGTCGATACTTGGAGGTTATCGGAGGAGTCGAGCAATATTGGACCTTCCCAAATGCACTTCAGCACATTGTATTTACATTGTATTTTCAGTAACTGTATTTACAATTGGCGATAAGGTCCACTTAAAATTGATCTACAGGTAGCATTGGCCCATTTGCGACCCATACTATACCCATTATTATTATGGTATCGTATGGGTCGCAAATGGGCCAATGCGTGTTTGTGGGTCCCACATTAGTCCCCTTCATTGGCCCCTTATTCCGCACCCAGGATTCAAATGAGACCCATGTGGGCCAACCGAGATCTTACACCCCAGATAGAACCCATTGGGGTCCCATATGGAGGAACTCATGTGGGCTCTACGGGTACTAAATGTTGTACTCATATTATCAATTCAATACACGAAATAACATAGTATTGTTATATTGTGTTCAGTGTACAGTGTTCGTGGGTCCGGATCTTTGAAATCAACTTGTGATGCATTCCAAAGGTAATGGGTTCGAACCCATCCCATGACTGTTGGGTTTGTGTTCTTGAGCAAAACCCTTTGTCACAAACGCTTCTCTGCAACAAGAAATCATAGAATACCTGTAAGTGAAGAGTTCGTTTTGAATTCAAGATGAGTCCCTGTGATCCTGGTTTAACATCTTATACCTTGTTTAGTGTATGTCTCCATTGACCATTTGTAAAGTAAAATAAAATTTCTATTGTTAACTCAAGATGCAGAATTCTGGAACAACCAAGCCCAGGACACACTGCAGAAAGCCCTGACCAGAGAGGCTACGCTGAACAGGAACGTAGCCAAGAACATCGTGTTCTTCCTGGGTGATGGTATGGGTATACCCACAGTGACAGCTGCTAGGATACTCAAGGGACAGCAGGCAGGAATGCCCGGGGAAGAGACCGTCTTAGCGTGGGAGAAATTCCCCAGTGTTGCACTCTCAAAGGTATACATCAAACGTTTAGCACCCTATAGTCATATTACAGAAGAAAAATACACACTACAAGATACACAACTTAGGTATATCGTTACTGCTCACGTAGATACGTATGAAGATGTCGGCAATAAGTTTTTCTTTAAAACATTTGGCAGTGTTGTGAATGTTTCAGAAAACTCTGAGCGAAAACGAGTAATAAGTGTACAGGATCTAATTTCATGGAGCTGCTAAGCAAAAAAATGCTTAGCACAAAATGTTTTGTTTTTGTTTTGAATTTCAAGTTCTCCGTTCGCACGAAACTGGGCCCCGACAGTGTTGCACCGTGCTGTACAGTTGCTAGATGAAACTGCATGGAGATTATCTTAGACCAAACAAAACTTCCACGCATAACGTAACGAGGAAATGAAATGAAAATGTCCAACCGTGGTTAGAGTCAACAGTTCTATGCATAATGCTTGGTCAAACCTGGAACGTTTATGTCAACATGATTGTGGACATAAAGATGAACCGCGTATTACAAACTAGCTCTGAATAATTCATCTCCCTCTACCATTGTACATCATCTCAAACATTGATTTTGATATGGGGATTTGTTGCCGAGTTCCTGAACGTCAAACCGGTCGTATACCAATTCTTTCCCAGTTGCAAACTGCCTTTGTTAAAATTTTTGAGTGTTTAAGATTTTGTCATTTTTCCAGAGTTAAATACACTGTGCTTATGAAGTTCGTATTGTATCATGGCAGGCCGTGTACACAATATGCCTGGCTGTCATGACCGTCGCTGACTACGGCCGTTGCTGCAACTGCGTCTTCAAACTGGATTAGTTTGCCAGCTACGATTTAACTCCATAATCCTTAATGTTATAATACTAACTCCTAGATGATATAATACTCTATACATGTACTGTAGTGTGTTTCAGGCCAAACAGTAGTGGTAAAGTGCATGGAAGTGACTTTTTTCACGCCACACCCAGTGGAAGTTTTTTTTCTCAACCTGTGCGGGAAAAGTGTACTAAAAGTAATTAGGCGTTGCATTTTTCATGTACTTTCATGCTTGACTTACATGTTTGACTATAATATGATGTCTTGCCATTATAGCCTTCGATAAAGATCCTGCTAGGATCAAAACCCGACAGGTCCTCCCAACTCTAAGCATTTTATAATTTCAGGTCATTTTGGCTGATGAGCAGTTTGCAGCAGTTTATTACTTGCATTTTCTTGTTTAATACAACTCTTAAAACCAAACTCTTTGCCTCATCAGACCTACAACACCGATGCTCAAGTGCCTGACTCAGCCGGCACAGCTACGGCCTTCTTCTGTGGTGTCAAGAGCAAAGAAGGAGTGATTGGCGTAGATGATACAGTGATTAAACGGGATTGTCAGTCTAGCTTGAATGCTGGTGTGGACTCTATCATGATTGAAGCAGAGAAAGCAGGTATGTACTGTAAACGGCACTCCACGAGTGCAATGCCACTTATCCAGATATCAGTAATCAACCTCACCAAAGGCATTTTCACCGTCGACGCCAAAAAACTCTAAACAATTGAGAGATTCCTTCATGATCGCGTGAAAGGACACCAATGCTTGAGAGTGACCGACGTCCCTGGTGAATCGATCTCATTTCAGTAAGTCGACTTGACGAGATAAATAATAAGTGGTTTTCTGGCTAAGTGGAATGGTATGGCTTGCTCCCGTGTGTGTCTATCTGTGTATAGATTGACGATGTGGTTGGACCTGGATTATAATGTTAAACTTACACTGTAGTTATGGTAAGTTTTTCCTTAATATGTTGTGCACATTCAGATAAAGGTAGACAACAAATTGCCAAAGTCACAACTACATAATAATGTACGTAACTTATATTTCAGGTAAAGCTACTGGATTTATCTCTACTGCTAGAGTGACTCATGCTACACCAGCATGTCTATATGCACATTCACCTAGCCGTGGCTGGGAGAATGATTCAGATATACCACCAGAGGAAGCAGCATATGGCTGTACGGACATCGCACATCAAATGATCACTCTTGGCAAGAATACAAAGGTGAGGTAATAGAGGTTAAACCACTGGTATATGGAAAAACTGAGCTATCCAGCCATATCTTGGTGGCGTCCCTTAAAGTCATCTTTCCCCTAGATTAATTGAAGTATAATTGCTTGTCTAAGTACCCTTTGTACGAAGCTGTATTAGGGACATGCTGGAGAAATAAATTTGTACGAGTTATATGTCGTACGTACGAGTCGTATGTCGTACGTACGAGATATGTCGTACGTACGGCGTATATGTCGTACGTACGACTAATGAATCATATCTCGTACGTACGAGATATAAATCGTACGAACGAGATGTAAGTCGTACGTACGAGATGTAAGTCGAACGTACGAGATACATCTCGTATATAGGCCTACGTACGAAATTTGATTCATTGGCCGTACGTACGACATATAACTCGTACGTACGAGTTAGGTCAGAGAGAGACAAATTAATTTTGTTCCGCATGTCCCTAATACAGCTTCGTACAATGGGAGACATGGGAGAATGGGAGAACTGGTGTTCAAGGCAACAGCGCACGCGCACGCATAACATCATGCGCAGGCGAAAAACAACGCGCGCATGCTCACAATTGCGTGCGCGTGCGCTGTTGACTTGAAGACCGGTTCTCAAAAGTCTCCCATTGAGACCTTTTCCTCTCTGTTTCGAGGGGGGGGGGGGGGAATGAATAAATATATTGATTCAGTGAACTGTTGTGATTTACAGGTTATCATGGGCGGTGGGCGACGGGAGATGATGCCAAACACTACCAATGACTACGAGTACTCGTTCGTCAAAGGCTACCGGCGGGATGGACGTAATCTCATCGGTAAATATCCAAAGCAAATAATGCAATGAGGAACATTCATGACTTCGCCCTTCTGTCTATCAACTGTTTCATGGAATCCACCAGACATCCGTCTGATAAAAACGCGCCAAATGTAGAGCTTGTGACATAATTATCTATTATCGTGACGTCAACAGTTTACTTACGAAATACAAGTGATAAACTACTGCAAACTGCTCGTCAGCCAAAAATAACCTGAAAATAATTATACTTGGAGTTAGGAGGGTCTGACGCGTTTCGATCCTAACAGGATCCTTTTCCAAGGAGAAAGAGTCAAAACGCATCAGACCCACCTAACTCTAAGCAGTCCAACTATGACATAGTGTTTAACTGGCGAACTTGTTGCGAACTTGGCCAGTCTGATCGCGACGCCATTTTGCCTGGTCTGATACCAAGACCCAACAGATGAAGAGTCCACAATGAGATGGGAAGCCAGACTATTATTATCGTCTGCGGCCGTCCATGCGGTCGTAAGATGTCGCATCTTCGTCACAGTTTTTACCCCATAATTTCCCTCAAAAGTCAAAGCCCTGCCCTCTTTCCACAAATTTAACTTTGCAAGTATTTAAGGCGACATTACAACCAATGTATTTAGGTGAGTTCCTTTACTGTAGAAACTATTAATGTTTGTAAATAACCCTAGTGGATTAATCTCAGGGAACCCCCATTATGACACTCCCCATCTGCTGTTAAAAGACTTCCCATATACCCAGCCCCAAATCCTTGAAAGAACTTTCGGGAGTACCCAGCTGACATTATTGGGTTATTTTTGTTTATTTTTGAAGATGAATGGGCTGAAAGCAAGGATGCCCAGACGAGCAGGTTTGTGTGGAATCTTTCCCAGTTCGACGAAGTGGACCCGGAAAGCACGGAATATCTATTGGGTTAGTTTCTTTTGTCTAAACACTTACATTTAAATTTACATTCTTGACCTTGTAATTATTATAGGTTTTTCCCGGCCATTTACGCCAAATGAGCGGACAATTTAAACGCTGCGTCATTCCATTTTCTCATGAAACTGCAAGGCATCTCAAAATAGTCATTCAATTTCACTTCATGTGCAAGCAAATGTAAACAAGCGTCAGGCGAATAAAAAGAATCACCTTTCTATTTAAAATTCCAATCGAACAGCATTCAAATTCACAACTGCTTTTGGCAGCATGCTAAATTGAATGCCGATTTTGCATGGCTGAATCGAATGCAATGCTATATAAATACGGATGCATCAAAATGAAATCAAGTGACGGTTTCAACCGAGGAGGCAAAATCACGTCAACACGAATGCGTGAAAATGAAATTGGTCGCTCATTTGCCGAAACTGACCAAGAAAACCTATATTACGTGTGGTTGCAACCCAAATAACCAATTCATTTATTCATTTTTTTTTTCATTTATTTAGTTCCTACCTCCGTGCTCCAAGTGAATTACCTTATCCTCTGACATGTTATTTTTTATCCCCTGTGCATTACATTTTAACTTGTATAACTATTTTACCTATTTGATTGATTTTAGGGATGAGTGCATGTTTGTTGGGTGGGTGTTGGGGGTGTTTGTTAGTGGAGGTGATTGTATGTTTGTTGGGTTTTTATTTATGTTGTTGGATTGGGACGTTTGTTTGTTGGTGTGAATGTTTCTTTATTTGTTGGGGCGTTTGTTTATGTGGTGTTTGTGATGGTTCATTTGGGATGTTTATTTGTTTGGTGTTTGTGTGCGTGTGAGGGGTGTGCTTTTAACTGTGATGGTGGATATAGGTCTCTATGGGAATTTACCGAATTTTACTGAAATTTTATATTAAGTATTATTAATTTATTAATTATTAATTTATTTTATTATTATTATTTTTTATTCAATTTATATTTATATTTATATGTATATGAATCATCTTATTTCTCTTAAATGTTTTATGATGCCTGTAAGTGGCGGTTAACCGCTGTTGGTTTTCATTGAATAAATAAATCAATCAATCAAGCAATAAAATAAAGTATTTTTCTAAGCATGGCGCATTAATTTCTGTCTGCATGATCTGCATGATCTTCTGTATAGGTCTGTTTGAGACGGGGCATATGCAGTATGAGGTTGATCGGGCCAATGATGTTGGTGGTGAGCCCTCTATAGCTGAGATGACAGAGAAAGCTCTTAAGATCCTACAGAAGGATGATGACGGCTTCTTCCTAATGGTGGAAGGTATAATGATTCATTCTTGTTGGACACACCACATGCACCCAAAGGTCGATGGTTCAAATCCCGGTCAAAGACTGAAAATAAAGAAAGAGAAGAATCCTTGCAAATATTTTCAAATCCACCGAACGTCCAATGAACAGCCCTCAGGGTATTGACATTGTTTCTTTGTTCTACAGGTGGCCGTATTGACCATGGTCACCACGCGGGAATTGCAGGAACCGCGCTCCAAGATACTATCGCCTTTGAAGAGGCCGTTGCCAAGGCAATAGAGATGACCAATGAGGAGGATACTCTGGTGATCGTCACTGCTGATCATAGTCACGTGATGACCATGGGAGGGTACCCATCCCGGGGCAACCCTATTGTTGGTAAATTGTGACTTAAATAAGCAGAGTGTACACTGTCAACATTTTCGGTAACATTTTTCGGTAGCAATATGCCCAGGTAGGGCAACACACCTGGGCAACACGACTTTGGGCCAAGTGTACACTAGCAACATTAGGCCAACATGTTACCGAGATGTTGCTGAGATGTTGTTGAATTAATGAGAGGGAATGAGCATTTGGATGGCTAATTTTCCAATTTGGTTGCAATATCTTTCACTGTAGCTTTCTGTTAGGTTTTGTCCTTATACTATTTACATGTGACATCCCACAGAGCGGTACATGCTACCCATAACTCGGTTAGCTTCTTATTGTCTTTCCACCACTCCATGGTAGCTGCCATTTTCTCCAAATCACATGATCAAACTAAGTCAAGTGACCTAAAGTTAACTCCTGATTGGTAATAATGTTCGCAAAATGTCGGCGATATAAGTGCATTTCCATTCTTTCGTCAACATCTGAGTCACAGTGGGGCGACATGTTACCCAACTCGTTTTGCTCAAAATATTTAGCAACAGGGTACCTGGGCAACATGTTACCGAGATTGTTATCGAAAATGAGGGCATACTCTGCTTTACACTTTTCCGTCTAGTACCTCTTTTAAAACAAATTATGCCGTGGTTTTCAGTCGTACACAAGCCCCGGTCAGACAACGTGAGTTGTTATTTATAACCAAAATTATTTTTTCTCAGGTTTAACAGATTTGGATGATGCATCAGACGGTTTGCCTCATACCACACTGGCATACACAAACGGACCCGGGGGAGCTTTAGAAGAAGTAAGCTACAAAATGGGCGGTACAAGACGCAACCTTACAAGTGCAGACGCAGGTGAGTTCCCTATCTTCATAAGCCTTATTCGGTTGCCACGTTTGGCACGTATGAACATAGGGAGTTTACGAAACGGAGGCTCAGGCTCGGGCTCAGGCTGGGGCTCTGACATCCATGTGCTGAAAATATAGGTTGTGGTTTTTTCTCTGTTTCCTTTTAAAATCAGAGAATCCACTTCCGAACCGTAGCCAAAAAGCCTCTATTTTGATACCCGTTATTTTTTTTAGAATGGATTCATGAAATGGAGCCTTAGTCGAAGCCTGAGCCTCCGTTTCGTAAACGCCCTTAGTACCGTTTAGTACTATTGCTAAACTGATTAGTTTAAGGTTTGCCTATGAATCAACTCGAGCCTTTTTTTGCAACGTCACAGCAAAATATTTCACCAACAACCCAAATTGCAGAAACATCGCGAAATCTAAACAGAAATCAGTTTTTGCATGAGTAAACATTAAACAGCAACTGAATTTGAATTATACAACAAAACTGTTCTTCAAAAGAGCGGGATCCGAAAGAAAAGTACAATCAATAATTCAAATACCATAACATGAATTTCCTCTTCTTCTTTTTTTCGAGCAGAACGAGCGAAGTTCGTCCAGCCTGCTATAGTCCCTCGCTCCTCCGAAACACACGGTGGAGAAGATGTTGGAATTTACGCTAATGGACCCATGGCACACCTCTTCCACGGAGTACACGAACAGCATTACATTGCGCACGTTGTGCGCTACGCGTCTTGTATTGGTACTGGCGCCCAACGCTGCGACGAGGACTATGTGGACCCGTGCCCAACGGATTGGGCAGAATCAATATTCAGTAGGAGTTATCTGTCCATAATGTCAATTGTAACAGTAAACGTGCTGCTAGTTTTATCCAACTGTCTTTAGGATGACAAGACTCATTTTTGATTGGCCAACGCGTTGCAAACTCATGGTGGCGCACTTTTGTTCCTTTCAGGAAAAAATCGCACACCTCATACCGAGCCGGAGTTGTAGTGCATTTAGATCAAAAAACACCATCGCAGATTCTTGTTTTAATCAAAAGAGGGCGCCCACTCAAAAACTCGGATTACTGTATAGAAATAAATTTAAATTAATCAGTAGCTTATTGTTATTTATCTGAAAGCTTAGGACATACTTAATTTATTATCGTATTAGAAATTGCATTTTGATCAAATTATACAATTCTAAGCAGAGCTTTTTATATATTATAGAGATTATAGTCTTCAATGTCTTCTTTTAGTTTGTAAAATAGACAGAAAGTATATTTGCTGCAGATATAAAACAGCCGTTCTTTTCATAAGTATAATTGGATCAATAAAGAAAATCTCACATGCTGAATCGTGTGGTTTTAAAACAGATGTAAATATTTTGAGCATTCATAATATATCAAATAATGGGCCTTTTAAACAAAAAATAACATGAAGAAATCAAAAACATTGAATGCCAATTGTAATAATGAATTGTTTTTAATGATTCCATCAATGTAAGCAAGTAAAAAACAAAACAATCAAAGTATGTAAGTAACTAACTAAAGGTACAAGTTAAGTTGAGACGAATTAAACAAAAACATGAACATGACACGTACCACTCAGCGTGTACTCCGTGTAGAGTCTAATGGTGTAAACATAATCATGGGTGAATTGGAGAGCGATCAAACTACGAAGTCGCGACAAGTGGCCTGTCCATTTACAGGAAAAAAAACGTGGAATCTGGGGCCGATTTCATAACGCGTCGAAACCCGATTTGCGACGCGTTCTATCTGTGACGCTTCGCATCTATGCGGTGAGTCCATAGAGAAAGGATGCGTCTTAACTCTGCGACGCGTCGTAAGTTTTATGAAATCGGCCCCTGATGGACTGGATTTGTTTTTGCTACTTCCCTTTCTTGTTTCAACGGGCGCAAAAGAAATGTGTAAAAACTAAAGTTCTTTAGTTTAGTGTGCTTAAAGTTCGTTCAAGGTCGACATTGATTTGGAAAGGAGTACAAATCTTAAAGAAATACAAGTTAGTAAACCATAGTAGTCCCACTTTAAAATAAAATCAAATTCAAGTCCGGAATGTATATCATCATTTCAAAGCCAGTATGTTTTTCGTTGGTTCCCCACTGAGGTTCAAGACAGGTTAACGCATGCTTGAAGATCCCGTCTGGTTCCCATTCGTGAAACCGAATCGACCTGTACCGTGTACGTCTTGGCACCAACGGTGAAGTCCAAGCTTACTGGAAACTCAGGATCTGTAGTACAAACCATTAATTGAATATTATCAATTAAAAAACAGCAACAAGTCTTGCATGATGTGTTCCAAAAGACATGGGATTGTGAGAATGGACGACTTCAGAATTCCTATTTCGTCCCGATCCCCTGTTTTATTTGTGAACAATTTCACAGTCTTTGGGTAGCCGGAATTAGCAAAACATGCTTCCTTTTATTGGTTTAATGAAGACCAAATTTAGGACAAGTTGTTGTGTAAAACCCATTCTCTACGACGACGTGATATTATCTTGCTGGTGATTCAGATGTATAAAATATACTAATTGTTTTCAGGTTTTGGGAAAAAAAGCGAACTAAATCACTATACAAGCCAAGAATGGGAGACTTTGGAGCTGGGTCTTCAACTTGACAGCGCAAGCGCACAATAACGTGCGCATGCTCACATTTTCGCGCATGCTCACAGCTACCAAAAAAACAGACTTCAGTCTGCCGCCGCCAACGTCTCAAAAGTCTCCCATTGGAACTTCACTTTTGAGCATGTGGGTGAAAACGTCGTATGTGGTATCCGATAACATAGTCGCAACTCGCAAACACAGTGGTTGATTTACTTTATAACATTTTTTCTTACCTTTTTTGGTGACGGATTCGAGGAGCCTCACGCTCATGTCATAAACCATGATCTTCAGCTCATTTTCGTTGTCCATGAAGATGACATCAATAACTGCAGAATATGGGTTAAACAGAAGTACTTTGGGAAATTGTCTTCACATTGTCTTTATATTTTCTAATTTAAATTATTGCATGTTGGTGTAGTTTTTCGTGAATATGAATAATAATGACAGTAATAAACTGCTCATCGGCCCATAAATGTATCGGAATGTATCAAATGCTTGGCGTTAGGGGGCCTGACGCTTTTCGATTCTGGCAGGATCTTTCTCAAAGGTTTAAGACTTTTAGCCTTTGAGAAAGATCATGCTGTATGATCGAAACGCATCAAACCCTCCTACTCAAAGCATTAAACAAATTAAAGTGAATTGGGCCTACGCTTATTTCCAGTGGAACTAATTGGTTCGGCACTCATACTGGGGCAAGTTGTATTGGTATTTTAGAATATATCTTTCGAGTATGGACACAAACCATGCTGGGGTTGGAGAAAGAAAATTACACTGTTATTTTTGAGACAATTTTTTGTAATAAAACTAGAGATAATGAGCTTAAGAGATGATTAATGTATCTGTGCAAAAGAAATCCACAGGAATATCAAAGAAACACTCACTTCTGTCCAATACGTTATATGAACAAGTTGAGGCCAAGCAGTACCGATCATCTGCATCAAGCAAGTTAAGGTTACACCGTGAAGATGTCGCTGAAACGTTAAAAATGCAAAGTCAAAGTCTGATTAGTTACATCGCCATCTCATAGGGCGTTTACGAAACGGAGGCTCAGGCTCAGGCTCAGGCTCAGGCTCAGGCTCAGGCTCAGGCTCAGGCTCAGGCTCCGGCTCAGGCTCAGGCTCAGGCTCAGGCTCAGGCTCAGGCTCAGGCTCAGGCTCAGGCTCAGGCTCAGGCTCCAGCTCTGACATTCATATTATGCTGAAAATAGGTTGTGGATTTTCATTGAAGCTGAAGCTTTTCTAGAGAATCTACTTCAGAATTAACCGCAGCCAAAAGCCTCTATTTTGATACCCGTTATTTCAGAATGGATTCACGAAATGGACGGAGACCGAACGTCCGTTTCGTACGTAAACGACAATAATGTTGGACGCGTTGTTTAGAAGAAATGCACAAGTTGTTAATGTGTTATTCTTTCGTATAACATTGAGTTCTTCTCACCGATTTTCTTCTTCATCTCCAGAAGTGTATGAAGACGTTTAATGAGAGCCTTCTCATCAAGATCCTCCTATTTGAATACAAGCACATAGAAGCCAATTAATAGAAAACTGATCGCGGGCCAATTTTGTGGAGCTGCTCAGCACAAAAAAATTACATTTTGTTATTCATGGTCAGCTAACAACAGCCAAAGCACAATTACAAGCGATACACGGCACATGGAAATTTGGTTGTTAACCCTGTTTCTATTATCACACAAATGTCATGCTTAGCACATTTTTGTTCTAAGCAGTGCCGTGAAATTGGCCCCGGGACATCAAGTTATGACATAAACCTCAATTTTTTATTTTTGTGATAAAGTACGTTTGGATTAAAAATGCTTCATACTGCATTCGACTCTTGGGGTCAGTTTGCAATGGGATTTGTGTTTGTGATGGGTAATTTCCGTATATTTCGCACTCAATTTTGTTATTCTGAAAAAGTAACAATTCTTACCTTCAGGGAAGCGGCATTTACAGCACAGGACAGAATGAGGCAGACTGCCAATGCAGACATCGCAAATCGAAACATGTTGAAGTTCTTGAAACGCAGATACCCCTAGACTAGCTGTTAGTGCTTCGGTCTACACCTTGCATCAACTGCACACGATTACAGAGCTGAGGTAAAGTTGTCGGGGCTTTAAACAGGGTAGAGCTTTTTTTGTATTTCCCTTATGCCAACCACGAGGCCAAATCGACCAATAAGGTCAGACGTGTTTTGTGTAAGAAGCAAGGCCATGTTATGCAAATGTGTAGATGTATTATACACTTAAGACCTGCAAGTAGGCCTATAATGTATTTAACAAATTTTCAGTATTTTGACAAAAAGGTTACTGAACTAGTTTTTGTGTGGGTTGTTTTTCAGGCTATTGATATCGTTTTATACACTGTACAAGGTAGATTATGAGTTATGGCTTTGCAGTATCTCCTGTGTGTATTCACTGATTCAAATAATGGGTCTAAAGCCAACACGATGATTAAAGCGAGGTCTTAAATCCTGCTTATGGCCAACAAAATGATGAACAAAGAACTCAAGTGAATAACTTTGATATCCGGAGCTGAATACAAGAACAGGAAAACGTCCTTGTGATGGTCAATGCCCGGAGGCCCTGTGGGAGGCCTGGTTCGTCCTCACGGGTAGAGTGATCGGTAGCGTTTGACCTCACCTAGCTCGTTAATCCAGTAAGCTATAGTCAAACAGGGATATGGACTCGTTTTAGCTTATACTTAGGTTGTAAATACTAAATAAATTATTGTAAACAGATTGTAAATTTTCAGCACTAAATGGCTAAAAGGAAGTTTATCTAGAATATCGAAAATGGAGGTTGAGTACTTTTAAACCAATCAAATGGGGTGCTTCATTGCAGAACTCGTTACATTTGCGGCATTACGCTTATCTGAAAACAAGATCAAGGCGCCTACATTATTGTTACATTATTGTCATTGGGTTAATTTAACATTACAAAAAAACATTCAAAATCCAGGGGTACACATCATAAAGACACGAATAGTCTGGCAACAAATCGACCACCTTATAGTCAGTGACAACGTAGTTAAAACGTTTTCCAATGGGCGTCGCCATTTTGAAAATCAAATGTCACAGGGCGTGCGCTTTCATTGGCCAGTTGCCCTTTTTAGCTCAGCACGAACTTCCGGTCACCGCAAACGATGATTTTTTTTTTCCATGCCAGGTGAAAGCAATCAAACAGGATTGGTCTCACGCCCTCTAGAGGCAGAAATCTCGCTGTGAGCCTAGAGAGAATATGGCTGGGGAAATACAACATTTGTGCGTTCGATTTGGTCACTCGAGCTTACTCCGTTCGATTTGACTTTGACGTCACATCTCGCGCTTACTCGGGCCTGGCCCAAGTGAGCGATACAATTCTTTCTTTCCTTTTGTTCACAACAACTTTTCTATTATTGTATGGCCAGTATACGTCACTGCTGTGTTATAGTAATTAACACAAACATATAATCAAAGTCATTTGATTTTTCATTTCAGAAACAGGCATAAAAATGGATTTATAGATTTTTTGTATCCAAGCAAGCAATTAAATCTAAAGTATGTAAGCGATTGACTATAATTTATGTACAAGTTAAGGTGGCTGGGGCCTATTAAAAAACAATATGAAGAATTCAAACACATTGGATACCAATTTTGATTATGAATTATTTTAATGACTCCATCAATGTAAGTACTAAGTAAAACAAAAAGCTTCTAATTAACTAACTTAATGTACAAGTTAGGATGTGACGTATTAAATGCATAGCGTTGTCTAATTTGTCAACAATCTGCGCATCTTTCAACATGCGCAGTTTGTTGACAAAGTTAATTACGCGCATCGTGATTGGCCAACGCGTTGCAAACTCATGGTCGCGCACTGTTGTGAATCGCCCATATTGGGAGGGCGATCAAACTATGAAGTCTTGATAATTGGTTTGTCTTTATGTCCATTTACAGGGCAAAAACGGATGATTGTTTGGGTTTTGAGTTTGCTACTTCCCTTTCTTGTTTTATCGGGCGAAAAGAAATATGTAAACAGAACTGTTAATTCCTTTAGGAATCTTGATACCGTCCTTGGACTAATATAACATTTTGCGGTTTACAATTTGCTAAAAATACGTTTAAGGTCGACATAAATTTTTGAAAGGAGTACAAAGCTTTAGGAAATACCTATCAGTGACTCATAGTAGTCCCACTCATTAAAAAAACCCCTCAAATTCAAGTCCGGAATCTATACCATTTCAAAGCCAGAATGTTTTGTTCGTCCCTCTTCACTGAGATTCAAGACAGGTTAACGCATGGATTAATTTTCCAGCCGTCTCCCATTGGTGCAACCGAATTGACCTGTACCGTGTAGTCCACGTCATCAACGGTGAAGTCCAAGCTCACTGGAAACTCAGGATCTGTAGTCAAAACAACCAAATGAATAGTTATCAGTTAAAAAAAAAAACAACACCTGCTCATGCGCCACAAAAGACACGGGAATATGAGAATGGAACTTTTTTAGAGTTGATCTTGTCCAGATAGTGGAAAGGAAATGGAAAATTTGGTTAGAAAACAATGCATTTTGCAACATTTCACTTCTGACTTTACCCTATATTCAGGAGAAATTCACATTCCATGATAACATTATCACAACATTATTAATGAGGTGATTATACAAAAAAATACGTCCATTTTTTTATGCCACCAAAGTAGGTTTGTACTGTGATAGTGTTCTACATAGGGTTATAGACAATGCATTCATTCACCATAATTATTGATTGGTTCCTAGGCAGATGTGGTATCAAGAAGCAAGTTTGATATACCCTTCGAGGAATTTATACTTTATTTAACAAATTTTCAGTATTTTGAAAAAAAGGTTACTGAACGAGTTTTCGTGTGGGTTGTTTTTCAGGCTATTGGTATCGTTTTATACACTGTACAAGGTAGATTATGTTTTATGGCTTTCCAGTATATCGTGTATGCATTCACTGATTCACACAATGGGTCTATAGTCAAAAAGATGATTGAAGAGAGGCCTTGAATCCTGCTTATTGCCAACATATGAACAAAGAACTCAAGTGAATAAGTCTGATATTTCGAACTGAATACAAGAACAGGTAAACGTCCTTTTGATGGTCATTGCCCAGAGGCCATGTGGGAGGCCTGGTTCGTCCTCACGGGTAGAGTGAGGTAAGGTTTGACCTCACCTACATTTTCAGCACTAAATGGCTAAAAGTAACTTTATCTAGAATATCGAAAATGGAGGTTGAGTACTTTTAAACCAATCAAATGGATTGCTTCATTGCAGAACTCTTTACATTTGCGGCATTACACTTATCTGGAAACCGAAAAAGATCTAGGCGCCTATATACATTATTGTTGTTCATTATTTGCCATTGGGTTAAATTGATATTCCTGAAACCATCTCAAAATCTAGGGGGTACACATCATAAAGACAGGAATAGTCTGGCCACAAATCGACCAACTTATAGTCAGGGACAACGTTGTTACAACGTTTTCCAATGGGCGTTGCCATTTTGAATATCAAACAACATAATATTTCACTTTATGAGTCCGTGTGAGGTCGCTGTCTGCCGCCAATTTTAACAACACGGCTCGTTGTTTATTACAGAGACAAACTACTTCGCTCTACAATTCTTTCTTTCCTTTTGTCCACAACACCTGTTCTATTACTGTATGGCCAGTATACGTCACTGATGTGTTAATTATAGTAAATGAGACAAACATATAATTAAAGTCATTTGATTTTTCATTTCAGAAATTTTCAATCATAAAAACAACAGGTATAAAAATGCATTTCATAGATTTTTGTATCTAAGCAAGCAATTAAATCTAAAGTATGTAAGCGATTGACTATAATTTATGTACAAGTTAAGGTGGCTGGGGCCTATTAAAAAACAATATGAAGAAATCAAACACATTGAATACCAATTTTAATTATGAATTGTTTTTAATGACTCCATCAATGTAAGTAAGTAAAAAACAAAACAATCAAAGTATGTAATTAACTAACTAAAAATACAAGTTAGGATGAGAGGTATTAAATGCATAGCCTTGGCCAATTTGTCAACAAACTGCGTATATAAATCTGCGCATCTTTCCATATGCGCAGTTTGTTGACAAAATTAATTTCGCGCATTGTGATTGACCAACGCAATGCAAACTCATGGTGGCGCACTATTGTGAATCACCCGTTTTGGAGAGCGATCAAAGCACGAAGCCGGGATAGTAGTCTTTGTTTCCTTTGACAGGAAAAAAACCCCAGAAAACTTATGCTGGTTTTGATTTGGTTTGTGTACTTCTCTTTCTTGTTTTAAAATTAATTTCTTCGAGAATCTTTATATATTTAACATTTTTACGGTTCACAATTTGCTTAAAGTTCGTTTAAGATTGACGTTCATTTGGAAAAGCGTATAAAGCTTAAAGAAATACATATTAGTAACCCATAGTAGTCCCACTTTAAAATAAACTCAAATTCAAGTCCGCAATCTATACCATTTCAAAGCCAGAATTTTTTGTTCGTCCCTCTTCACTGAGATTCAAGACAGGTTAACGCATGGATTAATTTTCCAGCCGTCTCCCATTGGTACAACCGAATTGACCTGTACCGTGTAGTCCACGTCATCAACGGTGAAGTCCAAGCTCACTGGAAACTCAGGATCTGTAGTCAAAACCATCAATTGAATAGTTATCAGTTAAACAACAACAACAACAACAACAACAACAACGGGAAGTGGTCATGCGCCACAAAAGACACGGGATTATGAGAATGGAAGTTTTCAGAGTTGCTATTTCGTCCCCTGTTTTATTTGTGAACAATTATACCTTCTTTGCGTCGCCGAAATAAGCAAAATAGGCTTCCATTTATTGGTTTAATGAAGACCAAATTTTGAACGTTGGCGTGTAAAACACACTCTCTACGATGGATTGCGTGATATATTATCTCGCTGATGATTCAGATGTATAAAGTACTAATGGGAGACTTTGGAGAATCGGTTTTCAAGTCAACAGCGCATGCGCACGCACGCACGCGCATGCTCACAATTGCGTGCGCTTGCGCTGTTGACTTGAAGACTTGTTCTCCAAAGTCTCCCATTGTCTGCCTAAAGTTTTAAGGCTTTTTGAAAAAGCGAACTAAATCATACAAGCCAAAAATGGGAGATTTTGGAGCTGGGTCTTGAACTTGATAGCGCAAGCGCACAAAAACGTGCGCATGCTCACATTTGCGCACGCATGCTCATAGCTAGCAAAAAAAAAAAGACTTCGGTCTGCCGCCGCCAACGTCTCAAAAGTCTCCCATTGGAACTTTAGAGCATGTGGGTGACAACTTAATACGTGATAGCTGATAATATAATTGCAAACCCCGTGGTTATTCTTACCTTTCTTAGTGACGGAATCAAGAAGCCTGAAGCTCATGTTACGAAGCTTGATGTACAGCACATTTTCGTTGTCCTTGAAGATGACACTAATATCTGCAGAATAAAGTTCAAAACAGAAGTACTTTGAAGTCACTGCATTCTCAGGCTGAGCTAGGTATGCAGGGATATATACCACATTGTCGACTTGATGTGTATTGCTCAGTCCATGTGACGAAATGGTGAAATGCACATGTTGTTTTCGATTGTAGTATCACCAATTGTACATAATCTTTATATTTTCTAAATTATTGCATGTTGGGGTAGTTTTTCATTAAATAAAAAAATAATTAAATACAATTGACAAGTAATGACAATAATAAACTGCTCATCAGCCCCTAAATGTCTCAACATTTATAAAAATGCTTGGGGTTAGGAGGGGTTGACGCTTTTCGATTCTGGCAGGATCATTCCCAAAGGTTAAGCCTTTTAGCCTTTGAGACAGATCCTGATGTAGGATCGAAACACATCAAGCCCTCCTAACTTCAAGCATTAAATAAAAATGAAGTAAATACAGCCTACGCGTATTTCTAGTGGAACCAATTAGCATAGCACTCATACTGGGGCGAGTTGTATTATTTTGCATTTTAGAATATGAATTTCGAGTATGGACATAAACTATGCTGGCGTTGGGAAATCTATTCAAAAACAATTTTGTGCCATTTTTTGTTTGCAAGAAAACTAGAGATAATGAGCTTGAGAGATGATAAATGTAACCTAAAAGGAATAAAATTCACAGAAAGAAACACTCACATCTTGTGCTGTCCAAAACTTCATATGAACAAGTTGAGCCATAGCAGTACCAGTATTTTTGATCAAGCTGGTTCAGGTTACATGGTGGAGGTGCCGCTGAAACGTTAAAAATGCAAAGTCAAAGTATGTTAAGTTACATCGCCATCTGATAGGAAGTTTACGAAAGGGCTCGTGATAAGGCTACAGGCTTAGGCTCAGGCTCGGGCTCAGGCTCAACTCGGGCTCAGGCTCAGGCTCAGGCTCAGGCTCAGACTCAGGCTCCAGCTCTGACATCCACACGTTGAAAATATAGGTTGTGGTTTTTCATCGAAGCCGATGCTCTGTTATCCTTTTCTAGAGAATCTACTTCCGAACCGCAGCCAAAAGCCTCTATTTTGATACCCGTCATTTCAGAATGGATTCACGAAATGGAGCCGGAGCCTGAGACGGAGCCTGAGCCCCCGTTTCGTAAACGCCCATAATGTTTGATGTTTTGGAGAAGAATTTCAAAAGTTCACAAAACACAGTCTAGAATGATGTTTTGTAGAAGAAATGCATAAGCTCACATACACAGTCCACAATACATGTGTTCTCATTTGAGTCATGTTTTCATGTGTATTTTGTTCGTATAAATTGAGTTTGTCTTACCGGCGTCCTTCAAGTCCAGCATTGTATCAAGACGTTTGATGAGAGCCCTCTCTTCAAGCTCCTCCTATTTGAATACAAGCACAGACAAGACATCAAATTATGACACAAACTTCAATTTCTATTCCTGTGCTTAAGTACATTTTGATCAAATATGGGGTCAGTTTGCAACGGGATTTGTGTTTATGATGGGTAAGTTTTTCCTATTTCGGTCTCAATTTTGTTATTCTGAATAAGTAACAATATAATCCTTACCTTCAGGGAAGCGGCATTCACGGCACATGATAGAATGAGGCAGAACGCCAATGCAGACATCGCAAATCGAAACATGTTGAAGTTCTTAAAACGCAGATACTTGTTCTGAACTAGCTGTTAGCTGAACTACACCTTGCATCAACTGAACACGATTACAGAGCAATGGTGAAGTTGTTGGGCTTTATAAAGGATCGAGTTTTTTTTTTTTTCGTTTAAGCCAAACACGAGGCCAAATCAACCAATAAGGTCAGACGTGTTTTGTGTAGTAAGCAAGGCCACGTTATGCAAATGTGTAGATGTATTAATACACTTAATACCTACAGGCATGTACTGTATTGACTACACTTTTCAGGTGTATGGTTAAAAGAGAATTAAAAAAGAAATTAAACTCCTCAAAAAAGTTCTGCAACTCAAGTTTTAGGGGTAATACATTTCTTAATTATTGCTCATCGTCATATGTGTAAATATAGTATCATTCGAAAGCGTGATTGTCATTCCTTACAATGATGTGTCATTTGTTGTGCTAATGTAATCATGTAATGCGCAGCCTTGATAAATATGCAGCAGTGTCAAAGATGAAATGTTGCAAAATGCGTTGTTTTAATTATTAGTGAATTTCCAATCGTTTTGAGGATGGACTGAGTTTGAATGGTGTTGATGCGGTGCTGATGCGTGAAAGTCCACTCATGGTGTATTCTCATTTCATAATGGATTGAATGTCATTTAACAAGTTTGAGATGTTGGTGTTCATTTCAACATTTCAAGCAAAACATTCAACATTTTCATCTTTTCTAGAGACTGGAAAGGAAATTGAAATGTATTTTGCAACATTTCACTTCTGATTTTGCCCTATATTCGGGAGAAATTCATATTCCATGATTACATAATCACGACATATGGCACATTATTGTAAAGAGGAATAATGAAGCTTTCTAACAATACCAGTTTCACCGTTCATAGATCAGTAACAGAAAGATATCATCCCTCAAACTTTATTATTAATGAAGTAATTATGCAGACTTTCAAAAACCTACGTCCGATTTTTTATGCCGCCCAAGTAGACTTGTACTGTGATTGTGTTTTACATATAGGTTTGTAGACAATGCATGCATTTAACATAATTTTCGATTGGTTCCTACGCAGATGTGGACGGTATCAAGAAGATAAGTTTGGTATAAATTTCGAGTAATTCATAACTTATGTAACCAATTTTCACTATTATGACAACGGTTTCTCAACGATTTTTTTTTTTGCGTTTAGTTGTTTTTCAGGCTATTGGTATCGTTTGATCCTATGCACAAGGTAGATATGTGATTTATGGCTTTGCAGTATATCGTGTGTGCCTTCACTGATTCACACAATGGGTCTAAAGCCAAAAAGATGATTAAAGCGAGGTCTTAAATCGTGCTCAGGGCCAAAAAATGAACAAAGAACTGAAGTGAATAACTCTGATATCTCGAGCTGAATACAAGAATAGGAAAACGTCCTTGTGATGGTCATTGCACGGAGGCCCTGTGGGAGGCCTGGTTCGTCCTCACGGGTAACCTCACTTCTCGTTTATCCAGTAAGCTATTGTCAAACAGGGATATGGACTCCTTTTACATATATTTTATACTTAGGTTGTAAATACTAAAAAGACTGTAAATTTCCCGAGCACTAAACGCCTTAAAGGTAATATCAACTTAAATTTTATAAACGAAATACAGATTCATGGGCAAAAATATCAAGACAGATACAGTAACAGTCATCTGTGAACATTTCAGTTCCATACGGTGGCCACTTTTTGAGAAAACAGTGAAAAACGGGCACGGTATTCCTTAAATCTTTTCTCTTTTATTTTTGATCTTTTAAAAGATCAAAAAGATTTTCGGTCGTTGTTTTACTAATTTTTGGATGAATTTACCATTTCAGGCTGAACAATTTTAACGGTATGTTTCTACCAGCACCATCCTCATACCCTGTAAGTTATACGTAAATCTGTAAACACTTCTGTTTTGGTTTCTTACCAAAGTATGACACTAGCTTTAAAATAAGTTTTATCTAGCCTCTCTAAAATGCTGTTTGGCTACTTTTAACCAATCAAATTGGGTGCTTCATGGCGGAACTCGTTTATACATTTGAGGCATAGATTCAACACAGGTTGGCGTAGCGGTTCTTTCCTCGCCTTTCACCTCTGCGGACGGGGTTCAAGTCCTGCTTGGTCCACAAGTGCATTGGGTTATCAGTCCCTACCTGATTCTGTGGGTTTTACCCTGAATATTACTCTGGGGTTTTCCTCCCACCTCTAAAACTGTATCTTCTTCTCATCATCTTTCCATAAAAGGTTTCATCAGGCTTACGAGCTACAGTGCCTAGGGCACTTTTGAGGAATCCTTGGTGTCATTACCAGAAAAAATAATAATAAAAAAGAGTGGTATAAGTTTCAATGGATCTTTACCAATACCACAAACTAGCAATAAGGTGATTTTTTTGCAGCACGACGCCTATAATTATTTATTTTCGTTCGATTCACCGACCAAGGTCGAAAAATAAGTTATGCCTTTGCGGTAACCCAGCTATATGCATTCAACAACTTCACTCCAGGGGTCTACAATCAGATAGATGAATAGGTGAGGCCATCAAGGCTTAAAAAAAACGTGTTCATTGTCAAGGAGGAACAATGAAGTCCCTGGAATATCTAGAATAATTATGACAAACTGAAAACAAGAAAAGACACACGTTCGTCCTCGGTCATTGCCCAGGGGCCCTACGTTGAGCCCGGTTGATCCTCGCGCATATAAGAGCGAAGCGAGGTTGTCGGTGTACACAGGACCGTACAAGTTTGGTAACATGTCGCAGCAACATCTCGGTAACATGTTGGCCAAATGTTACTAGTGTACACATGGACTAAAATCGTGTTGCCCAGGTGTGCTGCCATAAACGGGCAACATGTTTAATACCGAAAATGTTGCCGGAATTGTTGACACTCTGTTTAAGTCACACTTTACCATTTACTTTTTTTCATTTGCAGTACCTTGTCTATGAATTCAGATATTGGGGACACTAAGAGTCAACAGCGAAATAGATGGATAAGCAAGGCCATAAGTTGGGCACATCGACAAAACAACTAGGTGCGTGCCTAAACACCCTGGAATATCAGTGAAAAGGGTGATATGAATGCAATAATAAGAAATACGTCCTTGATTCATTGTCCTGAATTAGTCACATTCATAATCCCGCGATCAGTGAAGCGATGTATTGACGCCAGCTAGCTCGTTTGTTGCTGTTGCTGGGGTCTTTATTCCTTGCAAGCATAATTCATACCGTAAGCCCTATAGATGGTGTGGATCTGTTGCAATAAGCTTGCTTAAAGGTAGTATCATACTTTGTATTGGTAAGAAACCAAAACAGAAATGTTTTACAGATTTACGTATATTTTACAAGGTATGAAGATGGTGGTTGTAGAAACATACCGTTAAAATCATTTCGCCTGAAATGGTGTATTTATCCAGAAATCAGTCAAACAACGACCGGAAATAGTTTTGATCTTTTAAAAGATCACAAATAAAAGAGAAAACAGTTAAGAAATACTGTGACTGTTTTCACTGTTTTCTCAAAAAGTGGGCACCGCATGGGACTGAAATGTTCACAGATGACTGTTACTGTGTCTGTCTTGATATTTTTGCCCATGAATCTGTATTTCTTTGATAAAAACCAAAGTATGATATTACCTTCAAGCTTAATGTTGTGCTTAAGCAGCTCTATGAAATTGATCGAAAACGTGAAGTATCCCTCATGTAAAAGTATCGATAAATAGAGATCATCGACTACTAATCAAATGCATGCCTTTTCACACGACGCTAAAAACCCCTCTCAACCATTGAGAATTGTTCTCATGGTTGCACAATCTTACATAAGAGTCATCGTGTGAAAGGACACCAGTGCTTGAAAGTGACCCACGTCCCTGGTGAATCCTTGAGAGATTTTGACCGAGGTCCAAACCCATGAGATCATTTATCAATGGTTGAAAGTTTTGTTTTTAGCGTCGTGTGAAAATGCCTTCAATTCGTCGAAACACATACCGAACTAATCTTCTTGTGAAAACATATGCAAACAAACATATCTAAATGCTTAATAATTGTATCTACTAAATTCCAGCACCATTATAATTATTACAATGATCTCGGGTGGCATAAAAAATAAAAGAAATACACCTTTTAAAGTCCGTATAATCCTTCCATTAATATGATCATATATTTTTCACCATATTTATGAACCATAACATTTGAATATTGCATTAAGTGCAGTTATATGCGTGTAGGCCTTTAGTGCATACAAGTGTACATATTTACATAACCGGGCCATATGTTTTGTATAGCACAAAGTCACGTCTGCCCAAGGTATGTTAATTTGGCCTTGTGGTAATGTGGGCGTATAGAAAAAACTCGATCCTTTGCCAAGCCCTAAAACATTCACCATAGCTCAGTAACCCGGTGCAAGTAACATTAGATGCAAGGTGAAGTCTGTGGTAATGTGGGCGTATAGAAAAAACTCGATCCTTTGCCAAGCCCTAAAACATTCACCATAGCTCAGTAACCCGGTGCAGGTAACATTCAGATGCAAGGTGAAGTCTGAAGCACTAACAGCTAGTCCAGGGGGATCTGCGTTTCAAGAACTTCAACATGTTTCGATTTGCGATGTCTACATTGGCGTTCTGCCTCATTCTGTCCTGTGCTGTAAATGCCGCTTCCCTGCAGGTGAGAATTGTTATAAAAGCTTATTCACAATTATAAAACTGAGACCTCCTTACAACAGACAGCGAGACCAAAAACAGAGACAGATTATGACTCCCACGAACACAAACCCGATTGCACTAGACCCAAAGGGTTGAAAGTAGTATGATATTTCGGGAGGCTAATCATCTTTACTGGCAGCTGGGGTGCTGAATTGCGAAGGATGCGGCTACAACGTCATCGAGTTGACAGCAGCGCCCTTTGGCTGCCAGCCACATCAACCCTTTTCACGATCAGGGAGGACATTCTGAGATCGAACGTGTTTGATTTTGGTGGAGGGAGGAAAACCGGATAACCCGGAGAAAAACCCTCGTAGCATAGGAGAGAATCATCCCACAACTTTACTCACATATGACCCAAGACGGGATCGAACCTGGGTCACATTGGTGAGAGGCGAGTGCCTATAACGAGCTATAGCCACCATAGGTGACATAATACTCCAAGCATTGTAATCAAAATCTTTCTCGCAGGAATAGAATTTGATGTTTATATCGCAGTTTGATGTCTTGGTCAATTTTCAATCCAACTGCTTCTAATTTTCTTTTCAAATAGGAGCAACTTGATGAGAGGGCTCTCATTAAACGTCTCCTGAACCTGCTGGTGTCCAAGAAGGAGGCTGGTGAGAATGAATTCAATAATATATTAGACATTCAAGTGTTCGTGGACGAACACAGAGCTGTTCCGACTTTATTTAATTAGATTGAAATATTGTTCCTAACAGTTCAATCAAACTGTCACCACAGAAACAACTACGTCTTGGAGTAGCACAGACATCACACCTATCAGGTTTCCTGACAATCAGACACTGATTACTATATGAAATACAAATCAGCTTTTTGATGACGTCATGATGACGTCACAGTTAATTTCATAGCAGCATGCATATCTACAGAATCTAACAGTTTTAACATATAACTGTCACGTGGCTAATTAAATAAGAAACTTAGCATACTTACTCTTTTTAGAAACTTCAGCTTGTAAGCTTTCGTAAGAAAACTCATATAAGCTGAGGAGAATATTAGAAAAGATTAGGAATAAACAAACTAACTACACTTAAGCTATGGAAAGGCGCTGCCGATAAAGTATAATAACAAAAATCAAAACTTTTTCTAAACCTAAGCTTAAAAGGGACCAATTACCCCTGAGAAATGGGCTAAAACTATAATATTCTGGACTTGTTTGTATGCACTTAAGCAGTTAGTTCTCCGAAACATCAAACATTTTACATTTGGGACTTAACAGACTTTGACTTTGTATATTAACATTTCAGATGCCTCGTGTAATCTTGACAACCTTGATACCAAATTTTGGTATTGCTATGGCTCGATTTGTATGTACGAAGTTGCAGATATCACCAGAAGTGAGTGTTTCTTTTATAATTAGGCATATGTCTATGTGGATTTAAAGGTACAGTACAGGATTGGTAACATACAGACAAAAAACAGCTCACAAATTTACGGATAACTTTCGGGTCATGAAAATGGTGCCGGTAGAAACATAGCGTTACAAATCGAGAAAACCCGACTCAATTTTTCTCATAAATCATGAAGAATGGTTTTTGATCTTACCCCGAGACCCAAACTGTCTTTAGTAGGTTTTTTCTACTAATTTCTGAATAAATACACCATTCCAACCGAAATATTTTAAAAGTTTGTTTTTACCTGCACTATCTTTATACCATGAAAGTTATACGTAAATCTGTGAACATTTCTGCTTGGGTACGGTTACCAAACCTGCACAGTACCTTTAAGTTGAGAAGAGTAACCAAACCGATTACCCATATTGGAAGAATGTACAGGTAGTGGCGTAAGCCCTGAATTGTGATTCTTGCTGAAGTACTTCTGTTTTGAACTTTATTTTGAAGTAATTGGTGTCATCTACAAGGAGAACGAAGGTAAGCTGACCATCAAGATTTATGGCATGAGCTATAACCTCCTCTTATCCGCCACCAAGGAAGGTAAGTCAGAATAATGTTATAACTGGGTTTTCAGTTGAATTATTGTAGGCCTGGTTGGAAAGGTTTAAAACCATTTCCCTAATTACTTAGGTTTTATGTTGGCAGATATCACATATCGCTTTCACCTACATGCCTAAAGTTGAAGTTTCCAAGCAAAAGACTGTGTAATTGCTCACAAGTAAAACAGGGGACGAAAATGTAGTTTTGAAGTCGTCCACTCTCACAATCCCGTGTCTTGTGTGGCACATTCCAACTTCCTGTTGTTGTTGTTGTTGTTGTTGTTGTTGTTGTTGTTGTTGTTGTTGTTGTTGTTGTTGTTGTTGTTGTTGTTGTTGTTGTTGTTGTTGTTGTTGTTGTTGTTGTTGTTGTTGTTGTTGTTGTTGTTCTTGTTGTTCTAACTATTCAATTGATGGTTTGGACTACAGATCCGGTGTTTCCAGTAAGCTTGGACTTCAATGTTGGTACCAAGCAGTACACGGTGCGTGTTTATTGGGTTACACCAATGGGAGACGAGTCCGCTATTACAGCATGCGTTAACCTGTCTTCAACCTAAGTGAGGAACCAACGAAAAACATTCTGGCTTTAAAATGATATATAAACATTCCGGACTTGAATTTGATTCTTTAGAGTGGGATAATTCTGGTTTACTAAACTGATTTCTTTTAGCTTTATACGCTTTTTTAATGAATGTTGATCTTAATCGAACGTTAAGCAAAATGTAAACCGCAAAATAGACTTAAATTAAAACTGAAATTTGTAGTTGTTACCGATTGTGTGTACCTTTTAAAACAAGCAAGGGCAGAAACAAAACCATCATCAGATTACATGTTTTTCTCCTGTAAATGTACATAAAGACAGGTCAGGTTTCTCGATTGCAATATTTGACCGGTCTCCAATTCACACTTGAGTTTGTGCACATCATATTAGGCCTACACACTGAGTGGTCCTGCTGTGTACTGTACATGTACCACAATGCTATACTAATCGTAATATGAAATATAGGCATCTGATCTTAGATTTTAGCTACGTGTTTGCATTATGAATATCACTGAGTGCACTTTAAGAAAATGTTTAGAAAGTTCGTAAAAATCATTTTTATTGGCATAGACCCCCAAACACCCTAACTCGTACCTAAAGTTAGTTACTTAGTTAATTGCATGGAGTTAAGAGGGTCTGACGTTTCGGTCCTACAGCACAATCTTTCTTAAAGGCTAAAGGACAAGAGGACAAGAACATAGTATAAGTACAGATACATATAAATGGTGTGAGGATCTTAACAAAGGGGGAGGAGACAAAGGTGTGTTGGGAGTGTATTCAGAATCGAAGGTGGACCGTAACATTGACTGGCAAATAGAATCATTAAAACTTATTACATTTTTAGTGACATTCTAGTAGTTTATTTGTTCAAGCTTTCTATTTTTATTGATAAAATAGGCCCTTCCTAACTTGTACCTATAGTAATGCTAGGAGTCCAGTGGGCCGGCGCCAGTTTGCTGTGGCGCCTAGTGTCGCCAATAAGGTGCCTAGTGGCGTGCAATGGCTCAAACTGACTCCAAACTGGCCCGTGATGGCCCGTAACGGCGCCAAAAAATTGATTTTGGCGGCAAGAAAATTTCAAAATGTTTGAAATTTTCGTCGCGCAACTTGCATCGAGCAATCAGCGCGAAGTGTCTACCAAGTGGCACCAAATGGTGCAAACAATCCGCCTATTAGAATCCACTGGAATGTAATGGCGCGCGTCAAGTTGCGCCACTACGCGCCAATCACATAATCTTTGGCGCGAACTGGCACCAACTGGCGCCGGCCCAGTGGACTCCTAGCATTAGTTACTTTTAGATACATTAGTTAATTTAATTTCGCTCACTTGATAGGAAAATGGAGTCTTTAAAATTTATTCCATTCTTATATTGCCATTCAATTGTTTGAGACCTGCATGTAGGCCTATTTGTTCCTATAGGCACCATGCCACCATAACTCGTACTATGGTCAATCACTTGTCTACTTTAGTTAAAGCTTTACTGTATATGTATTGATTGAAACAATGGAATCATTAAAAATTCATTTGTATTCTTGTAGTGGCATTCAAATTACTTTGTTGATTGGTTCATGTTTTTTTATGAAATTCCCTGCGTCAAAAGTGACTCATTCTTTTGTTTGTCAATTACGATATACTGCGTTGGCCAATCACAATGGACGGAATTAATTTTGTTGACAAACTGCGCATGTAGAAAGATGCGCAGTTTGTCGACAAATTGGCAAAACGCGTTGCAAACTCAAGGTGGCGCACTATTGTGAAACGCCCGTATTAAAAAAAAATAGAAGTTTCTCAGGCAATTAAAACATACAGCAAAATTAATCTGAAAACTTACATTTTAATTTTCTTTTCAATTTAATATAGGGTGACCAATGACTTTTTGAGAAAAGTCCATCCAAAGAAAAATAGCCTTAAAATTGCCAAATTGACTGTTGCCATACTAATTAAAAACTCTGGTGACCGGGTTCCATCCGTTTTCTTTACAAGACTTCCCATGTAGTGCTCAGCAAATGCTTTTATAAAAAATACATTTAGAGGGTATGCAAAATATGAGCTCCGCGGACAAATTTGGACCTTTTTACTGAAGTGCGACCACAAGCATGAAATTCCTACTAGGATCAATTCTACCCTGGGCCGAACTAGCCTCCGGTTGAATTCAATAAACACAGTTAGCAAGAAACAAGTGTAAAACGATACCGGTGTCACGGGCTCAGCTGTCCGGTGTCACGGGCTCAGCTGTCCGGTGTCACGGGCTCAGCTGTCCGGTGTCACGGGCTCAGCTGACCGGTGTCATGGGCTCAGCTGTCCGGTGTCAAGGGCTTAGCTGTCCGGTGTCACGGGCTCAGCTGACCGGTGTCAGCCGCAGCCATTCTCTCTTAATCTAAACAATTCCCCCTGTCGTTAATTCCATATAATGGTTCGATTGTACGTACTACCGGCCAACTCGGCACGCCAGACAGTTCAGCTCGTGTTCGTCACGTACGTGCCTAGCTGACCGGGTTTCGTAACCCTGTCAGCTCAGCACGCCGGTCACCCGAGCTCGTGACACCGGTTTGAAGGTTAAACGTAGGAGTGAAATGAATAGGGTTCAGAGGTGGTTACCTTGTCCCCCCCAAAAAAAAATCCTTTTAAGCTTCGTTTACATATCCCAAGGTTTTTTTTTTCATTGTCCGTTTCAAAATGCCCTTTGTTCGCTAGTTTCTTTTATCATTGTGACTGTCCAGCCAGAACAGCACACGGTTCATTTGGTGGGTTTATCCAACTTGTATTTTATTCTTTAGTATGCACATTTTGGAATCAACAATAGGCATAACACGACATAGTGCAGTTGCCCTCTTGTGAAAATACTGCCACAGAGGACAGTCGGGCATTTTGACTGAGATCACCGTGTGCAACGGACGGACTGCAACTCTCTCCATACTTGGTGAGTACAATTTTGCTGAATATTAACTTGTCGTACAGAATGGAACATAAAGACTTCATAAGACTCATCTACGCAACCCAATGTGAGAAGTCAACTAATTTTGCTCAGCAAGCCTAAGTACGTAAACGTAAAGTAGTATCATTTATACAATGGCAAAGTTCTCATCGCTATTCACGTATCTAGCAGGGATCTATTTCACCACATTTCTTTTCATGATTGAGGGGAATGATTGGTGATTTGGTGTCCTATATGCGAGAGAGCGAAACGACCGAGCGGGGAGAGGGTGTGAGAGGGGTATACCAGGGATTTAAACCCAAAAAAAAAACAGAGTTGAAAAGTCACATTTTAGAGCAATTTAAAACGATATTGCTGTTTTTGTTATTATTTTGTTGGTACTTTAGATATTTTGTCAGTATTAAATGACATTCAACCTCGAAATATTGGGGGGATATATCCCCCCATCCCCCCGGGATCGACACCCATGTATTTCACCATCGTAGCTTACTATTAATCGTAAGATTGTGCTTCAGCCTTGCAGCCTTGTGTTGGATACGATGGGTTATCCTTCGTAACTCGAGTTACGATCGATCGTATGTAGGGTTTCATGAAATCGGACCTGTTGAAATACGAATATCTGTAGAATAATGTATATGTTACACGGGTTTTTGTTGTTTTGTTATTAGCGGGTATACGGTTAACGCGTCAAACGCGAACACGGATAATTACCATTGACATACCATAATCGTGTACTGACCACTGTAGCAGTCTGACTGTGATTCCTTTGGCTTCATATTTTACTCTTCCAGCTAGAGCAACCTTGCACACACGAACCTATACGAATCAAAAAGAGCATCTACAACATAGGAACTTCAACATGTTTCGATTTGCGATGTCTACATTGGCATTCTGCCTCATTCTGTCCTGTGCTGTAAATGCCGCTTCCATGCAGGTAAGGATTGTTACTTATTCAGAATAACAAAACTGAGACCGAAACAGCCAGAACATCACCACTCACACAGCAAACACAAAAATCCATTGCAAACTGGCCCCATGGTTTGAATACATTCAAAGCATTCCTTTCTCACAGAAATAGAAATTGAGATTTATGTCATATAGTTTGATGTCTGGTCACTCTGTGCTTGTATTCAAATAGGAGAAGCTGGAGGAGAAGTCGCTCTTGAAACGTCTTCTGAACCTGTTGGAGTCCAAGAAGACCGCGACCGGTGAGGATTCAACGTATACAGTAATATTCGAGCACACGGTTTTTAATGGCGCCCTCTTTTGATTAAAACAACAAACTGCGGTTGTGTCAGTATATTGTTTTGGATGCATTCGTTTAGCTCCCCCGGGTTGACACCTGTCAACCTCGTCCCCATTCTCTCACTTGTTTTGTGCAGTATAGCACGACCATTCCCAGTAAGGGCTGACCCGTGTTAGCTAAGCGAATGCACCCTTTTGTGGCACTGCCAATCATCTTTTATTGAAATCTTGGAAGCTGGAAAGCTAATCATGAGCAAAAGACCGGTTGGGAAATCCGGGACAGGTTGTCCATGTCGAATATTCTTCTAACTCCGTGTTTCTTTCAGGAATAAATCGCGCACCACACACCAAGCCGGAGTTGTAGTGCATTTAGATACATAAACACCACCGCAGTTTGTCGTCTTAATCAAAAGAGGGCGCCATTCAAAACCGTGTACTCGGAATACTGTATAGATTGAAAAAAAAATACATAAAACTACAAAACTAAGATATGTATAGCTGTTCATTGCATTGGAAACATACGTGCATGAATAAATAATGCAAAAGGTCTGACGTGTGTGCACTTACATTTTGTAAACTTTACTTCTCCCCCCAAAAAACATCACGAATATCAAATAATGCTGCTTTATTCTTGGCTTTAACATTCGTACTTTAACATTTCAGACGAGGCACCTGTAAAGTGTAGCCTTGAGGGGCTTCAATACGAGGAACTTCGCTACTGCCATCTGGACAACTGTGCTTATCAAGTTCCAAAGCTGGATGATAACAGTAAGTTCCTTTTACTCTGAGCGTGAAGTCAGCACCGTTTGTATAGTGACACCGTACCAATGACCCCTTCAAGCTCTTATATAAAAAGATGTTATAGGGAATTATACGGCATACATAAATAATTGGTCATGATTTAGTACATTTTCATAGGGCATGTACATATGGGCATTTTCACGGTTTGGGGATATTTTGTGCAACGTTAAGTTACCTCATTTTTTGCATATTTGCATACATTTCAGGGAAACATAAGTGGTATATACTTTCTGATTCCAAATAGACGTTTTTCAATGCGCGGTATTTTTGAACGCATGAGGGCGCTGTTAGGTGTACAACTTTATTTACTTCCGGGAGTACGGTCTGGTTAATTGTCAATTGAGCAGAGGTCATTTACGGACAATTTTGGGATACGATAGAAGTGTATATTTTTTCTACGACATGTACAAGTTGTATTCTGACACAGCGGTACACAAGAACAAGGCATTGTCAAATGACCCTGCCCGGAAGTAATTCGAAGCGCCCTCAAGCGTTCAAAAATACCGCGCATTGGAGTCTTTCAAGAATGATTGATCAAGGAATAGGTCAAAGTCACTTAACAGGTATAACTTACGTTCCCATATCCATTTCATGGTATTTTGTGACTGAACAATTATTTATTGATTGATTCATCTATTGGTTCATCATTGTTTGGTATTATTTTTTATACACGTTGTCTTTTCCGTTTGAATTTAATTCTAAAGTTGTTGAGGTCCGCTACAAAACCAAGGAAGGAGGAGGAACTGAGCTGACTATCAAGCTCTGTGACAAGAATTATAAATGTCTAGAACCAGCACTGATGCCCACGGGAGAGCATAAGAATAATTATGTTAAAGGTACAATACATAATTAGTAAAGATCACAGGACAGCACTCATACTTTGACTGATCAAACATCGACATGAAATAATAAATCTGTGAAAATTTGAGCCCAATCGGACATCTGAGTCACGAGTAAATAGCGAAAACCCGACTCAATTTTTCTTATAAAACAAAACTGTTTTCGATCTCTGTTTTACTAATTTCTGGATAAATACAGCATTTCAAATGGAAATATTTTAACGGTATGTTTCTACCAGCACCATCTTCATACCTTGAGTGAAAGGGGATAACTGAAACAACTCAAGTGAGGTATGAGGGTGTCCTTTATGTTTGTTCCAAAAAAAAGTTCGGACGAACGATCTTTGGAAAAGACACTAAATATTGATTTCATTGAAAAACCCAGCATCTGATGAACCAAGATTTCCCATGGTGACTGTTTGGACTGTTTACGAACTGCTGAGTCTATTTTCTGTCTCAAACTCATGTTAATGCTTAAGCAGCTTTTAGAAATTGGCCCCCTAATTAATTTGTTAATGGTTTGATTTGCAGATCCCGGATTTCCAGTGACTGCCGTTATCCCGACCCTCTTCGGTGGCAAAAAATACAAGGTAGAAGTCAAACAGGCTACATTACAGACAGACCAATCTGCAGTAACCGCATGCGTCAACCTGGCTGTCGTGACCGAGAATTGAGAAACACCTGGCCGTGATTTTAACTTTCATTTTTTCATTTTAGTATGGGGTTAGTATGGTCGACTTAAATATATTTTGGGGTTCATATCAATAAGTCCACAAGGATTATTTACAGACTTCTACATCAATGTAACTCATATAAACATGTTGGTTGTAATGTCTTCATGTCTTCGTTATTAGAGGGTAAGTTCTCAACAAGCTGGTAAGGAAGTACACTACAAATCTGTACGGTTGCCAGGACCCAATATTAGCAAGGTTAAATTTGTGGAAAGAGGGCAGGGCTTTGATTTTGGAGGGAAATGACGTAAAAACGTTTACGACGATGCGCTATAATTATTACAAACGAAACACTTAATACCTGGATATGGTTTTCGCCCTGACTTTTACGACTGTTGGGTCTGGTACCAGACTAGCCCGACTAAAACGTCGGTGATTGGCTGCTGACAAAGTTGCATGGTCAATCCCGATATATGATTGGTCGAGAGTGTCAGAGCCCGCCCTCCAACGTCATGTAGTTCGTGACAAAATGGCGCCACGCGACTGGCAGGCTGTGTTCAAGTTTGCAACAAGCGGGTAAGGAATTGTATTTGTACACTAAAATATTGTCCAATTATGTTCATTCTAGGGTTATCAGGACACAGTAACATTTCAGAACAGTAGCAGCTATGAATTGTCTGAACTGATCCTTGTGCACTAATGGATACGAACCCCTATATTTGTGTAAGCATAATTTCCTTTACTAATGATTGTAGATCTGAAAATTGGGTGAAGGGAAATAAAGTATAATCATAAGAACGACAGTAATTAGATTATTAGTATCCAAGAAAAGTCGTTAAAGATTCAAAATAAAAAATACTGTTGAAGATAATATTGTTGAAACTCAAATCGTAAGCAGGTATTAATAAGCAAGCAGTGGAGCAATCATTGGAGTAGGCGTGGGGCAATCGGGGGATCGGAGCAGGTCTTAGGCGTGGAGGTATAGGGAGCAAGCTGCGGACACTAGGGGTGCAAGCATGGAGCAGGGGTGCAATTAAGAGAGCCAGCAGGGGAACAAGCAGGGCACAGGCATAAGAGCAGACAGGCGGCCAAGGGTGTAGGCAGGGGAGAGAACAGGGAGCATTCAGGGGAGCAGTCATGGCAGCAGGTAGTATAAATAAGGTGAGCAATCAGGGAAGTAGGCAGGGAAGCAATCTGAGGACAATCAGGGGTGTGAGCAGGAGCAGGGATGCAATCAAGAGAGCAACAGGGGCATGTCAGGGGACAAGCAGGGGAGTAAGCAGGGTGAAGGGGTAAGGAGAGTCGCAGGTAGGGAAGCAGTCAGATGGTCAATCGAGGTGCCGGCAGTGGAGCAGGGACGGAAGCAGGGGTTAGGGGAGGGAGCAAGGAGAGGAGCAAAGCAGGAGCAGAGGTGCAATCAAGAGAGCAATCAGGGGCATGACAGGGAACAAGCAGGGGAGTATAAAGCAGGGAGAAGGGGTAAGGAGAGTCGCAGGCAGGGAAGCAGTCAGATGGTCAATCGAGGTGCCGGCAGTGGAGCAGGGACGGAAGCAGGGGTCAGGGGAGGGAGCAAGGAGAGGAGCAAGCAGGAGGGGGGGTGCAATCAAGAGAGCAATCAGGGGGCATGACAGAGGACAAGCAGGGGAGTAAGCAGGGTGAAGGGGGGAGGGAAGTCGAAGGCAGGGAAGCAGGGTAAGGTAAGGGCAGGTAAGGGTTTACATGCTTATACTTGGAACTTAGTGGAATGGTCAGTCGAGGTGCCGGCAAGGGAGCAGGCAGGGGGGCAAGCAGATTATCAATCGCTGTGCTATAGCAGTGGAGCATGGAAGCATACACGGGAGTATAAAGCAGGGTGCAAGTAAGGAGAGTTACAGTCAATGGGGCAGGTAGGGGAGCAGGGAAGCAAGGGGAGGGGCCAAACAGGGGAGGCCGCTTATCACATTTAATTAATCGGGATGAAGGGGATCAAACTGAGGAGCTATTAGTTCAATCACTATTTCCAATTCACCCATGATTTTGTGCACACAATTACGCCCCATCTGCACTAGTGTATTTACCAATTTATACTGTACCAGTAATGTGAAATAGTCATCATATCTTGAGTTGTAGGTAAATTGTTGCTTTATGAATATCGTCGAGCGCTCTTTAGAAAAGGTATGGGAATCTCTTCGAAATCAAGTCAAATTTGTGGTATGCAGGATTTTGTTTTCGTTTTTTTATTAAATATGTCACAAGACAATTTTTAACTGTTAGCTATGTTCTTTCCTTAAAAATACAATGGTTGTTAAAGGGTTTACATGCTTATACTTAGAACTTATGGAATAATCATTAAAGTGTTTTGTTGCATTCAAGTTGTTAACTTGTTTTCTGATTTTGTCAGTAACATTCCTGTGATAAGTGAGAGTGACATGTTTTTTGCATGGTTTTACTGAGATGACAAGTCGAACGCTTTGAATACATTTGTTTAAAAAATACATCATGGCGTGTCTAAAGCAGAGTGTACACTGTCAACATTTTCGGTAACAATCTCGGTAACATGTTGACCGGGTACCTTGTTGCTGAAAATGTTGTCAGTGTACACAGAGCAAAACGAGTTGGGTAACATGTCGCAGCAACATCTCGGTAACATATTTACCCAGTCGAATATGCACTACAGTAAATTACTAAGGTTGTTTTGCTGAATGTCACGTACTGCCGCGCAAAGTATCACGTTCAAGGTCTTGGGGAACAAAAGGGGGGAAAATGGAAGGGGTTTGTTTATTGAAAGTCACTCTACCAAGGCAAAGTGCGTGCATGGCAATCACACACGCTATATATATCTGGCTATTATTAGGCCTACCTCTCGTACATAGGTAGTGCATGGTTGCGTGGTTGCTGATATTTATCCCGATCACACATCCATGAAATATTGAAATTCCTTGGCATGATATAAAAGATGATAAGCGCAGTCCGTGGGTAAATTTCACGGGCACATGCCAGTCTGGAATTCAACCATTATAGCACCCAAATCAATGTACAAGTGGGAAGATATGTTCTTGATGGCATGTACATACAGTTCTACCAGTAATGCCTATACTGACATAGGTGTCGATTTATTTTCATAATTGGGGGATGATTGGTGATTGTGTGTCCTATATAAGTGAGGGAGCGAAGCGACCGGGGAGTTTGTGGGAGGAGGATAGCCCCTTCCCATACCAGGGACTTGTACAAAAAAACAGAGCCGGAAAGTCCCATTTTAGAGCATTTAAAACGATATTCAGAAGAATTAAACATAGTTTAAATTCACTGCGAAGACAACAAGCTAAATTGATTGTCTTTGTACATTCAGAGCATGCTATTTTTTTTTCATTATTTTGTTGGTGCTTCAGATATTTTCTCGATCGGTATTAAAGGACATTCAACCTCGAAATATTCAGAGAATATATCCTGTCATTTTCGGGACCGACACCCAACCGGTTTAATTTTCGTGTGTGGACACAATTAATTGCAATTTGAATCAAACAAGACGAACTTCGGGTATTGGGTCACATAACGAAGCAGAAGAAATTCTCAAGTTTCACCGTGTATATATCCCAAGCCCTCCACTTCGTTTGGGACACAAAATGGCGGAAGAAAAATCAATCTCTAGCCTATCCTCAAGCCTCATATCGACAAAGGCTTATATACCGTAGTTGGGTCTGGCGCCCTCTCTTGCTGATCACTTGTTGACACCGGAGGGCGTCCTTTTCAACGGAGCTCCATGTTAATGTAAATCTGGAAAGCAATGGAATGCTTTTTAATTCAATTCAGTTCAGATAAATATTTATTTATAATAAATACTTTATAAACATTACATTTATGTATTATATTACCTTTAAAATCCGTTGGTTTTTTTTGCCACAAATGTAACAATTAAACAGCAACCAAATAAGACCAATACACTGGAAATACTGCCATTAAATTAACCTTACCACGAATATGTCTGCATGCAACAACAGATTTGTATAAAAGCCGTCAACAAAACTGTGAGTCCGAGTATTATCGACCGCTACCCACACCATATCCCCCTTACTCCACTGCTCAGAACCTACTCGTGGTATTTGTACACGCTGTTGCCACAGACCTTTTAATTCCCCAAGCATACTGTTTACGTCATATATGATGAGGCACTGCTTTGTCCCGACTCCCAGGCAGGTTAGCTTAGCGGATTACAAAAACCATTGTGTGGGCCACTGGTCTTTACCAAGGAAGAAGGAAGTTCCATGCCTTGACCAAGCACGCAACAACAAAAGACATGTCTTATAGGCCATAGGCTCTCTTCATCAGCATTCTTGGCCAGTTGCGGGCTGGACTATAGAGAAACAGACAGACGCCTCAGCCTAGCAAGTTCACTTTCCACGTCAATTGAAACAATTGCCACGCATTATCTTCTATAGAAAAGACGGAGTAATTGTAGAATACCCCGCCACGCGAGAATTACCCTTTTGAAATGGTTGGCTACGATGTGAGAGACGTGGTACGGTGCATTAGCAAACCAGCGAATTATGAAATGGGCGAATTATCAAACGGGCAAAATATTAAACGGGCGAATTCGCAAACGGGCGCGATGAGGGATACGGCTGTATTTTTTGTGTAGGACTATGGACGAAGCAACACGAAGTGAATTGAAGGTTGTTAAAAATTCTAAGTCCAAACTAAGTGCCGGTTGGTGGCTACGCGGATACGATGTGGTCGTGACGCTGAAGAACGAAGCAACACAAAGTGAATGGCAAGTTGTTAAAAAATACTAAGTCCAAACTAGGTGCTGGTAGGTGGCTACGCGGATACGATGTGGTCGTGACGCTGAAGAACGAAGCAACACAAAGTGAATGGCAAGTTGTTAAAAAATACTAAGTCCAAACTAGGTGCCGGTAGGTGGCTACGCGGATACGATGTGGTCGTGACACTGAAGAACGAAGCAACACAAAGTGAATGGGAGATTGATTAAAAATACTAAGTCCAAACTAGGTGCCGGTAGGTGGCTACGCGGATACGATGTGGTCGTGACGCTGAAGAACGAAGCAACACAAAGTGAATGGCAAGTTGTTAAAAAATACTAAGTCCAAACTAGGTGCCGGTAGGTGGCTACGCGGATACGATGTGGTCGTGACACTGAAGAACGAAGCAACACAAAGTGAATGGGAGATTGATTAAAAATACTAAGTCCAAACTAGGTGCGGGTAGGTGGCTACGCGGATACGATGTGGTCGTGACGCTGAAGAACGCAGCAACACAAAGTGAATGGCAAGTTGTTAAAAAAACTAAGTCCAAACTAGGTGCGGGTAGGTGGCTACGCGGATACGATGTGGTCGTGACGCTGAAGAACGGAGCAACACAAAGTGAATGGCAAGTTGTTAAAAAATACTAAGTCCAAACTAGGTGCCGGTAGGTGGCTACGCGGATACGATGTGGTCGTGACGCTGAAGAACGCAGCAACACAAAGTGAATGGCAAGTTGTTAAAAAAAACTAAGTCCAAACTAGGTGCGGGTAGGTGGCTACGCGGATACGATGTGGTCGTGACGCTGAAGAACGGAGCAACACAAAGTGAATGGCAAGTTGTTAAAAAATACTAAGTCCAAACTAGGTGCCGGTAGGTGGCTACGCGGATACGATGTGGTCGTGACGCTGAAGAACGAAGTAACACAAAGTGAATTGCAGGTTGTTAAAAATTTAGAGTCCAAACTAAGTGCCGGTAGGTGGCTACGCGGATACGATGTGGTCGTGTTCATTCATTTTCAAAAGATAACTTTATTTTAACCAAGTTCTTCCAGAAAATGACACATTAAAGGAAAAGGAAAAAACAATGGCAAGTCAAGTTTGAACAAGTTTAACAATAAAAGGTAATGTAGATTCTCTAATTTTTTTGTTTTTATGAAGAACTCTCATTTTATTTTGTAATGAAAAGTGTTGATGTCTTGTTGCTGTCGATTTTTTTTCTCGTCATTTAAATTTTGCATGGTGTTGTTAATGTTTTAAGGGGATGCATAGTTCTTCTACCCATCACTTGACACCAAATTTGTGGAACTATAGATTTTTATATTCAATTATTTTTTAATTTCTTTAGGGAAACATAAACACTGAAGTATGAAAGTATTCCTGTTGTTGTCTCAAAACTTGCCCTTTTATTCCTTCATTGGTTAATACTTATCATTGTTGTTATTTCATGCTATATACTAATACCTTTTTTGCTGTTTCAGAGAAAATAACAAATTGCATGCACAACACCAATACTACACCATACGCAGCATTGTCACATTTGTTTTTACAATTTTTGCATGTTCTGTTTATTAAAATAAGTAACTTCTTTATTACTTTCGTACTAACAACCCTTACTTAAAAATATTCTGATGAAAAACACCTGTACTTATGAAATAACTGAATTGTATTTATTTTCTGTCATTTTATTTGTTTGAAACAGCTCAATGCCGACTATAAAGAACTGCTTAGAACATCACATCATAGGAAGATGACATGTAAAAATGGCATTTGACACAAAGTACAACTACAAGGCACCAAAAGCCTATTATTTCTTAAAAGTGGTTTTGTGGGATAGTTTTTATGAAGTTAACTGTATTCAATATACATTCAAGAGCAATGAATTATGCTGCATCAAACCCTGTCAAACAAAAATCATCCTTTCTGTTACCCATCTGCACTGATTTAATAGTAATTTGATCATTATTACAACACTGACCGCCAAATTAATAGATTTGAAGCATACCCCAAAGTACATGTACTATACAAATGTGCACTTTATTTTGAGACCAAAGAAATCCCCTCTGGCTGATCAATTTCCAAATGTAGCACATGTGTAAAGGAGCATGTGTATTACTTGGTACCAAATATAATGTTGGATGAGGTTCTGCATATGACGTTTGTTGGTTTGAAGAATTTTCTCCGGCCCTTTACTGATGTTGTGCTGCCAAATTCCTCTCTCTGTTTCTTGTGGAAATGGTGACATTTAAGATTCTCAACATGGCTATACTCTTCTCTAGATACTGAAGTCATTATCACAACCCCCAGCACAACAACATCTGTATGGCATGTTTGTTACTGCAAATAAAAATCACAATACATAAAGTTGGAGATTGAGTGCATTAAGTATGCCATTACGTAATTTTAATTGTTGTCATGAGGAAAATGTATCATAATTATGTATTAATTGTTCATCAGTCAGCAGGCGTAATGAGTTGGAAAGTAAAACTACATGGTTTGCAGACTTATAAACAAACATGTTGTTGGCTACACGTCACACTGAGCCGAGATTTCCTTTTTATTGGAATCAGTTTATAAAGAAAAACTCCAGATGGAATACAATGAGAATGTCACGAGAGTGTACATTTAATTTAGAGAAATTCCTGCAATGGTAGTACATGAACTGGATGAATTAGCCACAGCAGCAACAAAGGTATTAGTAGCATGAAATAAATACAGCGGTGAGTATAAACTAATGAAGGGATAAAAGGGCAAATTGAAGGAACCAAATGAAGAATTCCATACTTCAACGTCCAATGTTTTCACCCCAAAATGAATTGCAATTAGAAATAAAATAACAACAATATCCCAAAAATACATAATATGGAAAAGAATTCAATTGAAGAATATTAAAATCTAGTTCCACAGATTTGATGTCAAGTGATGGGTGACTATGGAATTCTTATTCCCTTATAAACATTAACAACGTCATGCAAAAGAAACAAAAATGAAAACGAACAATATTGAAAGCTACAAGTACGTTCTATAAACACTTCATTTAAAAATGAAATAAAATAAAAACTCAATAATTAGATTACCTGTTATTTTGTTCAAGCTTGACTTTCCACAATAGAATTTCACTGGATGAACATGGCAAATAAACAACAGCACAAATGGCAATTATTTTCTCAAATGAAACCAGAATAAACTATAAAGAAGAGATCAAGAAAAAAAAAGAAAAAGAAATTGTTGTTTTTTCTCCAAACGGTCCAAGATTGAAACAGGTAAAAAAACAAGCAGGCAATAATGCATATTAAGTGAGGCGCGGCGCCTGCACCGCTAGTTTTGCGCGCCGACACTGTCATCCACTCGGCAAGGGAATAAACACTAATTTATCCAAAACTGACCACTCAATGTTGCGACCAAAAATACATTTTGTTGCTTGTATGCAGACGAAGTTTCATTGCTGAACTCCATCAAGTTCTCGAGAAAAAGGCGAAAGAAATCACGCACGTGCTGCGCCATAGAGTTGTGCGATAATACGCGGCCAATATTTGTCATCTATAAAACCCAGAATGCTTTGCGAACGTCGAAAAGCAAGCTCTTCAGCTGCCCATTCGAACATGGGCAATTCGAACATGGACAGTTTGGGTGTATGTTCAGGCCTGTGCCTGCATGGCTACACGTACTGTACGTACGCCGGGTGAACGTGTAGGCCTGCGTCGGCAATGAGTACGTGTTTTACCATGTCAACTGGACGCAATGTTCCCGGAACCACCGGTAGGTGGCGCTGCACACGACTAGGGCTTTAATGGAACACTCTTAATTACTTTCGTAGAAAAAAATCCGGTAATGACCAAAAATGCCCCAGATATGTATATTGTAGTCAACATTTTGACATTGTATCGCATGGAACGCCTTAGAATGGTTTCAAGAGGGTTGGAAACGCTGAAAAACATACGAAACAGTATATACCTGAGCCAAAAAGTGGATTTTATTACTTTATTTAAATGACCTGTGACGTCACAACGAACGTCATCTTCGGCAGGTCTTCGGAAGCAACGTTTTCGGAAGCATTCGGATGCTCGGAAATGTGCAAATGCAAATGGGAAAGAATTCCACTGATCACCATTACGGAAAAAGGATTATATCCTCCAAGAGTTAACTTATTGGATACAAATTATGATAAACCTCAATTTCAGGTGTGGAAAACTTGCGTAGAATATCTGAAAAGTGAGTTTTACAGGGTTCTTTTACCTTCAAACTGTACAAAGCCAGTTTGCTCAAAACGCCCTCTGTTGGTTCTATAGAGTTGTGCACAAATTATGGTCATCAGTGGAATTCTTTCCGATAGGTGCACTAGGGCCTATTAGACTAAACAACGGTGCCATATACTTTACATGATCCAATTCCTATTATAAAATGTCACATTTTCTGATAGGAAATTGTGGTGCAGCCTCAAGTTAAAAAAAAGTGTGATCCTTAACTTAAGAGCCCTGTTAAAAATAGGGTTGTGAGAAAAATAATGCATTATTTAAAAACACAGAAAATTAATTAAATTTAACAGGATTTTTTTTATATGAAATTGGTATATTCTGTTCATCAATATACCATCAAGGTCCAAATTATGGAGAGCTGCGTTGCCAATTTGAACTTGCATAAATTGTCCAGAAGCCAAGTAAAGGTATATGTGCCATGATTTCTGACACTCCATTGATTTATGCTACCCAGGCCCCCAGAGTCGCTAAACAATATGCCAAAATAATTTTGTGGCTTGTGTATGTTCCATTTTAGAAGAAATACCGGCATCTCCCGAATTTACACTCCACTCCATTGACTGCCGTTCATTTCGTCAATGGCTGGAGTCTAATATCTACGCCATTTACTTTTGTACACACTAGAGTGGTGCGCACGGGAGCGCACGGACGGAATGGAGTTCAATTTCACGATATGGCCGAAATGGCCCGTTTTTATCAGGGCATTGCCTTCAAAAACTCTGAAAATAAGTCCTGGATGTGTCCATGCACCAATTTTCTTTTTTGAGTTCTGAGCAGTCAAATGACACTTTTTTGGGAAAATAAATGGTGGCAACTTGAGAATTTGCCCACTGCATTGATGAGGTATTATTTTATTTTGCAAGGCATGTTTTTTTCAGCATTTTTTCATGTGTGTCCGAATCATGGACAAGGTGTCCGAATCATGGCTAAAATTAAGGTTATTTTTCAAGTCAATTTCATTTCAAGGACACAAAAAACTTTCATAAAATATCAACCTGGATATAATAACTTCACTTTGTTGTTCATAAGTGAAAATAGTTGAGAGAAACAAACATTAAGAAGGTCAAATAATCCAAAATTGCTTAAGTGTCCGAATCATGGCACATTTACCCTACGTGTTCATCTCGTACCAAATTCAGCAGCCTGTCATGCTTAGAGAAAACGTTGATTTATAAAGCCAAAGATACTCAAATATCGGGAAATTTCGGGTCATTAATTTACAACGTACAGTAAATACGCATGCATCTGGTGCAGAATTCTGATGTTCACATTGCCCTTATAGGTACACTCTTCAGGGGAGTGTACCTATAAGGGCATACCAATACTGCCACGACACTTCCCCCTATACTCCTCTCGAGAGGTTGTTCCCTTGCTCCCATACTTGCTTCACTTGTGAGTGAGGACATACATAATTAAATGTCAATGAAGCAATCGCCATTGCGAGGGGAGTATACTTCCTGCTGGATCATACATGTACTCCTCCACAAATGCTTCACGTTTGGACCCTCATTAACAAAAATAATAATTATCTTAAATACTGTATAATACTTCGGAGGTCAACAGACTTTTCCCAAATATAAACGTTACTCTTATGTCAGGCCACTCAACACACGGTCCATGGTGTCATTGTCTTTTATTGGTCTCTGGCGGGGAGGGATATCTTATCCACATTCTTACCATCCTGCATATCCTTCACCTCAAGAACACCATGTAAACGTTTGTTTTAAGCACAATTCCAACACGTACCAAAAACCCAAGGGCCCTATGAAGTTATTTAGAATTTTCATTATTGTTGAGATATCCACGCATAATAGGATTTGCACATGCCTATACCCATCATGCTTCCAACACCCCCCCCCCCCCACCCTTCCCGGATGCGCCACAACATCTATAAAATGTACAGGTAGCCCCTTTCATCTGGCCAGCCGCAACACATAGCACCTATATCTCTAGTTCCGAAAAACTCTGGGTTGTGTGTGTGTGCGCGTGTCCGTGGGCATTGTCCGTGGGCAATGAAGCGCGACATCGTAGCCGGCTACGATGTGGGAGAGGTGAGTGGCGGGGTATTCTGCAATTGTGCCGAAAAGACGTGTACCTTGCTTGTACATTTTAGTCTTCGTGAAAGATCATTCTGCCGTTGGGCAGCACTGACGTTTCAAACACATCATACTACACAGCAACAACAGTTATTGACTTCATCGATTGCTTATCGGCGTGTAGCCACGAACCCGCAGATGATGGCGGCCTATGTAAATATGCGCCATTTCAAGAAGTTGGCATTGCTTTTGCTAAGCAGTTGTTGTGTATTAGTGCTTCTTATTAATACAATGGGTACGGATATGAACAAGACGTATTACAGTGGGGCCATAGATAAGCGCCATATTGAATCCAGACTTGGTGACAATGTTACTGAAACTCGCCCTCGGTCCACTTTCATCGGTAGATGTGAAGATAGCTGTTCTCGGTAAGTACATGTACCTCGCATAGCTGCTTATAACAACGACATAATGGGGGTTATAGTGTCTTTTACGCCACCCGTCATTATTTATTTAGCTTCTACTGTTCCAAAATGAGATTTGTTACTTATGAAAGCAAATATGCATGGGTCCTGTAAACCCTAAATTGAACATATTTCGGCAATATTTCAGTGAAAAAAAAAACAGTTTCCTTACCCCCCAAACAAAATACTGAAAATTATATGGGTGGCGTTAAAGACACCAATGCCGACACTGGCCAACACATGAATGATACGTCTATTAAAGGACACGTACAACAATGGTAACAATTCAAAACAGAAATGTTTACAAATACCTGATCTCGTAGTTTTCACTTACTCTTCCAAAAAGTTCTCTGGCGACTGTACTGGACGATTTACTTACATGTATAACTTTAAGGGTATGAAAATGGTGCTGGTATAAAGAAACATAAATTTCAAGTTGTCACCAAAGGCTGCTAAATCTAATGGCTGAACACGACATTTCCTGAATGCATACGGTCGGGTTAACAGTCATCATTAAGTCAACGGGTGATTCCTTCGATGGAAACACGCACAATCATACGCATACAGGATCATTTAAGACGTTCCACCACTTTAACTGTTCAGATTTTTTTTTCTAACATCATCGTAACTTACTAACAATCGTAAGACATAAATTGTGCGTTGCAGCCCTGTGTGGGATACAATAAGTTATCCTTCGTAACTCCTGCTACGATCGATCGTAGGGCTTCGTGAAATCCATCCCAGCTTACTAATTAATGTATCGAAATCTGTAAGATTTTCACCGACGCAACATCGGGATAATTAGAAAGTGAAACTTGGTCCTCAAAAAGAGTTCGGCAACTCACGTTGAAGAGGTGATATATTTTTTGTTACTTATCTATGAACGATGAAACTGGCATCATTGAAAAGCGTGATTACTCCTCTTTACAACGATGTGTCATATGTTACGCTAATGTAATCGTGGAATGTACAGTCCTGATAAATATGCAGCAATATCCAAATTGAAATGTTCAAAGATTCGTTGTTTTCAGTGGTGAATTCCCAATCATTTCGAGGATGGAATGAGTTTGAAGAATGGTGTTGATGCGCTGATGCGTGAAAGCACGGTCAAAACATGGTGTGTTCTCATTTGCATTTTGCAACTTTTCAATTCTGACTTTGGCCTTTATTCAGGAGAAACGCACATTCCATGATTACAAAATCGCAACAGATGGCACATCATTCTAAAGAGGAATAATGATGCTTTCCAATGATACCAGTCTAACTGTTCATAGATCAGTAACAAAAAATATCATCCCTCAAACTTGAGTTGCAGAACTTGGGTTTACATCAATATGGACATAAAGTCACTCTGTGTAGTATTGCATTGTATTAATTCATATGAAATGTCTTCTTTGTCAGATTGTGTATGACTGATACACGAGTGATACCTAATTGCCAGCCTAAACAACGTATTGTCTTCATCAAGACGCACAAAACTGGAAGCTCAACTGTGACCTCCGTGCTCCAAAGGTACGGCTACCGAAGGGGACTGAACTTCGCCCTGCCCAAGACGACCCACATCTTCTCGGAGATCATCAAATTCAAAGCCTCGATGGTGTACCAGTACGACCTCAAGTACCCTAACGGATCCCACGCGTGGCCAAGCTTGGGAGGATTCCATATCTTGGCTAACCACGCACGGTACAATCGGCCCGAGATGGACGCGGTCATCCCAAACGCCTTTTACTTCACCATCATCAGGGAGCCGGCCGCACAGCTTCAGTCCGCCTTCAACTACTTCGACTGGGCCAACCGCTTCATGCCACACCGTAGAATGACCGACATTTTCGATACTGATCCCGCTATGTACTCCAGACTGAGTAAAGAGAAGCAAGCACTGGCCTTAGCGCGAAATGGACAGTTGCATGACCTTGGGTTGGACCAGGGAGAGGAGTTTAAACAACCGAGAGCTGTCCAGGATAAAATCCAGGCACTTAGCCAAGAACTGGACCTCGTGATGATCACTGAATACTTCGACGAGTCCTTGATTCTCCTCAAGAAACTCCTGTGCTGGGATTTCGACGACATCATCTACCTATCGCAACTTGTGAAGAGCACCCATGCCCGCATGAACCATTCCTTGATGGACAAGATCCACAAATGGAACCAAGCGGACGTCCAGCTATACCAGCATTTCAACAGGACGTTGTGGGATAAAATCCAAAGCTACGGTCGGTGTTTCCAAGAAGACTTGAAGACATTCCGTGATCTCAAAATGGATATTACAAACAAATGTTTTTCAAATGCGACCGTCTATTTGGACAGCAAAAAGACGAAGACGTTTAAAATACATCCCGATGCTGACGAAAAATGTCAGGATTTAGCGAGGTTAGACACAGCATGGGTACCTCTCATAAGAAACTACATATCACGCAAGATTTCAGGTCAAAGGTTAAAACTCATTGCATAATTGCATTAAGCAAACATTCATGCTCCTCCGTACTGTAGCACACACTTTAACAGTATACATCTACATGTATTTATAATGCTACATGTTTTCAATCTCGTTCCTGTAATTTCAATGTGTTGGAGTTTTATTTATGTGAAGTGTATAAAACCCAGGTATTGATACCCCCCCCCCCCCATAGAACTGCGCCTGCAAATAAAGGTACAGTACAGGATTGGTAAACATGCCTAAACAGAAATGTTCACAGATTTACTTATAACTTTCAGGATATGAAGATGGTGCTGGTAGAAACATACTGTTGAAATAATTCCGCCTGAAATGGTTCATTTATCCAGAAATAAGTAAAACAAAGACCGAAAACAGGTTTGATCTCGGGGTAAGATCAAAACCATTCTTTATGTTTTATAAGAACAATTAAATCGGGTTTTCGCTATTTTATCGTGACTCAGATTTCCAATTGAGCTCAAATTTTCACAGGTTTATCATTTCATGTACATGTTGGCAGTCGCGGTTCTAGTCTAGAGCCAAATTTTTTGGGGGGCTAGAAGAGCCATTATTTTTTAGGGGGCTAGAAGACCCAATATTTTGGGTTTTTCTAACACTCGCTTCTGCTATGTCGTATTAGGGGTCGAAAAACATGCACATTATAGCCTATACAACGCGTTTTTTATGTAATTTGCGCTTAATAACTGCAAAAATGCAGTATTTTTAAGAATTTTATTTTGTCACTTGCATTTTTTTAAAGTAAAAGTTTGTTCAGTAAAGTGAAACATTGTTTAAAATAACATCCAACTATAAAACAAAAATCATGCCTTGGTATGATATGAAAATAAGCAAACTTCTCAGTTTACTTGCCTGTTGTAATACGTTTAACATTTAATGCAATCATCAAATAACCACAAGGGAAACTGACTGAATTTAAAGTCATTGAAAAGCGAACAAAGAAAAATTGACTGGAGCGGGATTTGAACCGGCGACCTCCTGAATACCGTACAGGCGCTCTACCAACTGATGAGCTATCCAACCCTATACGTTGGTGGTGACCCCATAAGTCAATTATCTTCGTTCGTTTGGCAGTCAGAAGCCATGAAACCACGCACACACCGTCATATCCCAGGGATCATTTCATACATTATGCGCAGCAATGCTGCAACCTGGGAATGGTACATGGGGATCACTCAAAGAGGATACGGCTTTAACATTTAGCAATTAACATTTAACATTGCAAATCTCTGCAGAGAAACAGAAGTATATGACGCCTGAAAAAATGCTTTGGTTGCAAAAGCACGCCCTCACCAGGCTGATTGTGATATCAGCACCATGTTTAAAGATGTACTATTTATAAGTGGACACCTAACCTACACTTGGTACATGTATTTATTTATTACTATCATTGCTATTATTTTCATCATTATGTTTTTAATCATTATTATTTATTTTAGTTTTACACATCAGTTACTCATTGTCCATGATTAGGGCATTATGCACTACTACAAAACTGTTTTTAATTTACCCATGTTTTTTAAGTAAATAATCTGAATTCATGTAAAAATGTAAACAAACTGTAATTAAAAGTGTTTTTATTAAACTGAATATTGACCACGCAGCTGGTACTAAGGCTAATATGTAATTCAACGTACTCCTTATACATGTAGTATACGTTACCTTTAAACACACACATTTGCTTAAGCATGAAAAGTCTTCCTTGATCAAACAGGCTTCCCCAACCAAATTTTCATGTGATGTTTACTGCTTTTGACTTGTACTTCGGCCATTGTTTGTTGAACATAACATTCACAAGGAGTTTTGGCTGGCATACTGGATTTATTTACCAAGGTTTTTTTGGTGCTTAAGCAAATTTTGGTGCTTAATCAGTTCTATGAAATTGGCCCTGGGGCCGATTTCACTAACGCTTTGCGATCATCGCTAGGGCCTAAATCCATCGCTAAACGGAAAATCGATCGCTACATTGCGTAGTAATTTTCCATTTAGCGATGAATTTGGGCTTTACGATGATCGCAAAACGTTAGTGAAATCGGCCCCAGGCCTTACGCATCCCCTTCCTTCTAGTTAGTATCATTATGATCCAATGTATTCCTGTCATTCGTTGGTTGAAGCTCTATGTTTGAATCAGCATTCGACATCTCAATGTCATGTTGTTCTTCAAAGCTCTTGGGACGTCGATGTCTGCTGAAGAGGAAGAAGATGTTGATGATGAGAGAGAGGATGAAGAGGACCAAGAAGCAGACAGAGGTAGCAATCCACGGGGCGGGAGACATAATTTGGGCATTCTCGTAGGCTTTGTAAACTGCGGTACAGGGGGATTCTTGGCATACATGACACGGTGACATGTCGGTGGTGGATGGAGTTGTCATGTCGGTGGTGGATGGAGTTTTCGTGTCGGTGGTGGATGGAGTTGTCATGTCGGTGGTGGATGGAGTTGTCATGTCGGTGGTGGATGGAATTGTCGTGTCGGTGGTATGACCCTCAGTGGCTGGTCCTGTTGGTTGGCTGGTTGCGACACAGAGGGCTTCTTGGCAGACCTGACAAGGTGACGTGTCGGTGGTGGATGGAATTGTCATGTCGGTGGTAGAGTCCTCAGTACCTGGTCCTGTTGGTTCGCTGGTTGTCGTCGAATGTGTTAACAGCAACGGCATCGTTTTGTTTGGTGCTTCTTGTCCAGATGATGTTTCAGGGATTGGAGACGTTGTTTCAGAGGGTAATGTCGTTGTTTCATGGACTGATGCCGTTGTTGGTGTTGTCACTGCTGATGCAGAGATCGGTCCAATGACGCAGGATCTTGCCCTACCAGGGAAGGATGTTGACGTGATTGTGCATGTTACAGAATTGCCATCATCGGATCCACTGACCGTCAGTTCATACAATTTCTTCATCTCATTGTCAGAAATAACATTCATCCATGGGTATATGCTAGTTAGCTCCATCAAAACTTGTGGTTCTCCAATCTCAGTAGCGCAACTTATGTTTAGACTGGTTCCTTCCTGTACAGCGAATGGACCATTGGGGGAGCAGACAGGGTACATGTCAGATGGGAAGTATTTAATCAATAAGTCATAATCAGTGTCTATCACTATGTTTCTATTGTCTGCATCTGAATCCACGACTCTACAATTGTAAAGCCCAGTGTCATTTCTGCGGACGTTAGAGAGAGTAAGTATCTCAGCTATATCTACAAACCAAGTGTTGCCCACGGTGACAGTATATCCTTGAACTAATGGGACTCCATTCCTTGCAAGAATCACATCCTTGTTGGAGATCATTCTGGACCACTCCAGGCCCATGCCTGCCGACGGGCCGTATCCAGCGCTGCAGCGTAATTCCACCGTGTCCCCCTCAACAGGATCGCCTTCTGGTGAATCTTTGGACAGACTCACTGACTGCCCAGTAACTCCAATGAGCATACTGGAAGTAGCTATGATACACAGCAGGAGAAGATACATCACTCTAGGTCTTCCATCCATGATCAGAAAACACAATCTCAAACTAAGAGCAAAGAAAGACCTGGCCTTGGTGGTCTGCAGTCTGGTTGAAGTGAGCAACAATCTCAAGCCAAGAGCAAGGAAAGGCCTGTCTTGGTGGTCTGCAGTCTGGTTGAAGTGAGCAACAATCTCAAACTAAGAGCAAAGATAGACCTGCCTTGGTGGTTGGCAGTCTGGTTGAAGTGAGCAACAATCTCAAGCTAAGAGCAAAGAAAGACCTGCCTTGATGTTTTGCAGTCTGGTTGAAGTGAGCAACACATCGGCACTGGCAATGAAATACTAAACGAAGGAAATGCCCTTGCATCATTATACGCTGCATGAACTGAGCCCGGACGTTCTGAAGGTTAGAGTACATGTACTTTAATATACCAACACTCTGATCTATGATCGGAAGATGACAGGAATATCATGGTAACATAAAACAGGAAATCGATGATTCGGTCAAGTTCACATAGAGTGCATTCGTTAAAGGTATAATATATGATTGGTAAAGGCCATAAAATAGCACCTCACACTTTGTCTAGTCCAACAAGAGTCACGAGAAAATAGAGAAAACACGACTACATGTATTTGTTTTTTATCAAACATGAAGAATGGTTTTGATCTTGTTCCGAGATCAGAACTGTTTTCGGTCTTTGTTTGACTAGTTTCTGGATAAATACATCATTTCAGGTGGAAATATTTTAACGGTATGTTTCTACCAGCAGCATCTTCATATACCTTGAAAGTAATACGTTAATCTGTAAACATTTATGTTTGGGTATAATACCAATCCTGTACGTAAACTTTAAGCTTCCACGAGTTGACACCAGTCAACCTCGTCCCACCATCAATTGATTGTTTTGTGTAGTACGTGTATAGACCTTTCTTTTGTTAACAAACAAACGCTAGTGGTTGGCATGGGCGGCCAAATGTTGCAAAATATTTCATTTTCTTGATGTGGCCAAATTCAACAGTTCCATAGCTGTACAAAATATGTACCACCAGTGTTTATGTTGTGTTCATTACATTCAGCAATATCTGTGAATGTTTATGGAACGCTAATTAATTGTGGTTACTTTATAATGGTTTAGCTTGGATTTGATGGCGCGCCATACTTTCCGCCAGGCTTGGTTGGCAAGAAATCTGACTGTGATTAATTATGCAAGCCAACCCAGCACTGACCTCTAGGTTTTGACCAATCAACATCCTCGACCTCCGTCACCGCGCGCGCACTCACGGAAATGTTCTCTTAACAGATCTGATTGGCTGATGTGCCGCGTTGCATAAAATTTGCATGCATGCATGTATCAGACATTCGTAACGTAGTGTAGCAGTTGAACGGCAGGAGATCTGGCTAAAATACTCAAATTAGACTATCCCAGGTCAGTGCTGCGCCGTGGAAGCTAAACGAAAGCAGAATACTAGTGATTTTCCTCAACTTATTTGAAAGATGGCAAGGCTAATAGCTATACGTATGGAGCCCGGACGTTCTGAAGGTTACATTGCATTATACCAACAAGCTGAAACAATCATCGGAAGAAGTCATGTAAACATCATCCAGGAAACATCGAACATTACAAATTATCTGCGCACTTATTTGTGATGTTCGATACATCGTGTATCACAAACTCGCAATTTTAATATATCTGCGCAAAAAAAGTTTGTGATGTGCGATGTTTGCACATCATAAAATATTTGTGCGCATAATGACGTGCGGTACATCGCAAATCTGTGCACATTTTCTTTTGTGTGTTTTTTATATGTGGCATAATTTTTCGGTAGGAAGAACTTAAGTGAAATGTTAACAAAACGTTTTTAATAAAACAGCAGTCAACTACCATGGCATGGACAAGTAAGTGCAGTTAGTGGTAATTGCGATTCGCCCAATGTCATGGTAATGGTTATGCACAGCAATGGAAGAACATTATCGTGTTTTCGAATGATTTTGCCTGGTGGTGTTGTGTACAGAGAAAACATGGCGGGGCTCCAGAACTGATCCCTGAGGCAAACCAATTACGGAGAGACTATAGCTAGAAGAGCATGAACCATTAGTGTGTTCAATTCCTCTCATAATAAATCAATGTTCACAGATTATGCCCCTCATAACAGAAACTATAAAATCATCACTAATTAGTTCTGCTAAAGATGTATACCCTTGGGAACTGATCTCCTAATTGCCAGTACACATTATAGTACATTACACTTTTATTTAACGATCGCAAATTTGGTAATTACTGAGCTCGTGACACGGCGGTATTTTTTGCCAGAAGTCACATTCTCTGTAAAACCTTGAGAAAAAAATCCTCGGGTGTCGTACATACTAAGAAAAGAGGGGAAGGAGTTGACTAGAATAGGTCCACAATTCCCCCAGACACTGAAGTGACAGACAAGACCAGCGGTTGTGGACAACAAGTTGTGTTGGCTTGAGACATCATTACATAAGATGCACTTATTCAGCCGTCCCCACCAGCGACAACAATGACAGGAGACAATACTGCTCAGACACAAAAAACTCCCTTTTGCCTCCAGTATTAGGCTATTTACCTACCATTCAGGCACAGACTGGTTTAAAAAGTAGAGAAACCGCTGAGGTATGCCATACAACGATGCTATACCTCTTCAGTTAGCACGAACCCTGCCAACTGTTGGATACTAACCAACGCCCACGTCTCTCAATCTCTCTTCCAAGACGACGTGAGTTGTCCGTGCAGTTCGGTTGGGATCTCGAAGTCTCTCCGTTTTTGAGGAATTTTCTTGCAGAACCTGGAATTCAAGCTCCGTAAATATGTTTCGACTAGCAGTGTTGGTTGTGATTGCTGGTATCTGGACGGCTCAAGCTCCTTTCCCAGGTGTCTTGGCAGAGGTGAGGCCTAGTTTATAACTTCCATATTAATCGTTTAGCTCAAATTGGCCCAGATGGTGTATGTATGTGCAATACAGTGCAGAAGTTAGACCAACAGTTATCAATTTTTCAAAGAGCTGCTTAAAGGCATCGTGCAAGATTTGCAAGGCCTCCCAAAAATTCATTGAGTTTGAGACAGAAAATGGACACTACAGTTCGTAAACAGTGCAAACAGTCGCCATGGGAAATCTTGGTTCATCAGACGCTGGGTTTTTCAAGGAAATCAAGATTTAGTGTCTTTTAAAAAGATCGTTCGTTATCAACTCAGCTAGATGATAACCCCAGGTCTGAGGACCTGACTACGCCACGCTCCTGCATCCTTAAAATCCTAAATTGAATAAATCTGCACGATATTTCAGTGTAAAAAATACAATGTTCTTACGCGCTTTTGGGGAATTATAATTTGAAAACAGCCCGTCAGTCGAGTCACACTATTTGTGTGTACTTTGAGAGATCGAGCAAAACGAGTTGGGTAACATGTCGCCAAACTGCCTCTCAGATGTTGACGAACTGAGAATGGAAATGCATTAATTTCGCAGACATGTTGCCGACATTAACCAGTCAAGACTAGGCTACATCCAAATGCCCATTCCCTCTCATTGTTTCAACATTTTCGGTAACATGTTGCCAAGTTATAGAGCAACACACCTGGGCAACACGACTTCGAGCCCTGTGATGTACACTAGCAACATTTGGCCAACATGTTACTGAGATGTTGCTGTGACATGTTACCCAACTCGTTTTGCTCTGTGTACACTGACAACATTTTCAGCAAATAACAACAACGTACCTGGGCAATATGTTACTGAGATTGTTATCGAAAATGTTTACATACTCTCTGCTTATAAAAGGGGCGGTCGTTCACAATAATGATGGAGGTGAACTGTCTGTTGCCAGTGGCCATTATCACAGGGGACTCTGTATTTCATCCCCGAGTATACAACTGGTGTCCTTCTCTTCCACGGAGGGCGTGGCTTCAGAGTCAGTCACCGTTTGAGTGGGAGGTCAAGCCTGTAATTGGGTTTAACTGTTTGATCTGTTTGATGGAGATCGCAGTTGGATCATGGCCAGGCTATTCAATCCTTGTGCCATTCAGGTACATGGGGGATCACTCAAAGAGGATACGGCTTTTTCTCGTTATAATACTTATGCGTTTTGTTTTGTTTCTTTTCTTTTCTTTTCTTTCCCTTTCTCCCCCCCCCCCCCCCCCCCCCCCCTCCTTTTTGAATGGAAAGGAGGAATTCAATCTAGGAACTTTGGAACTGCTGAGGCAAACGATTGAAAAGCTTGAGAATAACAAAATGATAGAGATAGTACAGATAAAAAGGAAATGTGAGTGAGGCTCCCATAAGGTTGCTTAGGTCTCATAATGACGGATTTACCCAGCAGTATTAACCATTTGGTCTGAATGTGTATATTGTATACTGTACAGATTGTCCCCTGAAAAAAACACAACACTTGTGTCGAGAACTATTATATAAAAATTTAACTGTTTATCACTTCAAGATTCGGATATGTGATACAACTATATCCTTGCTATCACCATGTAGAATTTGATCAAAATTGGACTAAAATTGAGTGAAAAATCTAAGACTGAATTACCCAATCTCAAAACCCATTTTCATCTTTCTTTCATACACAATTATGTGTGTATTGTCCACTATGCGTGTTATCCTTGCAAATTTGTTTTAAGGAGTACCCTTTCAATTGGTCATAAATTCACAAATTTCATCCTCAATATATGCTTAAATTCTACATGGTGATAGCCAAGACATGGTTGTATCATATAACTGAATCTTGAAATTAATGATAAACATAACTTCCCCTTTTAAAGGTAATATCATACTTTAAATTTTGTCAAAGAAATGCAGAATAATGGGCAAAAATATCAAGACAGATACATTAACAGTCATCTGTGAAAATATCAGTCCCATACGTTGCCCACTTTTTGAGAAAACGGTGAAAAATTGCCACAGTATTTCTTACGTCTTTTCTCTTCTATTTTTGATCTTTTAAAAGATCAACAAGATTTTCGGTCGTCGTTTTTACTAATTTCTGGATAAATACACCATTTCATGCGGAAACATTTTAAAGGTATGTTTCTACTACCACCATCTTCATACCCTGTAAGTTATAGGTAAATCTGTGAACATTTCTGTTTTGGCTTCCTACCAAAGTATGATACTTCTTTCAAATTAGTCTCTCAAATTAATCCTAGATAAAGGTATATTGTGTTGTCATTATTTGTGTGATTTTCTTGTCGTATTTTTTTAGTCTGTCTGGTGCCCAGTAAGGAGCCCACTTGCACCCGTACCAGATGCTTCTACACCTTCGATACATGGTCTACATATGCTGGTAAATCTTACTTATGGCCTTTACGAAATAAGGCTTGAGGCTAGGCTTGGGATTTTATTTGCTACCGCCGCCATATTGTGTCCTAAGTAAAATGAAGGGTTTGAGATACATTGCGAAGCTGGAGCCTTTCTTCGGCTTCATCATGTGGCCCAATCTCGTCATTTCGTTTTGTAGTAGCAAAACAAGTACCAAGCCTAGCCTCAAGCCAGGTTTCGTAAAGGCCCATAGATAGACCTTATACGGGCGATTCACAATAGTGCGTTTCTTGGACAAAGACATTTATAAAAGATATTCGTATTATTATTTTGTTTTCCTATCTGAGTAATAGCTATGTTAAAATGCCCGATGGGAAAATCAAATCACTGAATGGCACAGGGATGGATTCGAACCTACTACATCTTGTTTATCGAAACAGACGTGTAACTTATCGTATTACCATGAGTGGCACCGGCCATTTAAAAAAGGAATCATTCTTAATTCACACATTGATTGAAACTTCTTAATCATGACCGGTTCATGTTGTTTCCTAACCTCTCTCGCTCGTCATGAAATAACAGGAACCATAAGTTTTAGCCTGGGGCTGCTTAAGCAAAAAAAAAAATGCTTAAGCATGAGAAGTCTTCCTTGCTCAAACATGATTACCAACCAAATTTTCATGTGATGTTTACTGCTTTTGACTTGTATATTCGGCCATTGTTTGCTGAGCATAACATTCACTAGGAGTTTCGGCTGGCATACTGATTATATATACCAAGGTTTTTGTGCTTAAGCAAATTTCGATGCTTAAGCAGCTCTATGAAATTTACCTCCAGACTTAGCTTGAACAGTGATGTGATTATTTTCATGTTCTCTTGTTTTCCATCATGCAGCACCTGACATAAGGTTCGTGCAGGTGATGGTATTCAACCAACCGAACGCCATGAGAATCAAAGTCAGGGGCAAAAAGGTCTACCTTAAACAGATGTTAGGTAAGTAGAGAAACAAACAAATGCAATGGTTAATGCTCAATTAGCCATTTGGGAGTTAAATCTGAATAGTATCTGGTACACAGACTTCTTTCATTGCATATAAACACCCCAATTTGAATTCCCCAGACTAAAGACTGTTGCTATATCACGTGATTCGGGGCAAGCTTTTGCATAGCGATACCCATCTCTGGAATGGACTGGTTCCTTTGTGCCATTCTTATCCATTATGAACAGTGCACTGGTGCAAGACGTATGTTATGTAACTAAGCAAAAGCTTGCCCCGAATCATGTGATATAGCAACAGAGTCTTTAGTCTGGAAAATTCAAACTGAGGTGTTTCGATGCAATGAAAGAAGCCTGTGTACCAGATACTATTTAGATGTATCTCGCAAATGGCTTATTCCCTCAGCACAAATAAAGTGCCTTCTTTTAAAGGTACAGTACAGGATTGGTAAAATATCCAAAGCGGATCAGACTTACGTATAACTTTCAGGATATGGAGATGGTGCTGGTAGAAACATACTGTTAAAATATCTTCGCCTGATTTAGTGTATTTATCCAGAAATTATTAATAAAAGCAAATACCGAAAACAGTTTTGATTTCAGGGTAAGCTCAGGGTAAGATCAAAACCATTCTTAGTATGTTTTAATTAAAAGAAAAATTCGGGTTTTAACTATTTTCTCAGGACTCAGACTGATGTGCGATTGAGCTCAGATTTACACTGGTTCATTTTTTCATATACATGCTGTCTCTTCTAAATCTGATACAGAATACGATGCATCCGGGAATGATCAGATTACATCCGGGATCTTTGACGTGATGAAGAAATCCTACGTGGTGACTGCCGATCTGAAAGACGAAAAACTGGAATCCGTCTGCATTCAAGATAATTGAACCATTAAGCATTTAGCATGGGCTTACACGAAACCAGGGGCTAATTTCATAGAGCTGCTTAGCACAAAAATTCGCTAAGCATGACATTTCTGTCTTATTGAAAAACCAGATTAACAACCAAATTGCCAAGAGAGCTAGTTCAGGAATGGAACTGCAGAATTACTGAGTTAAGAATCATTTCGATATAAACATAGCCAGAGAGCTGTTAAGCACAAAAATTGGCTAAGTGCAAAAATTTCTTGCTCAATTAAGCAAACCGCCAATAATTAGATTTAATTTGATATTCATTGTCAGCGAACAACAGCCAAAGAACAATAACCCGTGAAACACAATACATTGACATTTTTATTGCTAATCCTGTTTTTATTAAGACATCAATTTGATGGTTAGCAAATTTTTGTGCTATAAGCAAGGCCATGAAATTGACCCCTGGGGCCAATTTCATAAAACTGTTAAGCACAAAAAGTTGCTTAGCACAAAAATGTCTCGCCCAATAAAACAAACTACAATTGAAAATTCCATTTGATATTCCTAAGTCAGGCGAACAACAGCCAAAGAACAATCACACGTGATACACACGTGGGCATTTGGTGGGCAATTTTTTGTGCTAAGCAAGGCCATAAAATTGACCCCTGGTTGGAAACAGAAGAAAACGATTTGACGTATGAAAAGACAAGTTTGATAAATAATGCAAGTAAAGACCAACGAATACTAACACGTTTTCACGGAGTTAATGAACATAAACGATTTATACTTTTATTTCATTATTGCTCATCGTAGTGTTTATTAAACATACAGCTTAATATTTCAGGCGATGGGATATATTTTATTTTGGGGTAATTGGGTGGATCTTTAAGATTTTGTGACGTAACGTGAGTGTTGGCCGCTATAGAGGCAAAGCTGTAACATTGATACTAATTATGATGTAATTATGGTATGTTATCACAAAGTAATTAGGCGATAATTAAGTGATTGTTACTAACTACAGTATATAATGAGGTGTGTATTTGCAATATGAGTAGACGGTAATTTAATTACTAATTATGATGCGTTCTGTGAACGAAATAATTATGAGTAAAAATTTGCACGATGTCTTTTTTAAACCATTCAAATTCTCAGCCATATTTCATTGGCAACCCTCGCATAGTATATCAGATTTCGACCGTTGAAATAACTTTAGTTCCCATATTGCTGTGGTCGTCACCGATAATCTCCACATTGTGTGCTCGTGCAATTTTTTACTTATTTTTATTTGTGCCGTGACATTTGATGTTGTTTTTGTACTGACTTTATTAGCATTATTTTGTTAACAAATATTATCACGCAGTTACTAATTAACCAATAAACACATCTGTTTACTGAGACGCTTCGTGAATAAATGTAACTTCATTGTTCTTTCTTAAATTGCATAACAATTACCTGGCTTTTTCATTACCACTGTTTTGGACAATAATTATAGCACACTATTTCTAGAACACCTTCTGAAGGTTTTCGTGAAGGAAAATCTGAAATATATTGTGTAATTAAGGTTAATTAACTGGAAAACAAAATAAGGTCAAAGGTTAGTGTATATGCATTTCCAGCCTCAGCAAATGTTAGCGGGATGTGGCATATCGATGATTTTTATAGACTGGTGCTCGTAGCTGTGACTAAATAATGTGGCAGCTGCCATATGAGAATTCCAGGAACACGATACACGTACGTTTTAGCCGTACAGGTGATGGAAAAATCATGATCGCCAAAACAAATTATTGAGTATTGAGTATGGAAAACATGGCTTTTCCAAATTATGCATGAAATGTTTCTCGAGTTCGAAAAATGTTTCCAAGTTCGTAAAATGATTCCTAGATCACGAAACGTTTTCAAATTCACAGAATGTTTTCGAGTTCACGAAACGTTTTCAAATTCACAGAATGTTTTCGAGTTCACGAAATGTTCTCGACTAGTTCGCGAAATTTTTTCGAGCTCACGAAATGTTTGGAGTGCACAAAATGTTTTCAAGTTCACGAAAATGATTTAAAAAAATATCCCGACACCACGACATTTTATTCTTTTTTTTTATCAAATGAGGGCGCCACACAAAAAGCCACGAAAAGGTATTCCTGATATTAAATGCATTGAACCCCAGTTCAGTCATTTTTTTCTTTGTTCACTTTTCAATGACTTGAAATTAACCAGTAAATTTACCTTGTGGTTATTTGGTAGATATCATAATAGGAAATGAAATACCCCAAAATAAATGAAAATTGTTAGATGCATAATACTACAATAACAACTTGACAAAACAAATACAATAGGCTACTACGGATCAAAATAGGGTTTCCCGTTACCTGAGAAAAACAAATGTTGGAAAAAAATTTCTACAATACCGACTTGACTAAATAATTCAATAAGCTAATGCGGTTCAAATGGAGTTTCTGTTACCTGAATAAACCATTAATTATACCACAATACCAACTTTACAAAACATTTCAATAAGCTACTACGAATCAAGGGCTTCCCGTTGTATACCTAAAATAAACTCAATTGAAACTGAAACACTCATACAAGCATCTCCAAACATACAGAATTATTTAAAATCTATGAACAATGATAAAACCCTCACCAAATAAACTCTTCAAATAAAAGCAGAATTTAAGGAAAGTAGTTCAAAAATCAACATAAAGATGAATTATGTCATGGCAAAGTAGTTTCTGTATTCCCAATCAGTGTCACCGCTCTCCCGTGCTTCTTTCTCCTTCTCAATCTCGTACTGCTTGATGGCTAGAAACGCTCGGCAGAAGTCCTCTCCGAAGGCCTCGGTGATGATGCTGTCACTCCTGAAGGCTTCTAATGCGCCCTGGAGTGTGCAGGGGAGGTCCCGTGCGTCTGACGGTGCGTCCATTGCGACGTACGCGTCCCCGGTCACCTTAGGAGGGAGTGGAAGTTTCTTACTGATACCGTCGAGGCCAGCCGCTACCGTGGCAGCGAGTGTCAGGTATGGGTTGCTGCCACTGGCTCCCATGCGGTTCTCCAAGTACGTGCCCGCCTCGCCGTCAACCTTGAGTCGCAGGGCGCACGTCCGGTTGTCGATCCCCCACGTGGCGTTGGTGGGTGCGAAGCTGAACGGTCGGAACCGCTTCTGGCAGTTTGTGGTGGGTCCCATGAGAAGGCTGATTGCCGGGGCGTGGGCGAGGATGCCAGCTATCCAGTGCCCGGTGACATCTGAGATGCCGTGCTCCTTCTCGGGGTCGTACATGACGCCTCTCTTGCCGTCAGCATCCCAGAGGGAATGGCAGAAGTGCGCAGAGCTGCCACACTGCCCCTCCCAGGGTTTGGACATGAAGGAGGCTATGTAGCCCCTCTTCTGTGCAATCTCTTTGATGGTGGTCCGGTAGATGTGCGCGTTGTCAGCCGCACGTACCCCATAGGCCGGCTTGTAGGTTATCTCGAACTGACCGGGCGAGCACTCGGTTTCGAGAGCCTCCACATCAATGCCAACCCCGGACAAACCACGGGAAAATGCGTACAGCAGGTCACCATTCGCGAAGTTGGTCAGGGACGACCGCCAGTTCCCCGGGTGCAAGGGCGACTTCGACTCGGCGTCGACGACGTAGAACTCGTGCTCGTGAGCGGAGAGGAGCGAGTATCCCGCCTCACGCAGGCGGTCCAGCTGTCGGCGGGCGATGTTGCGAGGGTACGACGCCACGGGCTGGCCGCGGAAGGACGGCTCCATCAGCACCAGCGCCGTGTTCTGCAGCCAGGGCAGGATGCAGAACGTGCTCAGGTCCGGCATGAACACCCCATCGGCCCAGCCGATCTCGGCGCGGTAACCCGTGCCGGGGACGAAGTTACAGGCCGTGTCCGCGGCAAGGTGGGCCAGACAAATGTTCAGTCCTCGGCTGGACTTCTCCTCAAAGTGTCTGGACGGCACGATTCTGCAGCGGGAGATGCAGCTCATGTCGCCAAACTCTAAACGCACAAACTCGATTGTCTTCTCCTCTACCAGCTTCACGATGTCCTTTAAGGTAGCATTCTTGTTGTCGACAAAGCTCATCGTTGAAAAGATTGTCTGCAATTAGCAAAGTAAAACGAGAAAATTTAAAAAAAAAAAAACATCTAGACATTAAGTTTTAATAAGCATCCGTTTGAACCAGGCTTATAAAATCGTCATTATTTTGTAACAAGTATTCTGAAATGTGTAAGCAAGGTTTGTCCTTGAATATCAACGCATTAAGCCTGTAATAGTGCATTGAAAATAACATATTTTAAAGCTACGACCAAGTCTCTGCCGAATTGAGCTCCATGTGTTGACGACAATCATTTGCAATGCCTCCACGTCTACATACCTTTTCTATCTTCTTTGACATGTCCTTAGAGGAAGGCGTCAAGGGACAGCTCAACGAGACCTTGACGTTTCTCCCCAGTATATTGCTCTGACGGATTTATCTCTTGCACCGACTGATGCTGCCAGCAGGAATGACTAGATTGCTGTCCGATGAGTTTGTGGGAGAATCCACGGACCCAGCCCATATTTATAACATTCAGTTCACTTGTCCCGTGACGTGTCATTAACTCTCTGAACTCATCCTATACATTATGATGTTAATATAGCCTAAGTCCGATAATCACCCCAGGAGCGCTCTACCGCCGAGCTAGAGTGTATGCTTGTGCACGCCCAAGCCCCGCCCGCAACAAATTCAAGGTTATGGTTAATTCGGTTCCTTATACCGTGCACGTATTAATGTTGTTTTACACAGCAGCGAGGGGTTCTGAACTTTAAGGCCGTGTCCCAATTCTCTGGCTGCGGCTGCAAATTATGCATATACCTATGGCAGCCACTAGCCAGTGACTGCAGCCGTTTCCATAAACTTTTGTGTTATTTGCGGTCGCAGCCAGAGAATTGGGACACCGCCAATTCCTGTCTTGAAACTGAGACTGTAATGTGTGCGAGCACGTACGTGGGGCTGTTTAACTCATAAATGTATGAATGCATGCATGGTGATGCGCATGTAACTGAAACTTGTTACTACTGTGTTATCAACTTCACCATATGGCGTTCTGTAGTTACCCTGGACCGGTGCTTGGTAAATTCAGCTCTCTAGAAAATGGCGCTGAGTTTGTTATCATCATCTCTTTGGAGACTTTTGAGACGTTGGCGGCAGCAGACCGAAGTCTCTTGTTTGCTAGCTCTGAGCATGCGCGCGCAATTTTGTGAGCATGCGCGCGTTGTTGTGCGCGTGCGTGCGCGTGCGCAATCAAGTTGAAGGCCCACATCTAAAGTCTCCCATTGGCCAGATATAATCCCCATGCAACTTAACCGGACTTCAGCCATCATGGCATATGCAGATAGGCCTAGTATTTCTATAGCAGTTCCATCTGAGGAAAGTCTTCTAATGCTGTTTTCAGCATATTGTGTTTAACATAACAAGAATATGCAAGGCAAGCGTCATGCACCCTGGATTTTATCCAGCGGAAAGTTTTATTGCAATTTTTTATTACATTTTAGCTATGCATGTCTTCATTCTATGCTAATTAGCATTCATAATCATGAGACGTGCACGTTTGCCTAAAGCAGGGTGTACACTGTAAACAATTTCGGTAACATTTTCGGTAACATGTTGCCCAATTAGGGCAACACACCTGGGCAACACGACTTTGTGCCCTGTGTACACTAGCAACATTTGGCCAACATGTTTTGCTCTGTGTACACGGACAACATTTTCAGTAACAACGTACCTGGGTAACATGTTACCGAGATTGTTACCGAAAATGATGACAGTGTACACTTTGCTTAATGCTTCATAGTTTTTTATGAACATGCAAAACAGTATTTACATGGAACGCCCTTCATTAACGTGTATTAACACTGTATTCCCAATGCCATTGAGCGTCAATGAGAACATATAAAAAAAAACTTATGACATGACTTAGGTGGACTCCTGTTGCAGATGGCCTACCAAGTACACCGAATATGTGTCATGGGTCAATGGGATGACACGAATTCAGTATTGCAATATGTACCACAATCTATAATTGGTGTCACGATTTTGTTGTTAATTAGCAGTCCAACGATGGATGTTAGCCCTAGCATTTAATATGTATGAGGATTAGTAACAACATTTATATGGGTGCTCAAATGTATGCTCAGTGCCCACTGAATGACAATGAGAAGTACTGGGAAAGATAAAATGTTTTAAATGTTTTAAATTGTTTAAATTTCCATTTTATACATATAGTCATAGTAATAATAATTTTGGAGGCTCATCATCCTTACTCGCATCTTGGGTGCTGAATTGCGAAGGATGCGACTTCAACGTGATCGAGTAGCAGGCTTTCATGGGCGCCCTTGGCTGCCAGCCACATCAACCCATATATGATCACGGAGTACAGCCTGAGATCGAAAGTGTTTGATTTTTGGGGGTTTTTGTGGAGGGAGGTAAACCGGAGAACCCGGTGAAAAACCCTCGTAGCATAGGAGAGAACCAACGCACAACTCTACTCACATGACCCATGCCGGATTCGAACCCGGGCCATCAATGGTGAGAGGCGAGTTCCTAATACGCACGTGCCACCTGCCCCCATTATTAATTACAGTGTATTAGTAATTATCTCAACCAAGCCATTAAAGTTTTACCTCGCGAAGTCTCCAGTGATAATCAAAATAATCAACTTACCCAAAAACGGGTAAACATATTAAACGCCGAAAAACAGCTTTTTTTTCAATGCATAATTATGCCATGAAATAATACACTATACATCATAATACAATATGAACATACACAATTACAAATTGCCTTAATATTATACTTTCGTGCCATCTGGCTAACATAATCATAGAGACCAGTTTCAAATATACCATTTCTATTTACAAGTATTTCAACTTCTGCCTCAGTCAAACAGTTTGAAGTGATTGTTCTGGAGAGAAAGTAGTCACGTGTCATAGTCCCCATTTGCTTTTGGGGGGTCGCAAAAACGCAAAGAAAAAATGGCGGCTGTGCTGCTGAAGGTATTGGAAATCTAATCCAATGAACAAACAAAAAAATTCCAATTTCAAATTGTATGAATTGTGTTTTCATTGGCATCAGAAGTTGAAATTAGGGGTGCAATTTTAGCGCTTTCCTCAGGTGCCGTTTCCCCTAATACACCGATGGACAAGACGTTACGGCTGCCTTGGCGTTTCCACCTATTCGCTGCTCAGGGCATCTTGTCTCTTCTGAAGTACGTGTGGTTGATCTTATCAATGTCTAAGTACTGCGGTTGGTCTCTTGGTGACCCTGAAACATGAACGAGAGAGAAGATGATGTGGGGGAGAGATGGGCTTGTTTGAAGGCCTTTTCACACGACGCCAAAAAACTCGCAACCATTGAGAAATTCTCTCATGGTTGCGAAATCTTTCATGGGCGCCCTTGGCTGTGTCATCGTGTGAAAGGACACCAATGCTTGAGAGTGACCGACGTCCCTGGTGAATCCTTGAGAGATTTTGACCAAGGTCCAGACCCATGATGAGAGAATTTCTCAATGATTGGGAGTTTTTTAAGCGTCGTGTGAAAAGGCCTAATGACAATTTTGGTCTTGTATTCCAGCCCCTTCTAAACCTCATTTGCTTCAGTGTAGCCCTAATGGCCCATTGTACGTCTATGTTAATACACATTAAACCAGAATACGCTAAGGTAGTACTTATTCCTTGCTACCAAAATATGACCGTGTTCTCACACTGTACTCCGTCAATATAATTATTTCAAAACTGCGGTTGTTGACTACATTTTGGTACAAGTTGCCAGAGAAATAGTATAGGCTGCTGTTCAGGTCATCGACTCAATAATAGTTTCTATTTCTAGATACGTAGTTCATTCAATACTCTGCCATGCATGCTCCAGTAATCTTCTGCTGCAGTAATTATCAATTTTGTGATGGACGTGAATTAAGCTGCACGTACTTCAAAACCAACCATAATGTATGTCGGTGAGGCTTTTCAACGATAAAGAGGGCAGTGATCAAGTTATAATTAATAAGGGCGATTCACAATAGTGCGCCACCATGAGTTTGCAACGCGTTGGCCAATCACAATGTTGTCGACAAACTGCGCGTCTTTCCACACGCGCAGTTTGTCGATCAATTTAATTCCGCGCATTGTGATTGGCCAACGCGTTGCAAACTCATGGTGGCGCACTATTGCGAAACGCCCGTATTGAGAATGCAATAATTATATGGCTTCAAAATTGTTACCTTGCTGTGTGTCATTCATCTCGACTTCCGGGTCTAGGTATGTAGCACCCTCTACGGCGGACCTGGAGGAATCTGATTCCTCCTTTCTCTGAGCCGCAACGCCTGGAGTTATTCTTGTTTCATAGGTTGGTAGGGCGCCACCAACGTTCCGTTCAGTTTCTTGCACAGGCCGAAGTTCGGCGAGTAACATCCCAGATTCGGGGTCATCGGGTTCATCTGAAGATGCAACACGTTGGTCAAGGAGCAAGTTCGATCAGCGACTATATGTCCTGAACCCGACTGGTTGATTGTGCATGGTACCCGTGGAATATTTAGTGTACAGGTTACCAGGCGAAATCCAGCAGTAGTTGACAGATAGATCGAACTTGCTCAAGAGTGAGGCACAACTGCGTAACTGAGTCGATATTCAATGAGGGAACATGTATCATCTAGTTTCTTTCAGTATATCTATTCAGCAGTATAAGCTCAGCAGACAGCAAATGCAGCAAGTATGCTGCTATCAGGTTGCAAAAGCGCCCTCTATTTGGCATGGTCTTGGCATGGTCTTCTTCATTGGTTCGCTATTATTTATAGATGTGTGGTCGGTCACATGAATACAAGTAACACTGATTCTCTGTTTTGGCTGGATACGTCCTTTCCATTCCAGACGTGACTAGAAATATTTAGGGAAAGTACTTTCCAAGTTACTAATTGATCAAAACATCTTACCTGGTGCTAAAGGCGTGGTTCTATCCACACAAACGTCATTTCTTGTTAATAACCTGAATCAGACACGGTGTAGAGGAAAAACAAAATTTAAAGTTACTAAAATAAACCACCATAGGTGGAGACAGCCACTTTAAACTGGCCAAAAATTCCATGGTTCTAAAACAGAATGTTTTCGAAAGTATTAAAGCGCAGGTTTTCGGGAACAAAATGATCGAGTTGGTGGCCCAATTTCATGGAATCCGTTGCAGCCTATTGTTGTGCTTACTGGCACTGCTACGCGTGAAATCTGTATCATGGAAACCGAAGATTTTCATGGTTAAACGTGACTATTTTCTGCTAACGCGCTGTCATGCATTTTGCAGAAAGTCCTTGCTTACCGTTACCAAAAAGAAAACTCTCCCGTAAAAATAATACGCTAACCGTAAGCAAAAAATGCCTGCTATCGTAAGCGAAGAGTTTTTGTTTACGGTAACGGATTCCGTGAATTTGGGCCAGGGCCGATTTCACTAACACTTTGCGATCATCGGTTAAGATCAAATCCATCGCTAAACGGAAAATTGCTACGCAAAGTAGCGACCGATTTTCCGTTTAGCGATGGATTTGGGCTTTAGCGATGATCGCAAAGTGTTTATAGTGAAATCGGCCCCAGGTACGAGTCTTAGTACAAGTATTAAGCATCGAACCCGGGCCCAGAGCTTGCCAGTACAAGAGTTGGTCTTGAGCACGAACTACAATTAATTTGCGAGTGTTCACGATCACTAACATAAGGCTTACCGGTTGATTACTTGTTGCTGATTTTGCAGCTGTTTCTTCATCTTACACACCTTACAGAGGAGACAGACAAGCACCATGGTGATCGGGACCCAAACAATTAATGAAATGACGCCAATTATCCAACGATAATCTGGAATGAGGCAATAAAGATATGCACAAAATTGAGTAGCTCCATGGTAATTATGAGGCTTAAAGGTAGTATCATACTACTGGTAAAGAGACCAAAACAGAAATGTTCACAGATTTACGTATACTTTTCAGAGTATGAAGATGATGCTGGTAGAAACCCACCTTTAAAATTATTTCCGCCTAAAATGGTATATTTAGCCAGAAATGAGTAAAACAACGACCGGAAATGCATTTTGATCTTTTAAAAGTTCAAAAATAAAACAGAAAAGACTTAAAAAATACTGTGGCCGTTTTCCACTGTTTTCTCAAAAAGTGGGCACCGTATGGGACTGAAATTTTCACAGATGACTGTTAGTGTATCGTCCTTGATATTTTTGCCCATGAATCTGTATTTCTTTGACAAAAACCAAAAGGCGGGGGAAATTGAAGAGTTTGTTCAAGCACACGTGACAAAGACGACCGTGAAAGATCAGCACATTGGAAATTACGTATACAGATGATTAAAGCGTACCATACAGTATAGAACTGATATAATCATCTTCACTGGTTGGCTTTGTCTGTCCACAAGTGGAGCCATTCGAGCCTGGAGCACACGAACTGTTCCCAGTTACACCATCACTGGATGCGCCATTGGAACACGTGCAGGTGATGGTGCAATCGGCACCCAACTGACCCACTGGACAGGACGTGTTGCATACAGGACCCATCCAGCCGGGAGTACAGGTACAAGACCCATTTACAGGATCACAAGATGCTCCGTTAAGACAGGTGCAAGTCATCCAACACCTGAAACCGTAGGAAGGAGCATTGCACTGAGTTGAGCAGTTTGTTGCAGGATCCCATCCTGGTTTGCAGGAGCATCCAGTCACTGGATAACACGTGCTGTTATCATTGGTGCAGTTGCATGTCTTACTGCAGTTCCAGCCATATGTGTTTTCCCGACAAGCTGAAACAAAACAAGGATGGGCTTCGTCTGATATTATATCAAAGCACATAGTTTGTCTGGCTGGAAAAACAGTGCAGACGAATTTATTCATGCATGTTCATTAAATAATCTACGTATGAAAAAATCGAAACAGGTAATTATTGTTTGCTATGAAGAGTCAGTACATTTTCAAAATCATAACTTTTATCATTGAAAAACATAGCACTCGAATCACAAACATCAAGAATTTTCCTTACGTTCTGAACAATTGTTCCCGGTTCGAATCCATCCAGGACAGCATTGCGTACCAATGAATTGTGTATATTCGTATCCCAGCTTGTACCTTCGTAAGGGTGTTAAAATAAAAATAGTACTACGGTAATCATAAATCTTCGTTGTACATCATAACTGTAGACGTACATCACTTGACGTCAAAATCTAAAAGAAAAAGGAAAAAGGTGACGTCCCCGCTTTTTAGAACCAAAGTACTCAGACCCTGCAGGCAAGAAGAACCACCGAACCAGTGATCTTGAATGTAGAATAGTCGGTGTGAATATTGTATCAGTTTCTGACAACTCGAGACATTTGAAGACAGGTCCGTTTGCCTACACACGAAGTTCGCATTTAATTGCAAAATTTCAAATTTTGGCTATTCTGTGCTTTGATTTGCTTTTATTGTGCGTTTGCATTAGTATTAGGGGTAACATTATTCTATGGGCATTTCATACAAACAAATGTGGCAGTATTCAGTAAAATTTTCAATAAATAAATTATTAGCGGTTGAAAGGCATGCATAATATTATGAATGTGTTTTGTTTTCCCATCTACTGACTCTCATCCAGCAACGCCTAATGAAAACGCAATCTCTGTATTTCTGCCTATGTGATTGTACAGTATGGGACAGGGGACTAATATAAGTCATGTCCAGCAGATCTGGGCTGAGAAGGAAAATTCGTAGGGCAGAACAACTAAAAACCAAAATATTGACAAGACCCCGGATATAGTTAAATTGTAGACAAGGAACCATATTATGCCCGAGAGTCTTTACTTTATAGACCTACCTCGTTCGTTGGCACTCGGTCTGTCCACAGCTGGTTGTAATTAGCTCGGCTACTCTTTTCGGTATTTGTATGTCCACACTGAATAAACGAAAGTTCAACATGAAAAAAATCATCAGTACGAATTCGTGACTTTATTAGGTTTATCAATGGAATACCACACCAAATGCTCGCGATTTAACTCCTAAGCAGGTACGAATGTTTTTATCAAATGCAGTACAGTATTCTGTTTATGTGTCAAGGTTAATAGATTATCTGATTGTACGTCTTACATTTTATCACACACATTTGGTCCAGTAAGATTCGAACTTGCTAAAACGTGAATCATTAAAAACAGTGGTAGCAGTGACAATTTCGTGAAATCCATAACAAAATTAATAAAATCCGTATAAATCCAGAGAACAAATTGACTCAGTACAAATGTCATCCATTGTGGGTGCCGAAATTATGTGTGTCATGCCACGTACTTGGCAAACTATGTTGAACATAATACTACTGTAGCAACAATCTACATGTTCACAGTTTTAATTTCACAATTAAGTGCAGGGCAGTTATTAGTTCTACTTAAAAAAACAATCTATAGGATTGTTTTTTGTACAAGTCCCGTGGCCGCATGCGCATCATGAATGGCTCTGGTTGGTAAACTATATGATATTATAAGAAAGATTTAAGGCTTTGCATGGTGACAATTGGTATGTGGATCGGTTTGCGGAAAACACCATGTAATAATCGATTGTACTTTCGCACTTCTATATCGTTCGCACTTCTCGCAATTATTGCGCAATAATTGCGAGAAGTGCGAACGATATAGAATTGCGAAAGTACGATCGATTATTACATGGTGTTTTCCGCAAACCGATCCACATATTTAATTATAGGCCTACCTCAGAGGCACTCTGTCACGCAATGCTAATTCGGGTCACAGAAGACACCACGGTCATGTCACCGCCCCTTATTTTATTCATAGGTATAATACATGGGATAGGTCACAGAGCAGCGCACACACTTTGTCTAATTCAGCATGTACATGAAATAATAAACATGTGAAAAATTGAGTCACGAGAAAATAGGGAAAAGAAACATAAATAATGGTGTTGATCTCACCCCGAGATCAAACCTGTTTTCGGTCTATGTTTTACTAATTTCTGAATATTAAATACACCATTTCAGGCGGGAATATTTTAACGATTATGTTTCAACCAGAGCCATTTTCATACCCTGAAAGTTATAGGTAAATATGTGAACATTTCTGTTTTGGTGTGCTACCAATCCTGTACTAGGCCTATACATTTAAGTACTGTGCCTGTAAAGAAAACTAATTATGGCGTTCGTGGTCACCATAGACTCAATTTCAAGACAGAGACCGCCGTTATTTTTCATGGACAAAATAGTCGTCACGATTTTATAATTGTTATCGCGTTTAGTTGGTTTCATAACTTGCACTCTCTCCAGTCCTCTCAAAGTTGGTAAAGAGCGACAAAGTCACTTGAAATCAAGACGTTGACGTCGGCGGCCCGTATATGCCTACAGTGTATAATATTAATTATTAGGCCTATTCGGAGATTTGCAAAATATGAGAAATGCGCGGGGGGCGGATCCAGCGGGCGTGGGGCAACCTTTTCTTCAAGCAAAAAAAAAAAAAAAAGGGAAACAGAAAGACTCCAAAAGAGCTGAAAAAGAGGGGGAAGACAAAATTAGCTAGCTTTGATCGCCCCGAAACGCATCCGTCACTATTGAATTGTCGCATTTTATTTCGACGCTCCCTGGAAAATCATGGATAAGCGCGAAGTCCTTGCGGCCGGGGTCCAGGGCCCGCTTAAGGGCCCTGGAAGCTCAGGGGTTCGAGATATTCTTTGGGGCAATCTGAGCCTTATTTTGGAAGCAATTGTTCCGATAAATGTATTCATTTATTTATATTATTACTTCATTATTTCTTTTTAATCCAACACTCTTGAGCGGGAGAAATTCAATCTGGGGACCAGACTAACTAGCCAAACCAGACAAAATGGCAGATGGGCTGTTTTGAAGTTCGCAATTGTAAGCGCGTAAGAAAATTGCATTTTTACACTGAAATGTAGCACATATTTCTTCACTGATAGGGTTTTAAGGACTCAGGAACATTTCCTGAAAGTGAAAAATATCATTTTGGAACAGTAAAAGCTGTTAAGTTGTTTTTATTTCCTTTATAGCTATCATACCCTACAGATAATGCTTATTTTTTTCCTATACCCACGATTTTTTTGCGGGGGGGGGGGGGCACCTGGGGGGGCACGCCGAATTTGTGGGGGGGGCACGTGCCCCCCCAGGCCCCCCCGTAGCTACGCCCCTGGGCCTATTCCGTCACTCCCAAGGAGGACTTATTCAAATGATTGCATAGACCTCACAACATTAATCGTCAAAATTGTTCGTCTTACATTCGATCACACACATTTGGTCCAGTAAGATTCTGACTTGAAGACGGGTGAATCATTGACATTATGAACAGCTGCGGTAGCACTAGCAGTGCAGATTTGCGGATATCCATGAGTATTTTGTTACTACAGTGTACAGTGGAACGCCGCTATAACCAGGATCGGAGGAGGAAGGATAGACTTTGCATGCTTTAACAATTCCAGTGGGAGCTCCACAAATTGTCCGTTTTATCGATTTTAAGACGCCGGTGCTTATGCCACCGATCTCATTATCAGTTACTTCTGCGCGGTCGCCATCTTTCAATAGCGCCATCTGGTGTCCAACTCAAAGTGCGCCCTCCCTCTTTTATAATGGATATTATTAATTCTTGCTTACATTAAGTTCCTTGTTTTTCCCGTTGTATCCGTGCGCTAAATTATAATCTTCTCTAACTATTCTTAAAATTGCCCATTTTTATACCATTTCTTTGTTGGCGTTCATTTCATTGCAAAAGCAGTCAAATGTGTTATGAGTTTTGTCAAAATAAAAAAAAGCATGCAAATGTTTTCTGCTAGGCGTCTAGTGGATGGATTTCGGCTTAATGGTAGTAGGCCTATCATACTTTGGTAAGAAACCAAAACAGAAATGTTCACAGATTTACGTATAACTTACAGGTCATGAAGATGGTGGTGGTAGAAACATAACGTTTAATTTTTTTCCGCCTGAAATGGTGTATTTATCCAGAAATTAGTCAAACAACGACCGAAAATCTTTTTGATCTTTTAAAAGATCAAAAATAAAAGAGGAAAGACTTAAGAAATACTCTGGCTGTTTTTCACTGTTGTTTTCTCAAAACGTTGGCACCGTATGGGACTGAAATTTTCACAGATGACTGTTACTGTATCTGTCTTAATATTTTTGCCCATGAATCTGTATTTCTTTGACAAAAACCAAAGTACGAACAAAGTTTTAGATCAATGCAGAGATTGCGAATTGCAATGGGGCACTTATTCAGGCAATGCTGTTTCCCCATGCCTGTCACCGAGGTTCAAGCGCAAGGGCATTGGCTGGCTAGTGCGGTGACGTGTGTCATCACTTGCCGGTGATACAGGAAGTTTGCAAATGCATTAATAAGCGCATTAGTTTCATGAATTCACAAAAATGGATGTCATTTTGCATTGAGTTGTATTGTTCAATGGCATTTTGTTCTATGGATTTATCTGGATTTTAACTTTGCCATGGATTTGATGAAATTTGCGCTGCTACCACTGTTTATAATGATTCACGTTTCAGCAAGTTCGAATCTTACTGGACCAAATGTGTGTGATAAAATGTAAGACGTACAATCAGATAATCTATTAACCTTGACACATTAACATGAGTGATGGGTTTTGTGTGGTCGGCGCAATGTCATTGAATAATTACATTCGTACCTGCTTCGGCGCTAAACCCCGAGTATTTGGTTTGGTATTCGGCCATATTCCACAGATTAACCCAATAATGTAGTGGATATTTTATAATTATTGTTTGCCTGTCAATGGGATACTCAACCTTTTCGACCGTGTTTTATTATGTTATTCATACATTGATCACGATGCATTATTCGTCTGGTTAAATCTACGGCACCGTTTTTTGTCACGTTTGTACTGATTATTATTATTATTTCATGTTGAACTTTCCTTTATTCAGTGTGGACATACAAAAAACGAAAACAGTAGCCGAGCTATTTACAACCAGCTGTGGACAGACCGAGTGCCAACGAACGAGGTAGGTCTATAAAGTAAAGACTCTCGGGCACAGTGGCGTCGCCAAGGGGGGGCCAGGGGGGGCACGTGCCCCCCCTGGAAAACCTCGTGCCCCCCCCCCCTCGTGCCCCCCCATTTGAAATTTGGGTTGGCGAAAAAAAATATAATATATATTATTGTAGTGCCCCCCAACAATTGCTTGTGCCCCCCTTGTGCCCCCCCAGACTCAAAAGTCTGGTGACGCCACTGCTCGGGCATAATATAGTTCCTTGTCTACAATTTAACTATATCCGGGGTCTTGTCAATATTTTGGTTTGTAGTTGTTCTGCCCTACGAATTTCCCTTCTCAGCCCAGATCTACTGGACATGACTTATATTAGTCCCCTGTCCCATACTGTACAATCACATAGGCAGGAATACAGAGATTGCGTTTTCATTAGGCGTTGCTGGATGAAAGTCAGTAGATGGGAAAACAAAAACACATTCAAGTTATGCAATATGCATGCCTTTCAACCGCTAATAATTTATTTATTGAACATTTTATTGAATACTGCCACATTTGTTTGTATGAAATGCCCATAGAATAATGTTACCCCTAATACTAATGCAAACGCACAATAAAAGCAAATCAAAGCACAGAATAGCCAAAATTTGAAATTTTGCAATTAAATGCGAACTTCGTGTGTAGGCAAACGGACCTGTCTTCAAATGTCTCGAGTTGTCAGAAACTGATACAATATTCACATCGACTACTCTACATTCAAGATCGCCGGTTCGGTGGTTCTTCTTGCCTTTGGAGGGTCTGAGTACTATGGTTCTGAAAAGCAGGGACGTCACCTTTTTTCTTTTTTCTTTTAGATTTTGACGTCAAGTGATGTACGTATACAGTTATGATGTACAACGGAGATTTATGATTACCGTAGTACTATTTTTATGTTAACACCCTTACGAAGGTACAAGCTGGGATACGAATATACACAATTCATTGGTACGGAATGCTGTCCTGGATGGATTCGAACCGGGAACAATTGTTCAGAACGTAAGGAAAATTTGTTTGTGAGTTCTATGTTTTTCAATGATAAAAGTTATGATTTTGAAAATGTACTGACTCTTCATAGCAAACAATAATTACTTGTTTCGATTTTTTCATACGTATACTATTTAATGAACATGAATAAATTCGTCTGCACTGTTTTTCCAGCCAGACAAACTGTGTGCTTTGATATAATATCAGACGAAGCCCATCCTTGTTTTCTTTCAGCTTGTCCAGTAAACACATATGGTAGGAATTGCAGTGAAACATGCAACTGCACCATGGGCAACAGCAAGTGTTATCCAGTGAATGGATGCTCCTGCAAACCAGGATGGGATCCAGCAACAAACTGCACAACTCAGTGCAGTGCTCCTTCCTACGGTTTGAAGTGTGGGAAGAATTGCACCTGTCTCAACGGAGCATACTGTGATCCTGTAAATGGGTCTTGTACCTGTACTCCCGGCTGGACGGGTCCTGTATGCAAAACGTCCTGTCCAGTGGGTCAGCTCGGTGCCAATTGCTCCAGCACCTGCACGTGTTCCAATGGCACTACATGTGACCATGTTACTGGAAAATGTTCTTATGCACCTGAGGGAACTGGTTCCTCCTGTGAAAAGGCAGAACAACCATTTTCTCTCAATGGCGGTAAACTGAGCACATGTTCGTATTAATTTATTATACACTATATCGTTATTATTTTATGATGAATATTCGTTATTTCGTCGAAAATTACAGTATGATTAAAGTTAGTTTTAAAAATGTAATCTTGTCGTGTATGTGACATTTTATGATTTGTAAATAACGATTAGGATCAAGAGTTTAGAACCTAACCTTTCATGTGACAGTGGACTTAAGATTGTATTTTTGATAGGGAACATAACAGACGGGTCAACAAAATATTGGGGGCTTGTGCAGGGGTTTCCCGTATAGACTATAGAGGATATCCTCAATAAATCGGATACTTGCCAACGCTTTAACCCATAGCTTAAATTACATCAACAACAGACCTACATTGGGAAATATTTAACAGATGCTACTGAGAATATGCAATTATGCATAGTCTAATTATGTCTAATTCTTTGCCCAATCTTGAATATCTCGTTCAAAATATTTAACAAAAATTTGGTATACCCTTAAACGCATAATAAAGGATTGGAAAGGGTGACAGAACAGCTGCAGGCTGTTTATAATTTGATTTGTCATGGAATAAAAACAAACCTGTGAAATCTTCAGCTTAAATCATCCTCGGAAACTGTAGAAAACAATGAAAAACGATCAAGGTATTTTCAATTCTATTCACAGGAGTTTTGATCTCACCCCGAGATCAAAACAGTTTTAGGTTGCTATTTTACTAATTTCTGGATAACATTAAAAATACAGCATTTCAACTGGGAATATTCAACGGTATGTTTCTACCAGTTTCTTCATATCCTGAAAGTTATACGTAAATCTCTGCACATTTCTGTTTGGGTATGTTACCAATCCTATACTGAATCTTAAAGATGGCCAGGTCGATTGTTTTCCATTTTTACAGGAAAATATCATTCCATTTATTCTCCCTCAACTTCTCGTTTCTTTTAGATAAAACTTTGTTGATAATCATTATCCCATTGGTCGGTGGTACGGTCATCCTGGTAAGTGTAATGGGCGTGATAATCTGTAACATGAGCAAGCAGTTACAAAACACCAAGAACTGGTAAGTGCCACATTTTAAAAGTTTCTTTTTTATATTTTACTGATATGATAATGACACCATACACTATTGGAAGTTCATTTTAATTGTGATTTTTCATAAACAAATGAGTTAATAGGATGATTTGATAGGCATATAACATTTGAGGTTTCAATGGTAGGCAGATCCTTCAAAATAGCGACCAAAATATCCTTAAGGTCCATGTCACACAAGGCAAGAACTGTTACAGGCAACTTGAAGACAACCAACTCTACCGCATGCACGAGGATGATTCTCGAATCCTTCAGGACTCTCTAAACATTACAGATTTATGTAACTCAAAAAGGGGATAAATACTAAAAACCATTAATATACCTTTAATGCTTACTCATCATGTCGCTGATAAAATCCTTTGAATTTAAAATAGTTCATGTCATTATTATTTTTTTGAAGGATGGCGACGCAACGCCACATCAGTGACCGCAGTGAACAGCCAGCCCAATTAGGTAAAACGAAAACATTAACATGACTATAACGACGACTACCTAAAAATCACTTGTATTTCAAAATGACAACGACAGTTGAAATGTACATGACTATAATTTGGATAGATTCACATGTGTCTCCGCCATTCATTTAAATATATACTGACGGCAGCTATGACACAATTGGCTTAATTCATTTGCTAGCTGATGATGACTAGAGCTGGCTAGTCGAAACGTTGAGACCTAAGGCGAAGTGCGACGAAATAAGAAGTGCGAATGTACGAATAACGATTCTTACATGTTTCCGCAAACCTATCTGCATAAGCCAGGCTGAATATAATTATGACACATTCGGATTACAATGGTAAACTGAGATGAAAATTTACGGTAACACTGAGCGATGATAATGACAACCCCTTTTGATGAAAACTCAACGTTTCGAACAGCGTGTCTGTTCATCATCAGAGAGGTAAAGAATGGTAGGATTCATTTTAATCCTTTGGGCCGTGAAGCCTATAGTTGAATACCTAAATCCATCTGATCTAATTCAGGCGTTAGGCAGCTGCCCGTCAGGGTACTCCCAAGACTTGCAAGCGAGCCCGAGCCCGAGCCCGAACCCGCAGCGGGCGAGGGAGAGTTCGACCACGGGGCAGTTGACCAGGCAGACCACGCCTCGCTCCCACCGCAAGCTGGAGCCGAAGCCCCCACAATTCGGAGAGGCACGACACGGCGGAACAAGGTGGACGAGCTACCCCCGATCCTCCCCGTTCGCACTCATGGCTTCTACGCTGGGGACGAGAATGCATACTTTGAGCTAGGAAGCCACAACTTTGATCAAAGTTAGTTTTATTGTCCTTTCGTCTTCGTTTTTCATGACGACAAAAAGTTAATTTTTTTCTTTTAATAATAATATACCCAGCCCCATTCTTCCCCACCCTTAACCTTGTAGTCTGGCAACTTTGATCTTGCCTACCTGACCCCTCTTTGTCTGATCTATCCCCTCCTATTGTCCTGATCCTCTCATCCATTCATTTGTGTTTCTTTTCACTTGCATGTTCTTGTCCTTCGTCATTTAGCCTTTGAGAAAGATCAAGCTAGGATCAAAACGCGTCAGGCCCTCCTGACTCTAAGCAATAATAATGATGGTGCCTTTCCAAGAAGATCAAAGCGCTGTACAAATATCCCGCTGGTCATCGGGTCATAATTTACATCCATAACTCCATCTGAACTCCCTGGGAGTATAAAGCCCCGGCTACCATATTCAGTGCACAGAGGTTAATCAAACCACAAAGCCATCTCTACCCTCACATGTACCCATTTACACCTGCGTGAAGAGAAGCAATTATGTGATAAAGCGTCTTGCCCAAGGACGCAAGCACCAATAACCCATGGCTGGATTCGAACGCACAATCTGCGGCCAATTTCATAGAGCTGCTTAGCACAACAAAAATTGCTCAGCCCAAAATTGGCTTGTCCAATAAAACAAACCATCATTGAAAATTCGATTTGATATTCGTGGTCAGCGAACAACAGCCAAAGAACACATGCAAGTGATACACAACTCCTGGAAATTTGGTTGTTAATCCTGTTTTTATTAAGACAGAAATGTCATGCCGTTAGCGAATTTTCTGTGCTAAGCAGCTCTGTGAAATTGGTACCATTACATTGCCCACAGTATCTTGAGTTCGACACGTCAGACCAGAGGACTTTTCAACTATTTTTGACACCTATTGTAATTAATTGATCTGCTGCAACAATTTAAATTTTTAACAGATGGAGTCGTCGTTCCATCTCCGGCCAATAGCCATCTTTCCACCGAGACTTCCCCGGCCCTTCCTGACCGTCCCCAAGGCTCAAATCTCGGCACATCACCACAGCATCAGTGGGTGTACTCCGGGAACAGTAATTTACCCATGTACTTCACCTTGAACAGGGAAAGTGCGTCAGAAGACTAACTGTAATTGGTAATGGTAACAGCATTAAATTATCGAATCCCGCTCCAGTCAGTTTTTCTTTGGTCACCTTTCTTTGACTTAATATTCACTCAGTTTCCCTTGTGGTTATTTGATGATAGCATTAATTATGTTCACACCAAATATGGTCTTGAACCAGAGAAATGTCATATTTTGTTTACCCGTATTATTTCCATGCATACTTTTATTTTTAAGTAATTATAGGTTTTGTGGTAACACCATATGAGACACATAATAATGTAACTCTTTTATGTGTTTGTTTGGCTCTGAAACTTAATGCTTTTTTTTATAACTGTGCATGGCTGCATACGAAGTGAGCAGGAAATGAATATGTTTATTTATCTATTTATTCATTTAAAGGTAATATCATACTTTGGTTTTTATCAAAGAAATACAGATTCATGGGCACAAATATCAAGATAGATACAGTAACAGTCAACTGTGGAAATTTCAGTCCCATACGGTGCCCACTTTTTGAGAAAACAGTGGAAAATCAACCACAGTATATTTCTTAAGTCTTTTCTCTTTTATTTTTGATTTTTTAAAAGATCAACAAGATTTGCGGTCGTTGTTTTACTCATTTCTGAATAAATGCACCATTTCAGGCGGAAAAATGTTAACGGTATGTTTCTACCATCACCATCACCATCACCCTGTAAGTTATACGTAAATCTGTGAACATTTCTGTTTTGGTTTCTTACCAAAGTATGATACTACCTTGAAAGCAAGATTTGTTTAAGCCAAAGTTTTTCATGTAAATAAATCCAAAGCTCCATTCCAATAATCAAGAGTCATACATACCAGAAACCGAAACAGTTGAAAAGGGGGGAGGAGAGGAAATACTTTCACAAGTTCTGAAGAGAATAATTCCGCATTCATCTCAGAGAGTGAAAATATAACTATTTTAGTAAGCGTGTATATAAGGCTTTAATGGAAAGTTAAACTCGTTATTTAAACAAAAACCTAAATGGGCATGCTGGGGGAAAAAAAACCCTTGATTAATCTGAATTTCAGTTAAAAGTGCTATATCAAACTTTGGTAGCATACAACAAAATCTATTTCCATTGGTTTGAATATAAGTTAGGCCTACAGGGTATAAAGATGGTGATGGTAGAAACACACTGTCAATTATTTCTGCCTGAAAAGCTGTATTTATCCAACAAAAAGAGTAAAACCAATGACCAACAACAATAAATTTTGATCTTCCGAAGATCAAAATCAACAGTGAAATGATATTTACTCATACCGTGTTCCGTTTTCAATGTTTTTTTCAAAAAGCAAGCCTGTGAATTTAGAACTTTCCCACAGTGACACTGTAGTGCAAGGACAAATTCGGTTATGGCAACTTTTATTTTGAATCATAAAAGAAGCGAAAGTATAACAAACTCTTCTGCAACAAGCCAGTATATCAACTTTCACTTCAGATTGACTTCACATGTAATGTGTATTTAAGATGGTTTTGTTTTTTAATTTCAAGGCGCAAAATGACTAAATTCTGACCATGAGTCGCCCTTTTCCTAGTATGACCAGAGTTATTCACTTTCAAAACGAGTAACCGACCGAAAATGAAAATGGTCCAAAATAGAAGCACTTTCATAAATCGCAGAACTAATTGTGAAAACTTTCGAAGCAAATGTATATATAATAATCATTATTGCATGTATTATTATTTTATTTAATTACCCAGGGTATACCAAACAGTTAAACCTGGTTTTCATCGGGGCCCTGCTTGTGAAATATCTAACGGATATATTAACACAGTATATACATTTTATTACTATTTACAGTAATTAATTGGTATTATGAGGGCCTAATTAGATTATATTTATGCAATACAGGCTCTGTGCAATGTAAAATAAAGCCAAGGTAGTATCATACTTTGGTAGCATACCGAAACAGAAATCTTCACAGATTTATCAATAACTTACAGGGTATAAAGATGGTGATGGTAGAAACATACCGTTAACATTGTTCTGCCTGAAATGTTCAACTTACTCAGAAAAGAGTAAAACCAGTGACCAAAATTATTTGTGATCTTTTCAAGATCAAACATAAAAGAGAAAAGACTTAAGAAATATCGTGGTCGTTTTTCACTTTATTTTCTCAATAAGTGTTCACCGTATGGGACTGGAATTTTCAAAGATGACAGTTACTGTATCTTCCTTGATATTTTTGTCCATGAATCTGTATTTCTTTGACAAAAACCAAAGTATGATATTACCTTTAAACGATGTATAAATCATATTCCCATGTACAATAACCAGGAAAGAAATATTATGTATATACTAAATCTATTGTTTAATCATTAAGGTCCGTCAACTTGTACAGGCCGATGTATGCATCGCACATTGCTATCATAACAAGGAAATACCGTGCCAATATATTACTAAATGAAAGTATATTAGAATTATGTTTCCTCTCTAAACAAGATTGTTTTATCGGCATTCTTAATATCAAGGATTCAGGAAATTTGAATTGGATCCCAATGACTTTGGCCAATGTTGTGTACCGTTAAAGATTCCACATGGTTGTGACTGATACGAGAGTCACATTAATAGTGTAATGAATACCACGTATTCCATAGCCATATAGATTAATTTATTTGGCAGCTCTGGCTTAAAGGTAGTATCATACTTTGGTAGCATACCGAAACAGAAATGTTCACAGATTTATATCTATAACTTACAGGGTATAAAGATGGTGATGGTAGAAACATACCTGAAATACAGCTGTATATCCAGAAAATAGTAAAACCAATGACTATAATATAAAAACAATTTTGATCTTTTAAAGATAAAAAAAATTACGGTGAAAGATTTCAAAAAGTACCGTGGGCGTTTTTTTTTTACTGTTTTATAGTAAAACACTCAAAAAGTGGGCACGTATAATGGGACGGGAAATTTCACAGATGACTGTTTACTGTATCTTTCGTGATAATTTTTATTGACAGAAACGCAATTTTATATTACCTTAATGTTGGAATACGTGGATAGACGTGGATGGATCTGTCCACTGTATTTCATGCAATGATATAATGGTGCAATTTTTACGTGTATAGTCTAAGTCGGAGATGAGCTTTCAGTGCATGGGGGCATTGAGCTATTGCGATGCGATGATCGTAACCCTTGGTCTGACATAGGGTAATATGGGCTCATAAAGGCTGACCAAGAGTTACGATCATCGCAACCACTGTAGCTCCATTGTGCGGGAGAGACAGAGAGATGTTTTAAGATGTATTATTGAATGTCATAATGTCTTTACATTATGTGATACCAAAAGGAAACTGCGCCAACATTCATGTGGGGCTTGGGCATGATCGCGGAACTTGGTTCACGACCAAAATAATGCACTATAGGCCTATAGGCCAAGTACACGTTCACAGGCATGATATTGTATGCTCGATGACCCGAGTTGAACCCGTGTCGTGATCGACGTACAATGTGACAATGTGAACAGTGGTACTAAAGAGGTAATAACAACATTTCCGGGTTGGGGATGGAGGTCGATCATGGTTTAAGGAATTTGTGACGAGAATACATCACAGTGTTAAATTACAAATGCTTGGTTCAAATGCAAACACGCGCATCCACATTAATGTGACCTCTGCCACAGAAGTAAATAAAGCACTTAGCCTAAATGTGTTTTACATTTCCTGAAAGGAACCCTAACTTTTTTTCATGCTACACAATGGGCTCTTAAAGCAGATTTTTTCCACCAAATTTCCGGCTGCACTTTCAACATGATTGTTTTATTCTGGAAAAGACATTGAGAAGCCCTCAAAGACCAATAATACTCAGACTTTGTATTTTTGAGATGTATGCAAACAAAGAATGAAAATCGCTTGTAAAATGCACGGCAGGATTTTGTTTAAACAGCAAACATATACAATTTATTCTTTCACAATAAAATCATTCTTATATGCATAACTTCTTATGGTGGTGTAAAATAATTAATGGAACAAGTGACAAATACGTACTAACAGGACTAAAAAGTACATTTAATTATAAAGTAAGGCAATATTCGTTTTGTATCGTTGAGATGTGAATAAGAAAAATGGACATCGTACTAGAGTAATTATAAAATGCAGTGCAGGATTTCTTTTTACACAGAACAGATATTATGCAATATTCTTTACCAAATATATACAAATACTTTTTATACATATAACTTCTCATGATAATTAAAATATACATGATTTGTGGTAAAAATTCAGTCATATTCCCTTGTGGTTATTTGATATTAGTGTGTATTAGATACAATTGTACTTAAAGCCAAAGACGTGCGCGATTTGTACAGTTTGGTAAAGAAATAAAATCTTCTGTCAGTATTGAAAACTTATCTAACCATTCAGTTATTATTCTTTGACAGTCACAATTCGTTAATGTGAATTATAATTATTGGAATGTGAAATAAAGCACAGCCACTAAGAATGATCAAGAAATGAAATTCTTGCTTTCAAAAACGGTAAATTCTGGCAGTTTTTAACATAAGATCACTTTACTACGACAATACGATAACAAAAATGTCTAGATGGTGATCCACTGATAATATTCAGATAACTCAATATTATACATACTCCAAAAAGACAAAGGGAAGCCATTTTGGATTCTATATTTCGTTCTTTATTCAGAACATCTTCAGGTTACTGTATCTTCCTTGATATTTTTGCCCATGAATCTGTATTTCTTTGATAAAAACCAAAGTATGATACTACCTTTAAAGCACACTTTAAGGCACACTTGAAAGGCACTCTTTAATGTCAATTAACTGATATTTTTTCTGAATTACCCTCACAGTTAGAAAGAAGGCCCAAATCTTGACAGTGTGACCCTGCCATTTAGGTTGGTTAAGTTCAAGCTAGTCATCAAGGCGAGTCCAACCACTGTTACCTACTACCTAGACAGAACTATAGGGTTTTTAAAGTTGTATTATACTTTGGAAAGACACCAAAACAGAAATCTCCACAGATTTATCTATAACTTACAGAGTATAAAGATGATGATGGTAGAAACATACCATTAACATTTCTCTGCCTGACATGCTGTTTTTATCCAGAAAAAGAGTCCAATTGAGTGTTTGACCAAAAATAATCTTTGGAAGATCAAAAAATCCTGTGAAAAGATTTTAAAAATACTGTGGGTGTTTTCTCAAAATGAGGGCACCGTATGGGACTGGACATTTCACATCTCATTTCATTTGCCTGTTAATACTGTACATTTCTTCTAAGAAATTAATATTCACAAAAGTCTAATGCATGAGTATGGCTAACAATGACTGACATTCTTTTACTTTGAATAGCTGTACATCTTCAGAGCTCGAAATTTCGCGAAAAAAGAACCGCACTGGACAGCTGGTGTAGTATTGACGCATTTTACCAGACCTGAAAATTTTACACTAGACCTGTGGCATTCATGCACATAGGAAAATGGTCGTTGTATGCAATATTGTGTCAAAAATCACCAGACAGCTGGACTAGTGCAGTACACACTTTAATAACTAGACCTGAAATCACTAGACTCGGTCCAAGGTCTAGTGGATATTTCAAGCCCTGATCTTTAGAACTTTCTGATCAGATAATGAAACAACTGAGTCAATGGAATCTCCGGGTCGTTAGAATCCTTCCCCAAAATGCTGAACCGATAGAAGCCAGGAAACTGCAAAGGAAGATCAAACATGATGCTCTGACCCTCGAACTCCACCCGCACTGCCGACGTGACGTCCTGGGACGGGAGGCCATAGTGTTGCAGCACATGTACGAGGAAGATTTCCCCCGAGAGACCCATGACGATCTGGATGTTGGGATCGGGTGTGGCTATGAACGGATCGGGGTGGGTGAAGGAGGACATTCCAAGAGCGCTACAGGCCAAGGAGGGACCCCACTGATTGCCTTCTTTTAACGATGGGATGGGATGCACCACGGGCTTGACTGCCGTGCAAACTAGAAGGTAGCTACATACATGAACAGGGGTCATCATGCCCGTGTACTGAGCATACACATGAAGACCGTACCGCCCGATCTTAGGAGGCGTGACGAGGAACACCAGCTCATCACCGTATTCCCGACACATGCTGTAGTTAGCCAACTGCTCTTTGGTCCACCCCCACGAGGTCAGGGCGTGCGTGAAGCGAAGGTCCTTCCGCACCGACTTGAAGCGGACCTCGATGTCCGAGGCCTGAGTGGTCATCACTACAGCCGTACGGTGGGTCAGTGGAGTCAGGCCCATGTTCATGACCCCGATGGGACCCCAGGTGTCGGCCGGAGCTGGGGGAAGGGGCACCAGGTCACAGCAGGGGCTCGTATTGTGGACCATATACCGACAGATTACGGTCTCTGTCTCCAGATTGATTTCCCCGTCCATGTATTGACGCTTGGCATACAAGGTCAGATAAAAATCACCTGCAAAGTAATAACAACAAAAAAACAGTCAAAAGTAAGTTTCTTCATTTTGACACATCTATCATGATTGTCAATGGAATTGAAAATAAACTTATTTGAAAAGGCTAACTTAATTAGTGCTTTCAGAAAATGTACAAGTACTTAATATTTACACCAGTTCTTTAAACTGAAACTGAAGTGAGCCTGTCATTTCAATTCCAATGGAATATATTTTTCCTAATTTTAATGGCAGAAGTATAAAAACACATATATGAGAAAAAGGATCTGAATAAGGGAACAGTTCATCAAGGCAATACGAAAAAAAAAAATCCTTTGGAATTGGGGAACAAATTATTTTTAAAGTGAAGTGATTTTAAGGCACAACAAAGAAATTATGTTGTGTATGTTTATTTACATTATATTATGACCTGAACTTCTGTGAAAAACAACACAAATCCAAAAACTTGGTAAAACAAAAATTAGGATCAGAAACAGTATGTGATTGAACAGAATGAACACTGGAAGCCTGTCATATTGTTGAGTGTATCAGGGGTTTCCAAAGATACTATGGTATAGAAATATTGAATTTTTATGAGTGGAATGGTATGAATAATTTCATAAGGTGAAGATGGAATGGAACAGCAAGTTCACAGCAGTGTGGACTAGAAATTCTCTTCAAAGCTCGGCATATGGACATACGATTTACTTTCACAGACCGGGCACATACTTCTAGGCTCATCATGGTGTACTAACCTGGTTCAGGTATGCGGATATAACAAGCCATGACGCTCTGTTCAACCTGATGTATGAAATCAAACTGGTCATAAGGCACACCGGCTCTGCTGAACTCACGCCCTCCCTGCACGGTGGACAGACGAGTTGACAAGATCAAACCTGGTGGGCACTGCACTCTGATGTCTAACTCTCCATTGGTAGTACTAATCACCTAGACACAAAATAATCACACATAGTCAACGATATACCATCAAAACTTTACAGAGGGTTAAAGGTTTACTGTACTCAAAACTCATACCGAGTGAAATACATCTGTACTGTTATAAAACTCAACATATCATTGTTTGTGCTAAAAAAATATTGTACAGTAGTTAAAAAGGAGGTATTTTAAACCCATAATTTTCACGACGAAAAACCTTGAGCGTTACATGCAGGACACCATGTAGTATATTCAAGTCGCAAAGCTGCTGACCCCGTGTTTTGGTTCAAATCGAAGAGCAAAATCCTACGGGCAACTCGATTGTTTCAGAACTCAAAAAACTGTTGCTACACTGTCTATAAATGACTTGGGTGATGAAGGCATCATCATTTGGTCTGGTATTAGACGGTAATTAAAGAGAGAGTGTGATTGTAAAGGCCAAAGAGAACAGACACCACTCACTGCCGACTTGTGGCTGAGCAGCTCGAAGCCAAACTTGAAGAAATCAGGCTTAAGAGGGACGGACGCGTTGAAGTCTTGCAAAGTCAGCTGCTGGTTGAGAAGCTGCCAGGCCGGGTCGTTGGGAAAATGGCTTCGGACGATCACGTCAGGGTCGGCAAGAAAATAATGCTCGTCGTACTCAAAGCGGAATGGGTCGAAGTCCACAGAGCCCTGGATGTGCGACACGCCCCAGTTGCAGTCCACAAAATGCCAGTAGCCGTCGATGCGGACGGCGTTCCACGTATGCTGGAACTGGGCATCACTGGGGGTGATGTACTGGCCAGGGTTGTAACCTTTAGCCTTGGCGCATCCATTGATTTCAACGCAGCGTAGACCAATGAACCTGAGGAGAAATTCAAAACGCCTGTCATTCCAAAAAGAACTCTTACTTGCCCGTCATTCCACTATTAAAGACTACACTAATTATATTAACTGTCAACAATTAAAAAAAAAAATTTTTTTGCAAAATGCAAAAAGCAAAAAGCATGCTTCTTGGGCTCAACTTCATTTCAAAGATTAAAGACAATATAATAATAAAAATACATTTATATTGCACAGCTCCTATATTATTTATCAACTTTACTGCATTTTACAAATTTATTATTATCCCTGGTCATTGGGCCACAATTTACATTCCTGAAACCATACAATACAATACTAGCATTTATATAGCGCTCATTACAAGAGTATCACAGCGCTTAACAAGAAAGGCATAAATATATCTCAACTCTCTGGGGAATATACAGCCCTGGCTGCTGTATTCAGCGCACAGAGGCTAATAAAGCAAACAAAGCCATCTCTACGCTCGCAGGTACCCATTTACACCTGGGTGAAGAGGAGCAATATGTGACAAAGCATCTTGTCCAAGGATGCAAGCACCACTAACCCATGGCTAAACCTAACCCTAACCCACAATCTGTAGATAGACCACAAGACCTTGAGTTTGACATGCCATGCCACTAGGCCACAGCACCCCACAAAAAACTATGGTGTAAGATACTGACAACTCATCTTAAGATTAAACTTAGTGCTTCGTGAAATCAGCCACAGGCTGAAAATGGAGAATTCTCACTACACATACCTGCACATGCGCATGAAGAGCGTAGAGAAGGTGATCTTCTTGTGGTACAGCCCTTTGAGTACACCCAGCGGGGAGTCATCAACGGTATCGTTAAAGTCCATCTCATCACAGTTCTGTGCCGTGATCCAACGGCAGATGAGCCTGACCTTCTCCAGCTCTGTCGTGCCGATGCTGACCAGCTCGTTGACCAGGGAGGAGAAGGTCGGTTGAGTGACCAGACTGACCGTCTGAGCAAGCTGTCATCAGGAGAGACGTAAAAACATTCAATCATCATTAAAAGTATAATACATGATTAGTAAAGGTCACAGAACAGCACTCACACTTTGTCAAATCCAGCATGTACATGAAATAATAAACCTGTGAAAATTTGAGCTCAATCGGACATCAGAGTCACAAGAAAAAAACTTTTTGTCATATAAAAACAAAAACTGAGTCCCGAGAAGCTATTAGCGAAAAAAAAAGACATTTTTTTTTTACTTACAAAACATAAAGAATGTTTTCTATCTCCCCGAGATGTAAATTATTTGTTTTACACTTTTCTAAACAAATGTAGCATTTCAGGCAGAAATATTCTAGCATGATTATAGAAGGCCGAGGATGTTGATTGGTCAAAACCTAGAGGTCAGTACTGGGTTGGCTTGAATAATTTATCAAGAAATCTGCACGCATGTGATAGATGCTAGATCACTGTATAGCAAGTGTGTCTATCACATCTAGACTAGTCTGACTCTTGATGAACCTATCAATACCTTGACGGCGTGAGAGTCCAGCATCCTGAAGATATCTGGGTTGGTGTACAACTCTTTTTTCCTCTTAACGGGGTACTCTTCCTTCAAGGGGACGACAACCAGGGACGTTGACTGGGTGGGCGTTGTCCATAGCTGAGTCACCTCTGTTGGGATTACGATGGCATCCACCTGGTCAAAATCATCGGCCTGCAACACAAAGGTAGAAATTAATAAAAATTATAACATCAACTATATTCACTGTACATTTATTTTAATTAGTCAATAATCATAAATTAAAAAGATAACGTAACTACATGACATTTCTGTCTTAATAAAACGGGGTTAACAACCAAATTTCCATGTGTTGTGTATCGCTTGTGATTGTTCTTTGGCCGTTGTTCACTGACAATGAATATCAAATGAATTTTGTAATAGTGGTTTGTTTTATTGGGCAAGACATATTTGTGCTAAGCATATATTTTGTGCTTAGCAGCTCCACGAAATTGGCCCCTGGATTCAAAAGGTGCTCAAATATCTCTTGAAGGAAGCGTCAACCTTACCTCATCATCAGAATCATCAGAATCCTCATGGCTCTCAGCAAGGTGGGTTGATATGACGGCAGCGCCACCGCCTCCTCTCAAGACTCGTGTCTGTCGTTTGGCTTCTAGAACCTTCATCCACAAACAGACAAACAAGCAAAAACAGACTAACAAAGGGAAGGCGGAATATTCTACAAGCTGCCAATGGGCCATCTCAAACGAATTGTTTGGCACAAATTAACCATTAAGAAAATGCTGCAAGAAACATCTTATTGATGTGACATTATCTCTTTCTGTCATGTCTGTAAGTCGTGAGCAACTTATGAAGCTCGCTGGACACTGTGTTCGTCATAAGCTGTCTGTTTGCACGACCATCTTGTGGGAGCCAAAGCAAGGCAATACCACTCGGGCGGAGGAGGCATCTAACCTTCATGGACCAGCTCAAGAGAGATACTGGCCTGACCAGTGCCGAAGAGCTGCGCTCCTGAATGCTGAATCGGGATGTCTGGAAGGCAATGATTCTAGGTTTGGCTCGCGACGTCTCTCTGGCGGTTCCAACATTGTAGTTGGCAACCAGTTACCACAGCAGCAAATATATATGACTTCTTCCTCTGAAAGTCTCTTCACAAGTGTCGTGCTCCTGTAAAGAGCCACACTAATGTACAACTTCATTGCATTTATTACAATTACCTTTTGCATGCGTTCTCGTTCCCTGTCCAACTTGCTCTGGAATATCTCCATGTTCCTTTCGTGTTGCTCAATCATCTTCTGATACTCGGAAGCCGACACCTTGCCCTTGCGGTCCTCCATGCTACCCCGGACCTCCTTGTTATAGTTGGATATATCCTCCAGGATGCTATCCAAGTCTTCTTCTGTCAGGACGTCTGAGCTGCCGTCTCCCTGAACATAGACACAAAGAGGTATTCTTCTTTTGCAATGCATTGTCTTTTCTATTGTCCCTGTGCTTGAATAGATTCCAATAGACTATAAGCAAACATTTGTATATCTGATTTGTACAACTTTGAACAATAGAAGTTCATTCAAGGGAAAGAATGGTTTTATTGTTATTCCTATATCCTCCTGTCCCAGCTCTTAATGCAATACATGTACAAGAATTTAAAGATGATTATTTCTGTAGAGGAAAGATGGAACTCACTTTGAATAATCAGACGCCTACCAAACATGAACAGAAAGTATGTAACGACCTTCGATAATTTTAAAACTCTTCCTGATTTTACTTCTTCTTCTTCTTCTTTCGTGTCCTTAGAGCTAAATCTTCCACTGTTGGACACATTTTTGTGCCCGTTGGGAATTTAGTGCCAGATAGCCGACTGAACAGGCGCTCTCCCCCAAGACCGGGTATCTCAACATATGCTGCAAAGTCTGAGGGTAACTAATGAGATGCTGTTTGGATTCTACATCCCGATGTTCTCAGCATAAAGCTTCTGCTCATATGTACTCACCAGTCTGGCCATCAATCTCATTCTCTCTTCCTCCTCGGCCTGCCACTGTGCCTTCCTCCGCTGCCTCTCCGACAGTTTGTCGGCAAAGTTCCTCTTCTGTCTCTCCGTGGCCAGACCCAGCCTCCCCTTCAGCCGCTCCATGTCCCGCTGGTGCTGGGCCAGGAGGCGCTGGTACTCGTCTTCTGAGAACTCTGATCGCCTCCTGACAACCTCATTCTCAAAGGTGGCTTCTTTCTGGAGGATCTCCTGCTCCAGTTTGGAAACCTCCTGAGGACAAATTAAGACAAAACGTTTGCCTCAAACTGTTTGCAAACTGTTCATCAGCCAAATCAATGACCTGAAATTTATAAAATGATTGGAGTTGGGAGGGCCTGACGTGTTTCGATCCTAGCAGGATCTTTATCGCAGGCTAAATGACAAGAGGACGAGAACATGCAAGTAAAGATACAAAAATTATGTTGCATGGACTTTAAATGATCCTTAGGATATGTTCATGGTTTCATGGCTTCTAACACGCATAGCAATGAAGATAATTGAAAATAGGGCTGGATGGTTCAGATGGTAGACCTCAGGAGGTTGCGGGTTTGAATCCCGCTCCAGTCAATGTTCACCTTTCATTGAGTATGTTCAAAAGATCTTAGCCCTTTTTGAACAAGAAAACAGAGATTTGGCTTCAATGAAAAACCACAACCTATATTTTCAGCATATGGATGACAGCGGAGCCTGAGCCAAAGCCAAGGTTTGGAAAAGGGCCCTGAGTTCAGATCAGGTGCCAAATTCCCTGACATGAGAAAGCCATCTCACCTCCGCTTTAGAGGCGCCCCTTTCTTTGGCGGTTGGAATCCTGAACCTCCTCGTCTCCATCTTATCCTTCAGCTTTTGCTCCATCCGTTCTCTCTCGCTGGCCAGGAAGGCCACGAGCCCGTCCTGCTCCCGGCCGTGCTGCTCAAGAAGTTTTCTGTATTCCTTGTCTGACAGGCTGGACTTCTTGGCCTTCATGTCCTCCTTGAACTTGACATCTTTCATGTCCAGGGTAAGCTGGAGCTGTTTGAGTTCTTCCGCGCTGAGCGCAGGAGACTCTTCATCACCACCAGGTCCCTTGGAAAAGTAAGATGTCGTCGGGATTAGCATTTCTGCTGGACTCAAGGCTGACTATCACACTATCAAACGGTGTTGTTTAAGTATGCCTGGCTGCACATAATTCATTTGGTTTTTCACAATTGCACCTGGTTAATTTTATTCCGAATAAATATTCAATTTCTTCCTTATCGAACTAATAAAGTCTATACCAATACTAATTTTCCTAAATCTGCTGATTAGACTTAAAATTGTGTTTCTTTCATATGTTTGAAGAATACATACACCATCTAACCCTCATTCTGATATTACTGATGACAAACTAATAATGCACCAAACAGATCAACAAATGACCAACAGAACAACTTGTGGAACAATCAATCAATCAATTAGTGGGAGCATGCACCGTGGCAGCACGTTGCCCGATCTACCTTCAAGCGGTACTTCTTCGGTCTCCTGATAGCCATCCCCCAGGCAGCCACGTGACCCATCCCCATCTCAGCAAAAATAACGATCCTACCGGGCGAGTCCTACCAGTAGGTTCTCTCAGAGAGAGAATTCGCCTGGCAGGATCACTCGCAGGAGATCTAGCCCCATGACCGTACAGTCGCATCTGGCCATGTCTTGTGGAACAAGCAAGCAGCCAAACCGACCAAGTGATGAAGCGAGCTAATGTCTGACCAACCTTTTGTCCCTTCCTCCTCCTTGCCTCCAGTTTGTCCAGCAGCACCTGTCTCATCCTCTCTTTCTCTGCGTCAAGTTGGTCCTGGAGGCTATCCATCTCCCGTCGGTGCTCGTCGATCAGTTTCTGGGTCTCATCAGGAGACAGCTTCCCCTTGGCATCCTTCAGCTGCTTCCTGAAGTCCACCGCTTTCTGATTCAGAGCTAGTTGGAGATCCTTGACGTCATCTGCCGACATCGGAGCAGCATCCTGGAGAAAAGGATAAGGATTCGGTCAAAGTGGGGTAAGTGGATGTCTTTTGGTCACCCTGTTTCAGACACCAAGCTCTTTCCTATTTTGAACACCCCATTTAATTGCTGCAAGGATACCTAACCTTGCATACCGATAGACACCCTGCTTTTCTTTCTGTAATTTACATTTTATAGTTTTTTACTTTATATTGAAAACATAATGCTACATAATTAGTGTAAGTTTTAGATGCAGGATTCGTATTGTATGTGAAATTAAGAAGTTTTTCTTCTGGAATTGGTCACCTCCGTGAATGACACCCAGTTGCAGGTTAAGAGAAGCCTGCTTCACCTACCTCAGTATTATCCTTCCTTCCTCGTAGTGCTTTCCTGGCAGCTAGCTTGTCCAGCAGCGACTGTCGCTGTCTCTCCCGCTGCAGGTCCAGACTGTGCTGCAGTCTGTTCAGCTCCTCTTTATGTGCTGCGATCAGCTTCTTGTAGTCTTCGTCCGAGAGGAGCGACTTCTTGTCACGCAGCTCTGCCTCAAATTGGGCCTGCCGCCGTTTCAAGTCGGCCTCAAGTTGCTGAATCTCCTCCGTGGTCATGTCCCGCTGAAATGTTCCAGATTACACGAATGAAACAGAGGGACAGGAAAAGTACAAGAAATACAAGTAACGTCTTATATTCCTACTTTGCACATGTATGTGATAATTTATCTTATTTAGCAGCAAAATGGAAAAAAACCATAAGCTTGAGATAGGCAATTTGGCCAAACATAGAGCCTTTTTGAAACGGAGGCTCAGGCTCAGGCTCAGACTCAGGCTCAGACTCAGGCTAAGGTTCAGGCTCCAGGTCAGCTTCTGGGTCAGGCTCAGGCTCAGGCTCAGGCTCAGGCTCAGGCTCAGCTAGGTTCTGTCATGCTGAAAATATAGGTTGTGGTTTTTCATTGAATCTGAAGCTCTGGTTTCTTTTTCAAACTAGAGAATCTACTTCCGAACCACAGCCAATAGCCTCTATTTTGATATCCGTTATTTTAGAATGGATTCACAAAATGGTGCCAGAGCCAAAGCCAGAGCCAGAGCCAGAGCCTGAGCCTGAGCCTGAGCCTGAGCCTGAGCCTGAGCCTGAGCCTGAATCTGAGCCTCCGTTTCTAAAAGACCCATATATTCCAAAATGGTCAAGTTACTGTAAGTAGATCATATTTGTTTTGATCGTTATGCCTCGGGAACTCATTTCAGAAATTCTCACCTGCTCGGGCATCCCATCCCCCACATTCTTCTTGCGTCTCCTCTCAGCCAGTTTGTCCTCTAGGGACTGTTTCTGTCTGTCCTCCTGGTTGTCAAGCTTCCTTCGTAGCTTGTCCATTTCAGACTGGTGCTGGCTGACCAGTCGCTGGTACTCTGCCTCTGATAGCTGGTCCCGCTTCTGCTTCATCTCCTGCTCAAACTTGGCATTGAGCTTCTGAATTTCTGCTTCTTTCTCTTGCTGTTCCTGATCTTCGGTGACGTTGCTCCTGGATTCCTTGGGAGATGTGTTTTTATTAGCCTGTTCAAATTTTGAAGGGAGATGGTGCTATTAAAGGTACTATCAATCTTTGGTAGGAAACAAAACATTTCCTCAAACTTTGCTTCTTAAAACTTAAAAAAAAAAATAAAGTTGACATACTTGTTTTGACAGCTTCTCGCGTTCCTTCTTCTCTGCCTGTCGTGCTTTGCGCCGTTGTTGACGTTGTGCAACTTTGGACTCGAGGGTAAACTTCTGCCGTTCGCGTTCCTTCTCTCGCAGGAGTGCCATTAGCTCCGCCTCTTGCTTGTGATTGGCTATCATTTGCTCGTATTCCTGCTGCGATAGCTGGGTACGCTTCTCCTGCAGGGCTTGCTTCAGTCGAGCCTGTGTGCGATGGGACATGAACGTACCTTTTGAACATATCACCGCTAAAGACATGCAAAACTGTTTCACAGGTCATCACTGGTTCTCATTTCCCAAGCCAATGGTTCTCATTTCCCACATCACAGGTAACTGGTTCCCCGGCAAACCACTGGTTCTCACTTCTTAACAACTGGCTTTCCAGTTCAAATGCAAAGATTTCACATTCCCATGTTACGGTAATCGATCATTTTATTTACAAGCCAATTATTCCCATTTCCCATGGTAAATGTTTTCCACTTGCAACTGGTTTTCTATATCCCATACCACTGGTTCCCACTACCAAAATCACTAGCACACATATCCCTGATTCCCATTCCCTGTGCCACTGGTTACTGGTTGCAATTCAAGCCACTGGTTCCCATTCCTGATGTGACTGTCTTTCCACACTACAATGGCAATGGTTCCAATTTTCTACAACCACCAGTTCCCATATTCCACATCGCTGGTATACGTCACTGGCTAGGTTGATTTTTACCTTTCTTTCTTTGGCTCCCTCACTGAATGTTGGTTTGTTTTCTTTGGCATCCAGATCCCCAATCACATCTTCCCAGTCTTCATCATCACTGTAGTGACCGTTTGATGACTGGATGCCAGAATCCTGCAGGCAGAATACACAAAAGGATCTTTCTGAATTACATGTACTGTACCTTGCCGCTTACGATAGCAGACTTTTCTTGCTTACGATTAACATGGTTGGCATATTGCACTGGTGACACTATACCTGACTCAGCATTATCTGGAAGGACTGGTTGATGTGCTCTGATTGGACGCCATTGTCACCGGTATCCTCTGCTACCATCTCAATGTTGGTAACCGTCATCTCAGCAGCATTAACGAGATGCGATGCAAAGTCGCTGTCCCCATTTGGTACGTCAAATGTCTGTGGATTGATATTCATAAATGGCAATGATAACAACTCATTATAAAGCAGGCCTACTAACTTGAATACTTGTGATACTACTTGTATTTATCCAGAAATGAGTAAAACAAAAGACCAAACAACAGTTTTTTGATCTCCAAGATCAAAACGTACACAATTACAATTACCTCACAATTTTGCATAACAGTTGCAACTGAGCTGAAAATTTAACAGGTTTGTTTTTATTTCATTGACAAATCCAATTATGAACAGACCACAGCTGCTCTACCAATTAACTTTACCAAAGTATGATACTACACTTAATACAAACTTACAGGTGAAATATATTCTTATTGAAGACAAATGTTGCATTTCGTCACTTCTGATTATTTGTTATGCTGTATTCACTTATGTCTTAAAATTATTTTGACATACAACAAGATGGTCAAAGTTTGCCCAATCCATATCAAGACTTACCCCTAAACTCTGGTTGCCCATCTCCAAGCTGAACCTGTTGGGAGCCACCTGCTTGACCGTTGCTGATGCAGGCAGTTGACCGCCTTCATTGTCCTTGAGATCGACCTGACCTTTGACCTTGATGGGCTTGGACTGGCCTGGCAAGTTGACATCTGCAGCCACGACCACCTTGCCTTTGGCCTTAGACTTGGAGGACCCCGTTCCCATGGCTCAGAGTAATGACGTATCAAAACTGCAGAGGATTCATAATAAACTCAGCCATAAAGTTCAGCGAACATGTACTGTAGGCCTAGTATGCACTACATTGTAAAATATACTGATGTTAACATTTTTTGACTTTATTGGAAACAAATATTACGATGTAACATTAGGGATTAAGGCCGGGCCCTATCTACCTCAGTCAGCCCTCACTCCTCAGGCTCAGCTCAATGAAATTTTTTTTCCCCACAAATTAAACCTTACTAGGCCTAATATTAATCAGGGATGAGATTGACCAATAATAAAAATGTCTGAAAACAGCTGACAGAGCATCATAATTAAAAACACTGCAATCTGAAAATCTTTTTGAAGATATTTTTGTACACAGCCTGTGTGTGAGTAAAAAAAAAATGTGAAATCCAAAACACTAAAAACAAAACAAAAACATCTGAAAATGTGAAATCAGATTTGAGAAAATCACAACATGACTGGTCAACATATTTAGTCATGTTGTTAGGCATTCTTTGAGTTGTTTACTAGAATCTATGTCTGGAAATAATCCTTGTGGACTAATCCCAAGGTCTCATGTTGTCAAAAAGTAGATATGAACCGCTTTACCTGACAATCATGCAAAGCCGTTCTCACATCAATTAATTAGCAAAACGTCAGTCTTAATCAGTGCTCACCTGGCCTGACATTAGTCTGGTATGCACCTGTTCGCTGTGACCATAGCAATTGCACATACATTCAGGTGCCTTTCTAGAGTAACGTAGCTTTATAGTGTAAATGGTCAGGGCATCAGGCCGATTGAAAATTTTAACCAGACGACTATTTCATGTGTAAAATCTGGCCAGTAGCCTTTCGTATCGTGAAATCGAGCCCATAACTAACTACGTGCAACACCTCACACTCAAGGAACCCTACCTCGTGCTGTTTTTAAAATATTTTTTTTATATATCAAATCATCAAATAACCGCAAGGGAAACTGACTGAAATTAAAGTCACTGAAAAGTAAACAAAGAAAAATTGACTGGAGCGCGGGATTCAAATCCCGCTCCAGTCAATTTTTCTTTGCCATAAAGTTACTTTTTAATTACTTTTATATTCAATTCAATTTGAAAAAATGTCCATGTATGCACTACAAAAGAATAAATAAATAGTAGGAAAATCAAGACAAAGCCAGGCCATATATACAGTACATGAAGGTAACAAGCCGGAACATACTGTGGGCATGCAGTATTACTGAGCAACTTGCGGTTATACTTAACTGAGTAAACTAAAACAAAAGACCGAGTATAACAAAATAGCTGTATACGAGTGGATTCGTGGAACAAAGATAATTGAAGTATAAGGATACCATCAAGTCGCCAACTAAGGACACGGCCTCGCCAGCAGTTTGATTGGACAAAAGTATTTTTTGTAGTTATGAATATTCATGAATGGGCAGATCATAGCATGAACTGCTTGCTACTTTGCTAGTCCCTATAAACTTATGATAATGCATATCAACATGAATAGTTTTCCGTGCATTAATAAGCGATCTGGCAAGTTAACCAGCTATGATGCCATTTATCAATTGTATTTATTTTGATTACCCCACATGTCTTTAGCAAAGTTTTCTTTGGGGCACACGTAGCTAGCTGCTGGTTTATCAAAAATATAATAATGGAGCCGTTACTATATACTTTCCTTATCGACACAAAAAATCAAACTTATATTTATTGTTATTGGTAACTGGCTCTGAAAAGCGTGAAAAATCAATTTACATTGTTTCTCGCAGCAGATACATGTAATTGTTACTGCATGCATTGTATGGGGTTACGGAAACGGCGGCTCAGGCTAACCAGAGTACGAGTATAAAACAGCCGTATGGTAATTGATTGCGACACAAAATAATTTTTGACCCGATCAGTCTTTACTCAAATTGAATAAATATTCATACCTTGTAGATAACTATGATAGTAATATTTTAGGAAGAGAAATTGTTCTATTTTTTATTAATGATGTGTATAGTAGAAAGTTGGCTGTAAAATGAATTATATTGAGATGAATTATAATGAACGAGACTAAGTAAAACAAGATGGCGGCCACCTTTGGAGCAAAAGATATTGCCTAGTATCGGCCCAAGAACACTTACAAAAACTAGGTTTTCGGGCTTAAATCACATCTGCTTTGCTAGTCCTGTGTTGTCAATGGTAAACCCAATACTGTGTTTTACTGAGTGTAAAGTTGTCAAAGCTGGCTGCGACCGTAATCGGTTTTCTCACCCAGTTTTGCTAAAATTAAATTGTCACGTATTTTTTTCCGTGTGTTCAGGCTGTCACTCTTCAGGCGTAGGGAGCCGCCGCAGGAGGCAGCCATATGGCCATGCATGGCCTACATGATCATGTTCATGTATGCAAACGTTACGCAGTTACGTATGTAACTTGGAAAGAATTCCACTGACGGCCATCACTTGTGCACAAACCTATGGGACCGACAGAGGGCGTTTTTAGAAAAATGGCTACCGCTGCATTCGAAGTGTATAATTGTACTTTTGAGTTTTGTAGTTAAAAAACCCCTGAAAATCTCACTTTTTTAATTTTAGATAAGCTAGGCCTACCCCAGTTTACACACCTGAGATGACTTGCATCAAATAAGTTAACTCTGAGGAAATAGGGGCCTAACCCTGTTTCTTTATGGCCGTCAGTGGAATTATTTCCCTTTTTTTGCCTGCTCTGATTGAATGAAGCCATCTGTCAGTGCCAGTTCCCCAAAACACGTGGCAATAGGCCAGTACATGATCATGATGATGTAGTCACCGTTGAATGAAGAACCATTTGCTTGCTGCAAATTAAGTGCAAAAGCCAAAGGATTATGGCCATTCTTTTTTTTGTCATTTCCTGGCCTGTATGTGGCCATGGCCAGTTGTTTGGGATAAATGGATCGGGTGGCCATTTTTTAAAGAAAAGAAAAGTTGAGATAATGAACATGTTATGTTTTTTTTTACTTAGACTTACAAGTTACATATGGTGTACACTGACTGTGGGTGTTGAAATTAATGTAAATTAATATAAATCGTGCTCAAATCAATAATTCAACTGTCTGACCCTTTTTTGGTAGAAATTTGCAGAAATGTGTGGGCGTCGGTCCTGAATGAATCAGCTTGACAAGAAGGAATTCCTGAGGTGCCTGTACAGCAACTGCACTGAACAAGCATGTTAGAAGGACTTGCAGCATGGGTGCTGAACACCTACGTAGGGGAGTACGTAGAGAACCTGAATACTGACCAACTGTCCATCGGACTTCTTAGTGGTAAGTACTGAAATAAGGTTACATGTAAGTCGAGTTGCGGAGGATAACCCATCCTAGGGGGCCTAGTATCCTACATGTCCTACCTAGGACTGCAGTGCTTTATAAGTCCTACGATTGATAGTAAGTTACGATGAGTTTGGTGAAATCGGCCCCAAATCACGTCTGTTACGGACATCAATAAATTAGGCCCTGCTAATGGTTTTATAGTCACAACAAATCACTTGAGATGTTGTGGTATAATTTCTTTCTTTTTTTACCTACATAGTGTAAATAATTTACTTTGACAACAGGTGCAGTAGAGCTTGAGAATCTACCCCTCAGGAAGGATGCACTTAAGAACTTGGATCTTCCCATTGAAGTCAAAGCTGGTAAGGAATCGTACACTTCCACTTTCATACCACAGGGCTGGAAATAAGGTTTGGTGAGGGCAAGGCCAATTTTCCATTGCAAGGGGCACTTCCAGTGGAAAATCATAATGTGTATGGAAACATTTGAAGGGGTACCAAGGCCTAGAACTAGGGCAACAAAGGCCATGGCCTCCGTGGCCTCCATTTATTTTCAGGCTTGATACCTTTAAGGGGTTTAAAAAGGTTCTCAGCCCAAATATATATTGTGTAACTTTCCTTGAATTTCTGTGTATTATCTGTTCATGTTTAATTATAGGCTTTATTGGGAAGATATCACTTCAGATCCCTGTACGGCACATCAAGAGCGAGCCATGTGTGATTTCCATCGATAGCCTGTACCTGGTGGCCGGACCGGCTGTGAAGACATCCTTTGATGAGGAGAAGGAGAACCAGGCTATGCAGGAGAGGACCAAGACTCAACTGGACGCCCTGGAGTTGCAGTGGAAGGTGACGTTTGTTTTACATTATTGCAGGCATTCTGGTTCCCCAGGACACTTTTTTTGCTCCTCGTCATTTATCAATTGGACTTCTAGATCTTAAGGGCCAAGGTAAAGCTGACTTCTATGAAAGAAGTCGTTACTAAATAACCTAAATAGAAGAAGCTATAACAGATTGTGAACCATACAGCAAATTGTACTGTAAAATGTTAAATTTTTCGTTCATTTTCTTTTTTCTAGGCCAAGTTTGAGAAGACCCAGACTGATAGTGGTTCCTCATGGTACGCTTACTCCACCTCCCTGTTCTACAATGTCCTTGAAAACATCCAGGTAAACGCATCGTCAAAAACTTTTTTCTTAATTTTGTAATAAAAATATATTTAGAATTGAAATTCATATTGAATTATTGAATTAATTCTCTCATTTTGTCAATTTAGGTTTGGCGATAAAGATTGACACTATGTTATTTTTAGTCATTAAAAAGTGAACTAAGAAACATTTACTGGAGCGGGATTCAAACCTGCGACCTCCGGAATACCATACCGGCACTCTACCAACTGAGCTACCCAGTCTTATGTTGGTGGTGTTCCCAATAGTCAATTATCTTTGTTCATTTGGCAGTCAGAAGCCATGAAACCAAGATTTACAATTTGGGACTTTGCCATCTTAGGGCTGGATAGCTCATTTACTTTGTAGAGCACTTGTGATGTTTTCTCGATGCCACTGGTTCTAATCCTGCTCCAGTCAAGTTTCGTTTCTTCACAACACAATATATAATTTATTGCTTCACAAAGGGATTGCCATTCTCTAGCTACAAGCTGCATACAGCACTGTATCACTTTTAGACTGGCTCTGAGAAAAAAACCCAGAAAATCATGTGCTGGCTTAGGTGGGATTCGATCCCATAACCCACTTCTTACTGTACAAGTTCCAGTAACTATGCATCCATGCTTTTGTGTTTCTAATGACGAAAAATTCAGGCTGGCTATGTGTTGTATTTGTTTGATTACAGTTGAAAATTCGAGATGTGCACATTCGCTATGAGGACACCACCACCATACCCAATGAAAGCTTTGCATTTGGAATCACAATCAAGAGCCTGTCCGCCCAAAGCACCGATGAACATTGGGTCAGTAGACTTGTGGTTTGTGGAGTTTCATACACATTTCATGGAATTTTGTACACATTTAATAGGGAACACACAACTGTGTAGGGTGAAATAGATACCGGTATGTACAAAACCCATGTTTTAAGAAATCATTGAGCATATTTTTCATTTGCCAGTATTGTTGCTGAAACTGTTCTCCTTCAAAATACCACACTTTGCAGTATCCCTATGGCACATTCTTTAAACATGGACCAAGTTTGGCAATCAATCCCCATATACAGTTACATTGCCTGAGCTCTACAGTCCTGTGTCCTTCAACTACACTTGGCTGTTTTCCTATGGCATATTCTTTGACATGGACCATGTTGGGCCATCAAGCAATACATGTATACAATTACAGTGCTTGCTGGGTTCTACTTACTCCAAGTCTATCAAAGTTGGAGTTTCAATAATGAATAGTGTGAATGTAATGAATATTTGCAGAAAGCAAGGATTGTTCAAGGTGAGGAAGGCGCCATGCGCTTCAAACTTCTTCAACTGGAGAACTTTGCCATTTACTGGGACACAAACGTCCAGCTGTACGGTGACATGGACATCAATGATTTAAGAGTAAGTACTGGTACACACTTGATTACGCCACCTAACACCGCCAAATATTTAATCATAATGAATTGCCGTTTTATTAAGCATTGCACAATCAGGGATGTTTCCATGCGCTTTTAAAGGTACAGTACAGGAATGGTAACATACCCAAACAGAAATGTTCACAGATTTACGCCGAAGATGTTACCCATTCTATCTAAGCAATGGTCTAAGACCCCAATGGCTATTACCTTAAAATCCTCCACATGTATACAAAAAAATATAAATTTTCTTGGGAATTTTTTTTTTCATCAGGACGCTCTGCAGAAGAGAGAGGTCTCAGCCGACGCATCAAGGGCGCAGGTAAAACCAACATTTGAAGAAATCGACAGCAGAATAAAAAGTTATTAATAGTTATGCTTCCTTAACTGTATTTTTATTTTGCAAATCTGTTTAATATTCCATTGCAGCATCATGATTACCTTGTGCAGCCGGTCAGCGCGGAGGCCAAACTGAGGCGGAATGGCAGTCCGCTGCCTCTGCGCTCTCGCAGCACGCCCCGCTTCATCTGCGACGTCAACTTGCAGAAGATTCCTCTGTCTCTCTCCGAGGAGCAGTACCATGGAACCATCGCCCTGGCCAGGGAGTTTGAGCGCTGTGGACGGGCTAGACTGTACAGGAAGTGGAGGCCCAAGACCCCCATACAAGCTCAGTGAGTATAGGATTATTCGGTCAACCTCGTAGGAGTTCTTGATCCCTTCTTGACAGTATTTCTGAAACTTGTTCCTTTTACTATGTTTACCCTGATAATGACCCGTCAAAAATCTGTAACTGTTTATTTTTCTTACCACCAGTCTTTCCACTTCCGTTACCATTACCAGGGGTATTATAAGGCCTTTTATGTGGAGTACGGTGGCCTACTGGTCTCTGGTGTGTCGAACTCGAGGTCTTGTGGTCAATCTACAGATTGTGGGTTCGAATCCAGCCATGGGTTATTGGTGCTTGCGTATAACTTTCGGGTTATAAGATGGTGCTTGTAGAAACATACCGTTAAAATATTTCCGCCCGAAATAGAGTATTTATCCAGATTTTGATCTCAGGGTAAGATTAAAACTATTCTTTATGTTTTTGATATAAGAAACACTGAGTTGGTTCTTGTGACTCAGATGTCTGATTGAGCTCAAATTTTCTCAGGTTTATTATTTCATGTATACCGGTACATGTTTGATCAGACAAAGTATAAGTGCTGTTCTGTGACCTTTACCAATCATGTATTACACCTTAAACTTCTTTCGATCTGCAGTGCCAAGGAGTGGTGGGAATTTGCCTTGACGTCAACTTTGAACGGCATCCATGAGAGGAACATACGCCGATCACCCCAGTTCATATCTACTAGGATACAGAGGAACATGCTGTACATCAGAGGCTACACTAAGATACTGGAAGGCTCTACACCAGAGAAGGAATCTAAGGTATGTGTCTTTGCTAGCTCTTGCATCCTGTCAAACTCATCCTCAAGGATTTCCTAAGATGCATTTTTCCGTCAAAATTGAAGCAGTCATTGAAAATTTAAAAAGAAATTGATTGGAGTGGGATTTGAACCTGCGAACTACGGAATACTACCAAATGAGCTATCCAGCCCTATGTTGCGGTGTCTATTGTCAATTATCTTTGTTCATATACCAGTCAGAAGCCATGAAATCATTTAAGATATGCTCAACGATAGCAATGTGGCATGGAGATTGTAAACCCCTTAAAGCTCATGAATATGTATTATTTCTGTCAGGCCCACATGGAGATTACATTTAAAGCTCATGAATATGCATTATTTCTTCCAGGCATGCACAGAGATTACCCTTTAAGCATGTTAAAGCTCATGAATATGCATTGTTTCTGTCAGGCATACATGGAAATTAGGCCATAAAAAAAAAAATTTTGTATTGGCGTAATATGCCCCGACCCTAAACATTTTAAACCAAACAAAAATAAAATAAAATAAAATAAAAAATAAATTTAAAAAATCGCAAATTTGTATGCAGATTAAAAGCTTAAGTTAAAAGGAGCAAAAGATGGAAACCAGACTGGTTAAAGTTGTTATGTCATTTCTTGTCTTTATTTGACTCGTCAAATACTGTGATATACAGGAAAAAAGCATTTAATACAGGAAAAATTTAATTAAAAAAAAAAAAAATCCGCCCGCCCTACCCTATTTTCCAACCCTCCGTTACTCCAATACAACAATTTTTTTTTATGGCCTTACCCTGTGAAGGTCATGAATATGTATTATTTCTAAAGCTCATGAATATGTATTGTTTCTGTTAGGCCTTCATGGAGGAGATGGAGAATGATCTATCCTTTGAGGAGCTGAGGTTACTCCGAGAGTTGACTTACAGGCAGCTGGAGAAACGAATTGCAGCTGGAGAGGTAGGCATCTCAACTAAAATTAATAGAATCCTTTCCGCAGAGCATCATAGGAAGTTATGGATACATCCCAAAGTTGCTGTACTTAAAATCAGGTTGCAGACAGTTTTCTTTCTTCACTTTAAAGGTACAGTACAGGATTGGTAACATACCCTAACAGAAATGTTCACAGATTTACAAAAAACTTTGAGGGTATGAAGATGGTGCTGGTAGAAACATACCGTTTAAATTGTTCCGCCTGAAATGGTGTATTTATCCTGAAATTAGTTAAACAACGACCGAAAACAGTTTTGATCTTGGCCTGAGATCAAAACTCCTGTGAATAGATTTGGAAAATACCAGTGAAATTTTCAGCTCAATTGATCATTTTTTTGTTTTGGTTTGTAAAATACCAATGTTGTATATGCCCTTTATGAAAGAAAATGGTAGTGTGTGCATCACTGATGGTAGTCCTGCAAAAATGAGGTTTTGATTCCTCTGCCCTTACTCCCTCAGGAGTTCTTTAAAAAGTCTGACCAGGATTCCACTCAGCAGGAAGGGCTGATGCAGCGCTGGGTATGGGGATGGGGAGGGTGGTACTCTGGCGGAACAGCCGCAGCTGACCAATCATCAGACGTGGATGGCGGAGTTGACCCCTCAAGGTCAAGACCCAAATCAGTCTCTCCACCTCCTATAGGTACGTCAAACTTCATTTTTCATTTTCTGCTAATGAACATGGGCAGGCCCAAGCCTTCTGGCCTGTATATAATCCTCCTTTTGTAAGTCCAGAACAATCAATCAGTGGGAGCATTCGCCGCGGTAGCGCGTTGCCGCATCTATCCTTAAGCGGTACTCCTTCGCTCCTTCTTAAGGCTATTCAGTGACTGGGCCTTGAAGTTTTCCTTTTTAATTTTGTTGGCTTTTTTTTTCGGCAGATGAGCAAGAGTTGATCGATGTCATAGGCGATCCCGTGGCAGACAGCACTCTCTTGAAACGGGACCACGTCTTCGCCCTCTTGAATCTCAACCTCCAGGGTGGGTCCTTCAAGCTCTGCAGCGCCCCCGTCACCACCCCGAGTCCCCCAGACCCTTCCCCCTCCATGAGGTCCGCCGTCGGTGCGGCTCCCATCATCGAGCTGGAGTTTGCTGGTGTGAAGATGAGTCTGGAGTCCAGACTGAGAACTAGCTCCATGCTCTTCAAGGCCAAGCTGGGATCGCTGTACATTCGGGATGTCATGACTAAAGGGTCTCTATTTCCTGTGCTTGTGTCACCACAGCAAAGAAGGGTAAGGACATAAAGCTCTCTAATAAAACTTTATAGTGCTGTACTTCTTTCAGAAGCTTATCATACAGAACTTGAAATCAAAACTTGCCCATTTTCTGGTAACAATTGATTTTGTGGAAGAAAAGTTATATTTTGTATGGATAAGTTACTGTTTAATTACAACTTTATGTGAAAAGTTCTAATTTGTCGTTTTTACCATAGTTAAGAAAAATCAAATGCCCAAATGTTGTGTTTCTGCTGTTGTTGCTGTTGTTACTTTGTGTTGCTGCACCTGAGTTTTTTGTTGCTGCTGCTGCTTTGCTTCTGCTGTTTTTGATTGAAGCTGAAGCTCTGTTTCCTTTTCAAACTAGAGAATCTACTTCCAAACTGCAGCCAAAAGACTCTATTTTGATACCTGTTATTTTAGAATGGATTTACAAAATGGAGCCGCAGCCTAAGCCTGAGCCTGAGCCTGAGCCTCTGTTTCTTAAACCTCCATTGTTCAATAAAAGTCTCCCTCGCTGTCTTTTACAGGATGAGATGTCTGGCACCCAAGCTCGTCAGAACTTTGGACTACTAGCTAAGACCAGTGGTTCCTACATGGCCCAGAGCGCTGCCTACCAGAGGCAGTCATCTGATGAGACTCTGTTTGAGATGAGCTACGAGTCAAATCCGCCAAACTCTAACGCTGACTGCAGGTGAAATTTTGCATAAAATAATACATATTCATTGAGCTTTATAAGAAGTATCATACTTTGGTAGCATACTGAAACAGAAATCCCCAAACCTTTAAGGACTCGGGAACATTTGCTGAAAGTCAAAAATATAATTTTGGAACAGTAGAAGCTATTAAGTTGTTTTATATCCCTAATAGTTATTGCACCTCTCAAGCAACGCTTACTCCCCTGTTTGTGTATTTGATGGTTGCTGGATAAAGAGAAGCCCTTCTTTTCTACGTACCTCGTTCTCAGATTGGAGATCATCACCCGTCCGCTAGACATGGTCTACAATCCCTCAGCGATGCAGCGCATCTCGGACTTCTTTGACACGTCCGTCGCCAAGTCCAAAGGTCTGGCATCCCGCCCCTCGGAGCTCCAACTCACCCGCATGGCCAAGCTGCGATACGAGGAGCTCAAGAACCAGACTAAGCAGGAACTGAGGCAGACGCTGGACACCCTGCTGGAAGGAGAACAGCAGGTACTGTATTTCTAAATGAAAGAATGTACACATTCACCCATATACACTACCCGCTGGAAGGAGAACAGCATAAATGTCAACAAATTTGGTTCTTAGCAGATGTCATAGAAATTTTATTAACAGATGGTTAAATTTGAAAGAGAATGTCTTTGTTTTTTCCAGGGTCAAGTTAGTCGATGGGATATTCATCTGGACATCTCAGCTCCTCAAATCATCATCCCAGACAGTTTCCACTCCAAGGATGCAACACTGGTAAGGATGTCTTCTTTTCTCTATGGCTCAGGCTCAAGCTCAGGCTTCAGGCTCAGGCTCCCTCCTGGCTCCTGCTCAGGCTCGGGCTACGGCTTCGGCTTCAGGCTCAGGCTTCAGGCTCAAGCTCAAGCTCAGGCTTCAGCTCTGACATCCATATGCTGAAAATATAGGTTGTGGTTTTCATCGAAGCTGAAACTCTGTTTTCTTTTTCAAGCCAGAGAATCTACTTCCAAACCACAACCCAAAACCTCTATTTTGATACCCAATTTTTATAATGAATTCATGAGATGCAGCCTGAGCCTCAGCCCGAGCCCGAGCCCGAGCCTGAGCCTGAACCTGAACCTGAACCTGAGGCTCCTTTTTGTGAAACCCCAAAGTTATTGCCATTGCTTTATGGAGCACCAATACCGCACTTTGGAGGTCGCAGATTTGATTCCTGCCAAAGTTCATCTCTGCAATGCTTCAGACTTCTCTACTTTCATATTTAAAATTGTATATAAATATGATTTTCCATCAGGTTGTTTTGGACTTCGGTCACCTCCAGCTTGCTAGTGCCACTGCAAAGGGCAACTACTCCAAGACCCAAAACATTGAGGATGCGTCACTTGGTGATGACGGTAGGTTTACCCTTGAAAGATATAATACATGATTGGTAAAGGTCACAAAACAGCACCCACACTTTGTCTAATCCAGCATGTACATGAAATGATAAACCTGTGAAAGTTTGAGCTCAATCGGACATCTGAGTCACGAGAAAATAACAAAAACCCAGCTCAATTTTTCTTATAATACATAAAGAATGGTTTTGATCTTACACAAGATCAAAACTGTTTGCGGTCTTTGTTTTACTTATTTATGGATAAATACACAATTTCAGGCAGAAATATTTTAAAGGTATGTCTCTACCATCACCATCTTCATATCCTAAAAGTTATACATAAATCTGTGGACATATCTGTTTGGGTATGTTACCAATCCTGTGCTGTACCTTTAAATTGATATTTTACAATGATATTTTACAATTTGTTGAACCCTGACCGTTCCTGGCTGTTTTACATCCAATAATCCAGTTTGTCTTTGCCTCACTTTTTAGGGGATCTCGATGATGATTTCTTGACCCCTCTGTCCACTCCGCCTAACGAGTCTAATGTGGACGGCCCTTCCGGGTCAACGCAGGTGACCGACCCAATGACCAGGGACGAGTCAGCATCGAATCTACAGTCCATTGACTTGGGCAGTGCTGTGACAGAGATGACCATGAGGGAACGCATGTATGACAGGTGCGCTGCCTTCCGAAGGTTGACCGTAACAAATATCCACCCCAATCAATCTTTAGTTATTGTCTTATTTCATGGAAAAATTAGTGAAAAGTTGAAATGAACACCTTTTCGTCTCATTTCAGGTACAATCTCAACATGTCCGACCTTCAAGTCCTTGTTGGTAAGGCAACGGACAATTGGCGCATTGCCCACACCAAGGGCTCCAGCCACATGCAGGTCATCGAGAAATTCACCATCTCGGTCAAGGTGGAGCGCCGGCTGATGTTCACCACGGATCCCCAGTGGCCCAGCGCCATGGTTTCCGGCAATCTACCCACGCTGGCTATACACATCAATGAGCAGAAGGTAATAGTGGTGCAGAAACTCATTCATGTTCAGGGGCCATTTTTTCTTAAGTTTTTGCTTTGGTCTGTTCAAAGAGACTTCCAATTTTCTACAGTGATGATACTTAGGGCCTTTTCCAAACTTCGGCTTCGGCTCGGGCTCGGGCTCGGGCTCAAACTCGGGTTACGGCGATGGTTCGGGCTCTGGCTCTGGCTATGGCTATGGCTACGGCTCTGGCTTTGGCTTTGGCTTTGGCTATGGCTATGGCTATGGCTATGGCTACGGCTTTGCCTACGGCTTTGGCTATGGCTATGGCTACGGCTACGGCTATGACTAGGGCTATGGCTATGGCTATGGCTATGGCTCTGGCTCTGGCTTTGGCTTTGGCTATGGCTACGGCTACGGCTATGACTAGGGCTATGGCCTTGGCTATGGCTATGGCTACAGCTATGGCTATGGCTACGGCTTTGCCTACGGCTTTGGCTATGGCTATGGCTATGGCTACGGCTATGACTATGGCTATGGCTATGGCTATGGATCTGGCTCTGGCTTTGGCTATGGCTATGGCTATGGCTATGGCTACTGCTACGGCTATGGCTATGGCCTTGGCTCTGGCTATGGCTATGGCTACAGCTATGGCTATGACTATGGCTGCAGCTATGGCTACGGCTATGGCAACAGCTCTGGCTATGGCTATGGCTACGGGTCTGGCAATGGCTCTGGCTATGGCTCTGGCTATGGCTCTGGCTACAGCTCTGGCAACGGCTCTGGCTCTGGCTACGGCTCTGGCTACGGCTCTGGCTACGGCTCTGGCTCTGGCTACAGCTCTGGCTACGGCTCTGGGTCTGGCTACGGCTCTGGCTCTGGCTACGGCTCAGGCTCTGGCTCAGGCTCTGGCTCAGGCTCTGGCTCAGGCTCTGTCTTTGGCTTTGGCTTTGGCTTTGGCTTTGGCTTTGGCTTTGGCTTTGGCTTTGGCTTTGGCTTTGGCTTTGGCTCAGGCTCTGGCTCAGGCTCAGGAGCAGCACGCTGTATATAGTTTATATACATGTGTTATTTTATTTCCAGATTCAAGCCTTATCTATCTGCATGAAGCTGCTGACTGGACCAAGCGAGGGCGCTTCATCCCCAGGCTCAGCCGGACCTATATTGACATACGACCCATCAGGAGTCAATCGAACCCACACTACAAGGTACTGGAATGACTTCAATTAGAAAGAATAGGCTGCTGTAAACTGCTTACCAACTGGAATGACCTGAAATAGAAATAATAGGCTGCTGCAAAGTTTTAACCACTGTTTTTTTATTTGTCTTGTTGCTTTAGTTTATCTGAGATGGAAGCCACATTCACGCAGAGGACTCAGGCCCTGCTGGAGGAGTCCAAGTTACTAGAGATGCAGTTTTCTGTGGATCAACTCTCACTCAGTGTGGAGAGCAGAGGTATGTTAATTAGAACCCCATACAATGCAATTTAAACTTTTCTGGAAAGATAACGAAAATAAATGAGATGAAATGCAAGTTAAAGGTAGTATCATACTTTGGTTTTTGTCAAAGAAGTACAGATTCATGGGCAAAAATATTAAGGAAGATATAGTCACAGTCATCTGTAAAAATTTCAGTCCCATACGGTGCCCTGTTTTTGAGAAAACAGTGAAAAACGACCACAGTATTCCTTATAAGTCTTTTCTCTTTAAAAAAATCATAAAGATATCGGCTGCCGTTTGACTAATTTCAGGATAAATACACCATTTCGGTCGGAAAAATTTTAACGGTATGTAAATCTGTAAACATTTCTGGTTTGGTGTCTTACCATGATATACCTTTAAATGACCATCGTCACATGCATTCATACTCAAATTTCAAAATGATGTCTGGAGAATGATGGTGAAGACCTAGATTTGACATTGTTTATATTTTGGTATCAGGTCGTTGCATTGCCGAGTGTCAGGTGTATGGTGTGAGAGCTAACCTTAGCAAGCAGCCATACAATACGTCCATCTCACTGACTGTACATGGCCTGTTACTCATCGACGCCTTGCAGCAGTTCGGACCAGAGTTTGAACTTCTTCTGGCTTCACACAGAGACCTCAGGTAAGGCAGGCAAACTTCATGACCCTGCTTAGCACAAAAAATGTGCTAACCATGAAATTTCTGTCTTAAAAAAAACAGGATTAGCATCCAAATGTCCATGTGTTCTGTATCACTTGTGATTGCTCTTTGGCTTTTGTTCACTGACCATGAAAATCAAATCGTATTTTTAATTGTGGTTTGTTTTATTGAGCAAGACATTTTGTGCTAAGCAATTTTGTTGTGCTTAACAGCTCCATGAAACTGGTCCATGGTCAGGGCTCGCCACTGAATAGCAAGGCCATGCCTGGGCTTTGCCTAGGCTCTTGCGCAATGGAAGCAGTTTCCCTTGTGGTTATTAGATGTTTTTATTGTAAGTAATAAACCGCTGCAAACTTCTCATCTGCCAAAAAAATGACCTAGAATATAAAATCTTTATCGTAGGCTGTTTTTATTTTTGTAAGCATACATGCAGCAAGTGGAAGCATTGTGGACAGCGAGCACTCCACACCAAGATCACTCCAGTCACCCACCTCCCCTCGGAGCCCAGCCTCCCCCACTGAGAGGATGATGGACTCGTCCACTAACTCTGTCCTTGCATCAGCCCTGTCGGCAATGGGAGGTTCCACTTCAGGTAAAAGGGATGATTTCAAGTGGGAAAACAGATGTCAAGTTAATGTCTCCTTTTTTTTAGTTGCATTATTTTCTATTTTTAGTCGCATAATCTTTTGTGGGAGGGAGTAGGAAATTTGTTTTCTTTACGGGAGCACTTTAATTCTTAGGTAAGCGTTTGACAGTCATCATTATTTGGTTTCCTTGTTCAGGATCCTCGGTGATAAGCCCATCATGTAGCGCTCAGCTTCAGGAGCAGCTGTATGCAGACAGTGTGAGACACACGGAGGCAGACACAGTGGGGGACGAGGCTACAGAAGCCCTCATAATAATGGAGATAGAGCTGATCAGTGCCGACTGCCCGTCAAATTCCAACGGAAGCCGGGAAGCCCTTCAGATCGCATCGGTCCAGTTCAACAACTTGGACGTCATAGGTATGAAGTGCATCGTACTGAGATTAGGAAACAATCAAATTAATCTGGAGGCAATTTCATAGAGCTGCTTAGCACCAGAATTTGCTAAGACTGGTATTCATAATAAATGTCTTGATGTTGTTTACCAGCTAACCAGGAGACCATCGTTGAGCTTCTGTCTTTCTTCCATCGAGCTTTCCCTGAAGACTCCAAGGAACCACCTGCCAAACAGTCAATACCAGGAGACACGTCAACCTTTGAGGTAAAGTGATCGGGCTGCTTCTGAAGATTTTCAGCCCAGACAAATTTTATATGATGTTGATGCTGCAACAGCAGTATCTACAAAATCAGTAACTGCATCGACAGCAGTAATAGTGTCATCACGCATTTTTGTGGCCGCCATGACACATGACATTTTGGGCAAATTACAACCATGAACAACCACCCAGTTATTGCGCATGTCATAGCAATTGACCTCTGCTTTAATAACCTTTTGTATACATTTCACTTGGGTTCTTTGTACCGTAACTAAGCAAACAATCATGCCATGTTTATATAAAAAACACACAAAGAAAATATGCGCAGATGTTTGTGAATTTGTGGTGTACGATGCATCAAACCTCATAAATATGTGCGCAGATATACAATGTCCCTCATGTCCCTCATTTTAATCCACAGATTGAGAGCATATCCAGCACCAAGACGGAGGTGACTGCCGACTTCCATCGTCTAAATGTCGTCCTTGTACGGGGTGAGACAGACCAGCAGAAGCATGTGATTGGTCGGAAGGTTGCCACGGCAACAGTCACAGCAGCTCACGTGTGGGCCACACTTGGTACGCCACAACTTTCTTAATTTTTGAGGAACTAGGATAATTTGTTCCGAAAAAGTTTTAAAGGCAGCCGCAAATGTGGGTTGAATCACAAAGGAGAGGTTTTGAGTAGTATGGATGTTGCATGCTTTCCCTATTTCCCTGGTCACTCTGTCCCCCTTTGTTCTGATCCTCTCATCCATTTATGTGTATCTTTACTTTCATCTTGTCCTTTTGTCATTAAGCCTTTGAGAAAGATCCTGCTCGGATCAAAACGTCAGGCCCTCCGTACTCCAAGTATTTGATATATTTCAGGTTAATATTTTGGTTGGTGAGCAGTTTGCTTCAGTTAATAACTTGCAGTTCTGATATTCATTAGGAGCAGGAGGCAGCTGCAAGCTACTTGCAGACCAGAATGATTTAAAATATTTTCCATTAAGAAGACTTCAGGCATAACGTTTCATATCCAGAGGAATCTTGATCAAAGACTTAGTGAAGTGTTTTTATTAACTCTCAGTTTTTGGTTTCATCTGCAGGTGGAGATTTCAACTTAGAGGGCTCGCTTGGTGGTTTGCAGCTTCTTGATGTGAGTCCAGAGGGCAGCAAACACAAGAAAGTCTTCAGCGTTGGACAAGACTCCCTAACTGCTTCCAGTACCTCAACAGATGCCAGAATACCCCCTAAGCCAGCTGAAAACGAACTGTATCGCACGGCTGTGGAAAGAACCAGCATTGGGGACGATGTAGACGAAGAAGATGAAAAGGCATTTTCCTTCACTCTGAAGAGGACAGGAAGTGGTGTTCCCATGTCTCCCCTTGAGGCAGGAAGCCAGACACCAGGGTTCAGTTTCAGCGACAAGGATTCCCAGTATGATGATGGCTTTGAACTCACTCTACATCTGGCTTCACTGGTTTACACCCATGTCCCTCGGTTTCTTCACGATATCACTCTCTGCTTTGACGAGTTTCAGAGCTCAGCAGCAGCCCTTGCTGACTCAATTCAGAAAGCAGCAGCGGGTGTGGCCTTGGACTTTGTGCGACAGAAGTCAGATATGGTGGCAGCGGTGGCATCTCCGATGCTCTACAGCACAAGAATGGAAACTCCCGATAGAGGGGCAAACAGACCCTCAATGGATTCCGCCGACGGGACTGCTACTGAGGAGAAAGCCTCAACCAACTTTAAATTCAAGATGACCATGGAGACACCCATCATCATCATCCCACGCTCCGCCATCAGTTCAGAAGTCCTTGTCGCTCACTTGGGGAAGATATCCATCACTAACACTCCGGTTTCTGAGAGTGCCAAAAGCAGCCCTCATCATGTGTCATTTTCAGACACTGATGGTACCTCTGTGCCATCTACAACAAAACTCTTCCTCGGGATGCGGGACATCAAAGTAGTCTCCTTCAACCACCTGGATTCAAAATCTCGGGCGAGTAGCTTTCTTAGCACAGACAGTCGTGATTCAGGAGCTAGTACCTCAACTGTGTACAAAGGAACTCCGATTCTTCACGATACATCCTTGGAGTTGACAATCAACCAGATTCCTAGGGATCCTGCTCTGATGCCAAGTAATTACAGCTTGGACACTATGGGCTCCGACGACAGCAGTCTCCTGTTGGAGGATCCGACGCCAACAACTTTAGTCAGCGGAAGGATAACGTCGCCCCTGAAGGTCATTCTGTCTAAGCATGTCTACGAGCAGATCCTCCAAACGATGGACAACCTCACCTACAAGGAAAGCAAAGATATCGAACTCAAGAGAACCTCCAGCACTGCAGACACACCTACTCCCACAGTAGGCGGCCTCTTCATGTGGTCAGTCGACCCCCCTGAGAATAACCCACAGGCAGATACGCAAGCAGAAAGCCCAGAGGAGTCAGCTGTCGAAAATTCTGCAAATGAGAGCAAAGAATCCCACACCAAGATCAAAGTCGACTTCCACCTCCCTGAGTTCTCTGTGGAGATGTGCGGCGACACCTGTGACGGCGGTCAGGGCCTCGTCAACCTTACCTTCCAGAATTTCAGCGTGCAGTTTGAGAACACCACCCCTCATACCTCTTCGATCGACATGACCCTGCACTCCTTGATCATGGAGGACTTGCTCCAGCCTCCATTTTCAAAGCACAGGTACCTTATGGTTTCCACCGGGGGCTCTCATGTCGTCAAACCCACACCCAAGATGTTTCACTCCAGCTCCTGTCCTTCCATCAGCACCCTCTTGTCGCCAATCTCTGCCCGACCAGGATCTCTACCATCCGCTTTGGATAGCCCTACCCTGCCAAACTACAGCTATCACAACCCTCGCTATGGCCACCCAGGCTCCAAGGGTGTGCCCCTGATACCGTCTACCCCGCCTCCGTCTCTCTGCGAATCTCTTGAAGATATTCCCGAGACTGGGGATGTTAGTGGATCGTTTGTTGGCAAGAATGCTCTGATGAGAATCAAGGTGATGCTAGTTGACAGGGAATGTCCAGAGTTCTCTACAAAATACAAGAAGGTAAGCCAATTCTTTTCCATGACTGGTATCAATCATATAATATGAGACTGATGAAAGGGGAAGTTAGTAGTTTGATTTAGCATTCACTTAGTACCTGGGGCCTTTCTCAAAGCTCTGCTCAGGCTCCGGCTCTGGCTCCATTTCTAGAATCCATTCAAAAATAACGGGTATCAAAATAGAGGCTTTTCGCTGCGGTTTAGAAGTAGATTCTATGTTTTAAAAAGAAAACAGATATTTAATGCTTTATTAGTTGAATGCTTTCAGATTCTTACCATATCTGTACACTTGCAGGTGAACAGATTTGTAGACGTGGCCTTCAACTCGTTAGACACCACCGTGAACCTACAGACATGGGTTGTTCTGCTGGACTTCCTAGGCATCGGGGGACCGGCTCCCAAATCCAGAGCCAGCCCAGAGGAGAAGGCCCTGCTGAGGCAAAGGCGGAAGGCTGCTGCTAAGACAGCGGCATCGAGAGGAGACTCTGAAGGGGTTAACTCATCTGCTGGTAAGAGCTCTTTAAGAAGGCATGTGATAACTCTCATGACGCTTCTAGGGTGCTCAGTGCCTCTCTCTTGGTTTGTGGATGGGGCTTCTCAATTGTGGGAATCACTTTTGAAAGAGCTTGAAAGAAAACCTTTCCTGACACTGAAGTTGAAGGCTTGATGCAAGGGTCATGTTGAGCAAGAGGTTTGAGATCCACTGATTCCCCAAGAGGCCACACTTAAGGGCATGTTCTTTTCTGGTGCTCTCTACCACCGGAAGGGTCTTTTCAGGAAAAACTTTCAGACCCAAGTTATTGCAGATGTCATAAGTGTCTACAGCTATATGGTTGATATCTTTTTGATTTTTTGGTATGGCAGTCATAGACTTCAAGGATGACATCAACACGGAGATGGTCATCCAGGTAGGCTCTCTGTCCCTTCTCCTCAACAAGCCGGACTACGAGCTGGCCAAAGCCAACGTCTGCGACGTGTCCGCCCACCTCCTCCTCATGGACGGAAACACGGACGTCAGCGGTCGCCTGGGGAGTATGTCGCTGTTGGATCTTACTCCTCACGGGAAGCTGTACAGGGAGAGATTCACCACCAAAGGACAGGAGGCTCTCAGCTTCAGCATCTTCAAGTAAGTCTTTGATATTTTGTTCTTCCTCATCGAGATGCTGTTGCATATTCTTCAACGCAATTCTGTTTTTTAAATGTATTTGTAGGCTTTAGAGTCATTTGTAGTATGCATCATGAAATGTTGTAGCGTGCAGTGCTGTAGTCTTGTTCTAACCTCCCGAGTCTGAGTTTGAGTCCTTACTGTCTGAGTCCGAGTACTTACCGTACAAGTCTGAGTCCGAGTCTTTGCCATCCCGCCGAGTCCGAGGTCGATTCAATGTCCAAGTCTGAGTCCCAGTCCAAGTCTGTTTTTATATGTCACATTTTGGCAACTGAGCGAAAAAGGGAGAGATCAAATTTGGAAAAAATGTTGTATTGAGACGGTTTTTGAACAAATGTATGTTTTCATAACTAGGTACGGGCAGCCTGATCTCAACCTGGAGCGAGACTTTGACCTGAGCATCAAGCTGCGTATGTCTTCAGTCCGCTACGTCCACACCAACCGCTTCCAGATGGAGACAGTGGCCTTCGCTCAGCACTTCAACCAGCTTCAGGAGGTCCTAGGAACAATGAGAGCTGCATCGGATGGAATCCAGGTGAATAACATCAAACAGGCAGTATAAACTCATGTTAAGTTTGATAAGCATACATATTGACTTTTTAATCAACTTTCATGCAGGAACTGAACCTTTTTTGTGACCATCATTACCAATTCTGTTCCATACCTTGAATCAATCACTGCATTCTGTAGGTCAAGGAGGATCCTAAGAGATCATCAAGAATCTCCCTGGATATAGAGGCTGGTTCCCCTGTCTGCATCGCTCCAATCAGCTCCAAGTCCAAGGACGTCCTGGTCATGAACCTTGGGAACCTGACCCTCAAGAACCAGTTCCTGTTTGCTGGTTCTGACGGCACTATCGCCAAACTGCCCTCAAAAGTGGTGAGTTCATGCACACAGGTTGCCAGATTCCTGGGGCTTTTTCCAAACCTCGGCTCGGGCTCTGGCTCCCTTCTCTGGCTCCAGGTCCGGCTCTGGCTTCAGGTCCGGCTCTGGCTTCAGTTCCGGCTCCGGCTCCAGCTCCAGCTCCAGCTCCGGCTTCATTTTGTGAATTCATTCTAAAATTACGGGTACATCTATCAAAATAGAGACTATTGGCTGTGGTTTGGAAGTAGATTCTCTAGTTTGAAAAAGAAACCAGAGCTTCAGCTTCAATGAAAATGGCGTGTTTCTATCCTAGAAGAATCTTCATCAAAGGCTATTAAAATGACAAGACTACAAGAGCGTGCTTGTTGTTTCCTCTTAGCTTTCGATAAAGATCCTGCTAGAATCGAAACGTCAGGCCCTCCTAACAATGTGGATGGTTTGTATCATTTTTTGTTTGTTTTGGTCCAGGCTTCCGATGATGTCCCGATCACCAAGGGCTCAACATGTCTGCTGGATTGCATGCATCTCGACCTGGTAGAGATGGACCTCTTCTCTGCTGAGAGAGTTGAGCATGTGGACTTTGATGCTAGGGATGACACAGCCATGATCTTCCCATCGTTCGTCATCATCCGGAAGGTGAAGTATTTACCATTCACTGTCACTCTAAAGACCTATTTGCACGACGCTAACAAATCTCGCAAGGCTTTAGACAAAATGTTTGAGCCGGGATTGTTTGCTTTTGCACTCGTTCACATACTTATGTGGAATACTTCACAAAACCACTAATGTAAAGTATGCATTGTAGCTGTGTACATAGCTGTGGACGTGACCAGGAAAGTGTTTCTGACGTCACTCTTGTTGAACAGAAACATAGTTGGGCGAGTGTACCAAAATGTTTTGGCAAAATGTAAACAAAAACGATGACGGACATAGCGGAAATGAGGGAAATTGGTTGTCATCTCTGAGATTACAACTTCTCACCGGTTCTTTTTAGAACCACACTTTTAGAAAAGAGTTTTTACATGGTGTCTCCGCAAACCTTTCTTATGTTAGAGGACTGATGATGAAATTGATTCTCTCTTGCCATGCAGGGAGGACGTCTGCTGAAGGACACCTGCAGACTGAGACTACAGGTAGACAGGAACTTGGATGCAGACATCAGTCGGGCAGGTACTCCTAAAAACCTTTTTATCACCTTGACAAACTCTGATCAGTAATAGATGGTTTGCAGTAGATGCCATGTTTGATGTTTCTTTCTGAGTTTCTTCACCTGAGTGAAGAGAAGCAAAATGTGACAAAGTATCTTGCCCAAGGATGCAAGCACCAATAACCCATGGCTGGATTCGACCCACAATCTGTAGATTGACCACAAGACCTTGGGTTCGACGCGCCAGACCACTAGGCCACAGCACCCCGATTCTCAGTAGGGACACTGTAAAATGTCTGAGGTGGGATTCAAGCCTGCCATCTTCAAATTGCTGTACCAGTACTCTACCAACTGAGCTATCATCAAGTCGGGAGTCACTCAAAGTGCACTTTGATTAATAATTGCTTACCGGTATTTTGTTCACCTTATTTGACTTTCCTCTAGTGCCTGATTTCAGTGTATCTGGCATGCTGTCCTCCGTTCACTGCTCCCTGGACGTGGCTCAGTACCAGCTCATCCGAGGGATGCTGGACCACAACCTAGGAGAGAAGTTGGAAGAGTTTGAAGCGATGCCGAGAACCCAGAATCCAGTCAATCAGGTGAGAGCAGCTTCAGGAAGGCTACAGAAATGCTTTCTTCACTCTCCATGTCCTCAACTTGGGTCAATTTTATAGAGGTGCTTAAGCACAACATTTGCTTAAGCGTGAAAAGTTCTCCTTGATCAAACAGGATTGCCAAACAAATTTTCATGTGATGTAAAATATTTTTGACTTGTATTCCACTTACTGAATAGTGAATACCAAGGCTGACCGGTAAGCAAATTTTGGTGCTTAAGCAGCTCTATGAAATTGGCTCCAGGTCAAATAGGCAGTCTATTGAGATGGAAGATACCGTGAAGTATCTGTTCTGGACTGGCTTGTGGTGGATGCTCTAATGTGCTCAATTGCAAGCTGGTAGGTGGAGAGAGTTGTATTCACAGTCATATCCTCTTCAGATGGCTCTGTCTTGATGTCCATCTGCTTTCTTGACCACCTTCCTTAGGACAGGAGTAGGGGTTAACTTAACTGTGAACATCTATGCCTCTTTTATCTTTGCAGACCATCTTAAGTGGTCATGTCTGGACGTCCATCTCCCTCAAGGTCCAGCTTGTCAACGTCACCTTGGAGCTCCTCCTCTCCCATCGCCGAGGCAACACCCCAGAGAGGTCTCTGGGCAAGTTTGACTTCATCAAGTCCTGCTTCAGCTTCGAGAGCTTCTCGGACACCACGAAGACCATCGATCTGGTTTCTCACGCGATCCGGGCTTCGGATACCAGGTGGAAAGAGAGGGGTAAGTTTCATAATTTTTGTTTGCCATTTTCAAGTCAGTTTGGGACCAACAGAGAACATTTAACTTGACTGAGTAGTATTAGCCTAAACGTCTTTATTTGCGAAAGGATGTTTGCAACCGCCTCTTAGCATACACGAACTCTAGCTGAAGATTGCGCCTAGACGCCTTCCAATGTCTTCTGGGAGGTCCTGACCTCCTCACGTCAGAAGAAGGTTTAATAATGATGCCGATCTGTACGCCTTTTGTAAGATTCAAAGGCATAACTGGTTTGAAAGGTCTGTTCAGTCCTTAAATGCTTTTGTGTGCCGACTCAGGTCCTAGCGCCAAGACGCCCTCCAACGTCTTCTGGGAGGTCCTGACTCCCTCACGTCACCACAGCCGCAACCCAAACCCCTTGCAGCTGGAGCTCCACTACGCCTCCCAGCTGGACCACACCAGAGCCACCGTGCTGCTCAACAACATGAGGGTCATGTGTGTCATGGACCTGCTCCTAGCTGCCATGGACTTTCTGTTGGACTACGACGCTAAGGCAGTCAAAGCTGGAACAGGTTTGTGTCATTATTTTGTGTGCCTGACACAAGGTTCTGGGTGACTTCATCACAGGGTGACTGTTCGATATCCTCACCCAGGAAGCTTGTTAACAGAACTTTGATTTTTGTTTTAGACTCTAACGCAACAGCCAAAGCATCATCTGATGGTTCTAATCAGTCTTCTGCTCCGTCTTCAACCACGGCCACACGGGACAAACGATCTGGAACCCCAGTCAACGTAGCATCTGGGATCTTCACTAAGCGCGCCCAAGCACCAGAAAAGGTACAAGCTTGTTTGCATCAACTCAATTTGGACATGCAGTGGCGCTCTGTGTCAGTCTAGCTCTGTTCTGTAATGTGTGTATAATCTACTGTGATGACCACTGCCTCTTAACAGACTTACATTCACCAGATGACACCTGGGCCCAATTTCACGGCCCTGCTTAGCACAAACATTTGCTAACCATGAAATTTCTGTTTTATCAAAAACAGGATTAACAACCAAAGTCCCATGTGTTGTCTTTCACTTGTGATTGTTCTTTGGCTGTTGTTTGCTGACCATGAATATCAAATGGAATTGTTAATGCTGGTTTGATTTATTTGAGCGAGACATTTTGTGCTAAGCAATTTTGTTGTGCTTAACAGCTCCACGAAATAGTCCCTAGCACGGTCAAGTTGGTGCAGCCTCTACAGAAATACATCGCCAGTTTATATCAATGCTGCTTGTGACTAGTCATAGGGAACATTTTTCTTCAGTATGAACATCAACTGAATTGTACTTCCCCTTCCCCTTATACTATGCCGCACATTTTGATTGATGTTTCGTTACAGAGCGACAACCCCTTAGAGATTCGTCTGAACATCACTGAGACAGAGTTTGTCGTGATGGAAGACACTGCCAACAGCGACTCAAGTGCTGTGATTCTCAAGGTAATACACAGTTCCTTCTCATAATTAAGCTGCCATTATAGCCATTTTATTCACTACTTAGTGGAGAGAAGCAAAGTGTCTATCTCAAGGACACAAGTAATGCAATAAGCCATTTGGGAGTTAAATTTGAATAGTAACTGGTACATAGGCTTCTTTCATTGCACATAAACACCCCAGTCTGAATTTCCCAGACTAAAGACTCTGTTGCTATGGCACATCATTTGGGGCAAGCTTTTGCATAGCTATACCCATCTCTGGAATGGACTGGTTCCTTTGTGCCATTCTAATCCATTGGTGCAAGACGACCGTTATGTAACTATAAAGCAAAAGCTTTCCCCGAATCATGTGAAACAGTGTCTTTAGTCTGGAAAATTCAGGTTTTTGTATTTACATACAGTGAAAGAATTCAGTGTGCCAGATATTGTTAAATTTTAACTCAAGAAAAGCTTAATCCCATGGCTGGGCTTTAACCAGCAACTTGTGGAACTTACAACAAAGATATTGGGTTTGCCACACCAGACAACTGATACGCAAACTGTAAAAAATGCCTTGCTGATTTTCAGATTTTCCTTTCAGTTTTCAAAACAACCTACTCAATCCTGACTTGCAAACAGTAGGAAACCCCTAGTTGATCTTTTTCCATTGATGATATTTTGTCCCTTCTCTGTTTTCAAGGCAACCTGTGCTGTCATGACGTACAAACCGGAGAACAAGGAGAACCCTATCTCCTGCAGTCTGGAGGAACTGGAAGCCTTCTCCTGTTGCCTAGGCAATGAGGGCGCCACAGCCCTGTCCATCGTGGATCCCGTCACGATCAACGCTGAGCTGAAGGCCAACCCGACGAGCATGGCATCGCAGGGTCGGATGGGAGGCCTGCTGGACGTGATGGATGTTCACAGGACTTTAGAGGTAAATTTCAACTGATTCAGACAAACCTCATCTACTTAGGGTGTGTTCGAGTAGGTCACCTCAGTCGCTCCGAGTCCACCCCGTACCGTTCGATTAGGTCTGACGTCATTCTCGGGGTTCACGCAGGGCAGCCACCAGTGACCCTGCTCATGAGCAGAGTCAATGGTTTGGAAATGTGTCACACGAATTCAAGATGGCAGAAAGGTAAGCAAGCGTTTGATTAGCCCGGCTGTGGTGGCTGATTGGGGTGACGGGACCCATATTGACCAAGTCCAAGATGCATGCCTGATGATGTCAGTGTCTTGTAGACTCATACCAGGCTCATACCAAGAAGTGTCTGAAAAATCTTTCCTTTTTTTCCTTTTCCTTTCATTTTGCCTCCGGGATCACCCAAGCTCCTTACCATGATGCCAGGTGTTCTCTAGACTCTCCTAGCTTATGCCAAGGAGAGGTGCCCAAAAAACTCTGTCAGATGTTTGCAGTCTGACATCTGCTTCAACCTAAATCATCCAGGCCTCTCGCCGTGATGTCAGAGTCCTTTAGACTTTTCCAAGCTCAAGCCAAGATGATCAGCTCTAAAACTCTGTCCTTTTGCAGATTTATATCCAGGCCCTGAACATCCGAGTGTCCTACCACGATGCCAGACTCTTCTTAGCCATCATGAACTCCCTGCCGGCCCAGATGCTGCAGACGGAGGACGAAAAAGAAGAATCACCCAAGAAAACTCCAACTGCTTCTGGTACATCCAAGTCCAAACAAGGTAAGAAGATGATACACCCTGGCTGGTGCTTTGTTTGCGGACTCATGATCTGCCGTGAGACTAAAGAAGATATCAAGTTCTTGAATTTCTGATCTCTATTTTCATTTTGACAGTCTCTAAGCTACAGGAGCTTGGATTCAGTCGTGAGGACTGTAAACTTGCTCTGACGGAGAGCAGCGGCCAGCTTGACCTGGCAGCTACCTGGCTCCTGGAGAATGCCAAGCCAGTCCAGAAGACCCTCGTGTCCAGACAGAGCCAGGACAGAGAAGATGAAGGAGCTCTTGAGATTGCTGGCGTTGAGGTGAGTGAAATGGAAGAGCATCCCACAAATCAGGCTTAGACAGAATTTAGAATAATTGGCAAGACCTCTTTATAAGAGACTAAGGAGACTCCAGCTCCAGCTCTGCCATCCATATGCTGAAAATATAGGTTGTGGTTTTTTATTGAAGCTGAAGCTCTTTCAAACCGGAGAATCTACTTCTGAATCACAGCCAAAAGCCTCTGTTTTGTAATTTTATACATTAAAACGTTGATACTGTTGAGATTCCTGGCTTGCACTAAGCAATACCAAACAAGGCATGTCTTGAGGTTACACCTCTAATAGGCTAAGGATGCTACATCCATACTATCAGTGAAGCTCCTCAACCAGCTTGTTAGACAGGGTAGCTTAGCAAGATGGACCCTCTCAGAAGCAAGAATTCAAAAGGAAGACCTTGTGCTTTAACTTTGAAAAAGGTCCGGGCAGGCTCAGTCAGCATCTGCCTGATCGACGACTGCAAAGACTCTGACGTTCCTCTCATTGAGGTCATGCTGCAGAACCTCCACGTCTTCCAGAAGATGCTTCCCAACAGGCAGGGCACTGCCTCGGGCACCTTGCTAGGAGATTACTACAACAGGAGTCTGTCAGGATGGGAGCCCTTCATCGAGCCATGGAAGTATGTTTGAGATCTTTTGTTGAAGCTTCCTACTTCTTGATATTCATAACTTCTGCCAAACAGCGAACAAACTGGCAATGTACTGCCTCGACTTCCCTTCTGAAAGCTTACTTCTTTGTATCCTTATTGAGTTGCTGCACTCAGGGTGAGTCAAAATGGCAGTGTACTGCTTGTACCGTCCTTCCGGGCTGGTATTCACGAAACTAGTCTTAGTTCCTACTACCTCGCTAACAAAACAACTATAAAGTGCCCTACTTATCTTAGTACTCAAGTTAAGAGTAAATTTGTTGGTGAAAATATTTCTGTTGCGCATGTGTGAAGTTCTAGTGAAAGCACAACTGCTTTCCGTTAGCGACTCAATTTCACCCCTTAACAGCTCAGTCATGTTGCAGGGTCTTTGGCTAAATTTACCGATTGTTGTTTTATCTTTGTCTGTCAGGTTGAATGTTGAATGGCTGCAGCAAGATGAAACAGTGGACTATCCAGAGAAAGTCTTCATCCAATGCAAAGGTCATATTTTCTTTCATTTATATAATAATAATAATATTTAATAATAATTAAAGCGTTTATGTAGCATTCTTACACAAGTGGTATCACAATGCTTTACACTATTATTATCCCTGGTCATTGGGCCCATTTACATTCCTGGGGAGTATACATTACCAATGATCATTACCAATTAGGCTTTGGTCAAAATTGTTGGTTTTTAATCTTCTGCACTAAAAACCTATGTTGTTCTCATGTTTCGACCGTGTGTATCCTCACATCATTTTTGTTTTGATCTACAGTTATCGATCGTTTGGACTTGAACCTGACTGGTGCCCTGATGGACCTATACGCTAACACCAAGAAGAACTGGACTGAGGACTACTACAAGACGGGCACCAAGGAAGGGTGGGTGCTCTGGGGCCAATTTTATAGAGCTGCTTAAGCACCAAAATTTGCATAAGCTCCAAAGACCTTGGTAAATAAAATCACATGCCAGCCAAAACTTCTTGTGAATGTTATGCTCAGCAATCAATGGCCAAATGCAAGTCAAAAGCAGTAAACAATTAACACATTAATTTGGTTGGTAATCAAGGAAAACAAATTTTGTATTTGAGCAGCTCTATGAAATTGGCCCCTGGGCAAAATCATGCCATGAAGTTCTGTTTTAGACAGGTTTAACTGTAAATATCATCTTCCATGTTGCAGGTTACCAGCAAGGCACCGGTCTCCGTTTGTGCCCTTTGCTCTCAGGAATCTCAGCGGTTGCCGACTATGGTTCTCAACCCTCACTACCAATCCAAACAGGTAAGCCATGCTGCATCAGGACAAATGTAGAAGGTGGTGGCAATGCCATGTCTCACTGAGGTGAGCAACCACCTGACAGAACAGACAAACAAGCAGACAGACGTAGAAGGTGGTGGCAATACCATGTCTGACTGAGGTGAGCAACCACCTGACAGAACAGACAAACAAGCAGACAGATGTAGAAGGTGGTGGCAATGCCATGTCTGACTGAGGTGAGCAACCACCTGACAGAACAGACAAACAAGCAGATAGATGTAGAAGGTGGTGGCAATGCCATGTCTCACTGATGTGAGCAACCACCTGACAGAACAGACAAACAAGCTGACAAAGGTAGAAGGTGGCGGCAATGCCATGTCTCACTGAGGTGAGCAACCACCTGACAGAACAGACAAACAATCTGACAAATATAGAAGGTGGTGGCAATGCCATGTCTCACTGAGGCGAGCAACCACCTGACAGAACAGACAAACAAGCAGATAAATGTAGAAGGTGGTGGCGGTGCCATGTCTCACTAAAGTAATACATTTTGTACAATTTCAACGTTCCCCTAAACTTGTCCAGGGTCGCCAGTAGTCCCACTGAGAAGCTAGCCTCACCTTTGACGTCTGGTGGAGGAGCTAGTACCTGGACTGAGGTCACTCCTGGTGATGAGGTCCCCTTCGTCTTCGAAGAGAAAGGGAAACAGAGACACAGGGTAGGCTGAAGATTTCTGAAATTTATCCGATCAGAATGGGCCTCCTGAAAGCTGACATGTCCTCTTGTTTTCTTTCCATGAGTTTTTGGCTTAAGAAGTCCCACTTTTTAAGCAAACAGTCATATTGAGTCTTCCGTTTATCAGCCACATTATACAGCTAGGTACAAGAATCCTATATTGCAAACAGTTTGACGCCTGGCAGAGAAAACTGCCTACTACCACCGTAAAATTCTGTTTCCAGTTTGAACTAGTTTGGAACTTGGACCTTTTTAAGGATGTGCAGGATTCGCAGAAGGCTCTATGGTCCTCAGACCTGGTTGCTCCAGGTCACAGAGGGCGCCCTTCTCCTCAAGATTTCACGGCCTCCCAGTTTAATATGGACCACAACAATGAATTCTACCGGAGTCCTATCAAATCAAATAATGGCACCTTCCGTTGTCTTTTCAGAATACCCATGAGTTGCGTGTCCATCAGCTGCTGGTCAGAGTGGAGGGCTGGGAGCGTATGGCTCCTGTCTCTGTCGACAAAGTGGGCATGTTCTTCCGACTCGCAAAACCTGAGCACATGCATATGACCAGCATAGTAAGTACGGTCGTTGTTTTACTCGTTTCTGGATAAATACAGCATTTTATGCTGAAATATTTTAAGGGTATGCTTCTACCAGCACTATCTTCATACCCTGAAAGTTCTACGTAAATCTGTGAACATTTCTGTTTGGGTATGTTACCAATCCTGTACTGTACCTTTAACTGCTGTTTTGACTATTCATGACATCATGAATATTCATGCATTTTATTTTTTTTTGTATTTGAAGTTCACAAGTCAGAGGGTTGCCCGAGTTCTCTTCCACGTGACTCTAGAAGGCAGCGCTCGCAAGCTGGTGACGGTCCAGTCGGCGCTAAGCGTTGTCAGCCGGTTGAGCATTCCGCTAAGCATCAAGTTAATCAACCCAGATTCACCTACAGATGGTAAGGAGAAAAATCAGTGCTTTTATACAAACGGCAGCCTCGTGTGAACAGCACCCTCATACAACAGCGCCCTCATGTGAGCAGCACCCTCATACAAACAGCGCCCTCTTTTGGGGTCTTGATCCATAAAAAGTGTCATTTTCTGTAATTTCTCTGATCTATCAGAGTCTTCAGCACGAAGGGTAGACCCCTGATTGACAGAAGTCAAGGTTTCTTAGAGTTCTGTCATTATTTCTGCCGTTTAAGATATAACAATCTGAGTGGTACAGCTTTCAGATTGTGTGCATACTGCCCTCTTGTGTTCTTGCAGTGCCAGTCCATCTCCCGCTCCTGGCCCCGAATGCTTCATCGCCCATCCCTCTGTCGCACACCCAGTGGCTGATGTACATGCGCCCTCAAGGTTGGGGTACGGGCTTCTGCCAAGCGCCCGTCCGATGGCAGTCCGTTGGCCTTCCCAAGGCCATGGACACGCAGCCGATGAAGTGCCGATTGGGAAGCACTGACGAAGAGGGTCTGTTCAGGTAAGCATAGCTCGTAGATCGGATGTCCTGGGTTATAGAAGTCCAAGACTCCAGGCAAAGCCCAGGACAGGCTTCTCAGTGGCTGGGTCTAACCAGTATTAAATGCTCTCTAGCTAACATTTTAGCCATCTTGCTTTATCATGGGCTTCCTCATAGTTAAATGTCTTTGCTCTGAGGGCCAGTCAGAAGCCATACCAAAGAATGTAGAGGCCTTGGTCAAAGTAGATGATATCTAATCCATACTATTCTTTGACAATAGTTCCTCCGTAACTGGCTTTAATGCATGGAGTTGATTTCAATTTATAGATTCTGGGCCTATATCCGCCACGAAGCCTTCCCGCAAGAGCCACACGCAAAACGCAAACAGGACAGCGACACCCCAGAGCTTCAGCCGGGCCACACAGTCACCTTGCTGCCTCCTGTGGTCCTGACCAACCTGCTTCCATTCGACCTGAAGTTCAAGATGCATCGGACAGGAGCTGTTGGAGACATCCGGCCAGGGAAGGACCTACCCATATACGATGTGAGTTCTTCAATGTCATCTACCTTCACCAGGGGCCAATTTCATAGAGCTGCTTAAGCACGAAGTCTTCCTTGATCAATCAGGATTACCAACCATATGTCCATGTGATGTTTATACTGCTTTTGACTTGTATTCAGCCATTGTTTGCTGAGCATAACATTCGCCATGAGTTTTAGCTGACATGCATGTACCGGTACTGGTTTTATTACCAAAGTTTTTGGTGCTTAAGCAAATTTTGGTGCTTAAGCAGCTCTTTGAAATTGGCCTCAGACAAACCCGCCTACATTTCATTAAAAAAACTTTCAACAGATATGAGACCTTTTGTTGTTGTTATTTTTACTGGATACACATCACATACCATCAACTGATAGGTAATGACCAGGGGCATCAAGGCAATGACCAAGGGCTCCAAGGCAATGAGTTAAACTGATGCAGTAGACCACGTGGGTTGATCAAGACAAAGTTATCACTCGGGTTATTGGAGCCTTCCTAAATCAGAACCTCTTGACGTTCCTTTAATTGTTCCTCAGGCTGACCTCAACCAGTCCAACGACATCAGTTTCACCATGGACAACTTCCCCGATTGCCGCACCCCTCTGTCCCTGCCACCTCGCCTGACCAAGGACGCCTATGGCTTCATCCTGCTCCGGGATAGCCACCCTAAGAAGCGTCAGCTGTACCTGAAGGCCAGGGTGGAGTGCCGAGCAGGCAGATGTCTCAAGGTATTGAAGAAGTTTAGGAGCAAGTCTCTGAAGTCTCTTCTTTAGGAAAGATCCTGCTAGGATCAAAATGATAGCCTTTGAGAAAGGTCCTTCTAGGATCGGAATGTTAGCCTTTTAGAAAGATCCTGCTAGGATCAAAATGTCAAGATCCTGCTTGGATTGAAATGTCAACCTTTGAGAAAGATCATGCTATACTTGGATCAAAATGTCAGCCTTTGAGAAAGATCCTGCTTGGATCAAAATGTCAACCTTTGAAAAAGATCCTGCTTGGATCAAAATTTCAACCTTTGAAAAAGATCCTGCTTGGATCAAAATTTCAACCTTTGAGAAAGATCCTGCTAAGATCAAAATGTCAACCTTTGAGAAAGTTCCTGCTACGATCAAAATGTAAGCCTTTGAGAAAAATCCTGCTGGGATCGAAATGTCAACTTTTTAGAAAGATCATGCCATTCACAATGAATTTTGGCTGGCATACTGATATTTTTCACCAAGGTTTTTGGTGCTTGATCAAATTTGGGTGCTTAGGCAGCTCTATAAATTTGGTCCCTGCTGGCAAAATGTAATTGACTAGACATTGCGTGGAATAAGCGTAACTATGGTTCACAATAATTTGTTTGCACTCTGTACTATTAACCACAGAACTGACACGTCTACTCACACTTTAATAAATAACCCCAGAGGGTGCTATTTTCAAATATCCAGGTTTATTTGATAATAGTCCTTTTACTTTTGAAGTCCATATGCAGGTTGTTGTTTTCTTGTGATTTACCTACAGATCTTGATTTCTGCTCCTTACTGGCTTCTGAACAAGTCCGGACTGCCCCTCATATTCAAACAAGAGGGAGCGGATTTTGAAGCAGCCGGACAGTTTGAGGTTCACGAACAAGCTAGGAGTGTAGCCCCCCTGGTCTTCTCATACACAGACTCTGAGAAGGCAGATATGTAAGTTGTGTCAATCATAGACATATGAGAAAACTAGATGACGCACACGCGTATTGTCCAATGGGAGGTACAAATGTCATGGCGGCGGCCATGTTAAGAAGGTACAAAACGTGAACAATACCAAATAGGCCTAGGCTTAAAACCTATGAAGTAGCACACTAATACGTGCTTATCATTACGATCTTCGACAGTACGCGCAAGCCGCGCCGGTGTGCGGTTCACGTCGAAACGTATGGAATGCCGTAGCTATCTTCGATGGCTTAGATTGTTTGCTTCGGTAATTCCATCATTCAATTCACCAATTTCAACATTCAATTTGTCATTTTAGGATATTCGCCAATTTCAAAACGACATTCAATTTGGCAAATTGAATGACAGTTGTGATTGGTTGGATCTCAAGAATGGGGCGGGGCTTATTAGTGGATTGGTCTATTAAAGTTTGTCATAAGGCCATGTCCCAATTCCCTGGCTGCGACCGTAAATCACACAAGTCTATGGAAACGGCTGCAGTGACTGGCTAGTGGCTGCCATAGGTGCATGTGTAATTTTTAGCCGCAGCCAGAGATTTGGGATGTGACCTAAGACATGTCCCATCTATTTGATCAACCTGACAGGTGTACGATGCGACTGGGACGAGGCATCATAGGTCTGAAGGACGTGCCGCATTACTGCCAGCGCATCTCACTAGAGGGCGGTTCGGGCGTGCGGTCTCTGCGAGTTTTCCAGCAAGGTGGCCGGCCGCACATGTAAGTATGCAGCAGGGCACCAGTGAAGACAAAATGCCTGCAATCTAATGCTGATTCTGAAACGGGCTTCCAGAGTTACGGCTAGGTCTATTGGCTTGGTGTCTCTGCGTGTATTACCAATGGAGCGAAGACCTAGACCTAGCTCTAGACAACAGATTCAGATGCAGCCTAAGGCCATAAAAAAAAAATGTTGTATTGGCGTAACCCGCCCGACCCAAAAATATGCCCCGACCGTAAACATTTTAAACCAAAAAAAAATAATAATAATTTTTAAAATCGCAAATTGTATGCAGATTAAAAGCTTCAAAGGAGCAAAAGATGGAAACCAGACTGGTTGAAGTTGTTATGTCATTTCTTGTCTTTATTTGACTCGTCAAAAACTGTGATATACAGGAAAAAAACACATTTAATACAGGAAAAATTTAATAAAATAAAAAAAAAAAACCCACCCTACCCTATTTTCCAACCCTCCGTTACTCCGTCCAATACAACAATTTTTTTTTTATGGCCTAAGTGTGACATGAATAATTATGTAGAAAGTTTATGTATCTAGACTTCCAATTGATGTAACATGTTATCGATTTACTTTGTATCCGTAGGGTGTATCACATAGGTATTGATATACGACCTGGGCGGGGTCGTTACCATGACACCCAGATCGTGACCTTTGTCCCTCGATTCCAACTGGAGAACCGCTCAAGCTGCAAGTTGGCATTTGCTCAGCGCCATTTTGTACAAGGCATGGTAAGGATTCGTTTTAACAACAATTGTCGTTATATTGGTTTTGCAGTAAGCCAGCATATGTTTCACATTGTTCAATTATGTTAATGTATGCCAAGACAAAATGAGGAATGTTCCACAATATAACATATTGCATGAAATCTGTAACAGAAAAAAAAAACTGCACTTGCAACTTTTGTTGTGATTTTCAATGTGAAACTACATAAAAACAATGTATTGCTTCAACACTGAAAATCTTGAGTTTGTTTTCTTGTAAGAATGTATATATGCCTACTAATCCATGGTTAGCCGTGAAGATTTTAAATGGTTTCAAAAATACTTGTCTCAGGAAACCTTGCATAGAGTTGTGCTAGACAAAGTAGTTGAAAGTAAACTTCAACTTGCAAAAGTCTTTCTGTGTTTTGCTTTTCTATCCTTAGGGGCATATGAATCCCAGTGACCATTTATCAGTGATGCCGGGATCCAGCGTGATCTTTCATTGGCCGAGGGATGACTTGGACAAGTTGCTGTGCGCTCGCATTGCTGACAACAACTCATGTAGGTGGTCAGGCGGCATGAGGATTGACCAACCCAGCTCATACAACATCAATATGAGGTAAGGTAGACAGAAAGAGGACTGGTGGCAAGTCTATGTTGCTCATGAGGTGTACTGTCACATTGATGCAGTAGGCTCTCACTTTGGTCCTGTTTGTTTAATGCACAGGATCACGAATCTTGCGGATCCGGATCCCATTTTAGCGTACCCTACATAGGACGTGGATCCCCAAATCTGGGATCCTGTGCGTTAAACAAACAGGCTCTTGATTATAGTGTCGGATTCTAGTCTGATGCCAGATGAATGATTACTTTCTTTACATAATTACTGTGCTCGAGATCGATTTTGCCGGACTTGGTCTCGGACTCGGGGGGGTTCATGACTCAGACTTGGTCTCGGACTCGAGCACTGTGACTCGATGACTCGAGGCAGAGTCTGGTTCAGGACCGGCAAATTTGACCGGTTTTGAGTGTGCCGAATTTGATTTCTACTTTTTAAAGGCATTGCATACGTTTGGTAATGACTCTGAAAATTTATGGCAATAAAAACTTACTTGGTGAGAAGTACAGCTGCTTTGGATAGTATAATGCATATTGAGAAACGTTTAATTCGAAGTACCGCAATTATGGAAAAATATGTCACTTTTTATCTCCAAAAATTATGAATCTGAGAAGCGTTATGGCCGTAACGCTTCTCAGCTATTGACTAACTGTTCTCTGGCGTGAAATAACCGCTCTAGTTTGTCGCCAAAATCTCAAAAACGCTACCACCTTTTGAATTGAAACTTTCACATGTTAGTTTTATGGTATATATATACAATTATATTGGTTTGAAACAAACAATAGGCTCAAATTACCAAACGTATGCAATCCCTTTAAATAAAAAAAAAAAAACTTGTTTGATTTTGATTTATTATATATTTTATTGGCTTGGACTCGGTTGGAGTCGGACTCGGATGTGTTGACTCGGTCTTGATCTCGGACTCGGACACGGACACAGCACTGCATAATTAGCTATAATTATATTGTTTATTTTGCACAGGAGCTCTCACAACCAGTCTAACATCATGCACGTTGGGGTCAGTCTAGGAGGAGCCACGTATTTTGTGGTCTTCAGCGATGCTGTCCACATGCCACCTCCATATAGGATAGACAACCTATCAGAGGTAAGTACATACTTCAACAGGTACGATATTCCAGAGATTGCTGGTTCGAACCCCGCTCCAGTCAATTTTTCTTAGTTCGCTTTTCATGTACAGTGAGTCACGTTGTTTTTCTAACCCACCAGGCAACCGAGAAAGCTAGTTTAGCGAGTTTAGCGAGCCCGGAACTTTTTTTGCCAGACTTGTATGCTGTGCTAGTACCGTTCTTTGTGGAAATCTTCAAATGTTTTGATTTGTCTTAAACACCAGGTGGATATCATCTACTACCAGTCTAAGGTCGCAGACATCAATCTCCGGACCTTGTTGAGACCCAAAGCCTCTGGTGAGTAACTGGAAAAGAAATTCCCTTCTTCAATGAATCACAAAGTTACTCTCGTACGTACACTTAGCCTTGAAGGTACTATCATACTTTGGTAGGAAACCAAAACAGAAATCTTCACAGATTTACCTATAACTTACAGGGTATAAAGATGGTGATGGTACAAACATACTGTTAAAATTCTTCTGCCTGAAATGATGTATTTATCCAGAAAAGAAAAAAAATGACCAAATTATGATACCAAAGTATGATATATGAGGGTGTCCTTTATGTTTGTTCCAAAAATAGTTCGGACGAACGATCTTTGGAAAAGACACTAAATCTTGATTTCATTGAAAAACCCAGCATCTGATGAACCAAGATTTCCCATGATGACTGTTTGCACTGTTTACGATTCCATTTTCTGTCTCAAACTCAATAATTTTTTGTTTAGGCCTTGGAAATCCTATATGCTCCCTTTAAACGGCGAATCATTGGCCTCATAGATAAGTAGCATTATCTGTGTGTATATACAGTGCCCTATACGTGGGATGAGTTGGTGCTGCCTAGGGAGTTATACTGTGAAGTCAAAGGAGGATCTGGTGCTACATACAAACTGGATACCCTCGGTGATGGCATGACGCTGTACTACGAGAACTTCATCTATCTCTGCCTCACGCACACCTTCAGTGGGTGAGTTGTGGCCGAAGAAAATCATGTTTTCCATCTTGAGATATATTTAATAGTTGTTGGATGTACAAAACCCATGTACTACCACTGCACAACATCCAACAACTATAATGTTATACAGGGCGAGTCAAAAAGAACTTGACCGGGATTGGTGATGTTTTTCAAAAGAAACAAATGACACTCAAAAGTTCAGTGGAGCATGCATTTAATAAGCATTCTCTCCTGCTTATAAGGAAAAAGAATGAAACAAATTGATCGTTCTTAAGAGAAGTTATGTCTGTTTGAATGAATGTACTCATTTTGCAAGCTGTCCAGAGAAGTATGATATTACCTTTAATTTCGAATTTTGTTTTTATTTGGTGGTTTATTTTGAAGGTCATCTTCTCCGTCGTTATCAAGGAGTTCATTGAGACGTCGGGATGACCAGACCACAGCCAATCTTGTCTTTGATATCGTCCCTAATGGCAAAGCCGTCATCCTACGACGCAAGGTAAGTGCCCAAGGGGTCGATTTCACCAAACTCATTGAACATACTTTGAATCGTAGGACTTACGATGCATTGCAGCCCTACATAAGAAAGGATTGGTTATCCTTTGTAAGTCGAGTTACGATTGATCTTAGAGCTTTGTGAAATTGGCCCCTGGGAGGCTCTGAAAAGAGCTGGTGAACAAAACGTTCCGGTCAGTAGGCCTATACTCTGGCCATCTTCAGGAAAAAATTGTATGCACCTGCATTTGAATGTGAACAATGTTGAAATGCTTTCAGGAGCCGGGGAAAAGAAGTCAGCTCTGGCGGATGACGTCTACAGGAATGCTGCAGAACCAGGCCTCCACGCCGCCCCGTGACCCCAACAAGGCGCCTTCGACCGTCAACAACCCCTTGGTGCTGGATATCGCCGATCTGGCAGCCAACCCGACCACCTTCATGGCGCTGGTCATGCGCAAGCCGGACGAGAGGAGGAAGGGAACCCAGACCTGGTTCTTCAAAGAGGTAGGTGCTTCCATCGATAGTTTGCTCTGAGGCGCTGAGGCACAAACAGAAGAATACGGTAGTTTAGTGATGGTACATCTCCTGAAACAGGTGAGCTTTCAGGAGTGTCTTGAATGTATGAAATGAGGTGGTAACTCTGATACTGGGAGTTTGTTCCAGAGTCTGGGGCCGTATACAGAGAATGCTCTATCTGCAAAGGAAACACAAGGGGTTCTGGGCTCAACAAAATGCAGTGAACTTGATGTTAAATCAATGAGTATTTTTCTGGTCTTTTCTCTATTCAGGATGGACGTATGGCCAGCCATCTTGGAGGACTTGCTGTCCAGGCCAAAGGAGGAATCATGGGTTTAAGAGAAGGTAACATATGTGACTCTTTTTAGAAATTAGAAGGTAAATTACATGATGACTTTGACCTATTCCTTGATTTGATCAATCATTTTTGAAAGACTCCAATCTAAAAATTGTTTTAACCAAAAAAAGACGTAACATACTTTACAAATTGTCCCAAAACCTTGAAAATGCCCCAAAGACCTTTCTTGTCAATTCACATTAAAAAAAATATTTAAAAAAAGTGAAAAGAAAGTGTTTGGAAAAATAGTAAGAAAATATGACACGACCCACATTGCCGATAGCACAAGAAATACACTTCAAAAATGCCTGTTTGCTTGGGCACAAGAGGATCTATGATCTTGTGCCTGAAACAAACAGGCCCTGTCATAAGTGAACTCACGTAAGCTTTTTATATTCTTTGGTACAGGCTGTGAAGTTGTGCTAGGGCCTGCAGATGTCAAACAGACTGAGCGCATTCCCGTTGAACAGGCCATTCATACTCAGAAACACCTGCCTGGGAGTGGAAGTCTTAACTGCAAGGTGCTTGCTGATGGCCCGACCAGAGTGCTACAGATTACCGATAGCTGGATGCAGGTAGGTTCATGAGGGATTATTCAAAGGTGGGATTAATTCAGGGATAAGTTAATCTCTCAGAGGATCATGATCCCATGGTCCAACCAGAGTGTTACAGATTACCGATAGCTGGATCCAGGTAGGTTATGAGGGATTAGTCAAAGGTGGGATTTTTTTTTTTTTTTTATTTATTTCCAAACATCACTCAAAATAACAAGTAAAGTTGCAATTTCGTCAGAGGAATCCTCTCTCAGAGGATTATGATCAAATAGGCCAACCAGGTCCATTTAGCTAGATACAGGACGTATTTATCTAGTAAGTATGGAATTAACTAACTATCACTTGTAGGACTTATGATGCATTGCAGCCCTATGTAGGATACGATGGGTTATTTAGTAACTCGAGTTACAATCGATCATAGGGCTTCGTGAAACCAAAGCCTGAATTGTGAGTGGCTCTGGAAAAATGAGTCATATATTGCAATTGTGTATCATAAGAAATCTCCAAGATAATCATGGCGTAGTAACACTAGGTAACTGTCCGATGTGGACCAACCATATTGCATGCTTGTAGAAAAATTCAAATGGAATTCAGTTGATTGAATTTTTTTTAAAGAATGAATTTTTCTTTAAAGAAAAATAAATAATTAAATGTAAAAAGATGTGGTGTGAATTAAAAAAATTAAATAAATAATTATAAAAACATGTGGTGTGAGTGTAGTCTGAATTGGGTTATGGTACGATTGTACCACCTTGCACATTGGACTCAGGAGTGCTGGTAGTGACAGGCTCCCAACCTATGTACAGGTGCACTAGGCATCAGCTATCACAGCTACCTGATCAAGCCTCTTATGCCTCAAATGTGGCACCTCACGAGGGCCATGTTTCCATTCCTCCACCCCCTTGTGGGTTACAGGGGCCCTCCTCTCGAGGGTTAATCACCTTTGTCTCAGACCTTCCCATGGGTTATCTGTGGGTAAGTGTCTACCCGTTTGTCACCCATACATGCAAGCATCACATCACACATGTGTTTAGGCATGCAGTGGTTACTTATAAACTTTGTTAATATGAGGCAATTCTTTCTCACGGTTTTCATCGCAAAAGTTTTGAAATAGTTGTATGAACAAAATTTACACCAGATTTGTCTGAAATATGCAATTTTCTTTGAAAATGTGAAGATTTTTATGCTCTGAAGTTACTTGGGTTAGCCGTTAAGAGGGGAAATGTTCTTTATGAATACATAATGAGCTGCTGTGCATTGTGGGTAATTGTGGATGATTTGTTTATTTAATCTTTAGTTACGCAAAAAAAAAAAAATTCAAATTTGTTATGCGATGATTGAAATAAGCTGTCAAGATGGTCGAGTTGATTTCTTCATAATTTGCATAAGTCAAAGACAATGGTAAATGTATTGTACTGATATGTAAATGATATGCAAATGCATGCAAATTTACTTAGATGATAAGGCTAATCAAGGTTAGTTCTTTAGAAGGCACGACTTTGCCTTTTTTGTCACATAGACAATGCACTACATACAACAGTGTTTAATATGGGAAAACCAGAGTATAAAACCAGATTTTGTAAATATATGCGCATGCAAAATTAATTATTCGCAATGAATATGCATGTTGTTTTCTTGCATCAGCAACCGTCCCAACTAGTTGTCTCCGGTGTGGGACTCCCCAAGAAGGACGACTGGGTCTACGTTAGAGAGGGGAAGGAAAGCAAGATCAGTGCGGAGACTAGACCGGTGGTCACAACCCAGGTCACACAGGACGACACCCCAAAGGTCAAGGAGCTAGATGTAAGTTGGAAGTTCAAGGTCATTTGCATACACAAACATTTGTTGCCCTATGTTTCTATCCTCAGAAGCAAGAGTTTTACAAATTTTAAAATAGAAGAAGAAATTGTATAGGCCTACAACTTGATTGGTTTGATGATCGTGCCTTCCTTTGCAGGTTGTGTTCTACTTGAAGGATGGCCTGGGTCTGTCCCTAGTCAACAGTGGTCCTGAGGAGGTCTTGTACACCCTCCTGTCTGGCCTGGAGGTTCATTATGTTAGCACGGAGCAAGAGATGTCCCTCAAGGTTCAGATCAGGAATATCCAAGTAAGCAACCACCTTCAAGATCAATCTTAGTGCTTTTGTGAATTTGACTCCAGTATCCCAAATTGACGAACAAACAAAGATCTTTAAAGGTACAGTACAGGATTGGTAACATACCCAAATAGAAATGTTCACAGATTTTATGTACAACATTCGGGGTATGGAGATGGTGCTGGTAGAAACATACTGTTAAAATATTTCCAGCTGAAATGCTGTATTTATCTAGAGATTACTCAAGCAATGACCGAAACAAGTTTTGATCTCGGGCTGAGAGCCAGAGCATACTGGCTAGAATGTCGAGTCAGTATCTGGCTCTTTTCAGAGCCACCCAACTCATAACAGAGATAAATATATGTCACCTGGTGTTAATGCCACAAAACCTACTACTTACCTATCTTTGTCTAGGTTGACAATCAGCTGACGGGAGCTCAGAAACCAGTCGTGCTGTTCGTTACACCAACCGGCGAGGATAAGCCTAGCTCTTCCAGCAATCCAGCTCTGAGTATGGTCGTCACCAAACTACCATCATCTCATGAAATGGTGGATATCTACAAGGTAAATACTACCCCTCTATATCTCATTCTCCCCATGTATGTGTCAGAACATTTGCTTGATTAAACTTTTGTCCAAAATATCCAAAACAGCAAGCTAGAAACTACTTCGAAGAAATGTCCATGTCTTGGTTTTTATTTTTTTTGTCATTCAGCTGTTTTTCGTCAACCTGCGTAAGATCACTCTCAACCTTGAGGAGGTTCTCCTGCTGAAGTTGATGCAGTTCTTTGGCTTTGCTCAGTCAAACAGCGAGATTGAAAAGATGGATGAGAGTTACTACAATTCCCTCAGGTAGGTCCAGTTTTTGGTTTTTGTCAAAGAAATGCAGATTCATGGGCAAAAATACAGAAATAGAAAGAAGATACAGTAACAGTCATCTGTGACATTCACAGTCCCATACGGAGGTCAGTTTTTGAGAAAATAGTGAAAAACGCACACAATATTTCTGAAATCTTTTCACCATTATTTTTTATCTCTAAAAGATCAAAATTGTTTTTGGTCAATGGTTTTACTCTTTTCTGGATGAATACAGTATTTCAGGCAGAAAAATGTTAACGGTATGTTTCTACCATCACCATCTTTACACCCTGTAAGCTATAGATAAATCTGTGAAGATTTCTGTTTCGGTATGATAGTACCTTTAAGGTCACATTTGTGTCCAACGTTCTTGAGTGGAAATGTCTTTTATCCTACAACCTCCAGGCCCGTGTCTGTAGAACAGAAAGCCAAGCGTTACTTCTTTGAAACACTGAAGCTGAACGCCACGGAGTTCCGACTGAGTGTGGTGACAACGTCTAAGCTGCCGGCTGACCTACAGGCCATCAAGACCCAGCAACGCCTCTTCATGATCCAGTTTGAGGACGCCCCCGTGTCCCTGGATCCCTTCACCAGACTCCACCCCTTTGAGAGCCAGGAGTTCCTATTGGACGCTGCTGTGAAACACTACACTGAGGTATGCAAATTATCCAGCGATGACCTATTGAAGTTTGAGCAATGACCATGGGCCAATTTCATAGAGCTGCTTAAGCACAAAATTTGCTAAGCTTGAAAAGACTTTCTTGATCAAACAGGATTACCAACCAAACTTTCATGCGATGTTTACTGCTTTTGACTTGTATTTGGCCATTGTTTGCCGAGCATGAGCTTTGGGCTGGCATACTGATTATATTTACCATGGTTTTTGGTGCTTAAGCAAAGTTGATTATTTTAAGGCAATTTTTTTGGTGCTTAAGCAAATTTGATTATTTTAAGGCAAATTTCTTGTTTCCTTCTCAGGAACTAAAAAGCCAGGCTGTGAAGATCTTGGGCTCGGTTGATTTCCTGGGCAACCCGATCGGTTTGATCCAGGACCTGAGGGATGGGCTGAAGGAACTGATTCTTGAAGGCAACGTGACTGGGATGGTGAAGAACGTCACCCATGGCATGTCCAACACGGCAGCCAAGGTACAGAATCCCTGGAGTCATAGAATAAACTACCCTGATGCTACAAACGGCTGGACTGTCAAGAGAAATTTTAACAATGCCAGTATTACAGCGTTACAGAATTGCTTGCTTAGGTGGGATTCGAACACAGGACCCCCTGCTCATGCTGATTTTTTTCCCATCTTCATTTGGCAGGTGACCGGCTCCATATCCAACACCCTCGGTACTGTCATCATGGACAACCATCATGAGGAGATACGTAGCAACATCCGGGGCTCTCACGATGGAAGCAGCTCAGGTCACCTCAAGGCTGGGGTCCGGGGGTTCACGTTTGGCGTGGTGGGCGGACTGACCAGCATCTTCACCCAGTCGTATCAAGGAATGACTGAGGACGGTGTAGAGGTCAGTCTTGATAATTGGTCCTCGTTGTTTAGGCTGACCGGCGTGACCGCTAGTCTACTGTTTTAGAACACGATATAAATAACATGATGATTATTTTACAATCAAGGGATTCGATTCATCCTACTGACCCCAGCTAGCTTGGTGGCCTAGCAGGTATGGAATCTGCACTAGTAAGCAGGAGATTGTGGGTTCGAATCCCACCTTAGCCAGCTCGGTGGCCTAGCGGTATGGCATCTGCACTAGTAATCAGGAGGTCGTGGGTTTGAGTCTCACCTGAGCCTGATTATTATTTTTATTTTTTTTCATGAGCACTCAAAAAGAACTTAGTGAAATGCCTCATTTATGTCGGTGAAGTGTAATTTGCATTATTCAGGAGCGGATCCAGGATTTTCCAAAAGGGGGGCGTGGAAATAAAATAATCTTTGTTCGTTTGACATTTTGGGACACCAGCAACATAGGGCATGATCGCTCAGTTGGTAGAGCACCAGCATAAATTTAGAGGTCATGGGTTTGAATCACGCTTCAGTCCATTTCCTTTGTTCCCCTTTCAATGAATAATTCAGTCAGTTTCCCTTGTGGTTTATGTGATAAATTTCCGTTGAAAATGTCGGATGGAAGCAAGTTGCTACAAGATTTCTCTCACATCTTGTCTTTGTTTATTTCTCCAGGGTCTCATGAAGGGCTTGGGTAAGGGCGTGATCGGCACAGTAGCCAAGCCCGTAGCCGGTGTCATGGACCTTGCCTCCGGCACCATGGCAGCTCTCCGTAGCTCCACCAGCAGCGAGAGTCACCTGGTACCCAACAGGGTCCGCCTAACCCGCTGCTGTGTCAACCCGGCCGGCATGCTTCCCCGGTACTCCGCCTTCAATGCCCAGGGCCAAGAGTACATGCAGAAGCTGAGCGAAGCATCGAACGGCAAAGAAAGGTATGAAGCCCGCCCTCTACCAGACTCAATTGATGCTCTGTGGGCCTCTGTCAAATTTTCCTCTTAACTCTGGCTTTTGTCCTTGTCATAAAAAAGAAGCTGGAAATGCAGATTGTGGTTTCTCGTTAATTTTAAAGCTCTATTTTCTTGTTCAAAATAAGTATTCTGCCTCAATGCTGTAACCAGTAGTTTGTGTATGGGAGTGGTTTTATGGCTTTTGACTACCAAACGAACAAAGATAATGTAGGGATACCACCAACATCTATGGCTGGATATCACAGTTGGTAGAGCAATGATAACAGTATTCCGATGGTCGCTGGTTCGATTCCCACTCCAGTCAAATTTTCAAAAGATACAAACCCAGCAGCTCTCCAAACGCTCTGTGCCTCCTATTTATTTCTTGCATCCATTTTGCAGTACACTGACGTTTGATTCACTCCCAATTTCTGCAGATTTTTCTCCATGGAAACGCTCCGCTCCAGCGCCACGGAGGGCATGCAAGCTCTGATCACCAGCGAATGGACCTACTTCCTGCCCCTCAGCGACCCCCTGTCCCCCGTCCTGCAAGTCATGCACTCCGAACTCTTCCACGCCAGACACACACAACATGGTGAGCACTGGACCATTCCAAACTGTTCTCGGGGAATTTTTTGTGGTAAAGCAACCTAGAAATTGCATCTCTCATCCAATGAGGACAAACTCCTGATAAAACCAGTATGCCAGCCAAAACTCCTTGTGAATGTTATGCTAAACAAACAATGGCCGAATGCAAGTCAAAAGCAGTAAACATCACATGAAATTTGGTTGGTAATCCTGTTTGATCAAGGAAGACTTTTCATGCTTAATAAGCAAATGTTGTGCTTAAGCAGCTCTATGAAAGCGGTCCCTGGCCACCAACTGATGTTGTTTCTGTGTTTGTGTTGCATCTAGGAGGGAAGCATTACATTGAGCTGACTAAGATGGCTAATACGGAAGCTGGGGTCCTAACATCCAGATACGACTCCAAGGAAAGGCCCAAAGTAGGCTGTGATAATGAGAGAATTGCTAAGAAGGTAGGAACATCCATCAGGCTATCTAAATCCACACTCCCTCAACCCCCCTTCCCCCCCAAAAAAAAACCTTTTAAGTTCATCATTTGACTATGATGTTGCTAGGAGCTGTGTCCAGCTTTGGCTGAAACGCAACATCTAATGTGTGTGGACACGATAAGAAGAAAAACAGAAGATTACGTGGTAATACTGCTGTAATAACGTGGCAATACCAGTGGTTCAGACACAAGTTATAGTATTAATTTTCTATCAGAAGAGACATTTTTGAGTTTATGTCATTGAAAAGTGAACAAAGAAAAATTTACTGGAGCGGGACTCGAACCAGCTACCTCCTGAATACCGTACAGGCGCTCTACCAACTGAGCCATCCAGCTCTATGTTAGTGGTGTCCCTAATAGTCAATTGTCTTAGTTCATTTGGCAGTCAGAAGCCATGAAACCACTCACACACCGCTGGGAACACCACCAGCTGGATCGCTCAGTTGGTAGAGCACCTGTACAGTATTCAGGAGGTCGCTGGTTCAAATCCATTTTTTCTCTGTTCACTTTTAAATGACTTAAAAGATTCAGTCAGTTTCCCTTGTGGTTATTTGATGATTCTTTTACTGTCTGCATTCATAAGCACCTTTAATAGTCCCATGAAATGAAAGTTGGGAAAATTGTGATGGATTTGATGTGAATGTGGTTCTGTCTTGGTTCAGGTTTCACAGCAAATCAACTATGCCAAGGGCTGCTACGAGGAACTCAAGCAACAGGTCATGATGGACACGACTGACAACAACCTGACGCTGGAACTTATTGGAGAGGAAGATTCATAAAACAGCCGCTGATTAAAATGCAGAGAGGACACATGAAACAGCCGCTGATAAAAGTGCCAGAGGAGGACACATGAAACAGCCACTGATGAAATTGCAAAGAGAAGGACACATGCAACAGCCACTGGTGAAATTGCCAGAGGAGGATGCATGAAACAGCCACTGATTAAATTGCAAAGACGAGAACGCAAGTGCACATGCAGTCTGTTTAAAAAGTTTTTTTTTTAACTAGTGAAATACGCTTGCCTGCCAAAGTAAGCACAAGAATTTGCTTACACACCATGAAGCATGACTGTGCAATCAGCCACATTGTAGAAGAGATATCACTAAACCAGCAGAGAAGTCATCCATATGCTGAAAATATAGGATGTGGTTTGTCATTGAAGCTGAAGCTCTGTTTTCCTTTGCAAACCAAAGAATCTACTTCTAAAAGCCTCTATTTTGAACGGGCCATTATTTTAGAATAGATTCTTGAAATGGAGCCCGAACCTGAGCCTGAGCCTAAACTTGAACCTAAGCCTGAGCCTCAACCTGAACCTGAGCTTGAGCCTAAGCCTGAGCCTCAGCCTCAGCCTGAATAGTGAATCGAATGTTTAATACCATCGAATATTTGTATATTTTGTGAATAGCACATCTAATGCTTATGACAACGAGCAGTTGAAACCATACGCTGAAAGCTGAAATTCTGTAACATTCTTAGTATTTTACTTTTTTAATTTGCAATATTTCTGTTTATGATAAAAGAGGTTTTTAAAAAAAATGAAGGTTTTTTCTTAAAATTTGTTTTCGAACGGGTGCTACTTACTAGAATGTTGAAAGAGTTTACTTTTTGATCATTACTTGTTGTAAGAAATGCTTTTAAAACGGAGATGATTGACAATAGGCCTTATTCATGGCACATCCATCTTGTCACCTTCCTTGTATACCCTTCGGAAAAGATAACACCAATTCTAAATAGAAAACGGGTACCAGACTAAAATCCAAGCCTCGGTTTGATTGCACTGCTTCGAATGCAAGATGGATGCACCATGAATAAGGCCTATTTGGGACACGGGAAAGAGAGAGTTGGACTATACTTCAGCCTCAGTTGGTAGAGCTCCAAACACAGTATTCCAGAGGTCTCAGGTTCGATTCTCACTTCAGTCTTTTCCTTTCGCTCTGACTGGATTTATTAACTGATAAAATCATGTGGGAGAATGGACAACGAATATACAAAAGGTTTTACTATTGTTAATGTAGCTTCATCTGTTTTTGCCAAAGAAATGCAGATTCATGGGCAAAAATATTAAGAAAGATACAGTAACAGCCATCTGTGAAATTATCCAGTCCCATAGGATACCCACTTTTTGAGAAAGCAAATACAACAGTATTTTCAAATCTAATCACAGGAGTTTTGATCTCAGGGAAACTGTTTTTGGTCTTTGGTTGTACTCTTTTCTGGATAAATACAGCATTTCAGGCAGTAACCATCGCCATCTTTATACCCTATAAGTTAAAAGGTAAATCTGTGAAGATTTCTGTTTTGGTATGCCTAAGTATGATGGCACCTTTAAAAGATGACAAAGAACTGTAAGAAGGTCTTCAACAAGTACCTTTTAGGAAATGTACAGGTAAAGATCAGGGACAGTAGCATTGTCTTGCCTTCCTATACATGGCGTCTCAAAAATAAACGCAACACTCTGTATCAAGAACTATTTTATGAAAATTTAACTGTTTATCACTTCAAGATTCAGATATGTGATACAGCCATGTACAGGTGTATTAGCTATCACCATGTAGAATTTGAGCAATATTAGACTGAAACCGAGTGAATTAACTAAGACTGAATTACCCAACCTCAAAACCCGATTTTCATCTTTCTTTCAATAATAATTATGTGTGTATTGACCACTTATTATGGAATACTGCAAATTTGTTTTTAATGAGTATTCTTTCAATTGGTCATATTTTCGCCAATTTCAGTCCGATTTTGCATTGATCAGAGCTTGTACATGGTGATAGCCAAGACATGGCTGTATCACATATATGAATCTTGAAGTGATAAACAGTTCAATTTTGCAAAGTGTTGCATTTTTGGGGGGACATGCTGAATTAAAAACTCCCATATTTGTCTCATGTTATGATGTACATGTACCTCTTATTTTAGACAGACAAGATTATATTTCTAGATTGTCATGTTTAAACTCTAGTTAATAAATACAATGGAAAGTTTTAAAAGCAAACAAAACTTCTTTGAAATTTAATGGAAACCAGAATACTGTATTTTTCAGAAATTAGTATTTGATGTTTGCCCGTTGCTGTGTACAGTCTCCTTATCAATGCAATAAATTGTACAGGAACAAAAAAAATAGGAAACAGTATATATATTGAAAATGAAATAAAATGAGACAGATGTATGACATGTTGAAATTAAATTTGTTTTGGCATCACTTTATTATTTCTGTCAATGTTAATACATTAGATGCAATTGTAAATTTTTATTTTATAGACAATGTTTAGCGCAACCAAAAATTTGAGCTTGCCAATTTTGGAGAAAAATCCCGAAAAAAAATATTCTGTTCTGTAAACGAAGAACTTGATGTGCTCCCTAGTAGTTCCCCCAGTATGAAGTAGTGCCCCCAGTAGTTCCCCCAGTATGAAGTAGTGTCCCCAGTATGGAGTAGTGCCCCCAGGTAGTTCCCCCAGTATGAAGTAGTGCCCCCTGGTAGTTCCCCCAGTATGGAGTAGTGCCCCCAAGTAGTTCCCCTAGTAGTTCCCCCAGTATGGAGTAGTGCCCCCAGGTAGTTCCCCCAGTATGAAGTAGTGCCCCCAGTAGTTCCCCTAGTAGTTCCCCAGTATGGAGTAGTGCCCCCGGTAGTTCCCCTAGTAGTTCCCCCAGTATGAAGTAGTGCCCCCAGGTAGTTCCCCCAGTATGAAGTAGTGCCCCCCCCCCCCCCCGGTAGTTCCCCCAGTATGAAGTAGTGCCCCCAGTAGTTCCCCTAGTAGTTCCCCCAGTATGGAGTAGTACCCCCAGTAGTTCCCCCAGTATGAAGTAGTGCCCCCTAGTAGTTCCCCCTAGTAGTTCCCCCTAGTAGTTCCCCCTAGTAGTTCCCCCAGTATGGAGTAGTACCCCCAGTTGTTCCCCCAGTATGAAGTAGTGCCCCCTAGTAGTTCCCCTAGTAGTTCCCCCTAGTAGTTCCCCCTAGTAGTTCCCCCTAGTAGTTCCCCCTAGTAGTTCCCCCTAGTAGTTCCCCCAGTAGTTCCCCCTAGTAGTTCCCCCTAGTAGTTCCCCCTAGTAGTTCCCCCTAGTAGTTCCCCCTAGTAGTTCCCCCTAGTAGTTCCCCCAGTAGTGCCCCCTAGTAGTTCCCCCTAGTAGTTCCCCAAGTAGTTCCCCCTAGTAGTTCCCCCTAGTAGTTCCCCCTAGTAGTTCCCCCAGTAGTTCCCCCTAGTAGTTCCCACTAGTAGTTCCCCCTAGTAGTTCCCCCAGTAGTTCCCCCTAGTAGTTCCCCCTAGTAGTTCCCCCTAGTAGTTCCCCCTAGTAGTTCCCCCTAGTAGTTCCCCCAGTAGTTCCCCCTAGTAGTTCCCCCTAGTAGTTCCCCCTAGTAGTTCCCCCTAGTAGTGCCCCCTAGTAGTGCCCCCTAGTAGTGCCCCCTATAGTAGTTCCCCCTAGTAGTTCCCCCTAGTAGTGCCCCCTAGTAGTGCCCCCTAGTAGTTCCCCCTAGTAGTTCCCCCAGTATTTCCCCCTAGTAGTTCCCCCTAGTAGTTCTCCCCGGTAGTGCCCCCGGTAGTGCCCCCTAGTAGTTCCCCCTAGTAGTTCCCCCTAGTAGTTCCCCCTAGTAGTTCCCCCAGTAGTTCCCCCAGTAGTGCCCCCGGTAGTGCCCCCCAGTAGTTCCCCCAGTATGGAGTAGTGCCCCCTAGTAGTTCCCCCAGTATGAAGTAGTGCCCCCCGGTAGTTCCCCCAGTGTGGTAGTTCCCCCAGTATGGGAGTAGTTCCCCCAGTATGGGAGTAGTTCCCCCAGTATGTTTGTCATTGTAATATGGTAGGCCTAATTCTGATCGGCTGTTCTCTTGTTTTCTGTCTCCTAGTGTTGGCAGAGCATCCGGACATGAGGCAGATCATGGCCGACGTAGCCAGGGAAAGACTACAGAAGATCATTGAGAGCAGTGCCGAGAAGGACGGGTACCAGACCGCCGATGACGAAAATGATGAGTCCAATTAAAACCCAGATGAACTTAGTCAAAAATAGTCCAAAAGCTTGGTTAAACGCAAGAATCCAAAACTTGAGGTAGTATAACTTAATATTTGATGACTCCAAACAAAGAACAGACAATTATATTGTTCTTTCCAAAGAAACAAGGCACTGAAATAAGAACACAGTTACAAATGAATTCATTCCAATATTATTTCTTTATTGGAGGAAAAAAAACAATCACAATATTTATGTACAATTGACATGCCAAGATCTGATGAATGTTTTCATGTTTTATGCCCTATAATTGGAGAAAAATCTCGACAAAAAATATTCTGTTCTGTAAACGAAGAATTTGATGTGCTCTAGCCATGACACGTCCCTCGATAAGTTTTTCAGATTGCGACTCAGTTTAGGACTTGATTTCATCGAAATGACACTTTTTGCTTTCCAACCCCCCCCCCTGTTTTCTGAAGGCTTAATCTGCCCTAACTGTTCGCCTGCATGGAGCCAAACAGTTGCTATCCTCTGACAATGGTTTCTTCTCTCAAATTGTTCATGTAATCCCATTAACATCAAACCAATCTGTATTCCACTGGCAATTGAATAGGTACTTAACCACAAAACCACAAAGCATTACCTTGAAGTTTGTAAGTCTAGCATTCTGTACCAAATGCTCGTTTTATGAATATGGAATCAAGTATAAGCTTCACCTTATGCTAAATACTTAGAGAAAAAAGTACTTACTAGAAGTATTTACTTGGAAGCACCTGCTAGTTTTTATGAATACGAGCCAATATCACTAGACAGCCGGACTAGTGCAGTACACACTTTACTAGACCAACACTGAAATCACTAGACTTGGTCCAAGGTCTAGTGGATATTTCGAGCCCTGGACTTAGTACAGCAATGAGCACACCATGAAATAATGCTATAAAAGTGGAGCCTGACACATTACTACTACTACAATCTGTGTTTGAATTTCAGCAGTTGGCCATGGTGTGAGCTTGGTGGTCTTAATATTAAGAAGCTTGCTAGTAGAGGTCACAGGTTCGAATCCTATCTGAACATGGCTGCAAATTTATGATATCTCGTAAAGACATTTTAAGAACCATAATGTGGGTTGTGAAGATAGCTTTTAAACAATTTATTTTTGTAAATGACCTTTTCTGGAAGAAGTAAATCTTTTTAAGATATCTGGTTTAGAATGTACGTATTTCGATAAAAAATGAACCTTCACAAAAAGTCTCAATTTCACTATAGAGGTTATTCACGTGACGTCATTGGCCGTCGAGCACACTGATTGCACACGCGAAACAATCACTTCAGTGCACAGGCAACGTGCAATGTCCTATGTGTAACCATGGACAACATAGAAAAGCTTGACGGCCAATCACGTGATTTTATGACGTCGGTGAATAACCTCTATACCTATCTATCTGAACAAATATAATATATATACACTTAAACCGTATGGAATCTAACTGATTTGATGCTACATGTAAATGTTCATGTGACATATGAGGCTTTGCACAGGGACAGTACTACACTGTATAAAGAAGATTTGCGGTAGACACCATCACATCATGTATACTCTTTTCGGAGCGTGTGGAAGAACCAAAACTCGCTGTTTTGAACAGTGTGCTCTGTTTGTCTACAGGAAATGAATGCCCACTCTAAGGATGCAGAGCTTTATGTTCAAATCAAAATTCATCGCAACAATATCTTGTTTTTGTCTTATTTTCTACATTCGTAATTTTTTTTCCCATGTTTCCCTATCCTTTTTTCTTGACAAACTTTTTCATTAAACATTATTAACATTTGTTTTATATCGTTACTCCATAAATCTATTATCGATGGAGGATGTTTGGAGTTAGGAGGGGCTGACGTGTTTCGATCCTAGCAGGATCTTTCTCAAAGGCTCTTGACCATAGATGGAGGATGTTTGGAGTTAGGAGGGGCTGACGTGTTTCAATCCTAGCAGGATCTTTCTCAAAGGCTCTTGACCATAGATTGAGGATGTTTGGAGTTAGGAGGGGCTGACGTGTTTCAATCCTAGCAGGATCTTTCTCAAAGGCTCTTGACCATAGATGGAGGATGTTTGGAGTTAGGAGGGGCTGACGTGTTTCAATCCTAGCAGGATCTTTCTCAAAGGCTCTTGACCATAGATGGAGGATGTTTGGAGTTAGGAGGGGCTGACGTGTTTCAATCCTAGCAGGATCTTTCTCAAAGGCTCTTGACTATAGATGGAGGGTGTTTGGTTTTTCCACTTTCAACAAAGGAAAAAAAGTGGAAATACTTTGATTTGGATGTTGTTTGATAAAAAAAAATACCAAGAAAAAATCTGTCACTAGGTTTCCTGGTTGTTGTTTAGTTAAAAACCAACTGACTTAATTTAGCACTTCCCTTCCGTTTAAAAAGATAGACAGGATCAAACGGCTAGATGTTATGCTGAGGCAGACTGTAGATCCTTCTTCTTGAAGGAGCTCATCAGTAATTTGATCTCGGCGATCGCCTTTCCTGGATTCAGTCCCTGAGAATGACAAAGAATCAGAGTCACAAAATGAGTTCAATCTAGATAGATACAAGCAATGGGAGACTTTTGGAGAGTCGGTCTTGAGTCACAGTGCACGCGCAAACCATGCTTTCGCAATTGTGAGCATGCGCGTGTTGTATTGCGCGTGCGCTGTTGACTCAAGACCGACTCTCCAAAAGTCTCCCATTGATCCTAATCAAGACCTGACTATCGTGAAAAGAAGGAAACGATAAAAATGGTATGGCCATGTAACTAGGAGTTTGGGGCTGGCTAAAGCTGTACTGTAGGGAAGAGTCGAGGGTGGATAGAAGAAAGGCAGACCGAGAAAACGATGGGAGAGTAGCATCAAGGATTGGACGGGCCTCAGCTTTGCTGAGTCGCAGAGGGCAGCACAGAACCAAGAGGAGTGGTGGAGACTAGTTGCTGCGTCACCATTGATGCCCAAACGACCAGACAGCTAAGGCATCAGCAACAACATACAATATGCCCGTTGGTGGTTGCCACACAGGTTGTTTTCCTCTCGTTTTAATACCATACCACTTTGGTCCATCCCCAGATCAGAAAGTGAGGAACAGGGAAGAACTCGCCCGAGGAGCCTTACCTTGGGGCAGGTCTTGGTGCAGTTCATGATGGTGTGACACCGGTACACTGAGAAGGTGTCCTGCATCCGTGCAAGTCGCTCAGTCTGAAATTCATCCCGGCTGTCTATCATCCAGCGGTAGGCTTGCATCAGCACGGCCGGGCCCAGGTACTTGTCGGAGTTCCACCAGTAGCTGGGGCAGGAGGTGCTACAACAGGCGCAGAGAATACACTCGTACAAGCCGTCCTGTGGGGCAATCGAGATCCACCATAATCAAAGAAAATTCAACATCAAGCTATTTATCCGGACAAGACTCAAACCAAAGACTAAAAACAGTTTTGATTTCAGGAGATCAAAACTCCTGTGGATAGATTTGAAAATGTTGTGAGGGTTTTTCACTGCTTTCTCAAAAAGTGGGCACCGCATGGGACTCGTTAATTTGTGCTCCCACTGATCGATCTGATATGGGGATGGGTCGCGTGGCTGCATGGGGGATGGTCATCAGGAGACCAAAAGAGTACCGCTCGGAGGTGGATGCGACACTGCGCTCCCACTGATTGATTGATTGATTGCATGGGACTGGAAATTTCACAGGTGACTGTACCGTTCTTGATATTTGTGCCCATGAATCAGCATTTCTTTGGCAAAAACCAAAGTTATGAAGCCACCTTCAACAGCATTAACAGCAGCAGCAAGTGATAACAACATGACTTACCAATTTTGCACGATCCTCAACAGACTGGATGTATTGCTCTTTGCCATATTCCACCTCGCCCTTGCGCTTCAAGTAAGGCTCCACAGAACGGTACTGGGCGTAGAAATTATTCATATCCTGTACAAGCACGACAAAAATATACCTTCCTCATCAATCTTATAAAAACAATATCAATATATAATATGCAAATTAGGCTTGCCCTTCACCGACGTGGATGAGCACTGTATACTCAGTGCTTGTGAGAGCACGTGAGAAAAAATCACATGCTTGCTCAGGTGGGATTCGAACCCACGACCTCCTGCTTACTAGTGCAGATACCTTACCTGCTAGGCCACCGTGCCTAACACATATTTTTGTTACATGTAGAAGCTTGCATTGGTGTTTAAACACATATCTGGTGCCTTGTGGAGACCAAGCACAGTAGGTTGAATATGTAAGCTGTGAGAGGCAGATACCAGACTTACCGGCACCAGGTCCTTGATGACATACATGTGTGGAAGTGGGTAGATTTTGACAGCTTTGGTCAGCTTTGCTGGGTCGATCCGACTGAAGACAAAATAAAAAATGATTCAAAAATCATTCGTAAATCAAACTTGGGTCACATAAATTAGAATTATCTTTAACCTGCGATCCAGGACACAGCAAGGGACTTGGAGTTGATAGTTCAAGGCTGGGGATTATAGAAGCCAAACAGGCTCCAGGCAAAGCCCAGGCCTGGCCTGGCTTTCCATTGGCTGTCAATCAGGTTTATGCCAACTATGATCCAGGACACAGCAGGGGCTTGGGGTTGATAGTTCAAGGCTGGGGGTTATAGAAGCCCAGGACCCCAGGCAAAGCCCTGGCCTAGGTTGGCTTTCCATTGGCTGTCAATCAGGCTTATGCCAACTATGATCCAAGACACAGCAAGGGGCTTGAAGTTGATAAGTCAACTGAAGATTGTAGAAGCCCAAGAGCCCAGGGGAAGCCCAGGCCTGGCCAGTCTTTTCAACTATGATTCAGGACACAGTAAGGAGCTTGAAGTTGATACTTCAAAGCTATGGATTATAGAAGCCCAAGAGCCCAGGCCAGGCCCAGGCCTGGCTGGCTTTCCATTGGCTGTCAATCAGGTTAATGCCAACTATGATCCATTAGGGGTCTTGAAGTTGATAGTTCAAGGCTAGGGATTATAGAAGCCCAAGACCACAGGTAAAGCCCAGGTCTGGCCTGGCTTTTCATTGGCTGGGCCCAACTGCTTTTCAGTGGCTGGGCCCAACTGATATTCAATTTTCTTCTCTCTTACCACAGACATGCTAGCGTGTTGCTTCCGTTGATATTCATGGAGCACGAACCACATATTCCCTCCCGACACGACCGCCGAAAGGTCAACGTGGGGTCAATCTCATTCTTGATCTTGATGAGGGCGTCCAAAACCATCGGTCCACATCTGGCAAACAAACATCAGCCAAAAAAGTATTTATTAACAACTCTTTCAGCCCATTTCAGGCAAAACTCCATAAGGAATACTCCACAATGACATTGTCAAACTATGGCAGAATTGAGAAGGCTCCTGGGTAAAATGCCTCATTTTGTTATAGCAAAAGAAAGTATGTGGAATGTTGACGTACTTGTTTAGATCCACCTGATATTCTTGCATACGAGGCTTGTCACCTGCCTTGTCGGGGTCCTGTAAATAAAAAAAAAATAATAATACATTTGGATTTTTGCGAAGCCAAATCCAGTAAGTCTCTTTACAAAAAAGTGTTTTCCTTTCCAAAACTATAAGTTCACATTTGTGGTGTCCTCTTCAATATTATTAGCAAGGTTAAATTTGTGGAAAGTGGGCAGGGCTTTGATTTTTGAAGGAATTTATGGGGTAAAAACGGTACCGAAGATGCAACTTTTTTACACTGAAATGCTTAACAAATTTCTTCTATCTGGGGTTCTCAGGATTCGGGAACAAATTGCTGAAAGTCCAAAATTGAAACTAGGGAGGCCAGACCATTTTTTTTCAAAGCATCAGGGCTCTTCAATCGCAGCCCAAACCATAGAACAGGTTGAAAGAAAACAACTGGTCTTTGTTTGAAGAAAATCGGCCAAGGCAATCCCGAGCTAGAACAGATTATCCCTGAGCCAAATCCCACTCTTGACCTTTGACCCCAATTACCTTGGGCCATCAATCACTTTATCACCTCTTAATTAGGCCCACAGAAACCAAACCACTTAATCTACAGAGTTTATATTCAGGTTATATGAAAAACTGTTTGTTTTGTTTCTGTTACAGGAGTTTCACAGCCAACAAGACCCTCAGAGCTAAGAAATTAAATCTTGAAAATGGGCCATTAATCTTCTAATTTTTTCATTTTTCTATGATGGTCCTTTTGAGTCCATTGGGGATTTATGGAATCTGATGGCCACTTCAGCAAGTCATATCTGGAGAAGTATAAACAGGATTGATCCCATTCTTGGAATATTTAAAGCTACGTGGGAGTTCTTCAAGAAGAGTGATTTGGAGACAAGAGGGCAATTTAGTTAATTTGTAATGATTTTTTGAATTCCTCATTAAGTCTTAATTAATAAATGACTCAAATCCTGGCATCCTAGAAAAAAATTACCTGTGCTCATGTTTTATGAAACAAAGTATTTTTTCAAAGTGAAAGCAATATCAGTCAGCCCAAAATTTATGTCAAGTATGACTTTTTATGGTTTTTAACACTAATTGACATAGTAATTGGGATGTTAATTAGTGTAATTATGTAATTAGGAAAATATGAAGCCATGAAATGACCTAGTTCACTCATTATGCAATTGTTCAACACAATTGAGTTTGTTGATGATCAAATGAATTGTTCAAGAGGAATTTGAAGGTTTTTGTAATTAATTAGTGCAGTAATTAATTAGCATAATTAACATACAATTTTTAACTAAAAATATTTCTAACTTGCCAGCTTATCACTCATTCAGCTGAAAAACACATTTCTTGAAAGGAAGATAAAATCAAAATAACCACGAAAAGTACTGGTCAATTTAATAAAATTGTGGAAATCATGATGCCAATGACTGAAGTTTGTTGTTATAAAGTATTGTCAAAAATGTCTTTTGATAAAAAAAATTACGAAAAAATACTTGCAAATGGGGAAGCAGCATGTCAGAGAACCTGCTGCATGCAATATGCATATAGGCCGGCCGACTCGGCCTAGTCTGATCTTGCGTCTAGCTGTAAAGGACGCATGCGTGGTATGGCCAGATTAGGCTGGCAACGCTCCATTTGTTGTGCGTACTTTGTGAGTCTGATACTAGACCAGTGGACTCAACAGCAAACTTCTCCCCAGAAGCCAGGCTTATAAGTCATTGTATCGCTAAAGGACCACGTTCTCAAGGTACGAACCCCACACAATCGGATAGAGCATGAAAGCAGCTTTCATTTGATATATGGGGTTAGGATGTACCACGAAGGACTTCAGAGATTTCCTCATTTTATTGTTTTCTTTTGTTTTAAGACCTAATTAATAATTCATAACGCAAAGAGGATGGAGAGTACGCCTTAGACCAATTCTTTCTCTTTAATTTAAGCCCAAGATCGTCAAAATTGATGACTGCAATCCGAAACCCTCCCTGTTTCAAGATGGAACCTCTCAAGCGTTTTTATTGGACCACATTTTAGCGGCAAATTTAAAACTTGATTTTTGCGTTTTGAGTCATTTTCGGACGATCTTTTCACATCCATCGGGACATTTTTTTTCAATCACAGCAGCAGGAAAGTGTACATATGTGAAAGTTGTATATGTTCTTGATGTGAAATGACTTGTAAATATGTTTGTTTTGGGTGAAAATAAATTTTGAAGTTGGAAAAATATTCCTTGTTGTCCTCTGCGTGGGACTTTTGATGTGAGGGCGCCCTTGCCTTTGGCCTCCCTATTGAAACAGTAGAAGTTATTATTAGTTGTTTTGTTTTGATTCCCTTTTTAAGTAACCCCTACCAAGTTATAGTTTTGGGACCCACTTGCCAACAATTCCCGACATGTATCCATCCCACAAGCCATGCAAGCCTGCCAAATGCATCCATGTGCAGAGATTTGTCAGGAACACGGTGTATAGTATGTAGCGTGTACTTACCCATCTGTAAATGGAGAACTTTTTTAGTCTTTCCTGGGGCTTGGTTGCAGCGGCAACTTGAGCCGACCTCACAGACTGTGAAAGAGGAAATCAACAGAGTTCAAATTACAACAAGGCCCTAAAAAAACAATCCTGTATGAATTTTGCCTTGTCTCTACACACCAGAGTTCACAATTCATAAAACAATAAAAGTCAACTCAAACACAACTTTTAGGTCTAATGATATAAAATCATGATTAGGGACCTAACACAGACAGTTAGGGCCTACATGTTTACGAGCGCAAATAGTTTCATGAGTTGAAATTTTTTCAATGGCGAGATGAAGCTGAATAACATCATTAATTAGGGGCCTAGTCAAATTAAGGAAAACAATCCTTGCTAGGCCTATGAAAAAGTACCAGACAAGTCAACCACGGGACAACTCCACTCGAGACAAGTCGACTGCAAAGAAAGTCAAGACAACTCGACTCCGAGACAGCTTGACTCAGTCCGAGACAGCTCGACCGCAAAGACAACTCGACTCCAAGTCCGAGACAAGTCAACTCCATCTCTTCCACAGCTATGATGCCAACAAGTTAAAAAATATTCCTACTGGTTCGACTTTGTCGTGTATCCAGGGCCAGGCTACATCATAGGCCTAACGTTACATCACAACGTCGAACAGCTATTTCTAATTCTAACTTAAGGCCTAACTCGAATTCAAACTCATAGTCATAGTGACAGTGAAAATGGACAAAATTACAAATTCGCTATAACGTTAGGCCTAGGCTACAAATTACTTAGTGAATAATTACCTGGAAAGCTACTTGTCTCGACACGAGCTGAAATCCTTTACCAACACAGAGTGAAGCCATTTTTTTTTACCGGTCAAATCCAATTTATAAAGACGATAACTCCTTACTTTCTGCTTCTAATGATGTCTCAATTTATCTGTTTCATAACATCATTTTCGCAGAGTCTATTATAATGGTGTACGTGCACATTGTGTTGTATTGCTGATTTATGACGTAAACTTCATTTTATTTATGAACATGTAGATGATGGTTGAAAAGTTCTTCAATAAAAACAATGATGAAGTCAGGTAATTATAACATCTGTGAACTGAAACGGATTTTAATTATGCTCTTATTAAGAACAATGTACTTCAGAATGAAAAATCATGATACTGAATTTTTTAAAAGACAGAATAAATTCAACATGAACTACACTGTTGGAGTTGTACCATTAACTTACACAAGTAAAGTAAGTAAGGAATAGCGCCCTCAACGTTTCTCAGCAGCCTGTCTGAAATAATATTATTGTCATTATATGGGGCGTGGCGTAACGTTTTTAGAAGGGAGTCATACCTGAGACATCAAAATGATTTATTTCTTTGTATTCAAAGATGATGAGCACTAATGGGTGACTAGCACGGTATTCCGATGGTCGCTGGTTCGAACCTCGCTCCAGTCAATTATCTTTGTCAACTTTTCAAGGATTATAAAAAAGAGTGATTCAGGATGAGGGGTACGTGTGACTTTTTATAGAACTTGGCTACTGCCTTCTTAGCCAGGAAAAAAGCAGTTATACGGTTTCCTGGATAAAAATAGCTACGGTCCCTAATTAAAACAATGTCCAGGGATGGACTTCACCAAAGACTGAGACCCCGTTCCCACTAGATCCACCAATTGGGGGATCTGATCCACCTTTTGCCAAATTGCCGGATCAGATCCCCCAATTGGTGGATCAAGCGTGAAGTGGGGACGCAAACCGTTATAAGGTGGATCAGGATCTGATCCACCTTTCTTGATCCACCTCCAGACTAGGATACAGATCCCCCAATTGGTGGATCAGATCCGGCAATTGGATTATCGCGATAAATGGGAACGCAAAAGGTGGATCTGATCCGGCAATTTTACTTGTCAATATCCGGCCTGTACACAAGTGGCGCGAAAATGTTGCGGTTTCGTGAAAGAATACTTCGGCCATGTACATGTAGATAATGTGACAATCCGCAACGGGCTTGACATACACTATAAACAACTACTAAACTACTGTAAAATCTGTAGTGTGTGCATCATACATGTGTATTAAAATCATGGAGGAAGGAAATCGTACACGTATTTCATTCCAAATTTTGTTCCTTTTTTTGCATTTTGCGAGTTTACTTTGATCGACTGCCTTGGAAAACACGAGGTATTTCACCCAACTGCCCGAAAGTAAACAGGGCGGATCGAACCAATTTCAGGCCAATTAGGAGGGTGACAAAAAAGTAAAATAGAACATTGTATTTATTGGAGTCAATTAATACCCATAAAATAAAAAGAGAACAGAGCAACATGATTTCATAAATTATGTTAGTGTGATTTATTATAGTCTTATATCATGAAAGAAAGGGGATAATATTTTAGTTTCCGATTTAATTATTTTATGGTTTATCTACTCCCCCTGCGTAGAATGGATTGGTCCAAAATGGCTGTGCAACCACGTGCTGGATTTTGTAATATTCTCCGATGTTTTGAGTTGATAAAAAATGACTTTTTATCATCATAATCATTGAAAATGAAATTTATATTTCGTGTGCTTTGTCAATTTGTTATTTTAAAGAATAAATACGCCCATTCGTACTTAAGTTCGACCCCAATAAAATCCTGAAACGATCGTCCAGATCGGCACAGTGCATGCATTTTCACAAGGTACGTGAAATTTTTGTGTCCGCTCCATCCAACAAATAATTATGTTTCGCCACGGTGATCTTTGTAACGGAAAATAACTCAAAATACATAATTCATCATTCTTTTTAAAGCACCAAAACATGCTGGGGTACACAAATATGACAAATATTCAATAATTTGTACATTATTCTTGAACTAAACGATCGCTAAAATGGTAAACATGTGAAGAGCCGTCACCCCCGGCCCGTTACTGAGTGACGATCGATCAAGTACTTTCGTTTCACCTTCGTCAAAATGTGAGAATTAACCACACAAAAATGGCCTTAAAAACCTCCCCCGATATTTCATCAAAAATAAAACTTTTTCTGCATTAATTTCAACAGAAGTTTATGCAAGGATTAGGCCATCTTAGCTCGAATAACTTGATCAAATTTTGGTACGCTGTAACTGACAACGTTGTAGGAACGATCTTTACGCTCTCCGATCTGTGAATTGCAAACACATTTTGTTTCAGCGGGCCGCGGGACATAACATTCGGGCGGGCATTCACGTGGCCGATCGCCCATGGCTCTTGCTTTAGAACACGCTGATCATGCCTACCCAGCATGGAAAGCAGAACGCGCGCTCTCCCTGTCAACTCTGACCTTTTAAGACTCGACACTTCCGCTTAAAAAGGAGGATCAAGCTCGAGTGGGAACGCGACTTGCGGTTTTGTTGTGGGTAGATAACGATCATTAAAAATGCCGGATCTTGATCCACCTTTCCCCAAAACAAGTGGGAACGCGGTCTTAGTTTATCACTATGAACCAAACTTAATCGCTAAACAAAGCGTGATGTCACAATGCAAATCGCCATGGTAACACTGACAACTCATCTTAAAATCAATCATAAAATTTCGTGAAATTCAGCCCGGCCAGGGGATATAATTAATTGTTGGTGCAGGTGAATTGTTGTAAGGTCCCTATATCACTCCAGGCCGTGCAAAACCTCGGCTTAGGTTCCAGCTCCGGTTCCGGCTCAATTTCTTACATCCATTTGACTGAGTAACAGGTATCAAAATAGAGTTTTTGTTTATGTATATTCTGCTTCGAACAAAAAAAGTGAAGCAAATTAGCAACCTCAGGGAAAAACCACAAAAAACCTTTCTCTTATAAAAGCCTTCAGATGGCGGAGCAATTTCCCAAGATGTGGTTTAAAGGGTAACAATGGAGAAGAAGAAGCATGATAACTGAGGATGGGACCTTAGGGAGACTTTACCTTATATGGTCGTGTACAAACTTTACGTACACTGTAAAATAATACTGTTAAAATGACAGTTCCTTACTTTATTTAGCAACAGTAATTCCATGTAGAAGGATTAAACAGTTAATTCCTGTTCAATTTATACTGTTTTATTTACGCTAGTGATGAAGTAGTTGTTGCTACGAAAGCTCATGCTCTATTTAAACTCTAGTTAGTCAATAAAGTGCTACTTGTATGTTTGTATTTTTTAATTATGTTATCTGACTGACACGGCTACCGACCATTATAATTATTCAGTGTTTTTAATGTACTTGAAACTTGATCGCCAACCCGCACAGCACACGGAAATGTACAACTCATTTAAATGAAATAGCTAACTTACGCAGGTCTGACCATTATGCCTGTCACGGTGAATATTTTGCAATGCTGTAGCACAACGGGGAATCCCCAGTAAGACCCACTCTCGATTCAACCTCCTTTGATGATGCGTCATTAGCGAGCAAACATTATACATGTAGATGAACGGGCTAGTCACTGCACATCTAACTGCCAATAGCCTGCCTCCTTGTCAACAGCGTAAAGTCCCGGGCTTTTTAGGGCGTAAGATTTTGGGAAAAGCTATTGTAGATGTATCGTCATTTCATTTGTATAGAAATACAGAGTTCACATCACGATGTTCATGATTTATTTGACGTTGCTGCTGCTTGTAGGATCCTGCCTGGGAGACATGAACAAGCCACGCGGTAAGCTAGATTCAGTATGGTTTTATCATTCATAGCATTAGCCGTTGCGTCAATTCTGCAAAAGTCATTACCAATTCAGATGCCGAATCTTTAAGCTGTATATAATTATGATAATTTTGTTGTTCAATTTTTGCGATGGATAAAAATTAATAAAGTCATGCTAAAGGAATTAGCTCATCATTGGTCATGTTTGTTGCATTTTGCCCCGGTTTATCGTTACAGTTGCTCGACTGTTCTTGTTGATGTTCTTGTTAAAACCATTTTGACAATTATTTCACATACCCTTTGTTCAAAATAAGTCCAGAAGTTATTCTTTTTGCAGTTTAAAGGTACAATACTTGATTGCTAAAGGTCACATAATTAGAACCGCACCCACACTTTGTCTGATGCATGTAAATGATTATAATAAACGAAAATAACGAAAACCCGACTCATTACCCCGAGATCAAAACCATTTTCAGTCTTTGTTTGACTAATTTCTGGATCAACAATGTTGATCTTTGAAAGATCAAAAATCCTGCGCCGGAAAGATTTTAAAATACCGTGTGGGCGTTCAATGTTTTCTCAAAAGGTGCATACATGGGTAGGCCTACCGAAAAAAAAAACTAAAACAAAGAAACAAAGAAAGACATAACTTTTATTTACAAGAAGTTTGAAAATCGAAATGATTCTGTTACCAATTATTTCGGTATATCCGGGATAAATGTGTTCCTTATTCATTTTCAAGGTTTGGGAATCAAAAAGATTTTTTTCCAAAATATTTCGGTATCCGGCATTTTTGTTCCTTTTTACTTTGTTTAGGTCTATTTTTGGTCTGTTTGTATCCTACGGCTGAGTGAGCATTCCGCGAAGTTTATTTTTAACTTCCCATTCAATTATTGCAAAACTACGAAGCTGTATTAGGGATCGATCCGACATGCTGAAAAAATGAATTTGCCTCTCTCTGACCTAACTCGTACGTACGAGTTTTATGTCGTACGTACGAGCTTTATGTCGTACGTACGATATGTCGTACGTACGAGATATAAGTCGTACGTACGAGATATAAGCCGCACGTACGAGATGTAAGTCGTACGTACGAGATTATGATTCATAAGTCGTACGTACGACTTATATCTCGTACGTCTATGACATAAATAACTCGTATACGTACGACATACAACTCGTACAAATTTATGTTTCAGTTTGTCCCTAATACAGCTTTGTACAAAACAACTGCAGACGTGAATTGTTGGGATTTCCCTTAGCACTCACGCACGTATAGTGTGAAAGGCATTATTCATTTGTAGAAATACCGAGTACACATCATAATGTTCACAGTGATTCATTTGACGTTGCTGCTAGTTGTAAGACCTTGCATTGGAGACATGATGAATAGGCCACGCGGTAAGATTACTGTTTATTACGGTTGTATCATCGCATTAGCCGCGCCGCGGGTCATGTCAACTAATTGGTTAAATTGTTTTCAAATGAGAGGACGGGTTATTGTTTTTGACAATAAGCCCTATGATTATGCTAGCTCAATGAAATAACAATGGATTAATTTGTTGTCTGTTTGTTGGTGTTGATGCTGCTGTTATTGTCGTCGTAGACGTCATCGTTGTTGTTGATGTTGTTGTTGTTGTTGTTGTTCTTGTTCTTGTTCTTCTTCTTCTTCTTCTTTTCCTTGATGTATACCATTTTTGTACCAAAATAATTGTTCATGTGATGTCATTGCAGTTGATAGGTACTTAAAGGTAATACCATATATTTTGGTTTTTGTAATGGAAATACAGATTCATGGGCAGAAATATCAAGGAAGTAGTAACAGTCATCTGTGAAATTTTCAGTCCCTTATACGGTGCCCACATTTTGAGAAAACAGTGAAAAACGGTCACAGCGTTTCCTAAGCCTTTTCTCATTTTTTTTTCTTATCTTTAAAACCTTTAAAAAAAGGTTGTTGTTGCTGTTGTTGTCAAACTTGCAACTCATTTACTGTTGCGCAACAAGGGACCAGTCCATTTGCGCAATTTCCTTCTTTATTTTCATTTTTCCAGCCATGACTTAAAACAGAAAGTTGTCATTTCCTCCATTTCTCCGAAGTGTTTTTCATTCATATATTCCGGTGGATATTGTTGTACAGTATAAGGTTACAACCGCAACTCATATGATATCAGTGGGTGATTCGCTCACCCAATGACTTTGAAAAGGATGCAAGCAGAAGAATTATGTTGCCCGAAGTATTTTGCCCTACTATGATGCTCTATATACATGTACTTCTGAAGTTCTGAGTGACAGTCAGGCGTAACATAATATTATACTGCACACTCGAAGTTCAAACTGCAAACTATTAAAAGTCTTGACCCTATTATAACACAGAGGTGAGGTGAGGAGAGGTGGGGTGAGATGAAATGAAATAACTTATTCTTCTTTTTTTTTAGTGCCGTGCTCAAGTCTGAAGGGTGTCTGGTTCAACGAACTGGGCTCTAAAATGACCATCAAGAAAGACGAGAAGGGGGTCTTAGAGGGCGAATACCAAACAGCCGTCAGCTCCAAGCCGCCTCTCCGTAAGTGAATCATGGATCTTGTATTTGAATTGAGTCCTTTTGATCCACAGCAGACGTTACAGATGTAATACATGATTGGTTGAGGCCACAATCTGTAGATTGGCCACAAGATCTTGAGTACGACATGCCAGACCGTACCGCCACAGCACTCCATCATTGCTTTTTAAAAATACTGAACGTTTGAGCGTCATTTTTTTTTTTTTATTGAAAAGCATACTCTTTTTGACTCACCCTGTATTGAGGGCTACGGGCATTGACAATAATTTTTGTTTCCAAACTCACCTATACAGCTCCCCCGTCGCCTCTCGTTGGCTTCAGCTCCACCACCGACCAAACCGACCCGTCGTTGGGCCCAGCCAACGCCCTCTTCGGCGCTACGGTGACCTGGAAGAAATTCAACTCGGTGACCAGTTGGACCGGACAGTGTTACGTGTCCAGCGGGCAGGAGATACTGGACACTATGTGGATATTGGCTTCGAGGGTTGATAAATCTTCAGAGCTCTGGGGAGCCAACAGGTACTAATAAACCCTTTTCATGATATCGATATTCTTTTCAGTCATGTATGGAAAAGTGAACAATGGCAATTAATTTTGTTTGGAGCGGGATTTTAAACCATGCAACGACCACCCGGAAACCGTATACCGGCACTCTACCAACTATCCAGCCCTATATGTTGGTGGTGTCCGTATTAGTCACACTTTTGTTCGTTTGGCAATCAATGGGATACTTTGGAGCTGGGTCTTTAACTTGATAGCGCAGGCGCTCGCACGCGCACAACAACATGCGCATGCTCAGAGCCAGCAAAAAGAAACGTCAGTCTGCTGCCGCCAACGTCTCAAAAGTCTCCCATTATTGTCTGTTTGTTTGGAAGCCAGAAGCCATGGAACCACTCACACACCGCAATAACCCCAGAATCATCATTACAGCAAAAGTTCGTGCTGATAAGCAGCTCCATATGAAATTGGCACCTGGTTTGTTCCGAAAGACTTGAAATTGAAATTATGTTTCTCACTTTTACTCTCTCTTCTTATTTTGCAGGGTAGGAAAGAACACGTTCACCAGGACTCCACAGCAGACTTCCCAGTGCAAGGAGGACGACTCTGCAACTCGCATTAAATATTAGGCACCGGAGTAGCACTCAATAGAATATAGAGGGCGACATTTCCTTCGGCTAATTAGTACAGAATGCTGAAACTGCTTATTTATAGCTTTCGAGTGATCTTTATTTTCTCGGCATATGGATGACTATGACTTACACATTGACTAGCTATATAAGTATTATATATATATAATGAAGGAGCATGATTATAAAAGAATTCTACTACAATTGTAACTAATACGCGATTGTAATCAATTTAGCATATATTATATACATAATAATCACTATTAATAAGCTAACGCAGACATAGAAATATAGACCTTTCTTTTGTTTACAAACACTGACATGCTGGTTGGCAATACTGGCATGGGCGGACAAATGTTGCAAATCATTTCGTCTTCTTGACAGCTAGACGGCGTGACCAAATTCAACATTTTGGCAAACGTTCCATAGCTGTACAAAATACATACCATCATTGCTTGTGTTGTTTCCATTACATTCAGCAATATCTTACAATGTTATGAAAAGTTGTGTTTAAATTGTGGTTATTCTTATGCTTGGCTTTTAACGGCTCGCCATAGTTTCCGCAATATTGGTTGGCAAAAAACTTGGCCTATGACGTTGCAAAAGAAAGGTCTATACAACAACTATACTAATTACTTTAACCATATAGCTATACGTTATACAATATAAATTTGACAGGCACACGGTATTAGTATAGGAATGAATAAAAAGCTTCCACAAAATTTGTCCAGAATGATTATATACATAAGAGGAATACATAATTTTCTTTTCCACGTCTTTTTGTCTTTGAGTTTTATTTTGTTTAAGTATCCAAGTACACCCAAGCCAATCATTTTAGAATGTAGTTTAGATGATTAAATCACTCTGTATAATGGAGAAACATACTTAGATTCATGCTCAAATTAGATTAAAGGTAATATCATACTTTGGTTTTAATTTTGTCAAAACAATGCAGATTATGAGCACAAGGAAGATACAGTACCAGTCATCTGTGAAATTGTCTGGCCCAAACGATGTCCACCTTTTGAGAAAAAAAACAGTGAAAACGCCCTCATTGTTTCTTAAAGTGTTTTCACCGTTATTTTAGATCTTTAAAAGATCTCAATTGTTTTTGCTCATTGATTTTGCTTTTTTCTCGATAAATACAGTATTTCAGGTAGGAAAATGTTAACGGTATGTTCGTACCATCACCATCTTAATACCCTGTAAGTTATAGGTAAATCTGTAAATTCAGATGTCTGTTTCGGTATGCTACCAAAGTATGATACTACGTTTAATGCATCCTTCAAAATCAACGCGCACGAAGACAATTTTCCACATTATCAAACTACTAGGAATTATTACAAAATGAACAGATTATATCCAATGCAAGCCATTACAGATATACATGTAGTACGCCACCTTTACAAAAACACACTACAATAATATGATTTTAAGCGTAATGTCCAATCATTGTAATAATCTAATGGTTGCAAACTGCTTATAGTTGAATAATAATTACAAACTTGAAGGATCTGAAATACATCAATCAAAATATATGGAGAATCCGATGTTTTTGATTTAATTACAGAATCTTTTGATAAAAGTTATATTTACCGGGAATGGGTCATTAGGGAGACTTTCTCATTGGGTCGTGCACAAACTTTACTTACCTATTTCTAAACATCCTCAAAACCAATGAACTTGAAATAATTATGTTCATATTGAGCGCAAAAATATGTCTTTAAAAGGTAGCTTGTAATAGGGAGACACCGAAAAGTCTCCCTATTTGCAGATGTCTCCCAAATGTTCACTTTTTGCTAAAGTGTCTCCCTAATATGCAATTTAGATAAATTGAATTAAGCAAAAATGCATATCCTTGTCAAAATTTGAGGACAATATCTTCCGTAAAATAAATGGTATGTTATTCACAGTTAGCGTATATACGTGCGTACGTACTTTATGGTCGGCCCCTTTGCCTAACATTAGCGGGGATGTTGCCGGCTACCAAGTCCCATATTGTCGCTGCGATGTCTCCGAGACATTTCTGGGCAGTCGTGGCGACTTGGTTGGTAGTTTGCCAAGCCAAGTCGCTGAGACCTATCTGAGACTTCTACCTGCCCATATCATGCACCTAGCTTGGACCAGGAGGGGACATAGGGGGCATCTCACTGGGCTTGGGACTATAGTTCGCGACTAGTTCGCGACTCCAGATTTTGCTAGTTGCACTGGAGACGTTCCCGCTACATTTACGTCTCCCAGACGTCTCCTAAAAATAATGGAGGTTAAAACATGATTGATTTTTCTGGAGACGTCGCGGAGAGTATTGATATCCGCGACTGCTGAGACGTCTTCGCGACGTCTCTAAGACGTCTCAAAGACCTTCCGGAGACCAGGGGCCGATTTCACTAACGTTTTGCGATCATCGCTAAGCCCAAATCCATCGCTTAACGGAAAATTCCTACACAAAGTAGCGATCAATTTTCCGTTTAGCGATGGATTTGGGCTTAACGATGATCGCAGAGCGTTAGTGAAATCGGCCCCACGGGAGGACTGATGAGACGTTGCGGAGACGATCATGCGGAGACGTCTCCTTGACGAGAGCGTGAGTCATTTTTATGTTGAACACGTCGTGCCGACGTCTACGTTGGTGAAATACGGCCTTAAAGTGGCCTTAAACCGGCGTCAAGTACAGTCGCGGAGACGTCTCAACAACGTCGCATAAGTCTCTCTGGTCTCCAAGCATGCTCAACGACGTCTATCTCTGAGACGTCGCGGATACGTCTCGGAGATATAGTCCCCGTGACGTTGCCGCAACTTGTCTCGCAGACGTCGCGGGGCCCTGGAACAATCAAACATGTTTCAACTTCTTGCGACTCCTCGGAGACGCCATAATCTTCAGGACAAGTCTCGGAGACGTCGCGTGGACGTCTCTGTAACTAGCAAAATCTGGAATCGCGAACTAGTTTCAGGCCCAGTGAGACACCCAATCTCAGTGAACAGCTGCGGCTGATCCAAATGGCCTGATTATCAAATATGCATACCTATATCGATGTCCTGGCGGACGGGCCGATTGTCATCAACAGGGCCTTCTATCACCACGTCGACACCGTCGACCCCGCCTGGGGTTGTGGTGGACGAACTGCCAGATCCGGGCACGACACTCAAAGCGACGACGTTGCCGCCGTTTGTTCGAGGTTGCACTTGAAGGTCTTCCTGGCGTCGACGGCAAGGACAGACACACAACCTCGTCCCCCGCCATAGCGCCCTCACGTTGTCCTTGAGAAGGAAGATCAGACCGATGAGGGCGCCATGCACCGAATTGACGAGGACGGATATGTACCACACAGCGACGACGTCCAGCAAGTTGGCCGCCAAAAACAGAGACCACGTGACTCCAGTCACCATCATGAGCTGTGTAAGTTCAAAACGATATGAAAAAGGTAAACAAGTTAGTGGGTAAAGATGAGCAAAATCTAGACTTCATGCTTGACAAGAAATATCAGAACGCTGCCGTAACATACATGGTAGCCATCACAAAAGTCATCTCTTACTAAACGAAAGGTGTTTTTCTTTTACACGTGTCTAACTTTTCTAAACAGGTGATCATGTTATGCATTTAGGATGTAAACAGTGATTAGTAAAACGCAAGAAAAATACCTTTCATTAATTCGGCCCTATTAATTAGCTGCATTCAAACTTGTTTCGATTCAACGGTTTCAAATGGTGATAATGATTCATTTTTTTTTTAAACTGAGCAAAGTGACCTAATTTGCTTCTGTTTGCGACGAAAATATGATAAGATTTGCAAGATTTGTAAAAATGAGCGATTAGAATCGATCCTTACCTTTATGCACAGCAGAATGTCTTGTTTTGCATTCTGAGCCATACGAGCTGACACAAGCCGTCTACGATTGGCAGTCACCGTGTACATCATGATGGCAAGAAGAATACAGTTGATGAGAATAATGACTGCGACGGGACCACCAAACACGACCATGGCATGGATGGGAGGGACGATCCAGCAATCAGTGCCGCCGTAATCAAGCCAGACTGTAGTCGAAGAGTCCCTTGTGACCATGGAAGCCACGAAGCAGGCACCCACAAAGACAGCAGGAGTTCCCCAGGCGAACAGGCTGAGCTTCAGTATCTTACAGCCATTGGGTGCCTCCCGGAGGCTCGGGGGTCTCGTGGATCGCATGCTGATGACCAAGTCTGCCGCCAAGACACTGGTCCACAGGAACACGGCCAGCCAGGCAAAGTGCAGCACGACAGCCCTCGCAAAGCAAAGCCACAAGGTGGGAACCTTACCCACCAAGAGGACGACCTGGGCGAGGATTAAGGCAACGAAGAGGTTCATGACAATTTTGCCAGGCTGGTTCCTCAGGACAGAGAAGCGTGAGTAGGTAACGAGAGCCACAATCAACACCAGGGTGGAGCACGCACTGTTAACGAAGCTCAGGTCAGAGAGTGTTGTGAGCCATGCTGGATAAGGAGGCGTAATACCAATCCAAATCTGTGGACGATTGCACAACCGCACGGTGCTATCAGGAAGCTGCCAAACATCATTGGAATTGAAGGACGTTCCCCATGCCTTATGATGAAAGACTGCTTCTTTGCCTACCCCCGTGATGACAAAGTCCCCTCTGTCGAGACTAACTATCTCACACCTTCTACCGGCAAACGGGCTGCACAACTTCAAATATTCTTCTCTACTAGGTGCTACATTTTGGAAAACGTACTGTGTGACGTGAAAGAAATCAAACTCTTCGTAGACAATGCCACTCAGGTTCAAATGGAAAACACCATCCGAAAACTTAATCTCCTTCAGTTGTACGTCAGGGACAGTGAAGCCATCACATCCGAGGAGCCACGATGCATTGACATACATGAAGGATTGTGCCACTAGGAGAATGGTAGATGCATTACATTCTGGGGGGAAATTGTCATCATGGTAGAGCTGATCGATAACCCTCTGCAAGCGGCCTATGACCGTGAAGTTGTCTACGATACTAACTTGGTTGAGGACAACATGGATATCGGAGTTAGTGAGGCTCATATTACCGTCACGTCCCACTGCGGAGGACAGATGCCAGATGCATTCGCTGGTCTGGTTTGGGGGAAGGGGTATCCCTTCTAAGAAGCTTTGATTCTTCGTGTCAACACACTGGCCCGAATGCAGTCTTGTACCAGATCGACACGTCAGGTTTCTGCAGATGTCAATGAAAGGATCGTAAATCTGCAGCCTGTTACAGTTTCCCAGGAACTGGGACGCGGCCATCTGGCCCGAAGGCCCGTTTTCCACACTGAGCACAGAATTCTCAGTAAAATCGAACAGAAGACTGAACGAATGCGAGGGGTTTAGATGGGTTGGTATGTCGTATCTGCAACTGAGACCATGAATGGAAACCCCGTCAAAAGTAGGAAACAACTGCAATCCATTGCATTGTGCACAGTTGACATTCTTGTATACTGTGACATTTGATGGATCGGTCGTGTTAAACACCAGCGATGTATAATTACTTTCACACTGCCTGATTACGTGTGCGTCAGCGTTAGTAGTGGAGGGGCACGAGTCTATGAAATTTCTGTAGCAGTTATGCAGATAGCCGGTGGAAGTGCTTGGACGTTGTATCCTAAAATCGTTACAAGAGGTGAAGTTTGGCCTGCCCGTTTGGGAGATAGAGTGACCCTCACCCTCTACTGGATCACAGTTCCATACACTCAGTAACCAGGGTGTCAATGTGGTAAGAGGAATGCGGTTACAGATGGCGCAGTACACGTTCTTGAAGATAATGTCGTCACGCCCGTAAACAGGTAGCATCAACAGCCTTTGCGACGTCGCCGCGGATGTCTCATTCTGGCAGCCTTGAAGGGCACTTTCTTCAGTCCAGTCCCCCGGACAACGACTGACTGCCAAATAATTGTGGTTGTCCCTTGAAGACAGCGACGGAGTGCACTCGATCTGTTGGGAGATGAATCGTTGCGTCCACGGCTCGGACTGGTCTGTGTCATTACCGTCATGATTAACGCCGTTATCACCAACACACTGATCCAGGTAGTCGACGCAGCAATCGCCGAAGAGGACGCAATTCCTGTCGCAGTGGCAGTTCATCCTTTCTCCTATGCACTGGGAGCTGGGTGGACGTTCGCATTTGGGGCACGGGATCGAACAACGCGTGACATCCTGTCCGCATATTTCCGGGACGGTCACTGGCCCCCGGAGAGTCACTGAAAAGCGGAAAGACAACAGCGAACATTTTGAAATAATTTCATTGAAAGTTTCCAAGTCTACTTGGAGATTTCACTGGATCGAACAGGACATGCTGACGCACCAACGATCTACACAACTATACGAGTACTGAGCAGAGTGTATACACTGTCAACTTTTTCATAATGTTGTCCACGTAGGGCAACCTGTGGGTAACATGACTTTTGGACCTGTGTATACACTAGCAACATTTGGCCAACATGTTACCGAAATGGGCGGCATTGCGCTGATGCTATAGCATATACTTTTAAGTTGTTACATGAAGATGCATGCACATTTAGGAGGGGACATGCGGGTTCCCATTGCTGGGATCGAAATTTTTCTCGGTCAGTACAAGTTTTATGAGAGATTCGAGATCACGGATGGGGGGCGTGGTGTGTCCACTCCTGGACAGAGCCGAGGCTCGAATGACATGCTTTGATACGTTCCTCTATCTCGAGGGATATTGGTGTAGAGGGATGTTACATCAAAAGTCCCAATGATGGCTGTACTGGGGAGTGGTGCTTGATAATGTTCGAACGAAGTCAGTAGTGTCAAGAGGAGATGCGAGGGACTAACAAAGGCTTGATAAAACTATCAATGCGCGTTCTGAGGGTGAGCCATTGCCAGATAATAATGGGTCTAGCAGTGTTTCCAGGTTTATGTATCTTTGGGAGGATATAGAGCCTAGCTGCTTTGCAATTGATGGGAGAGATACCGTTTGTAAGCTTTCTTGGTCAACAGGTGACGCGATTATAGCTTTACCTTCATGCTCCTGTCCTGTTGTCATTTAAAAAGATCCAGCTAGGATCGAAACGTCAGGCCTTGTTAACTCCAATTAGCATTTTTAAATCCATTATGTCCCAGAAAAAAAATCAACACTGTGTCGGGACCCATTATGTTAAAATGAAATTATCACTTCAAGATTCAGATATGTGATTCAGCCATGCCTTAATGGCTATCACCATGTAGAATTTAAGCATGTTGGGGATGAAATTGGCGAAAATATGACCAATTGAAAGTGTACTCCTTAAAAACAAATGTGCAAGGATAACACGCATAGTGGTCAATACACACACAATGTGTATGAAAGAAAGATGAAAATCTGGTTTTGAGTATGGAAATTCAGTCTTAGTTTTTTTCACTAAATTTTAGTCTAACTTTGCTCGAATTAAAAACGGTGATAGCCAAGACACATGACTGTATCACATATCTGAATCTTGAAGTGATAAACAGTTTTATTTTCATATACTGTAATATTTCTCGACACAAGTGTTGCGTTTGTTTTGGGCAGGGCATTTATTTAAAATAAAAACAAAGGCAAAGGGCTAGCGATATCATCATAGAAGACTTTTAAAAAACATCTGGCAAAACAAAAAATAAACACGATCGAACAACATACAGTATTGGTAAAGATGACAGAGCAGCTGCAGGCCGCTCATAATTCGTCATTTGTCTATGAAACCAACTCATGAAATGTTCAGCTCAAATTGACCAGTTTTCGAGATAATTATCCCACAAAGATATCTTTTTGTGATGTGCCTCAGTGATCTCTCTCGTAAATACGTCACTTTCTGAGTTAGTTATCTTGGAAAGTCGGATGGTCACTTCAAGCTTCCGTGGATTTTCGACGACATTCATTTTGTTTCATTAAACTTCAATGAAGTGCAATGCCTCGGGAACATTAAAGGTATAGTACATGATTGGTAAATGTCACAAATGTACACATGGTAAATGAGCTCAATCTGAAATATGAGTCACGAGAAAATAGCGCAAACCCGACTCAAATGTTCTTATAAAACGTAAGGAATGGTTTTGATCTTACCCCGAGATCAAAACTGTTTTCGGTCTTTGTTTGACTCATTTCTGATGATGAATACATCATTTCAGTGGAAATATTTTAACGGTATGTGTCTACCAGCACCACCTTCGGCCTGAAAGTTATAAGTAAATCTGTGAGCGATATATATCTTCAAATTTCAATGAAATGAAATACCCAGAGAACATTTTGATCAAAGCACACGTACTTTGAAAGTTAAAAAATAATGTTCCTCAAGGAACGGTCTTATCGATAGAAGAATCTGTGTACAAGTTGACTTGTGACTGCACTGTGAGGCATGGGACTTACCAGCTTGTCTGGGACCGAACTCCAAGATGTACACAACCAGGGTTGCAAGGAGAATGGTCTTCGGAATAGGCTGATACAGAGATCGACGAGCCATGGCGTCCGGTGGCGTAGCCTACACAAAACAGTCAAAACAGCGAATGCAGTCACGAACCAGACGCCCGTGCTTTTTAAAGTGCGCTAATGGGTCTCCCCAGATTGCTTCTCTTAGTGATCGCAGATGCGCAATGACCATACAGTACGGCGTAAAAGGTCTAAAAGGCCTAAAAGGTCTGTTCCCAGTTAATGGAGGATTCGTGGCACATGAACAGCAATGATTGCTTCAATCTTGAATGCAGTTTCCTTTCCATCATGCTGAGATTGTCTTTAAAAGACTGCCATTTTCAACAAATACAAGAAAGCTCCGTTATTTTTAAAGGCAGCTAGTGAAAAAAATACAATTCTTCCACAAAAAAAAGGTAGATCACTGGTGAATTTAACAGCATCCTTTTTTCCGTCCAGGCTGATAGCCGGAACCTACGGTAGCCGTGAATCATTATCTGTTCATATAGACACCGATTTCAGAAAAATGAACAATAACGACACTCCAAAATGATCGACGACGTATAATATAACTTTTAACCATAATAAAAATAACGACTTTAAAAAGTAATATCTGCCGTCGAGTGAATAGTTTTTCTCATCTTCTGGCAACTTTTAAATTGCTTCTTTGCAGAGGGCATCTTCACTTGGATTCAATGACAGCGGACTTTAAACGGCGTCTGTTTGTCTCTGATGGGACTTTAATTCCCTGTAAGATCCATATAATATTGTAAAGTTCACTGTTCATGTACTTTGTAGCTTATTCTCAGTTGGGGGAGGAGGTGTATCCCTGAATACATGGGTTTACACTTCGGCGGCCATCTTAGCTTTTGATCGCAACTTCAAAACGAGGCACTTTCACGCATGCGCACTTTTCGAAGTGTAAACCCGGTAAGTTGAGAAATTACAATACACGGGTTTACACTTCGGTGGTTTTGATCGCAATTCAAAACGAGGCACGTTCACGCATGCGCACTTTTCGAAGTGTAAACACTTGTGTGAACAATACAATCACGTCGAAGTCAAGTATACAGTAATTTGAGCACACGGTTTTGAATAGCGCCCTCTTTTGATTATAACAAGAAACTTCGGTGGTGTCAGTATAATTATTTTGTACACCACCAATCATCTTTTATTGAAATCTGTGAAGCCGGAAAGCTAATCATGACCAAAAGACCTGTGGGGAAATCCGGAAGATGATGTTCATGCCGAATATTCTTCTAACTCCTTTTTCCTTTCAGGAAATCGGAGTTGCACTTAGATCGATAAACACCACCGCAGTTTTTTGTTTTAATCAAAAGAGGGCGCCAGCGGGAATTTTAAGCCCAATGCCCTCGTTCAGTTCCAAAGGAAGCTTTCTTCATTTTCCACCAAGAAATATTCGCTTGTCTTTTCAAGAAAGTTCCACCAGTCTTGTCAAGAAAGTGTCTCCGTCAGCTTTTCAAATAAGTTTCACCAAGGGACATTTTTCTTTTCTTTATAAAACTTTTATTAAAAATATACATAATATACAAAGAAATACAACTAAACAATAATCAAGGAATTTTTTATGGTATGCATGGTACACATGCATGGTGTAAAATCATAAAATAATTATACTAAAATTCCACCTGTCTCTTCAAGGAAGTGTCACCTGTCTTTTAAGGAACTATCAACTGTCTTTCCAAGGAAGTTCCACCTGACATTTCAAGGAAGTGTCACCTGTCTCTTCAAGGAAGTTCCTCCTGACATTTCCAGAAAGTTCCTCCTGTCTTTTCAAGGAAGCACCACTTGTATCGTCAAGGAAGTTCCACCTGTTAATTCAAGGAAGTTCCACCTGTATTTTCAAAGAAGTTCCACCTGTCTCTTCAAGGAAGTTCCACCTGTCTCTTCAAGGAAGTTCCACCTGTCTCTTCAAGGAAGTTCCACCTGTCTCTTCAAGGAAGTTCCACCTGTATTTTCAAGGAAGTTCCACCTGTATTTTCAAGGAAGTTCCAACTGTCTCTTCATGGAAGTTCCACCTGTCTCTTCAAGAAAGTTCCACCTGTCTCTTCAAGGAAGTTCCACCTGTCTCTTCAAGGAAGTTCCGCCTGTTTATTCAAGGAGGTTCCACCTGTCTCTTCAAGGAAGTTCCACCTGTCTTTTCAAGGAACTGTCCCCTGTCTATTCAAAGAGGTTACACCTGTCTTTTCAAGCAAGTTTCGCCTGTCTCTTCAAGGAAGTTCCACCTGACATTTCAAGGAAGTTGCTCCTGTCTTTTCAAGGAAGCGCCGCCTGTATCCTCAAGGAACTATCACCTGTCTCATCTTTTGTCCTCGACTTGGAACATGGCCTCCAAAACTTTGCAGGTTACCATGAGCAACAAATCTGTCTATCTTGATCTTCAAGGAAGCACAGACTGTCTTTCATCCCTGCACAGCAAAGATGCACCTGCTTCACAGATACTTATCCAAGGTTGGAAACTTTGGCAGAGGCTTCTTAACACTTGGTGCGGAAAGCTTTCTCTTTTTCGCCATTCTGTTGATGCCTGAAGGCTTGATGAAAGATCCCTGATAGCAATAAGTTAAGGAGCATTATCATTCTTGATTCCACTTGGAGTTATGAGGGCCTCACGTTTTGATCCTAGCAGGATCTTTCTCAAAGGCTACATGACAAGGGGACAAGAACGTGCAAGTGAAGATACACATAAATGGATGAGAGGATCGGGACAAAAGGGGGACAGAGTGACCAGGGAAACAGGGAAAGCATGCAATATGGTTAGGAAACCAAAGATTGTGGTCTTTTTTAAAGGATACATGACCACCGAGGCCATCATAGCCCTTACGGAGGTTGCTGCTGGAGTCTTGCAAAGGACGTCGATTGCTGAACAAACCGGAGCTTGCGATGGCTGACATGATCATGGTATCAGACTCCTCTGAGCTCTGGCTCTTGAACTGCGGTACAAACAAGTGAACATCAGACTGAATACCAGACTGAATTGCCGTCAATGCTGTTCAGTCTTTTATTCGCATATTTTTTTTTTTCATGTTTAGGCAGTGTCCAGGGGCCAAATTCACAGCCCTGCTTAGCACACAAATTTGCTAACCATGAAATTTCTGTTTAATAATAAAAACAGGACTAACAACCAAATGTGTTGTATATCACTTGTGATTGTTCTTTGGCTGTTTGTTCGCTGACCATGAATATCAAATGGAATTGTAATGGAGGTTTGTTTTATTGGGCTAGACATTTTTGTGCTAAGCATTTTTTTTATGCTTAGCTCCTCCATGAAATTTACCTAGGATGGGCCTAAGTTCTAGGATGAGATCTTGGTCTTGATGAATTTAAAGCCAACAAGAAAAGAGCTCACGCGCGGCTTCAAAGCCACAAATCACAAATGAGCGGCTAACCCCTTGAAGAGACCATCCCTCCCCTCCTTCTCCACCCTCGATGATGTGTTATAAATGGGTCATAATTTGAGCTAAACTGCTTGTGGTACCTTCTTGTTTTTGTGCGCCAGCGAGGTCGTCTTGACGAATGGCAGGCCAAACTCCTGACACTCCTTCTTGGCAGCTACCGAGGGGCTCGGCTGGGGCACAAAGTTTGGCGTGCAGGGACTGCCCGGGATGGGAATGCTGTCGTCCAAGTTGATGGCTGATTCATTCATGGGGGACGTTAATTTGGGCACCTTGAACTGACAGGGTGCAGGGCTGGAGGACAAAATGAGGTCAAGGATTTAGAAAGTGAATAAAGTGAAGTATGAATAATAATAATAATAATATAGACATTTATAATGCGCAACATATCCACTCAGAGGGTGCTCAAGGCGCTTATCCCTGGTCATTAAGCACAAGTCTCTACCCTCACAGGTACCCATTTACTCCTGGGTGAAGAGAAGCAACATGTTGTGACAAAGCATATTGCCCAAGGACGCATGCACCACTAGCCCATGGCTGGATTCGAACCCACAATCCGTAGATTGACCACAAGACCTTGAGTCTGACACGCCAGACCACTAGTCCATGGCTGGATTCGAACCCACAATCTGTAGATTGACAACAGGACACTGAGTCCGACACGCTAGACCACTAGGGCACAGCATCCCACATGAGTAACAAATGAATAATAAGAATAATACATGTAATTGCTCTTCCTTCAAAATGCAGTAAAGATTGTCCTGATACTGTTAGCGCCCGGTCAATTCATTTCATGGCACGTCAAGGGTAATGTCCTCAGAAGTCATCTGCTTTGGCATAACAACTTAAACACTGTGGCTTCATATGGTTGCATTACTCTGAATGGACAATGAGTTATCAAGTAATCAACAGATAACAACAACTTAAGCACTGTGGCTTCTGTCATATGGCTCATAATGCAGTACAGAGAATGGACAATGGACACAGATCCGAGGCACTGACCTCTCCATGATCAGTCTTGTGAGGGCGCTCTTACTAGCATCGCTCGGAGAGTCCATGGTTCTATGCAGTCGGGCCAGTCTGTCCTTGAGGGACTGCTTCTCCTCCGTGACCCGGAGAAGGTCGTCCTCCACACTCTTCAGTTGGTTGCTGGTGAGCTCTAAGCTTTGTCTGGCCTTCATAAGCTGAAAGGAGAAGGGAGTAAGAGTCATGGGATGGCCCGGGGCTTATGATGGCATCCTGACCAGCCCTGTCACAAATGGCCTTCCCACCACCAAGATAGGGCTTGAATTCCGTGAAAAAAAATCACTGAACAGCAGGTCTAGTTACTGAAGTACCTGAACTTTTTTCACTAGACCTGTGGCATTCATGAGTGTCAAAAATCATCACTTTAGGCACCATTTTAATTGTGCTGCTCACTGTGCAAAGGAAAACAAAATCACTAGACAGCCGGACTAGTGCGGTACACACTTTACTAGACTGACAGTGAAATCACTAGACTCGGTCCACGATCTAGTGGATATTTCGAGCCCTGCAAGAAGTAAATACGACAGTGCACTCAAACGATGATTGTGAAGGAGCCGAGTCCAGCCAGGCCACCCAGAAAGGCTACGGATTATGGATTTGATGCAGCTTTATGTTTTGACGTTGAGGAGTGACAAAAGAAGGATTGCAGGCCTGGGCCTTCAATGATAATTTGTACTCACGTCTTTGGAGCAGGATGAATACTTTTTCTTCAGTCCTTGCAGTTCCTCTATCAACTGTGTCCTCTTTGTCTTGTTAGTTTGAAACTCCCTGGCAGACGGAATGAAAATTGAGAAATTTGCAGTGTATGGACTGGGTCTCTTGGCGGCAAGAAATTTCTACTCCACTTCCCATAACTCATCCCAGATCAAAGTGCACTCATTTAGGGAATCAGGTTAGTGCCATCATGACCATGGCCAAAGCAAGGTCTTAAAGTGGACACCTATGGATTATACAATCCTGACAGCTTTGGAAAAGCTAAGCCTGGCCTGGCTTGACAGTGCCAGGGCCCCGGTGTTTTCTCCCTAACGCTGCTTCCTTTTTCAAATTTCACTAAGATAAACTCCTTGCATCTTACCCAGTGGCCCACATTTCAATATGACGCGCCTCCCATACAATTCAAGGTACGGTCTGACTATGACATTAAGGTAATCCTTATGCCTTGAGTGAGTTTAAAGCCTTAGGCTGACAGCAAATTTGTTAAACTCAGAAAGTCGATAACATATCTAGACGTTCTCAAGAAGGACACAAAAGTGCAAAGCACCAGCGAGACGGCCTGAAGTATCGAAAACCGGAATGACTGGAAGCGACGATGTAAGGCTCGTCTAGAGAGAGATAATATTGCCCAAAGACAGCCGTAAGATAGACTGGTTTGCTAGTACCTTTTGAGAGTGACGCAGTACGTGGCTAGCTCTCTTGCAGCCCGTGGCCCATCGCCATACTCACTCAGCAGGGACTCGGTAGCTGGAGCGTTCTCTGTGAGGACTCGTTGAAGTCTAGGTCCAAAAAAAGAAAAAATTCAAATAATATCAACACACAAACAAACAAAACCAGGAAAATGGCAGAGTGAGCTGTATTTAGGGGGCATAGGTGGCAAGTACGTTAGGCACTCGCCTCTCACCAATGTGGCCCGGGTTTGATCCCGGCTTGGGTCATATGTGAGTAGAGTCTTGCATTGGTTCTCTCCTATGCTACCTCCGGTTTTCCACTCTCCACAAAAATCACACACTTTTGATCTCAGGCTGTGCTCCGTGATCATATGTGGGTTGATGTGGCTGGCAGCCAAAGGTGCTGCTGCCAACTCGATCACGTTGTAGCCGCATCCTTTGCAATTCAGAACCCCAACTGCAAGTAAGGATGATTAGCCTCCCAAATTATTATCATTATTTGGGCAATTCTAGAATTGCCTCCATGCAATGTACACGTATATCAGGAGCCTTTGGGCATTAAGGCAATGACCAGGGCACCCTTGAGGTAACCCAACTGGTCTGTCCAAATTACAAGAAACTTCAACTTTCTTGTGTACCTCTCCAGGAGCTGCAGCTTTTCACGTAGTCTCTTGGTTTCTTTCTTGGCCTGCTTCGCTTCGTCGATCTGGTAGGATAACAAACTCAACTGTTTCTACAAGACGAAAAAAAAAAAAGATATCTCAGAGGGTTAGTACACCACTTCTTTAAAGGTAAGATTTCATACATTTTCTCTCTTGCCAGGGTAACGAGAGTCAGAATTACAATGAATATATAAACGCCGCTTGACCATGGTTGAAGAAAAAACTCTGGTTTGTAAAAGAATTGCCTTATACATATGAAACAAAAGTAAAATCAAGGAAAAGTGTGTTGTAATAAAAAAAATACAAAATTCAATACATAATGTCAGAATACAAAATGGCGACAATTTGCCAAACCTTAAATTGCGCATTGTGATTTTTCAATTTGTCAAGGGGTGTGGCCTACTGGATACATCCAGTAGGCCACACATATATGTGAATTCAAAATGCATTGGAGTGCGTGATGCTTAAACAACCTGAAATACCTTGTGCATTTAAGAGGTGGACGGTAGCAGTTGCAGTTTTGTGAATGTTAAGGGTTAATTAAAAGATGAGACGGCATTGTGTTCTTTGGCCAAAACTTCTGAGGAATTCAGAATTTACCTTGAGAGCCTCGCATGTGGTTTGTTCCGCCTGCAAGCTGTGTAAGAGGGTCTTGACCTTCTTGTTGAGTGTCTTGATGGTTGACGTGTGCCTCTCATTTTCCTGTGTTAGAGACGTCTTCGCCGTGTCCCGTTTCTTCAGCTCGGCCCGCAGGGTGTTCAGCTCATTCTGAGGAGACAAACATTTCCGAAACATTAAATTCAATTCAATTGCAAATTTATTTCCAACTCTAAAACTGTAAAAAAGATAACTTAAATTTGAGGCAATGCATGGTGAAAGTACATAAAGTTATGGGTTTTGCGGTAACACCATGTGACAAATTTATGTCTGTTGTTTTGCATCTTGAAGGAGGGCAATCCGGCATACATGGCAAGTGCTCTGATTTTACGAACCGTCAACTTGCTAGGGTCAACGTCACTGCTAGTGTCGGAGCCGGCCTCAAAGTAGAGCTTGATGACAGTCCTGCCACTAGCCTTCTGTCTGCACTGGGGACAGGTTGCAGAGGTAGACAGCCACTTCAGCAAACTGTCAGGGTAAAAAACATTGATCAAACTCGGTTTAAAAGTAATACTTTGGTAGCATACGGAAACAGAAATCTTCACAGAATTACCTATCAATACAGGGTATAAAGATGGTGATGGTAGAAACATACCAATAACATTTCTCTGCCTGCAAAATGCTGTATTTATCCAGAAAAGAGTCTTGAGTTTCTCACTCATCCCAATATCATAAGTTTCATAAATGTTTTTAGTCTTTGGTTGTACTCTTTTTTGGACAAATACAGCATTTCAGGCAGAACTGACCCCCCCCCCCCTCTTCCTTCTGGACATGAATCTACGCCACTCACCCAACAAATGTGAACTGATCAAATATTAAACCTGAAGTGGCTTAAAACTTACCATGCTTCATGAAATGTGTGGCCACAGGGACAGGCCATGACCACCGTGTCCCCTTCAAAGTAGTCCTGGCAGATGATACAGCAAGCGTTGATCATCTTGCCTCCACTCGCGATGCGTCAGGTCACGTGAAGGCAAGTTTCCTTCCGGCTGAGTCCGAGGCTGAGTCGCTTTATGATGAATCGATCATGTCAATTGGACAACTAGTTGCTGCAAATCCTTCTGCAGAAATTTGAAATGTGTCAAAAGTTCTTAGTCAACTCCAGTCCTAGACCCAGTAAACTCCCTTTTAAAATTTTTTTCGGCACCCTAGTTACTGGGTCTACTCCAGTCCATAATACTTACACAGTAACAGTAACAGAACTATTAGGTTTTCAGCTATTGATGAGGAAGGCCAAACAAAAACATGGAAAAAATTTCACTGACGGCCATTACGGAAACAGGGTTATTTCCTCCAAGAGATAACTTATTTTATTTATGCAAGTCATGATGAACTTCAATCTCAGGTGTGTACACTGGGGTAGCATATCTGAAAAGTGAGATTTTCAGTGGTTTTTTTTACCTACAATGATAAACTTCGAATATCCGAATGCAGCTGAGCTGCGGTAGCCATTTTTCTCATAACGCCATCCGTCGGTCCCATAGGTTTGTGCACAAGTGATGGCCGTCAGTGAAACTTTCAGTCTTAATACGTTTATGCTCGTTTCAACCTTCTCGCCACCAAATCAAGTCCGATTACAGCACTTACTTTGACTGTTTAACACTGCCGACATTCATCAGATAAATTCGGACATGTACGTGTCTGTAGTCGCTGACAATTTATTCTGTTCTGCTGGGCCTTCTCTCAAGTTTACGTAAAAGCTGGCTTTCAAAAATGGCGCTGAATGAGAGATAAGCAGTCACAAGAGGGCGCTTTGTTCATAGGATTCATAATCCCATCGTCAGATTTTGAAGGGTGCATTCGTTTAGCCCCCCGGGTCAGCCCTTTCTGGGAATGGTCGTGTTTTACTGCACAAAACAAGCGAGAGAATGGAGACGAGGTTGACTGGTGTCGACCCGAGGGAGCTAAACGAATGCACCCGAAGTTTGCTCTTTTAAATAATGCAAAAGAGTGAAAAATACCACTCGTTCAAAATGGAGTTGTCCTTATAATGGCTCTTCAAAAAGAGTGGTGGTTATTTCACTCGTTCTGAGTGGTTTTCACTCTGGGCAAGAGTGAAAAATCACTCAAAACGAAGGAAGATACAGTGACAGTCATCTGTGAAAATTTCAGTTCCATACGGTGCCCACCTTTTAAGAAAACGGTGAAAACAGCCACAGTGTTTATTTTAAAGTATTTTCTCTTTAATTTTTGATAATTTTTTTTTCTCTTTTATTTTTGCTGATTCATGGGCAGAAATATACTTATTTACTTATAACAGGTAATTATTCAAACATAATTTATATTATATTCTGTATAGTGCATTTAAATATAAAATATTTATATAATCTCATTTTTAGCTTTGTTTGCCATTGCGGTAGTCGCGTATACACATATTTCTCTTGGTTCAATGTCTGGAAATAAAAAATAAAAAATAAAAGAACCTAAATAATACCCCATTTGTAATTCATTTAAATTACCGGGAATGGGTCATTAGGGAGACATTAGGGAGTGATTAGGGTCGTGCACAATTTAACGTTACTTACCTATTTCTAAACATCCTCAAAACATGATGAACTTGAAATTGACATTTTACCTTTAATGAGGCTGACAAAAAAATATGGGAACAATAATCCGCGATAATCAGAATCTGTATAACTGGATGCTGGTTGAGAACTAAGAACAGAAAACTCTACCTTCTACGTACATCAATTGATGTTTTTATTACTACACAGGACCATGTTGTAAAACAGCCTTTGAGCTAAATAATAAATAAATAAATACCTCCCTTGAGGTCAGAGCCATCATATATTTATTTGTATAACCGGGTCCACATGTAGTTGGATTTCCTTTATGACACTCAGTGTACTAAACAGTATACTGGCAACATACACGTAGGCCTACATGATTGCAACTGCACCAGCCCTATGTAGCGCATCATGTTAAAGATTTACTGTAATTAAAATTGGGAATGGTGTGAAAGTGCTTTAAAGTTATTGCTTTATACATAATTAATGACTATATAAATGTATATGTTTATGTAAGTGCTTACTTTTGACAAAATAAATCATAATAGCGAGTGGCGTCACCTATAGAACTAGTATAGGCTCCCACCACAGTATACTGCGTACGTGGCGTTCTTCAGGTGACGTAAGCAAGGTTTTTCGTCGCGAAAAGTGGGGCGATAAATTATGGATCTAGAATACCTAATTTTTCTATATACAATATTTTTAGCACAAACAATGATAGACATGTTGAGTTTTATAACAATACAGATGAATTTAACTTTATATGAGTTTTGATTACAGTAAACCTTTAAGACCTGAAAAGTACGCATCACTTTCTACAATGATTTTTCAGTAGACCTCAATGAACCTATGACGTATCATAAGTGGTACGACATCACATCGGGTATGATTAATTATAGCATAGAGGAAGGATTGATTATAGCTTGGACGGGTATGGGTCTATAGCTTTCAACTCAAGTGAGTCAAGTGACAACTTCTGGCAGCCGGTTTGTAGAAGGAAACGCTTCATTGGCGCGCGTGCGAAGTATAGTCATGAATAATGCATATCGTATATGACGTACATCATGAATATCTTATTATTCATCGTGCAGTAAACCGGCTTAACGCCTAATTCCTGTTTTGAACGAAGATCCAGTACAATGTACAGTATGTACTGGACGTTATACAAGTAATGTATGCCAACGTCTGTACATGTACTGTACAATACATAGGCCTACACAGAGTATAATCATCAGGCTTCCCCGTTGTCTATTCGTTAAGTTGTTCTACTGATGGTTAACCGTGCTAAATCTTGCACGCTGACAGCAAATTCCCTTTGGAAATAACACCGCATTTCAAGCCAGCTCCTCACTAAGAAACTAAAGAGGGAGATTTCGTCGGGTCTCCGTTGCGGTCCCATGTGGAGGCCTTGGCTGACTTGAACCCACCAACTCGACTTGCGAGGAAATGGTATGTACATCATAAGTTTATAATTCATATTATCGTGTGGGCTTAAAATGTACAGTACAGGATTGGTAACTGACACACCCAAATAGAAATGTTCACAGATTTATGTAGGGCCTATATACTTTCAGGGTATGAAGATGGTGCTGGTAGAAACATACCGTTAAAATATTTCCGCCTGAAATGGTGTACTTTATAAAGTTTAGCCAAATACTAAAGCCTGAAAAACATTTTTGCTCTTGTGTAAGATCAAAATCATTCTCCATTTTTATAAGAAAAGTTGAGTCAGGTTTTCGCTAGTTTCCCTATAGCCTACTCACTATGTCCGATTGAGCTAAAAATGTCAAAGGTTTATTATTTCATGCACAGTGTGATCAGAAAAAGTGAGTGCAGTCGGCGACCTTTACCAATCATTTTAAGTATTCTTAACTCATACATACTTTTTCTTTTAATATTAATTTTGATACCAGCAAGGTAATTTTTTTTTTTTGGAAATGTTGCAATTATTAGGCAAGTCAACGATCGACACAAAGATCGACACCGTAAAAACGTACGCAGTGGACCGTTGGCTTATCTGTCGACTGGATATCCCTATAAAAATGGGCCAGAATCATTCATTTTTATTATGGTGACTCACTGGAAACACGGTGTCTATGTTAAAGGTATCATACTTTGGTAGCACATCGAAACAGAAATCTTCACAGATTTACCTGTAACCATGGGTATGAAGATGGTGATGGTAGACTCAGTTATAATTTTTCTGCCGAAATGCTGTATTTAACCAGATAAGAGTAAAACCAGTGACCAACATTATTTTTGATCTTTTAAAGATCAAAAATAAAAAAGTAAAGACTTAAGAAATACTATGGCTTTTTATTTTCACTGTTTTCTCAAAAACAAAATTTCAGTCCCATACGCGATGCCCACTTTTTGAGAAAACATTCGACTGACAATGTTCGGTTTACATGGAGGGAGGATGGAAAGCAATGTGCCACTATCAAGGGCCGGAGAAGACTGAGCCTCCATGCATAAGTGCAAGCTACCTCCATGGTGTACTAGTATACATTGTACTGGGCTAACACAATTGCCGTTGCCATGGACGCCACCATTGTTGACGTGTCGTTCACAGTAATTCCAGTTACGTAATGCAAATAAGAGGGTTTGTGTGCATGAGTCAGTCAGTAAAAGGGTCCATTCAAAATACTAGGCTAGGTAAAAGTGTGAAATGTCAACCAAAGATAATATTGTCCAAATGCATGCCGGCCCTAATTGAATCACCATTGATGGACAGGCCAAATTAATTTCTCTATGGAAAGAATACCGACATTTTGTAGACTAGACATGGAGGGGAGGAAGTACCGGTCCCACAGCGCAGGTCTAGGCAGGGGCCAATTTCATAAAACTGTTAAGCACAAAAATTTGCTAAGCATGACATTTCTGTCTTAATAAAAACAGGGTTAACAACCAAATTTTCACGTGTTGTGTATCACTTGTGATTGTTCTTTGGCTGTTGTTCGCTGACCATAATTTTCAAATGGAATTTTCAATGGTGGTTTGTTTTATTGGGCGAGACATTTTTGTGCTAAGCAAATTGTTGTGCTTAACAGTTTTATGAAATTGGCTCCAGGCTGCATGGGTTAGCCACGGACGTCATATAAAAAAATCTGGACTTGCAATACTCTCTATAATCCCACGTAGGTCAATGAAGCCACAAGTATCCATCTCGGAGGGCCAAATACAAAGGTAATACAAAGACGCGCTCACCATTGTTAGTTAAATCCGTCTGGCAACAATAGTTACCGCATTGTATCTGGCACGGTAAGATGGCCGCCGGTGGCTTCAGTAGATACAAAAGCGTTGCAGGTCCAGATTTTTTTATATGACGTCCGTGGGGCTAGCCCAGCAGTCTTGGTACAAACCCAGTAACGATTTAAGATTTTACGAAAAATGAGGAAAAACAACGGTGCTCTCCCAAGTTGTGCATCCTCACATATTTGACCCTTGTAAAAAATTACGCTTAACTGCAACCATTGCCCAAAAACTGTCATAACTGCATGTAGACCACTCCTGCAGTTGCAGAAGGACTGGTTGAGAGCATACTGGATATATAGATGGGACATCGAGTTAACCGGCTTTTTTCACAGCCACCCCAAATCATTAAAATGCGTTAAATATAGTGTGTGTCAAATTGGTGGTAGTAAAAAACCTATTACTTGATGTACTAATTCCGCAATGCATAGTAATGCATACATAGCCTTCCGCCATTATATTTCATAATGAAGATTCGTAAACATCGTCATACCACTAGATATAACACGTTTGCACCCTCAAGGATCTTGGAAGGAGGTTAATGCAGATAATTATGTACATCTATTATGTTTGATCGGACCCTGATTGGACAAAATTAGCATTGCTCGGCGTTGAATGGGTCGAATAGATTTGACGGGTGTATAATTAGTGGCCACGGGTCGGGAGCGTTATTTGCATCGGGAAAGTGTATGGGCAGTTTGCTTTGTTCTTCCCTGAATAAGCAAAACGTATCATCGGCTGTCTAACGAAAACGGAGGAAAATCTAACAGAATCTAACATTTTTGTGTACTATGTAGACTTCTGGGTGAGGATTTTCCGACTGTGAAGTTGTGGGGTTTCATATTGAGAGTCGAAGGACGTTCTGTGGTGCATTCATCCATTTTACTCTAAGCTACCACCAAAGCATACACTAATTTGAGAAGCAATGCACCAACGTTAGATATATGGCCTAAGGGAAACCAAAATCATCATTGTTAAGGGAACGGTCTAGGACGCAAACATCTTGGACACGTTGCCAATTGAGGAAGGACAGTTTACCATCCTTTTCTTAAGGCCAAACCAGCAAGAGACCAACAATGCTCATTGATATGTAAATTTACACAGCATGCAGGTATTGTACCACGGTCTATTCAAGTTGACCACTGAACAGACACTTGAACATACACCTCTCCAGAGGACGAACAGAACACACTGTTCGGTTCGTCGAGATAAGACCAACGGTTCTTCCCCAGGGCCACAATCTCTCACAGAAGAGACCACGTGTATCACCGCAAACCTATCCTTCTTTTAGTACTTCCGCCATGCATAGCTTCAAGTCTTATTTAGACAATTTACATGAATACATTATCATTATCTAAAGGCTGCTGAAATCGCGGAGCCGGACACCAAAATATTGGAGTTTTCGAAAACGGTGCGTTCGCCTATGCCCTTGGATCAGAAGACTATTTAAGTTTATGCAACCATGCTACATCTCCATTCTTTATGTACCGAATCTTTTTACAGGCACCTATTATGATGAAGGGCCGACGATGTTTCATGTTACTCGCTGCATTCTGTCTGGCGTTGGTAGCTCTATATCTTGCAGTTGTATCTTCACGTGGTAAGAAAATCTACCAAATACTTCTAGGGAATTACCAAATAACCACAAGAGAAATTGTCTGTATCAATTTTATTGAAAGGTTAACACAGGAAATTGGACTGGAGTGGGATTCGAACTGGCGACCTCCTGAACACCCTACAGGCACTCTACCAACTGAGCAGCCCTATACGTTGGTGGTGGCCCTAATAGACAATTTCACTTGTGGTTCCCTTGTTTACCTTGTGGTTATTTGATGATTGAATTAATTTTATTGTACGTTTTTGAAAAATTGACTAGAGCAGGATTCGAACCCACGATTGACCAAAAGAATAACGCAATGGTGATCTGCCAACTGAGCTATCTAGCCCTATGACGTTGGTGGTGATTCTCAAATATAGTCGATTATCTTTGCTCGTTTTTTCCTCCTTATAACAGGTGATGCTTACTACCTTCTCGATACACCCATTCTTCAGAAGAATGAAGTTCGGCAAGAGTCTTTGCCTGAAAGTTGCCAGCCTACAGAAGGTTCAGCAGCAAAACAAATGAAGGTGAATCAAATTTTGACAACTCAGATGTTTGGACAGTATTTACCTCGCCAAAACGAACAAAATTGCCTTTTTTAAATCTATAGAGCCGTAATCTATATAATTGGCTTTTTGCTCTTCGGGTTAACACCTTGGCACAAAAGAATTGATTAAACAAACACGAGCCTTTTGAAGTACTTGTTCACAATATTTAAGCAGATTATACGGTCAGCATTTTCGGTAACATGCTGCCCAGTTCGGGCAACTCACCTGGGCAACACGATTTTGTTTCATGTGTACACTAGCAACATTTTGGCAAACATGTTATCGAGATGTTGCTGCGACATGAATACCTAACTCGTTTTGCTCTGTGTACACTGACAACATTTCCAGCAACAAGGTACCGGCTGAGCAACATGTTACCCAGATTGTTACCGAAAATTATGACAGTGTACACTCTGCTTTAATGTTGTTTAATCAATTTATCGTGGTTTAATTTATCTCCTAGGTTAACAGAGACGGGGAACAGACTAAAGATGACAACGGAAATCGTCGCTGGATGGAGCGTCAAGCCATGATGCAGTTTCAGAGAAAGGTGGCGCTCAAGAACACCTGTCAGAAATATGAAGCATTTATTCGCGACATACGACCAAATAAATACGGCCGGCTGTTTTTATTGGAAAAGAGCAAACTGCTTTACTGTGCAATTCCCAAGGTAATTGTGACATTCGAAAGTTAACTCTGTATTAAAAGGTAATTTCATACTTTGGTTTTCCCAAGAGTTTGGTGCTAACTTAGACTAGCAAATTTGAACTTGTAACGCTGTGTGAAATGTTGACTTTAACATGTCTCAATCTATTTTCTCTGATTCTAATAACAGACGGGGACCACGAACTGGATGAGGGCGTTCATGGTCATGGAAGGGCGCGAGCAAAATGCATCCAACATCGGCGCATACGAAGCTCATTTCGAAAACGGGCTGAAAATGCTATTGCCCTCATACGTGGAGACGCACAAGACTGAGACGGACGCATACACCAAGTTCTTCCAGGTGCGTCACCCGTTCGACCGCCTACTGTCGGCCTTCCGCAACAAGATATCCGGGCATCGGCCATTCACGCGCGAAGGTCCGGAATTTGTTAGGCTTGCCCAGCATATTGTTCAGACTTACCGCGAGGGGGCGCCGTCTTCTGATTTGGAGCTGGGCAACCTGCACGTCACGTGGGAGGAGTGGATCCAATATCTCACCAACCCTTTGGAGGAGCCAGGCTTTGACTCCCACTGGATGCAAGAGCACAGGCTCTGCTCACCTTGCAGCATCCAGTACGATTTCATTGCTCATATTGAGACTGCTACAGATGATTCCAAGTACATGCTTACTCGGCTGGGTAAGGATAGTGTAGCCTACCCAGACACTTACTCCGAATTCAGCGATGACAAGCGAAGTGACAGCATGCGTGCCGAGTATTTTGGGAATTTGAGCAGGGAGGTTATTCAGAAACTCTACGACATCTACAAATTGGATTTCGAGTTGTTTGGTTACGAAAAGCCGTCCATATTGAATTAATGACATAGCACACAATCCCTAGGACTCTTCGATGACTACGAGCAACTTGCACAAGAAGAAAACCAAGCGTGGAAATGGGAGAAACCCCAACTTACTTAACTCTTAGCAAACAGAGTAATACCTCGCGCTTGTAGTGAAGACTGATTAGAAGGTTAGAGAAGAGATAAGCATCACAATACTGACAATAGGTCGTTATATTCACGGCGCAACATCCATCTTGTTACCTTCCTTGTACAGTATATCCTTCGGAAAAGATAACACCAATTCTAAAATGAAAATGGGTACCAGACTATTTTGAATCGAAGGCCCTATTCTAAACCTCGGCTCAGGCTCCGGCTCCGGCGCTGTCATCTATTGCTGAAAAATACAAGTTGTAGCTTTTCCTTGAAGCCAAATCTCTGTTGTCTAGTTCAGAATAGAGCATCTACTTCCAAACCGTAGCCAAAAGCCTCTCATATTTTGATACCCAATATTTTTAATGGATTCACGAAATGGAGTCGGAGCCTGAGCCGGAGCCGAGGTTTGGAAAAGGTCCCAAGCCTCGGTTTGATTGCACTGCTTCGAATGTAGTATGGATGCACCGTGAATAAGTGTAAAATATGATGGGATCATAATGTTTCTTATTTATTGATGACTATGTTGATATATTGATGCTTAATATTGATGCTGAGTAACTTGAACGACGTTGACAATTCTTCTTGTGTTTATATTGTGTGTTAATTAAGGGACTTCCTGAAAGTGTTTGATTATGTAGTCGTGTTGCATGTCGTATCGATATGCCACCCACTACAATATCCAGCAAACTCCAATGCAGGCGAATCCAAATAGTGCGCCACACGAAATTTGTCGACCGCTCCGAACAGGTGTCTGGAAAGGGTCAACCATAGATATATACAAGTATTATTATATCTATGGGGCCGACAGTTTCCTAGTCTGGTTCCCGGACCCAAAAAGCTCCCGACTATTGTCTGTCAATATGTAAGATTTTTAATAAGAGTCGTCAGGGAATCTTTGGGCAGGGAACCAGACTAACAGTTTCCTTGCACTGTGATTGGCCAACGCCTTGTAATTGACTCTTGGTGGCGCATAGACTGGTTCCCGTTCCCTACAGTAGTCTCCTGACGTCTATCGTCACTCAAATCCTATATATTTTATGTATTGGGACGGGAACCAGTCTAGGTGGCGCACTATTAAGAAATCGCTCGTCTTACTTAAAATATTTTCACTCATTCTGGTTCCCGCCTTTAGCCTACTGAAAATTCCATCCAACGGCCTAAGCTACTCGGCCATCTATTTCTATTTCATCGTAATCTTTATATGGCATTGCCCTAATTATAAATACTGTTTTCCTTGTTACAAACGTGTGGTTTTAATCAAAATTGTTATTATGTGTACTTACAATTGTTTTATACATGTATTTGGATTACGCAAGTTTGAACGACCATGCTTATTCTGGCGACGTTCTTTGCTTGAAGAGGAAAATAAAGGACTTCGAGAAGTTTCAAACCAATCAGACCAAGCACTCCGTAACTTATGTTGACAATTCAAAGCTCCGTGAAAGATCTTGTTATGCCAACAAGCCTAGTGCCGACTGGCATTCTAAAAACGTGCAATTTTTCAAACCAATATACAATGGGAGACTTTTGAGAATCGGTCTTCATGTTAACAGCGCACGCGCACGCAATTTTGAGCGTGCGCTGTTGACATAAAGACCGATTATCAAAAGTCTTTGATTGGGCACTTCTAATATAAAGAGCGTGCCGTGAGGACGAAGACAAACTGGTAAAATCTGAAAATGCGGGGAACAGGTCAACTCGCCCCTAGCCGACAAATATCTGCGCATATTTTGTGATGTCCGATGTTTGCACATTAATATCTGTGCACATAATGACGTTCGATACATCGTACATCAACAATGTGGCATGATTTTTCTAAAATAATCTTTGTTTGCTTAGTTACGGTACGAAGAACTCACAATTGAAATGCAAACAAAAAGTTATTAAAATAGCGGTCAACTGCCATGACAATCATGCGCAATAATGGGGTACAGATGGTGGTTGTGGTTCGCCCACTAATGTCATATGTCATGGCGGCCAGGCAAAAAATGCGTAATGGTAATATAGTGTAACATTATGGCCCACGTTTTTCGACAATTAATGACACGTATACGTGCGCGGCCATTTTACTCCTTAGATTTATATCAGTTTTTTTTTAATGGCGTTTAAGTCTTTGTAATTACAAAACGGGCCAAAGCAATTAACATGCAATTTTAATGTACCAGCAGAAATGAACGTATAGGCAATTACATCTCGGAAATTTGAAACCGAATTAATTTGAGCAAGTTGAAAAATCTCCTGGTATAATCCACTTGAAAAGAACATGAACATTCAACTGCGGAAATTGTGCTAGCATTGCCATATTACTGGTAGTGCCAATTATACATGTACTCTTGAGTACCATACCAATTCGAGATCAATCATACAATTTTCCAAATCATTTTGTATAGATGATTCCATACCACCATCCCTGGGGCAAATTTTATGAAGCTGCTAAGCAAACAAAATTGCTTAGCACAAAACATATGTCTTGCCCAATACAAAAAACCACCATTAAAAATGCAATTTGATATTCGTGGTCAGCGAACAACAGCCACCAATCACAAGTGATTGACAAGAACCCCATTGACAACACATGGACATTTTGGTTGTTATGCTCTGTTTTTATTAAGACAGATATTTCATGCTTAGCAAATGTTTGTGCTCGTGAAATTTACCCCTGCTGTTGGCCACATCATCATTTTTGATCTTTTGTCACATGTCAATGATATACCTCTATGTAACAAGCCTATTCGGCTTCAGCTTCAGCCTGTTGTGGAGACTTGAGAAATTTTGGCATAAAGGTAGTATCATACTTTGGTAAGACGCCCAAACAGAAATGCTCACAGATTTACGTATAACTTACATGGTATTAAGATGGTGGTGGTAGAAACATACCGTTAAAATTGTTCCGCTTGAAATGGTGTATTTATTCAGAAATTAGTCAAACAACGACCGAAAATCTTTTTGATCTTTTAAAAGATCAAAAATAAAAGAGAAAAAACTTAAGAAATACTGGGGCTGTTTTTCACTGTTTTCTCAAAAAGTGGGCACCGTATGGGACCGAAATTTTCACAGATGACTGTTACTGTATCTGTCTTGGTTTTTTTGCCATGAATCTGAATTTCTTTGATAAAAACCAAAGTATGATACTACCTTAAAACGTTGAGGGTTGACTGGTAGAAAAAAACGGTTACGGAAAAAAAAAAATTCGGGGTGTTTTTTTTTCTTGGGGGAATTAGCAAAAGATGTAATCTGCTAACAAACAAACGAAAAGAATTGCGTATAATAGTACATGAGGGTTCAACTTCGAACTACCATTTACAGCGTACATGTATTAGTATTGCACCCAAAACTAAGAGTCCTGGACGAGGTTTTTTGAACTGTGAAATTGAGGGAACACAGAAATGTTCACAGATTTACATATCTTTCAATGTATGAAGAATTAAAGATGGTGCTAGTAGAAATATACGTGTATCATTAAAATATTTCTGCTTCAAATGGTGTATATATCCAGGAATTAGTAAAACAAAGATCGTCAAAGACAAAGAGTCTGTTTTTCGCTATTATCTCGTGACTCAGATGTCCGATTGAGCTCAAATTTTCACAGGTTTATTATTTCATGTAAATCTTTGATCAGACAAAGCAGGTGCTGTTCTGTGACCTTTACCAATCATGTATTATACCTTTAAGCAACTATTTTACCAAACTGAAGATTTGTTTTAAAAAATATTACTTGCACTGTGGAAGCTTTTTTCAGCCCCTTTAATTAACACTCTCATTGAAAGCTCCAAAAACATTGAAAGGACGCTGCAGTATTCGACACCCATTGATGGAATTTTCAATCATTTATTCCAAATTCATCTTTGCACACTCATTGCATAATCTGTATAACCAGCTATTGCACAATCATTATGTGGACTTGACCTTTTCACATTTTGTTTTAGAAAGTTCCAGGTGCACATAATTGTCCTGTATCTACTAAGTTAGCTGATGATGAACGCATTGCACAAACTTACACAGAGAACGACAACTGTTCTTAAACATGAATTTCATTAATAATTCTGTATTATGGTAATATAAGCCAACAATGAGAATTCGGGCTCTCTGAATTTTCTATTCTAGTTTTTATTGAATTTTTTATAAAATTGTTGTTCCTTTTTTTTGTTTAGGTTTAAAGTACAATGCAGGCTTGGTAAACATACCCAAACAGAGATGTTCACTGATTTATGCTTACAAACTCGGTAGTTTATTAGGTACAGTATTTGCAAGATTACATTCACATCCAATATGACTGTGAAATGGAAAATTCTGTGAAAACTCTAGAATTTGTTTTGTTCTAAACAGCTTGTCCAAAATGTTCTCACAAAAACCAGTCAATTAATTTTGTTGTCACCAACACACAGTACCCTGTACTACATATACATCAAACAATGAGTGGAAATAATGGCATGTGTGTACAGCAACTTTTCAAAGGTAACAATAAAAGTGCCACCGAAAAAAAAAAAAAGCAAAAAAAAGCAAAAAAAAAAATAATATAAAAAGCCAGCACCAATGTCCACAGCAGTTGTACGTTCAAAGTTGTAACATTTTAAAGAATATTGAACATTTTACATGTAAATAGTTCAACTAATCCACAGGTGCAATCACATATTGTGACACAAAATACTTATTTCATGACTTTGTGCCGCCATAAGAAGAGGCTAGCAAGACACCAATCTGGGAACAACTAAAGCAGATGGGCTTAAAGGGTCTCTGCAATGGGAATATTATGGCTTGAACATGTGCCAATGAAAAAACTGTACGTGGGGACTGTGATTTTACCCACTTCCTCACACTGATTCAGAGTAAAAATCAGGTTTTTTGGTTTGTATGCTAATTAGCATTTCCGTATTCATGAGCAAAACTGTGATGTCATTTGGGAACTGTTTTATAGGTTTTCTGACAGACTGAAAAAAAAGCACTGCAGGAACCCTTGAATACAATTGAGAAAATACACATTCACATTATGCGGACTGTTTTTAAGTGGCTTAATGCAGTGCATCTTTTTATGTGTGTGCTTTCTGTTCATGAATTGTATAGATGAACCATGAAGTGAAAACATATTGAACAATGAACATGGTACATAAAAAATTGGCCTGGCTAACATAGTAAAATAATTGACCAAAATGCAACGTGACAAAGCTTATGTGGCCAGTCATGTATGGACACACATGCATTGAGTATTGCACCAAATATGCACGTTTTAAAAGCACACTGACCAAAGAATGTAGAAATCATGAACTAAGCAATAACTTACAAATCCTACTTAATGCTTTATATACAAAGTCCTGTAAATAAACAAGTTTTACACATGTTTTAATAAATAACAAGCTGGACGCCTCACCCAGAGCCGAGAAACGTAATCCAGAATGGACGCAAGGTACAGTACAGGATTGGTAACATACCCAACCAGAAATGTTCACACAGATTTACGTATAACTTTCACAATTTATGAAGATGGTGCTGGAAGAAACCTACTGTAACAACATTTCCACCTGAAATGGTGGATTCATTCAAATATTAGTAAAAATTAGTAAAGCAAACACCGAAACCAATTTTGATCAAGTGTGAAATCAAAACCACTTTTTATGTTTTTAAAGAAAAATTGAGTTGGGTTTTCCCCATTTTTTCGTGACTCAGATGTCCCATTGAGCTCAAAATTTCACAGGTTTATTATGTTATGTACCGTATGCTGGATCAGACAAAGTGTGAGTGCTGTTCTATGACCTTTACCAATCATGTATTACACCTTGAATTTCTTTTTTTTTTTTTTTTTTCAATTTAATGTCATATTTTGTTATTTTGAAATTACTTGAAGAATCAGCCCAGGCATCGTGTCCCGGGGAGCAAGGAGGCAAGCAAGGATGTACAACGCCCCAAATACCAGGTTCAATTTGGCCGTCCGCTGGGGAAGCTTAGCCATTTCTCCCCGGCGGAAATCTTTCTCCAGATTGAAGGCCATGGGAAGCGTCAGGAACGGCAGAAAGTAGGCTGGCGAGAAATTCATTCCCAGAATGGCGAACAGAATGTACGGCACGAACATGAGAAACGCGTAGAGGATGTAGGAGCCTGTCTTACCGAGGCACATCGCTATCGTGACGATTCCGGCTTTCCGATCCGACTCCATGTCCCTTGTGTTGTTGCTGTGCAAAATGGCCTCCGTGTTCATCGCCAGGGGGACTGCGTACAAAAGCGGAAAGAGCTGCAGTGTCCCACACTGTGTGGTGTACGCAAACATGACGGACAGCGGTCCAAAGGTAAACATGATCACCAGGTCCCCTAGGGCTAAGTATTTCAGTCCAATACCACCCGTGTACAGGAAGGAGCTAGACAGCCCGCCGAAATACAAGAGTGCAATGTGCTCCAGTCGTGCCGGCGAGAAAAAGTACAATACTCCTATGGACATGCAACCCACGACGTAGAGTAACTGGCCGAACGTAACCACGTTCTCTGGCGACAGGATGCCATCCACCAAAGTCCTGTCGTCGCTCTTCTTGCTGTCGATTCCTTTCAAGTAATCGTAGTACGTGTTAACAAGATTCCCCGCTCCATGGACCGAGAGCACGGCCACCAAGGCGGCTAGGAACAGGACCAGGTTCACCCAGTTAAACCCCGGCTCCGCTTGGCACTTGAAGGCCAGTGCCGTGCCCAGGATGACTGGGTTGATGGAGGCGCTGAAAGACCATGGTCTGAGGGCGATGAGATAGCATTGGACCCGGGTCCTCAGGGTAACCTTAGCCGGTGTCTGCTGCTCTGTCTCTGTTACTGTTGTCATGCTCATGATTGAGCCATTGCTATGTTTACTTTGCTTTGAGTTCTGGTGCTCCATCGTGATGTATCTGGAAGGAAAAACAAATCAAAATGACATTTAGACTCCCCAAAAGAAACTCAAATTATTTGAAGAGTAAGTTACACAAAAAATGGCACTCAAGAGCACACATGCACTGAACTACAGACTTCCACTCCAGGGATTGTGGGTAAGTGAACGTGAAAACAGTCCCCAATCTCACCTACTTTTGTATTAGCGAGTCAGCAGTTTAGTGCAAGTGTACCATTCACTTTTTCGTTGTACGCCTGTTGAGGGTCATTTTTGGTCAGGTTTGGTAACAGTGAAGTGTTATTCTCTTCTTTTACGTGTATACTATCGGCATATCCTATTGCATAGAACCAGGAGCTTGTAAACCAATGCTGCTCTTTCGCTAGCACTGGTTCAAGTATTGGTTCAAGTTGACCAAGCATATGGCAGTAGGCCTATGGAATTCTTTACCATGTTTTCAATTACATCTCCGATCCTGCATTTGATATTTGTACACTGCGCAACAATACACAAACTTTTGCTGTAGCCTGTAATCCCTGTAGTTTGTATAGTACAGCCTACCCTTCTCCATAACGTTACATTGGCTAATCAGAGTATGAGAGCGGCAAAATAGCGCTTGCAAGAATGCCGGTGCCGGCAATTTGCAGTTTAGTTGAGGCTTGCTTAATATTACTCACCAAAGGCAAGGCTACACTTTAATTCAATTCAGTTTCATAATCACAGTCAAAACATACGGTAGTATTCAGTCTCAGACTTAAAAGCCAAAGACCGATAAAAGGACACACTCGTATTTTATATTTCGCACAAGGACTAATTATAACTCAACACGTCATTCGTGGTTTTTGATCGAAAAAAGTAGGCCTTACATCACGATTCACGGTAACCACCCTCACATGTTCATCATGCAATTCTGACATTGATTGCAAAATGTTAATACTGTTTTAACTGGTCCACGTGTTTGCATCGCGGTGACCAACCAAAGAATCTCATGGGTACCAGCGATTATTTTGCTGCGATCATTCTCAATGACCTTTGACCCAATCTTCAAAAAGTAAATAAAAACAAACAGGCCCATTTATTCATTGCTTGAATATAAAAATTATCTTTCTTCCTAGATTGATTAACATATTTTACTGTTTATCATTCAATTTGAAGAATATTCACAGTTCTTATTTTTCGAAGTTCACTTTTGGGGCAATAATTATAAACATTTTGAAAGAGGTTCGATTACAAGATGGCGACTTGCAGGGCGAAACTTTTTCGGAATTCGTGTTTTGTTTTCCACTTGTTTTCTGATGATCAATAGCTGATCTGCGCATTTTGAGGTACACATTTGACACAAGTTGTATTCTTCTTGTAGTGTATGGTTGAATTGATGAAAATAACACCTGGAAATCTGAACAGTTAGATGCCCTAACCCCAACGTTAGGCGTAGCCCGTACTCCCGCTGAGTCCCGTACTAGTAACTGTGCCGCATTTACACTCCCGTAGGCGTCAGGCCTACTCCGCCCCCCCCCCCCCCCGTAGGCGTAGCCATGGCATGGTAGCTTGTCTTTAAATTGACAGTCGTAGTCGTATAACTTACACAAGTTACAGGGTATAAAGACGGTAATGGTAGAAACATACAGAAAAATGTTTCTGCCTGAAATGTTGTAGGCTAGCCTAGGCCTATTATTAGTACTAGTAGGCCTAGACCCAGTAACTGGGGCGCTAGAACTCCCTTTTGACTTTTGGGGTTGACGGTCGGTCTAGCGCCCCAGTTACTGGGTCTATAGTAGGCCCTAATTATACTACAAAAGTACTAGTATTTATGATTTATCCAGAAAAAAAAGAAAAACCAAACATTATAACATTTTTGATCTCGGAAGTTGGAGTTGGAAAGATCATGTGATCGGTTTTCCACATTTAGTTTTCCCCTCTAACTAACTGTTATTTCCAATGTTCAATTGAGCTGAAAATTTTACAGGTTTGTTTTTATTCCATAACAAATCGAATTAGGAGCAGCCTACATTTGCTCTGTCACCTTAAACAATTTATACGTGCCCTTTAAAACAGTATTTTTCTTTTCTTTTTATTTTACTGAAGAGAGCTCTGTGTAAACAACACTTTTCAAGATGATCGACCAGTTTGTCAGCGGTCTGAAGAGTCGCAGCGAGGAGAAACGGACCAAGACAGCCAAGAACCTGCAGCATTATGTGACCACCGAGCTGCGGGAGGTGTCGCAGGACGAGCGAACATCCTTCATGGACGAGCTGAATCACCATATCTTTGAGTTGGTGTCCAGTCAGGACGTGAACGAGAAGAAGGGAGGCATCATGGCAATAGGTAACTTACGGTCGGGGCAAGCCGGTTTCAATCCTTGGCTCTGGCGTCTGCTTTCCTCTCTGTAAATCCAATGAATATATCTTCTGCTGTAAGCAAAGCTAAAAGGAGTCTGTATTTGATTACTAAAAAAAGGAGGTTGAATTTCGTAAGTTGCATTTGTTTTAAAGTAATAGGTTTGCGGTATTTAAATAACCATGTGACATATCTTTTGTGAGTATGGGGTGGCTCTGAAAAGAGCCGGTTAACTCGATGTTCTGGCCAGTATGCTTTTGCATTCTCTTGAAGATGGCCTGAGCATTACTGGCCGAAACGTTGATTTAACCAGCTCTTTTCAGAGCCACCCCATACACTGTAATCACATGGTGTTACTGCAGACCCATTACTTTATGTACTTCCACCATGCATAGCGTCAAATATTTGTTTTGTTTGTAGTGAGCCTGATCAGTATCGATAGTGACAATGCCACTCGCATCACCCGCTTTGCCAACTACCTGCGCACCCTACTCCCGTCCAGTGATGTTAACGTCATGGAGATGGCTGCCAAGGCCATCGGAAGGTTGGCCATGGCGGGTGGCACCTTCACGCCAGAGTATGTGGAGTTTGAAGTCCGACGGGCTTTGGAGTGGCTTGGAGGCGATAGAAATGAGGGCCGGAGACATGCTGCTGTGAGTATATTTCAAAAACTTTCACTGCGTCTGCTCCAAGTGTTGTAGTCGTGACCATCGCGAGACCATCACAAGACCATTGCAAGACCATCCCGTCACAATCCGTGACGATCTTGTGACGGTCTTGTAACGGTCTTGTGACGGTCTTGTGATGGTCGTGTGACAGTCTTGTGACGGTCTTGTAACAGTCTTGTGACGGTCTTGTGATGGTCTTCTCGATGCTGAGACCAGGAAAATACCAAGACTACGGAAGACGAGACTGAGACCGAGACCAGAAAAATTGGTCTCGAGACCGAGACCAAGACCAAGACTGGTCTCGAGACCTGACTAGTAGGGACATTCACTAGTGCAGATGTCATACCACTAGATCACCAAGTTAGCTGGAATCAGCAGGTTCATTCAAATCCTATATCACAGCGGGTAATGCATTTAATAATCGTCATTAAAAATATGATAACAGAGGCTCTTTTGTGATGCTTAATGATGCAGGTGCTCGTGCTGAGGGAACTGGCCGAGAATACACCGACCTTCTTCTTTCAGCAAGTCCAGGGTTTCTTCGATCACATCTTCAATGCTATCAGAGACCCAAAGGTAAAAGCACCAACTCTAAGTTGCTGGTTTTTTAAAGAAAATTATATGGGGGTTTACGTAACGGAGGCTTGGGCTCAGGGTCCGGCTTGGGCTCAGGGTCCGGCTCGGGCTCCTGCTCCTGCTCCATTTTTTGAGTTGTCAGTTGTTACTGTGAAGTTCAAGCCCTTATTACTAGTCATACACCTTTTAAAGCCTCATTTGTGCAATCTTTTTTTGCAGCAACCAATCCGTGAGGCAGCCGTAGCTGCTCTAAGAGCTTGCCTAGAGCTAACATCCCAGCGAGAGACCAAAGAAATGCAGAAGCCGCAGTGGTATAAGGTACAAGCCCCAAAATGTGTAATCCTCAAAGAGAATGAAACTTGACCAGACCAAGAGGCTATTCTGTTTGGGAATGTCTTGTCCAGCATCCTCCCAAGAGCTGCTTTAGTTCCTCCTTGGAATATCTAATGTTCTGCGCCCGATTTTACAGAATCTATTACGGCCTATGTTTGTGTTTACGGACACTGCTACATATAAAATTTACTTCATGGAATTCGTATGCAAGACTTTTGGTTAGAGAAGAATTTATATGCTAACCTTGATTTCTTTCTGCTAACACACCTTGATTTCTGTTACCAAACAGAAAACTCTCCCAGGAAATACGGTAACCATAAGCAAAGAAGTCCTGCTACCTTAAGCAAGGAATTTTTGCTTATGGTAAACGGATTCCATGAAATTGGACCCTGTAGACCCATGATTTTAATCAGTCTCTAGCACATACATGAATATTGCATACATCTGAATAGGCTCTATTATGATTACAGTAACTCAATTAAAGATTCAAATCCAAACCTTTATTTAATCAACCCCCAGCAAACATACGAAGAAGCCCAGAAAGGCTTTGAGGACGTAACGACCAAAGAGAAGGGGCTGAATCGCGACGACCGCGTCCACGGTTCCCTTCTCATTATCAACGAGCTCATAAGAAACAGCAGCATGGAAGGAGAGGTGAGTGAAAGCGCCCTCGCGGTTTTGCGTATTTGCGTATTAAAAAATAAGTTTTGGGTAATGGGTGATTCACATGAAAAACCCCAATTCTATAAAAAACTACTAAGCATAGAAAACTTGCTAACCACAAAAAAGACTTGCCAGTCAAAAACAGCTTACTGCCTTTCTTCCATGGGAATTTTATGCCATTAAACAAACTCTTTGTACCCTTCACAATAAGCCATTTGCTTACTAAGTTATTAAGTTAAATCTTCATGTTCTTTCTTTAACCTGTAGAAGTAAGGTATTCAGCTAGACAATGCTTTTTGGATTGTTAATAATGAATACACGTATGCTTTTTCTCAAATCATATTTTGACTGCGTTTGCTGCCATGGTTTGCCTTCAGCGTGCCTAATACTTGTGTTTGACATTGTCGTGAGTGGTATGGCTGTGGAATATAAAATTCTCACAGCTTCACTCCGATTGGTGAGCATGGGTCACATGACTGTGATATACATGTACGTCCATTGATTGAACAAAATGTGTTTGTGTCCTCGACAGTGAAGTATTATTTGTATGAAACGCAACCAACTGATTGGTTGATTTTCACTGACATTCAAAACCCTTTGCCGTACATGTATTGTATGCATGCATGTGTTATAAACATGTGTGAAGAGAAGTTCAGAACTAACTGCGTTTCTGCCAGGCATGCATTAAGTGTGTATAGATATGTATATTACCTCCTCACCCCCCCCCCCCCTTCCATCATACTGGGAAGTTGATTTATAGGATTACAGTTGCCGAGGTAAGAGGTCCCTAGTGCAAACAGAGATTAAAATAACAACATAAACTAAAACAATCGATCGAATATTCATCATTGTGTTATTTGAATGTAATGACTTAAGTAAGTATTATATCATTTACATAAATTGTACCTGCCTAACGCGGAGTAGGTTGTATACGTGTACTGTGGCATTCTGTCAATTATGATATTATGATTGAGACAGATGCGTGTGAAAATGAAAGTGAAATGCTTGGTTGTACCTGTTCACTGATTTTCAAATACGCGCTTCATGGCTTCAAATGAACTTACCCTGTTGGTTTTATATGTAAATGGAATGACAGGTATTATGCACTGTGAAAAGTCATTTCTAGGCCTACATGTATGTAAGTACAGTATGAAAGTTGCCGTGTGTATTAATACTGTAGGAGTGTAGGTCTAGGTAATAGACACTCAAAATATGTTTGGTGATGTTATAGACCGATCCGACAGCACGATGTACTATCCGCCATTACTGCAGTGTCCCTTCCTGCCTTTTCTCCGGCAACAAAAGAATTTATCCTCCGCCGCACTCTATTGCAGGGTGTATGTCCCATGATACGTGGCAATTTGTCAGACCTTAATTAAATAATGTGTCGTGATTGGTCAATTTGTCAAGGGGCGTGGCCTACTGGATTGGTGTATTGAAAAAAATAGGATATTCGACTGGTTTAATAGTGACAAGACATAGGCCTTATATTATGTTATTGTATGATATAAGCCCTACTTTTCCAGATAAAGTAATTAGCTGGATAAACATGAACGACACTGTATAAGGCCCTTTTTTCCCTCCAGTGACGCAGATAATTTCAAGCGTGTTTATTTCACATTTAAATGTATTTGAATTCACAGCGCCTACGACAGGAAATGGAGGATGTATCGCAGGAACAAACTCAACATGAGCACAGCTACAAGGTATAACGACGGCTCCTCAAGCGCAAGTTTTTTTTTTCTTCAGTTTCTTGACAGGAACGTTCTTTTCTGTTCTGGGCACCATGTAGTTTTTAGCTGGAAAACTTTTCGTAGATGTTCTTAGGTATTACACTGGGAATGGAAATCTTCAGATGTTACATTGTTGTAAGTGTCTGCAAAGGGTATTATCCTCGGAGAAAGCTGGTTGGCTGGCCGGTATTTGGTCTGTTTGGTCATTTGGGCGGTCAGTATTGATGGTCAATTGGTCATTGTGTTGTTGGTTTGTCAGCTTGACTTTTGGCCTCTTGCGCAGCACATGCATGCAAGTTGGTTGAGTTACCAGAGCCCAATTTCATGGAATCTGTTACGACCTATTTTTGTGATTACGGGCACTGCTACGCGTGAAATCTATTTCATGCAATCCATAAGCAAGACTTTCGGCGCTAAATCAGTCAGCGAAGAATTTTTAGGGTAACCTTGTTTTTTTGTTCAGGTAATGCGCTGTCATATGCATTCTGCAGAATGTCCTTGCTTAGAGTAGCAAGACAGACAACTCTTCTGTGCACACGCTAACCGTAAGCAAAAAAAGTCGGCTTTTGTAAGCGAAGAGTTTTTACTTACGGTAACAAATTCCATGAAATTGGGACCAGTAGTCAAGTGGTGGTTTGTGTGGCCGATAGGTTGGCTGATTGGTCGACTGATTAGTTGGCTACCCGTTTGATCAGCTAATTAATCGGCTGATTGGTCAGCTGAATGTCAGCTGATTGGTTGACCAATCAAATTAGTTGGCTGATTGGCTGGCTGGCTCCTGCAAACCAGCCAATTGGCTGCCTCCATGCTGGCTGCCATGTCAACCAATCATCTGATTGGCTATTTGGTTGGTCCCTCGTGCCTGGTTAAATCCATGACGATATCTCCTTGCACATTGTGAGTCGTCAAGTAAAATCACAGACCACGAGACGAAAAATACATCACAAAGCCAAAAATTCCAGCATGCCTCCCCCAACTGAGCATGACCACAGTTAATATTTAGCATCTGCTGCATATTACATGCATGTGTGATTAACAGTTTTGTTTCAGAAATAACAAATAATGCATGTTATTAAATTCTCAGAATTAGATCTATCTTTCGCTCTCTTTGCCTTGATGCATTTTCTTCTTTCAAAATAGAAAGTTCTTTATGTCTTTCCGATTTGATTTTGCCTGATAAATTTGACTTGAAGTCTGTCAGCACACAATTAATCCTTTTATCACTAACTCATACCACAGTCGTGGAAGCAAATTATATATAGATTCACCCTTTTTACTCTGGGCCTGCGTAGTGTTGCGCGTCGTGCACACTGAAATAAGGCTGCGTACTCAAGCTGGGGCTACACCAGGGCCTACGTAAATGTGCGTAGTCATGGTAGTGCGATGGCGTATGGTTGCCTACCCTGTGTAAAGGCACTGCGTACCAACCGCCTAATATAATGGGCATACCTACGCGTAGGATTGCGTATAACAGACGTAGGGTAGCGTACTTTTGCGTAGGCATGGTGTACAGTAGTGTAGTGTTGCGTGACTTGCGTAACAACTGTGTACGTACAGTGCTCTGTGCCGAGAGTATGCGAAAAATTTAAACATGTTAAATTTTGTGCGTACATCTCGTGTAGTCCTTCTGCGTCCTTGGCTTATTGTTACGTCAGCCAGCATAGACTAGTGTAGGAACAGTGCATGTAGGGCAGCGTAGTTGCTATGCTATGCAACGCTACGCAACTTTACGCAAGGCCCAGTGTGAAAGGGGCTTAAGGCTCTTATCACAATACGTTATGCATGCAGTTGAATAATAAGACAACTCAGCTACAAGATTTCAGTATAGGTGCGTTTAATGTTTGTTTTATGCTTTTGTTGTAAGTTTACTTTTTTGGTCGCGCGGGAACTTTAAGATAAGTTTTTAGATCAATCTTGATGTGCATGTACAGAATCTGCATGGTGCATTGGATACATTGCTTGTTGTAGCTTAGGTGGAGGGGACATGTCGTAAACTTTTTAGACTTTCACCGTTCCTAAGGTCAACCTTAACCGCCCTAAGCTGGTTCCATTCCTTTGCATGGTCTTGTTGAATTTTCATTGAAGTATGAAGTTACCTTTTAACTTCTAAAGCTTTGTTCTTCCAAAATGCAACAAAACCATGTGAGGTACTTTAGGGGAAATTAAGGAAAGCTTGAATATTTTCTGTTTGCCGCTCGCTTGATGAATGTTCTCCTCTGAATTCACAGCCTTCATCCCCCGAGCATTGGTACCGGCGAAATCGTAGTCGCTTCTTGCGATTACCCAAGGTAGTACGAGCTTCCACGGCTGCAAGATTTTACTTTCTCCTTCTTTATTTTCGCTGCTTTTCATTACAGCGTCATCCTGCTTTCTTTGCGTCAGATCAAGAACGAAACACGTCGTTTACTCTTTGCGTTTCCGCCTTCACTGGCATTATCGCAGATATTGCATAACATCATGCACATTTAGAAAATTTCATTCTCATAAGGCAAAGCTAGACTCATTGCATATTTCATTCTTAATCATTTCAGTAGAGAATACTGAAATCTGAAATAACTGGGAGGCCATCAAGGCCAACATCAATGAATGCCGCAAACTCCACGAATTCCAGGCCTCATCATGCATTCGTGTTTGAAATTAAACAAAACATTGACGCTTTTTCTCACATAGGCCGTTCCAATAGCTCATGGCATTGTTTTCGGCAATGTCCAAGTTGTTAAAGGCTCGAAAACTTAGGGAAAAAAACACATTGGTATTAAAACATCTATAAGTAAAATTATTGTTTGGAGTTAGGAGGGCCTGATGCGTTTCGATCCTGGCAGGATCTTTATTGAAGACTCAACAGAGCTCTTATTACTTGTATTAAAATTATTGTTTGTTAAAGAAAAAAAAACCTAAGGGTTTGTTAAATTTTGGTCTGGAAGCTCTCTGGTTGGTTCAAAGTTAGGAGGGCCTGACGATTTGATCCTAGCAGGATCTTCCTCAAAGGGTAAAAATTCATTTGAGATAGAGCCTGCTAGGGTTGAAATATCAGGCCCTCATAACAGGCCCTTCCGGTGATTTTATATGTCACTACATTGTACTTGTGAATTAAGGGAAGTTCGGTTTCATCGTTATACGACACAACCTCTAAACACAAGAGAGGTGGACACAATAGCGCTCCGCACTTGCGCTAAAAATAGCACCGGACCTCAGACAAACATTGCAACCATGCACACTTGCGTGGGTGTGCGCGTGCATGTACACTACGTGTGTGATCAATGTTTGTCTGACATCCTGGGATTTTGTGACGTAAATAGTGCGGAGCGCTAGCCTATTGTAGTATGAACATAATGGGAGACTTTGGAGAACTGGTCTTCAAGTCAGCAGCGCACACGCACGCAATAGTGAGCATGCGCGTGCGCTGTTAACTTAAAGACCGGTTCTCCAAATTCTCCCATTGGGTTTGGGATGAAGTGTTTACCTCCCGCTGTGACCACAAAGGGTAGACCTTTTTCGGTTTCCGGAGTATTTCATCTGAACATAGCCTATAGTGCCTGAATTTATTTTTATTGGGAATTAAATTTGAATGCCAACAGGTCAAGATAACCTTTCTGCATTAGAGAGTTTGCTAAACACAGATTCCATTTCACATCCATTTTTAGCGACTACTGGTAAAACAAAATAATTGCCTTGATTTCAGCAGCTGCTTCTTCCATGGTTTTTATTTCTCTATTGATTTTCTAATCATTAATTTTCTTTTCTACAGCATAGGTAAGTCGACCCCTTGTCAAAGTGTTCATCATATTTGCAACTTTACCATTCTCTGTAACTTTGACATGTAGCATTGTTGAAATGCACTTCTAATGATATCATTAACTGCTATTTTTCGTTTTGTTTTATACATTTGCTTTTAACATTTCAGCTTTCATGACGTGTTCTTATTAACTGCTTGTCTTGTTGAAAGTTTGTTATGAATCAGTTTTTAAATTTGAAGTTGCGTGATTTTATATTGTTTTTTTAGATTTAAAGTGTCTAATGTTTAAGGCTGATTTCTAATGACTTTCGAATTGAAGGTGACAATGTTAAGTCCTTGCAAACATTGTTTAATGAAAATATTGGGGAGTATTGTTAATGCATGTCAGGATGCAAGCAAGGTAAATAGTGCCCAGGGCCCTTTTCCAAACCTCAGCTCTGGCTCCAGGTCCTGCTCCGGCTCCAGCTCCGGCTCCAGCTCCGGCTCCGGCTCTGGCTCCAGCTCCGGCTCTGGCTCTGGCTCTGGTACCCGGCTCTGGCTCCGGCTCCATTTAGTGAATCCATTCTATAATCATGGGTATTTAAATAGAGGCTTTTGGCTGCAGGTTGGAAGTAGATACTATATTTTGAACAAGAAAACAGAGATTCAGCTTCAATGAAAAGCCACAGCCTATATTTTCAGCATATGGATGACAGCGCCGGAGCTGGAGCCTGAGCCGGAGCCGAGGTTTGGAAAAGGGCCCTGGTCTACCTTTCGTTGCATTTCTAATGAAAACAGTAAATTGACAGACCTCTTGAGGAAATCTGACTTTCAATTTGAATTTGCTTTCCTGAATCACCAGCAGCATCCATGTTGCTCACTGCCAGAGCTGTAGACTAGTTTCCATGCTCGGTATATCCATCATACATAGCTCCATAGTTTAGGTACCAGACTGTTCATACCAAGATGAGAAGACTGCCCTCAAGAGATTTAAAAAATGCTGGACTTTGATTGGCTGTCTCTTGAGTGAGTCTGACTGCTGATTGGTCAATATTCGTCTTGCCATTAAACAGTGCACACTGCTTGATGAGAATTCTATACAAATTCAGAATTAAAAACCATTTTGCCTTGACTGAAAATTGTTGGTTTCTCTTTTGGGGCAACTCTTCTAGGAATTTCACGGTTCCAGCTCCAAGTCCCGATTCCATATTTTGTCGGCGGGCATCATCCAGAGTTTTCAGCAGTCTCACCGGTCATCGGCCACTAGCGTCATCTCGTCTCTCGTCTCGCCGAATCTGCAGCAGAAGCCACGCTTTGTTGAGAGCCGCTACTGCCGGGATCTTATGGAGTCCAAGTTTAACGAGGTACGCAGACTTTATCTTAAAAGCTGGCCAGCCTGGGGCCAATTTCATAGATCTGCTTAAGTACCAAAATCTGCTCAAAAGCACTATCACACTTTGGTAGCATACCAAAACAGAAATATTCACAGATTTACGTATAACTTTCAGGGTATGAAGATGGTGGTGGTAGAAACATACCGTTCAAATTTCTCTGCCTGCAAATGTTTAAAGGTCGGGAAAGAAGGGCCAATTACTTTTAAGTTATCAAGTTCAAGGTTTAGTATTGTAAACTGGGATTTGAAGTTTTGCAAGGTGGAGAGACTAGAATTGGGTAAGACTTGCGGAGGCACCATGTATAACATTCTTCTTGAAAGGTGTGTGGTCAGGACCGGCGGGAGAGAATATCTCAACGTTTCGACCAGTGTGCTCTAGTTGTCCTCTCTCTTTTCTGAGGATGGCCAGAGCACAATGGCCGAAATTTTAAGATCATTACTCTCACCGGTCCTTCTCAGGACCACACACCTTCTGAAAAGAGTATACATGGTGTCTCCGCAAGTCCCCCTTAGTTCTATTATAAACTGACTCTCTTGTGCGTCCATAGGTATGTCAGCAAGTGTTGAAGTACAGGAACAGCCGTAGTCCTCTCATACAGCAGACGCTCTTGACTCTGATTCCGAGGCTAGCAGCCTTCCAGCCATCTCAATTTGTCAGCCTGTAAGTACCACACATACGATAAGTAGGATTTGAATCTTTGCATGGTGGAAGTAACGTAAGAAAGGTTTGCGGAGACACAATGTCACTCTTTTATAGATGTGTGGTTCTGAAAAGAACAGGTGAGAAGTTCAATCTCAACGTTCCGGACAGTGTACTCAGGCCGTCCTCAGGAGAAGATGATAGTTGATAAAATATTCTAATGTGGACTTACGGCATGTTTGTTTCAGGCACATGATCATTGATCTTGCAGATCCACGTCCCATGCAGGGTACGCTAAAAACAGGATCCGGATCAGCAGGATCACTGATCGCGTGACTGAAACAAACGGGCCCAAAGTGCACATGTACATCACTATTACTTTTATTAAAAGTAGAGAAATGTAATGATTTTGTGAACTGCTTCTTATTTTTTCCATCAGTTACTTGGATGACTCTGTCCAACATCTTCTGAGTAGTCTGAGGAAGGTAAGACTACCCATAGGAGAGGTTCATACAGGGTGATATTTTGAAGGAATTAGAAATTTAGAGCTTAGGCACCGTAACTTTTTATGGGGCTTGATGGCCCAAACTCGATCCAAGGGTTTGGGATTCTGCACAGCAAATTATTTTGAGGGACACAGAACTGTAGGGTCCAGACATAGTAACTTATTAAATTTGGGCTTGATGGCCTGTTTTATTCACTTGAATTTTACAAATGATTTCGCACAGTGTGATTCTGATATTCTGAAGGATCATTCTAGATGAAAGTCAGTTTTACAAAAGTTGATGAGGTTTATATTTCCTCCGCTCCACTTCGTGTAGGAACGAGAACGATCGAGCGCCTTCCTGGCTGTGGGCCTCCTTTCCGTTGCCGTCAAGCATGAGATCATGCCTCATCTGCCTAACATCCTGGCCATTGTCAAGTCCTCGTTGCCGCACAAGGACTACCACAGCAAGTAAGTTTGCCCGAAGATGCTAAACAAGAAGGACCCTTTTGGGGAAGCTTGCGGTAACACCATGTATGTCTCACTTTGTGTATGTATATGACTCTGTGATTTTAGACAGTATGTCTGAAACGTCTGTTCAGAACCATGGATATCAAGAGAGATTCATGGTTTCACCACAAACTTCCCAAAAAAGGAATCTTCTTTTTTGTAAACCTGCAAATGATTACTTCTGAATTGACCATAAAATTATTAGTCACTCGCTAAAGAAATTATTTGGTGAGCCCCAGCACTAGTTGGAAATCAATTTTGTGTCTCATGTTTTTAAATTCTGTGAGTGGCATTTCTTTTGGATTGTCTTGACAGGAAGCACAAGACCCCTCCAGTGGATCCATCCGTCTTCACTTGCATCAGTATGTTGGCGAGGGCTGTTGGTAATAATATCTACTCTGATGTCAAGGACATTCTGGAGCCAATGTTGGCGGTTGGCCTCAGGTACAATAAACCTTTCAGCTTGTTACTTTCTCAACGATAGCCGTGACAGAATCTTGCCAAAATCCATCTCAAGCATTGTAGGAGCTAAATGAACTTAAGACAGTAGAGCATAGCCGCAAGAAAGTTAGAAATGGGTAAGGCTTACGGATACACCATGTTTAACGCTCTTCTTGGAAGGTGTGTGGTCCTGAGAAGGACCGATGAGAGTGAGTCTCTGATGTTTCGACCTGTGTGCTTTGGCTGTCCTCAGGGGAGAGAGTGCTGGACTATGTAGACGAGCTGTATCAAGAAAGTTCTTCAAGATTTGGGGCATGGTGACCCAACTTATCCAATGTACTCTGGAGAGTGTCTAGACTTTGGGCTTTTTCCCAAACCAGAATTGCCGATGTCCAAGATATTCTTGTTACCACAAGGTTTCCAGTGATCTCCATCTTATTCACCATATTTCTAGCCAGATGTCGAAAGACTTTTCAAGACCTTCCTTCCCCATCCCTCTGGAGTGGCCACCCCTCTGGGTCTGGTGACCCATAAGCTTCAGTGATCTCCTCGAGGAAATAACAAAATGCAGTCAGTTTTTAATTGGTCTATCCTCATGCCTTACTTGTTGCTTTTCGTTCTGCAGTCCGGCGCTAACAGCCTCGCTACATGACCTGGCCCAGCAGATCCCCCGCCTCAAGAAGGACATCCAAGACGGCCTCCTTAAGATGCTGTCCCTGGTCCTGATGAACAAACCCCTGAAGCATCCAGGCACACCCAAAGGCTTGATGTCACCTGTCTCCCCAGCTGGTAAGCATGGTTTCCCAGTTGAAAGCCTCCTGCCTCCCCTTCTGTCCAAATGGTAGAGACCCTCTTTCTCTTTGGAGGACCCCGCGGTAGTTCTTGATTCAATCATCAAATAACCACAAGGGAAACTAACTGGATTCATTTTAAAGATACGGTACTGGATTGGTAACATACCCAAACAGAAATGTTCACAGATATACGTATAACTTTCAGGATATAAAGATTGTGCTGGTAGAAACATACCATAATATTCTGGCTGAAATGCTGTATTTATCCTAAAAACAGTTTTGATCTTAAGGTTTTGTTAAGACTTGTGGCACAACAAAAAGGCAAGCCTAATTTGAAAAAAAGTTTTGCTTACTCAAGATGTTGCTCTCATCTAAACTATTAGAAGCCAACATCAGAAAGACCCTGACCTTAAGATGTCATACCATTCTTCGGATACATATCCTTTGTTTCTACATTCAGGTTCAAGCCAGGGAGCTAATGAATTTGGAGACATCACAAGCACGGTCCTGGCTCTGCAGACCCTGGGTAGCTTTGACTTTGAGGGTCACTCCTTGACCCAGTTTGTGCGTCACTGTGCCGACCACTTCTTGTCCAGTGAGCATAAAGAGATCAGAGCTAAGGCTGCCAGGACATGTGCACAGTTGCTTCAACCATCAATCAACGTGAGTATCAAATGACTCTGTCTGGACTTGAGTCTGGTAGTAGAGCTCTTGGAGAGTAGATTTAATGAATCAAAGACTTGGAAAGGCTTGCCGCACCCTCTGTGAATCTAAATCAGGCTGTCCTCTTGTACTGTGGTCTTGTTGCAGAGCTAGCAGATCATGTTTAAGACTTGGAAAGGCTTGCCGCACCCTCTGTGAATCTAAATCAGGCTGTCCTCATGTACTGTGGTCTTGTTGCAGAGCTCTAGAAGATCATAGACTTGGAAGGACTTGCCTCACCCTCTGTGAATCTAAATAAGGCTGCTCTCTTGTTCTATGGTCTTGTTGCAGAGCCCAGGCAGATCATATTTAAGACTTGGATAGACTTGCTTTACACTCTGTCCATCTAGATCGGGCTGTCCTGGTGTACTATGGTCTCTTTGGAGAGGTCTAGCAGATCATGTTTAAGACTCATGGTTTGTCAATGATTCTGTATTTTCTCCAACAGCTCCGTTCCAACCGGCCACACCCAGTCAGCACCACTAACATCCAGGTTGTGGCAGATGTACTCAGCAAGCTACTCGTGGTGGCCATAACAGATTCAGGTAGGTTGAAGCACTGCTCCAGGTCTCTTGGTTCCCTGGTTCCTGTAGGGGTTGATTTCAATCTGGTTCGGCCGTCCTACCCAGGTTGGCTTGGGGTAGAAAGTTTTCAAGTTTGAAAACGGTTGAAAAAAATCTCGGGGTTCAATCCGGTACCAACCCCGAGATTTTGGATAGTATGAGAAGCCCTTATACCAACTTGGTCATAACAGTAGAATCCTTTTTATTCCCTCTTGAACCCAGATCCCGACATCCGCTACTGTGTGCTTGCCTCTCTTGATGAACGTTTCGACGGTCACCTCGCTCAGGCTGAGAACCTCAGTGCCCTCTTTGTGGCCCTTCACGATGAGGTCTTTGAGATCCGAGAGCTGGCTATGTGCACCATTGGCCGATTGAGTAACCTCAATCCCGCCTTTGTCATGCCTTCTCTCAGGAAGACTCTGATTCAGGTGAGAGTTTTTGACACGTTGACTGCAAAGTACAAGTTATAGCTTGTCAATGTACCAGATTCTTCTGGATAGGATGGGTTATCCTTCGTATCTTGAGTTACGATCGATCCTAGGGCTTTGTGAAATCGACATCTGATCTGATCTGCTGTCTGAAGCTATTCCCATTTGAATCTCTGTTTGTTTGTCTACAGATTCTGACGGAGCTTGAGCATAGCGGAGTTGGACGTAACAAAGAGCAGAGTGCCAGGATGTTGGCCCATCTTGTGTCCAACGCCCCCCGCCTCATCAGACCTTACATGGAGCCCATTCTCAAGGTACAAGCATTGCCCGCCCTAAGGACGTGCTGGAACTCTATCCCAAATATCTGGCTATTTTTGTTAATTTCCGTTCTCTCCCGTTATCAAGGCTAGATTGTCTGATTTAGATGTATTCTTGTTCTTCTTGATTCCATTCCAGGCACTGATTCCTAAATTGAAGGAGGCTGACCCCAACCCAAGTGTCGTCATCAACGTCTTGGCAGCCATCGGAGAACAGGCACAAGTGGGTAGAGTCAACAGGGACCAATTTCAATTTCAAGCACAAAAAAATTGCTTAGCACAAAAAAATTGCTTAGCACAAAATGTCTTGCTCAATAAAACAAACCATAAAAAAAATCATTTGATAAACAATCTTCTAACGTACCCCTTTTTTTGTATTTCTGTAGGTGAGCGGAACTGAAATGAGGAAATGGATGGATGAGCTGTGTCCTATTATCCTGGACATGCTGCAGGACTCAGCATCACTCAGGAAGAGAGAGGTAAAAACTGTTCGAAATGTTCAGTCCAAAAAAAGCAATGAACTGCTGCAAACTGCTTATCAATCAAACAATGACCTGAAATTTATCATGTTTAAAGGTAGTATCATACTTTGGTTTTTGTTAAAGAAATACAGATTCATGGGCTTAAATGTCAAGGAAGATACAGTAACAGTCATCTGTGAAAATTTCAGTCCCATACGGTGCCAACTTTTTGAGAAAATAGTGAAAAAGAGAGCTCTGCTCGTGCTCAGGCTCCAGCTCTGGCTCCATTTCGTAAATCCATTCTAAAATAATGGGTATCAAAATAGAGACTTTTGGTGACTTTTGGTTACGGTTCGGAAGTAGATTCTCTGGTTTGAAAAGGGAAACAGAGCTTCAGCTTCAATGAAAATTCACACCCTACATTTTAAGCATATGGATTACAGAGACAAAGGCGGAGATGGAGCCGAGCTTTGAGAAAGGCCCCAAATTATTGTCCCTGTCTTCCGATCCACAGGTTGCCTTGTGGACGCTGGGCCAGCTGGTTGAGAGCACCGGTTCTGTTGTGGATCCCTACAAGAAGTACTCCAACCTCCTAGACGTGCTTCTCAATTTCCTCAAGACTGAGCAGTCCCCAAATATTCGCCGAGAGGTAATAATCATTTTTAGATCTCTGAGTTGTGTTTATGGTGGATAGCTAAGGTATGTGTGAAAAATTGAAATGATTGCTTAATCGTGGACCGATTGCCAAACGGTTGCCACCTGATTAAAAGGCCCACACCAAACGGTTCACGCTAAACACTCTCAGAATTGCCCTCCTACCAGCACTCTGCTGGCAGACAAAAGACTGGCAACTAAACATTATTACAGAGGGGAGGACAACAGGAACTTGTATTGGTCTCCTGATGAGGACTAGAGCAGGCTAGTCAAAACGTCAAGACCTTACGAGAAGTGTGAACGAAATAGAAATGCGAAAGTACAAACGATTTTCACATGGTGTTTCCGCAAACCAATCCACATACCAAAAACAGGTATTGTATTAATGTCTCTGGTTGATTTCATGTGAAGACGATCCGTGTTCTGGGTCTGCTGGGAGCCTTGGATCCCTACCGACACAAAGTCAACCAGGGCTTTGTAGACAGCCACGGTGAGGGAGGAGCCGCCTTGAGCATGTCTGAGGTCAAGATAGGAACAGAAGGTACGTCGTTTCACTGGTCACTCCACCATTGTAGTATTAACTTGCTGGACCTCAGAATGGGACAGTAACCTCTGACTGTGTATGCAGAGCACCACTCTCTCATAAAAGAAACACTGATGGGATTCTAACCTCCAGCCTTTCACTCCATGGAACCACAGAAGGGATTCTAACCTCTGACTCTCTGATTCATGAATTTAGGGAACCTTTTACTCCTTTAAACCACTGTTATGGATTTGAACCTCTCACTCTGAGAATGCATGGATGTTGGACTGTTCGCTCAGAATTAGGTTCACTGGTTGAATTCTAACCCTGGACTAATTGAATTAGGGGTCGTATCACTCATATGGACTTTTCAGTGTTCATTTGCACACCGGTCCTGGACCAAATCAGTTGGCTTGTTCATTTCTTCCAAAGTTCCAAATCATGCTACTCTCAGACAGTATAGGCCTTTATGAAACTGGGCTTGAGGCTAGGCTTGAGATTTTGTTTTTCTACCGCCATTTTGTGTATTAAATGACATGAAGGGCTTGAGATACATGGTGAAGGTGGAGCCTTTCTTCAGCTTCGTCATGTGGTCCAATCCCTTCGTTTCATTTTGTGGGCTTCAAATGGCGGTAGCGAAATAAGTCCCAAGCCTAGCCTCAAGCCTTGTTCCGTAAAGGCCCTATGTTTGATAAGCTCCTTTAAAAACGTTCCTCCTTTGCACGTAGAAGTGGAAGTGGCTTCAGCTTGCTTGAATGCACCAGCTGTACGTAAACTCCTGGATATTGACTATTTTTTTCCAGGAGAGTACACCGCCAGCGAGATGCTTGTCAACATGGGTAGCGCCACCCTGGAGGAATTCTATCCGGCCGTCGCCATAGCTACCCTGATGCGCATCATGCGGGACTCCTCCCTGGCCAACCACCACACGGGCGTGGTCCAGGGCATCACCTTCATCTTCAAGAGTCTGGGCGTCAAGTGCGTCCAGTTCCTGCCCCAGATCATGCCCACGTACCTGAACGTGATTCGAACCTGTGACGCTGGAATCCGTGAGGTAAACTTTCGAACCGGCTATCTCCGGAATACCGTACCGTCTCTCTACCAACTGAGCTACCCAGCCCTATGTTGGTGGCGTCCCTATTAGTCAATTATCGTTGTTCGTTTGGCAGTAGGAAGCCATGAAACCTCTCACATACCGCTATATCCCAGGGATAATTTAAGATGCATTAGCAATGCTGCAACCTGAGAAACAGTACATGGGGGATCACTCAAAGAGGATGCGGCTTGTTAATCAATATAATCATCAAATAACCACGATGGAAACTGACTAAATGTTAAATATGATTTGTTTGTTTCTTCGTTTTTTAGTTTCTCTTCCAGCAGCTTGGAATCATGATTTGCATCGTGAAGCAGCACATCCGCAACTACCTGGATGACATATTTGACCTAGTCAGAGTAAGTTAGCTGTATATGCTCAGTCCTGAAACATCATCATGCAATACCAGCATGTAATATTCCTATGCAGTATCAATGTAGGATATCTTGATAAGTTGACTCCACTGTACTCTTACAACTTGTTGTAAGATTTCTAGAGTCAAACATTATGCCTCACGTTCATACATACAGACCTAAGTTGACTCCTCTGTACTCTTGCAACTTGTAGGATTTCTGGACGGTGAACAGCCCCTTACAGAACACAGTCATCCTGTTAGTGGAGCAGACAGTGGTGGCCCTGGGCGGAGAGTTCAAGCTTTATCTCCCACGGATCGTTCCCCAGATGCTGCGTGTCTTCATGCACGACAACAGCCAGGGACGTGTGGTCACCACTAAGGTAACAAACTCTTCTATGGGCCGTTCCGGCTTTCCTCTTCAGGCCCGCACACATGTGTGTTTGACATATTGCATGTGACGGAGTTTGACCAAGGCTTAACTGTCTGTTATTAATTTTCTTGGGTGAACAGCTGCTGAACGCCATGCAGAAATTTGGCGCCAATTTGGATGACTATCTTCATCTGCTTCTGCCACCCGTGGTGAAGCTCTTTGATAGTAACGACATCCCCATGCCTGTCAGGAGGTAAGCACATGTGCAACATATGATCATCATGTGGTAATCATATGATGATCATGTGCTCATCATATGTTAATCATATGACCATCATGTTTCAAGCATGTGGTAATCATGAGGCGATCATGTGATCACCATATTGTTATTACATGGTGACCATAGGGTTATTACATGGTGACCATGATTGTCAGTAGCTGATCATATTTCTTTTTTCTTCTTTTCCCGTCGTTAAAGAACTGCTCTTGAGACTATTGATCTGCTCTGCGGGACTCTAGACTTCACTGACTTTGCCTCCCGAATCATCCACCCATTGGTCCGGGCCCTGGACACCACGCCGGAGCTCCGCAACATCGCTATGGATACCTTGGAGTCCCTGGTCCTGCAGCTTGGCAAGAAGTACCAGATCTTCGTCCCTATGGTCAACAAAGTGCTGGTCAAGCATCGCATTGTCCACCAGAAGTACGAAATCCTGGTCCTGAAGATCATCAAGGTAGGTCCTGACAGGGATTGCATCTTTTGTTGACCTCAGCTAGCTTGGTGGTCTAGGTGGTGTGACATCTGCTCTAGTACGCAGGAGGTTGTTAGTTTGAATCCCACCTGAGCCAGCACATGATTGAATCCTTGTCCTCTGATAATAAGAATGATTAATAAGAATGATTTCATGCTGGTCACAGGGGAATTCCATCGCTGAAGACGAGCTGCTGCTTCTACGTACCAAGGCTAAGAAGGCCAACCAGAAAGTCAAGGATGATGGCAATGCTGGGATGGAGCCAGTCAGTCTCAAGAAGCTTCACGTGAAGACCAGCAATCTCACAAAGGTCCGTTAATTTATTGTCAATTTGTTAATCAGTAATGACCAAGCAGATTAAATCAATGACCAGCATTAGTAAAGGTACTATCATACTTTGGTAGGAAACCAAAACAGAAATCTTCACAGATTTTTCTATAAGGTAAATCATTGTTCAATCCAACTTTATAATCTGCTACAGGCCTGGGCTGTAACTCGCCGTGTATCACGTGATGACTGGGTTGAGTGGCTGCGTAGACTGAGCGTTGAGCTTCTCAAGGAGTCACCTTCTCATGCTCTCAGATCCTGCTGGGCTCTAGCTCAGGCCTACAACACGCTGGCCAGGTACCGAACCCACTCTTAATTGATCTCATGCCAATAATTTATTTATTTCTGGTAATGACACCAAGGATTCCTCAAAGGCGCCCTAGGCACTGTAGCTCGAAAGCCTAGTGAAACCTTTTTTATGGAAAGATGATGAGAAGAAGATACAGTTTTAGAGGTGGGAGGAAAATCCCAGAGTAATATTCTGGGTAAAACCCACAGAATCAGGTAGGGACTGAAAACCCAATCCACTTGTTGACCGAGCCGGACTTGAAGCCGGTCCGCAAGAGGTGAAAGGCGAGGAAAGAATCGCTGCGCCAACCTGACTCCCAGATGATACCAGATTCTTCAGATTAAATGTACAAATTGTGATAGTCCGTCATGTCAGTGCTATAAGTTTATGTGCAAAAAGGATGTGTGTCGCTGCATCTTCACACAATTTTGTGTCCTTGACCATTGTGTCCTCGACGGTGACGCAACCGAAGTTCAGTACAGAGAGCCTCGGTTTTGATGCGGATATGCGCAGATGACACTAATGTGAAATCCCTCTATTGTTCATTGATCCATCCCACTCTTTCTTATGTCATCCAGGGATCTCTTCAACGCCGCCTTCGTGTCCTGTTGGTCTGAGCTGACGGAGACAGATCAGGACGGGCTGATCCAGAGTCTTCAGAAAGCCCTGACCTCTCAAGACATCCCAGAGATCGTTCAGATCCTGCTCAACCTTGCCGAGTTCATGGAACACTCTGACAAGGTAAGTTTGAAATCAAGGACCTCTCAAAACGAAGGGAAGGGAGACAATCAGACATCTACTTCATCCATTCCAGGGAGCGTAATCTGATGTATCTTGGGACAGCATCCCTTGGGATGACCTGGGATAAGCTAAGTGAGACTTGCGGAAACACTGAATATACTCTTTTCGGAAGGTGTGTGCTCCTGAGAAGGACCGGTGAGAGACCTTCTCAGGACTACACACCTTCCGAAAAGAGTATACATGGTGTCTCCTCAAGTCCCACTTGGTTCCTTCTCAGGACCACACACCTTCCGAAAAGAGTAAACATGGTGTCTCCACAAGTTGGAGACTTGTATTCGTACTTATTTATCTATCTTGTATATTTGTTATCTATCTTGTACAGTTTTTGTATCTTTCTTGTATTTGTGATTACATGTTGTACTTCCTTCATGCGCCGTGAGCGTCGTAAGACGGAATGTGCGCTTTATAAATATCCATTATTATTATTATTAAGTTCCTTCTCAAGAGCACACACCTCTCGAAAAAATCTTACATGGTGTCTCCGCAAGTCTCACTTAGTTCTAGTCTCTCAACGTTGCAAAATGTCAAATCCTACTGGGATAAGCTTGTATAACCCAGTGATAATGAAGCCTGAGCCGCAGTCAAAAGGGTCGTAGGATTGAAGGATTCCAAAGAGTCTGTCTAGTGTCTTGGATTTTTCTGACGAGGCTTCTTGTCTTGTACTCCTCCAGGGCCCGTTGCCACTGAACACCATGCTGCTTGGAGAGTGCGCCTCCAAGTGCAGGGCGTACGCCAAGGCCCTTCATTACAAAGAGGAAGAGTTCCACCGTGGACCAAACACTGAAATACTGGAGGCTCTCATCAGGTACTGGATCTTGTTTTACCCTTAATATCTCATATAGGATGCACTTAAAGGTACTAGCATACAGAATCTTCACAGATTTACCTTTAACTTTATACAGGATATAAAGATGGTGATTGTGGAAACATACTGTTAAACTTTTTCTGCCTGAAATGCTGTATTTATCAAGAAAAGATCGAGTCAAACCAATGACCACAAGCAATTTTCATTTTCCCAAGATAAAAAAAACATTGAAAAGATTTTTCAAATACCATCGGTTTTTTTTTTTCTCAAAAAGTTGGCTAGGAATGGGACTGGGAATTTCACAGATGACTGTTACTGTATCTTCCTTGATATTTTGGCCCATGAATTTGAATTTCTTTGACAAAAACCAAAGTATGAAATTACAGAATTCATGATTTTCAGAAACTGGACAATGTGCTTGTTTGAAACAGAAAGTCAGTGGGTGTTTATCTGTTGTCTCCCCGAGTAATAATGTGTATTCTTCCTTTGTATTCATGCAGCATCAACAATAAACTCCATCAACCTGAGGCAGCTTATGGTGTTCTGCAATACGCCATGAAGAACTATCGTGCTGAATTGGTATGGCAAGCTTCCCTCCTAGTGATTTAACGCTTTCAGCCCATTTTTTTTTCTGCCCTGCTTGTTCCGACCTCATTATCAGTTTCAATATGCAGCTACTGTATCAAGATACAACCTCCACTGGGGTATAATTTGTATACCTCCATCGGGGTATAAATCCTATTCCTTTGCAACTCTCAATACAGCTTCCATATGCAGCTAGTACTGCATCAAGATATAACCTCCACTGGGGTATCATTTGTTTAACCTCCATTGGGGTATAATTCCTATTCCTCTGCAACTCCAATACAGCTTTAATATGCAGCTATACTGTATCAAGATATAACCTCCACTGGGGTATAATTTGTATACCTCCATCGGGGTATAAATCCTATTCCTTTGCAACTCTCAATACAGCTTCCATATGCAGCTAGTACTGCATCAAGATATAACCTCCACTGGGCTATAATTTGTATAACCTCCATCGGGGTATAATTCCTATTCCTCTGCTACTCCAATACAGCTTCAATATGCAGCTAGAACTGTATCAAGATATAACCTCCACTGGGGTATCATTTGTTTAACCTCCATTGGGGTATAATTCCTATTCCTCTGCAACTCCAATACAGCTTCAATATTCAGCTACTGTATCAAGGTATAACCTCCACTGGGGTATAATTTGTATACCTCCATTGGGGTATAATTCCTTTTCCTCTGCAACTCCAATACAGCTTAAATATGCAGCTAGTACTGTATCAAGATATAACCACCATTGGGGTATAATTTGTATAACCTCCATCAGGGTATAATTCCTATTCCTCTGCAACTCCAATACAGCTTCCATATGCAACCACTGTATCAAGGTATAACCTCCATTGGGGTATAATTTGTATTTGTACAGCAAATTCAGGAGACTTGGTATGAGAAGCTGCACGATTGGGATAATGCGCTGCTGGCCTACGAGAAGAAACAGCGGGAGGACTCTGAAGACTTTGAGCTGACCCTCGGCAGGATGCGCTGCATGGAAGCTCTCGGTGACTGGTAAGAAAGAGCCTTCCGACAAACTCCTAAGAATCTAGCTTGAGATCCTTGATATCGTACCTTGGGCCTCTCTCAAAATCTGCTCAGACTCTGGCTTCGTCTCAGTCATCCATATGCTGAAAATATAGGTTGTGGTTTTTCTTTGAAGCAGAAGCTCTGTTTTCTTTTACAAACCAGAGAATCTACTTCCCAACTGCAGCCAAAAGTCTCTATTTTGATACCCGTAATTCTAGAATGGATTCACAAAGTGGAGCCAGAGCCTGAGCTGGAATCAAGCTTTGAGAAAGGCCTCTTGATTTCTACAATGTGAGTTGATTCCTTTCACAAGAACAATTTGTTTGACTTGCAGGCGACAGCTCCACGATCTGGCTTGTGAACGATGGCCGATGGTGTCTGACGAAGGCCGCCAGGGTATGGCCCGCATGGCTGCGGCCGCTGCCTGGGGTCTTGGCAACTGGGATAGCATGGAGGAGTATGCCTGCCTGATCCCCAGGGAGTCCTACGATGGCGCCTTCTATCGAGCCGTTCTTGCCGTCCACCAGGATCATTTTGGGCAAGCCCAGCAGGTAAAGCAAGACATTACCGCAAAAGTATCACATAAATTATCTTTTTAAGGTAGCTTCATACTTTGGTTTTTGTCAAAGAAATGCAGAGTCATAGCAAAATATCAAGAAGGATACAGTAACAGTCACCTGTGAAATTCCCAGTCCCATACGGTGCCCATACGGTGCACACCAGAAAAACTCCCATGGTATTTTAAAAATATTTTCACCGTTGTTTTTTATTTTGCGTAGATCAAAATTGTTTTTAGTCATTGGTTTTACTCTTTTCTGGATAAATACAGCATTTCAGGCAGAAAAACTTTAACGGTATGTTTCTACCATCTCCATCTTCATACCCTGAAAGTTTAATGAAAATCTGTGAACATTTTTGTTTGGGTATGTTACCAATCCTGTACTGTACATTTAACCGTTCACAGTGCATTGACAAAGCCCGCGACATCCTGGACACCGAGCTGACGGCCATGGCAGGTGAGAGCTACGACAGAGCCTATGGAGCCATGGTCTCTGCCCAGATGCTGTCGGAGCTGGAGGAGATCATCCGCTACAAGCTGGTCTCAGAGAGACGGGAAATCATCAAGCAGATGTGGTGGGACAGACTCCAGGTAAGGTCGTTGACCTCGTGGATAATTCCACAATCCACATGGTGTGGATAACTCTACCCATATAGGGCATGTTTGTTTAACACACAGGATCCCAGATTTGCAGATCTATGCAGGGTATGATAAAAAGGGATCCGGATCAGTAGAATCTGTGATTTTGTGCGTTAAACAAACAGGCCTCTTGTGTCTTGGCTTCTGACTGCCAAACAAACAAAGATAATTGACTACTAGGGACACTATCAACATAGGGCTGGATAGCTCAGTTGGTAGAGTACCTGTGCAGTATTCCTGTGGTTGCTGGTTCGAATCCCGCTCCAGTAAATGTTCCCTTTGTTTGCTTTCTTGGGAATGTGTGGTTTTCTTGGTTTTCTTTTTGATTGTGTATTTAGAGTAATTGTTGTCATCTTCTTTTTTGTTGACAGGGATGCCAGCGTAATGTAGAGGATTGGCAGAGGATTATTCAAGTTCGTTCTCTGGTCATCAATCCTCAGGAGGACCTACGGACCTGGCTCAAGTATGCCAGCCTCTGCCGTAAGACTGGACGCATGGTAAGCATCCATTCAGCTAGAGCTGAGTTATGACGGAATTTTGTTTAGGAATCCATCCGAGTTGCGCCGGACGGGATCCGGTATACCGATAAATGAATTCACGAACAATGAAATTGTTTGGTAACCTGAACAAGTAACGAAAAACAGAGAAAAAGTAGGAAAGTGTCCAAGTAGAAATTAGCTCCAGCACACTTTTGGGATCACTTTCCACAAATGCAAACAGTATCCATGGATAGCTGAGATGGTAGAGCCCTTTTACAGTAATCAGATGGTCATTGGTTCTGGCTTAGGTATTTGGAGCACTATCAGATATCCAGTTGAAAGTCCTACCAAATCTTAGCCAAGAAAAAAAAAATACAAATTTGCTTCCGTCCTTTCTTACACAGCAACTCTCGCACAAGACCCTGGTGATGTTGCTAGGCGTGGACCCCAAGAGCATCCAGGACACGCCCTTTGAGGCCTTGGCGACCGTCAAGCATCCACGAGTCGTCTTTGCGTACTTGAAGCACATGTGGAAAGAGGACAAACAGGTCTGTGAACTAGGAGACCAAAAAAAAGGACAGAATTTGTTTCGGAATGTGGGGTTGTTTTTACTGCTTCAGTATTGTCTTTTAGCCTTTAAGATCCTACTGGGATCGAAATGCTTTCTCTGTTTCCCTGGTCACTCTGTCCCACTTTGTTCTGATCCTCTCATCCATTTATGTTTATCTTAACTTGCATGTTCTTGTCCTCTTGTCATTTAGCCTTTGAGAAAGATCCTGCTATCGAAACATCAGGCCCTCCTAACTCCAAGCATCTTAAAATTCTTTGCAATGGTATTTTTCTTTCTTGTTCTCTTTGTGAACAGACCCAGGCATTTGAGTACTTGAATCAGTTTGTGCACTCCACCCTGACTCAGCATATGTCAGCAGGTTTAAGTTCTTCCGGAGAGGAGAGCGAACGACGAGAACTCCACAAACTCATGGCAAGGTAAAAATACTTAATACATTTGTGGCCCAAAGAGGGCGCTGTTTAGAAGCCACCTTTTGGGGGCTGGTGGAGTTGGAAGAGGAGGGGGGGAGTTACACATATAAAAAAATACCAGAAGCGAAACAAGTCCCAAGCCTACCCTTAAGCCTGGTTTTGTAAAGGGTCTAAGTATAATCTGTGTCCAAAAGTTTTGATAGCGAATGTATTTTTGTAATATATTTAAATTGCTTCCATTTGACTGAACATTTAAATTTTTTGGAAGTATATCCCTATGACTTAAGCAATGTTAATACATGTACGGTATATGGTCATATGAACATTCGTTTTAAAGTAAAGTGTGTATAAACTTGAAGCTGGTACCCTTGTGCCCCTTCCCTACAGATGCTATTTGAAACTGGGTGAATGGCAGCAGAGTCTGGAGGGAACCAGCCAGCACACCATTGAGGATAGTCTGGTGAACTTCAGCAAGGCAACAGAACACGACAGGGACTGGTACAAGGTACTAGACAACAGTCTATTATTTGATTACAAACACCGCTATGCCGAACATATGTCTGTACCAAACATACGAATCCTGTACTGTGCCTTTAAATAACCATGACTTCTTGTTGGTTTTGTTTGACAAGGCGTGGCATTCTTGGGCCTTCATGAACTATGAAGCCACTTTATACTACAAGCTCCAATCAGCATCCGGGAGCCCACCCCTGCCGCCTCCTCCAGCCAGCAGCACTCCCAAGGGCAAGGAGGAAGAGGAGAAGGGCGAGGCAGCTGCCCTGGACGTTGAACCTAAAGATGAGGAAGTGAGCGGCGTCGACACTGAGCTGGATGCTGTGGAGGATGCTAGCGTTCAACAACCACCCTCTCCACAGATGGTAAGGCGAGCCACCAAAAATGTGTTGACCGTTCTCGCGCGCCCGGCCGCATTCCACCCGTTCCGGACGGGGTTCTTAACTGAGGAGGAACGGGCTTGACCACGTTCTTTCCATATACCATTGTTATGCTAATTGCCACTCGATCACACTCGAGAACGGGCGCAACTCCAAAAAGATCTGAAGAAGAAAAGGTCCTTCCTACCAATATACACGTATGTAGACCACAGCGGGTATTAAAAAAAGCAGCTGGTTATTGTGGATAGGGAAGTGTGTATGGGGATGATTTTGTTTTGCCAGGAGGATCGGGATTTTTATTATCAGAGGTCACGTGCCCACCTATTATGAAGACCCAGGCCTTGAATTTGGTTCTGAATGGGGCAATTCCATTGAAAAATCATAATGTCTATGGAAACATTTGAAGGGGGCACAAAGGCCAAGAACCAGGACAACGAAGGCCATGGCCTCCGTGGCCTCCATTAAATTCAAGCCTTGAAGACGACTGTCTTGTTTTTCCTGTCATATTCTAATATCATTTTGTTGTTGTTTTTCTTCATTCAGAACTACATTCAGAAGTACGCAGTGCCAGCAGTCCAGGGATTCTTTCGTTCCATTTCCCTGTCCCACGGTAACTCCCTGCAGGACACGCTACGTCTCTTGACCCTGTGGTTTGACTACGGCCAGTCCAGCGAGGTCTACGATGCCCTTGTGGAGGGAATCAAGTCCATTCAGATCGACACCTGGCTTCAGGTAAGAACATTTTTTTTTCGACTTTTTCTCTTTTCTACCAAGACGTCAGAGCCACTTTTCAAGAAACTGCTTAGCAAATTTGGAAATACGCTTAGCGCAAGAGTTCCTTCTTCATCTAATGACATCATGAAAGAACAATGAAATGAGCCCCATTTCAAGAAACTGCTTAGCAAAAATGAAATACGCTTTAAAGAACGAAAGTACAATAAAATGAGCCCATTTCAAGAAACTGCTTAGCAAAAATGGAAATATGCTTAGCACCAGAAAATAATTTGGACAGCAGGCTGTTATTTTCCCAAAACTGCAATTTGTCATTACGAACACGGTTATGTTGCATTGATTACGTCTGCCTGAAATTTGTGATTTTTTCCGGCGATATTCAACCATTTCGCGCCTGCATTACTTTCGCCAAGCTCTCTGAAGACCAGGTTGGATGACCTCTATTTGAACTTTTGGTGATAATGAGACGGGTAAAAACGAAGCACAAAAAACCTTAGTCGAAGGGATTAAATCTTCTTAAGACCCTGTTTGTAGGAAGGATGAAACATGTAACGAGTCTCACCCCTCCAGAGGCAGACATCGTGCCGTTTGATTCCTGTACAAATTAAGCACTTCCTCCGTCAATGCCAGCAGTTGCAGTATGATCATAGTTAATCCATTTATCCTTCCCAAAACACAAGTATTTATCCTTGAACTAATCCTCGCAAATTGCTTAATTCGTATAATGGGCGTCTTGCACGGCACGTCTTCTCGTCTTCGAGGTGCATTTTGTCATTCTTGCGTCAAAGGTTTAACACTTTGAGACTTTTTTTCTGTAAGATCAGAGTGTAATCTGTTACACATCTTTTTCTCCTTGGATTTAATCCTCGCAAAATGGCCAATTTGCAAAAGGGACGTCTTGCATGGCAAGTCTTCTTTTTTTCCGAGGTGCATTTTTCATTCTTTGTTATTGGAGCCTGTTAGTGGAAAAAGGTCTCTTGCCTTGCCAGTAATAAGGTTTTTGTGTAAACAGGAATTGTGTCCGTCTTCGCTGACTACAGCTGTAGGAAGATGGGAAGGCCATTCTTGTACTCTCAAGTTAGACGTAGTGTCGGATTTGGAAGGATGTCAGTTGTCCTCATGTTTTGGAGGGTAGGGTAATGGAACATGGACATTTCTTTTCTGTTAAAGGTTATTTCACATTTTGGTTTTTGTTAAAGAAATTGCAGATTCATGGGCAAAAATATCAAGGAAGATACAGTATTAACAGTCATCTGTGAAATTTTCAGTCCCATACGGTGCCAACTTTTTGAGAAAACAGTGAAAAACGCATTTGGGTATGGGCTATCTTCGATAAGGTCCTTGAATTTTTGCCTCATATAGGTTACATACTGCCCTCTGTTGACCATTTAACCCAGATGCTGGGTTTTCAAGGAAATCAAGATTTAGTGTCTTCTAAAAAGTTTGTTCGTCCGATTGATTTAGTACTGTAACATTTTGAAAGCGTTGTGTAACCGTGAAGGATTCGTAGGGGGCAAGAATATTTCGGCCGTATTTCTGCTATCCAGATGAACAAAGCGTAAAAAGGTACATGAAAAAATGTCTGTAAGGAAATTTGAGACCTTCACTTCTGTTTAAGTACCAAATTCTGCCAAAATCCTATTATGCTCCCTTTAAAGCCAGTTGATCGGTTGTTTGGCTGTTCAAATCATGCTGTCCATTAACCTTTACATGAGTAATTAGTGTGAAGATCTTTAATTGAAAGCATTCAAAGAATGTCCGGCATCCACAAGGTCAACTATTGTGGATGAAGAACCTGTAAAGTAGAATTTTGTTTATTTTTTCGGAAAATGTAAGCGACGATTGATGTTTAATTTCCCATGCTAAGTATAAATACACGCATGTTTACTGAAATTTTGGAAGTTGATATCACTCAAACTGTCTGATTCAAGTTACGTTTACGTGTCGTGTCGTTCATTCGTAGATGCAACAAAATGTAGCACAGGAAATAAAAAGGACCCATGCATGGCCATTAATCTCCTGCTGTTTTTGCACTTTAAGATTCGTGCTTAACTAGCCTACACCCCTCTGTGATTTCACTCTAGCTCCTGGAAGTGTCCAATTTTTATCTTTCTCTTCCCAGTAGACTCACGCTAAGATCAATTGATTGGGAAAGAGGGTTTCCCCTCAAGACCATTGCTCATTCCGTGACTGTACATTTACATCAACAAGATGGGCAGGGATTTTGCTCTTAAAGGGAGCCACAAACTTTATGATGGGCCTTGACAGAAACTGAAAACAAAAACAAGAAGAAAGAAGAAGAAAAAAATGAAAAAATTCAGAACAAAAGCAAAGGCTTTTCCACTCACTTGGAAAAGCCAAACTACTTGGAAAGGAACCAAGGTAATGACCAGGGGCATTTAGGCAAGTGCCTTTGTTGCCGTCTGTAAAGCAACTGCCCTGAGCAAAGGTTTAATAAAGTAATTTCATACTTTGGTTTTTGCTAAAGGAATGCAGATTCATGGGTGAACATATCAAGAAGGAGACAGTCCCAACTGTCTTCTGTGAAATTCGCAACCCCATGCTGTGACCACTTTTTGAGAAAACAGTGAAAAACTCTCACAGTATTTTCAATTACATTTACAGGAGTTTTGGTCCCCCTGAGATCAAAGCTGTTTTTGGCCAATTGGTTTTTCTCTTTTCTATTAAAAAGAAACATAATTTCAGGCAAAAATAGTTTAAAGGAATGTTTCCACCATCACCATCTCCATACCCTGTAAGTTATACTGTGAAGATTTCTGTTTTGGTATGCTAGTATGATGCTACCCTTAAAAAGAGCGTAGCGTGTACAGTATTTATTTGTCTCTTTATTTTTTGTCCTGGGAATTTGAATGTCCCAGTGGGCCATGTTTCTTGGCAGAGACAAGTGATAGTGCAATTACTCACTTTCAGCGGTCAGTTTACACTTCAAAAAAGGTCATTCCGCAAAGTGCAATATTTAACAAATGTACCATAATTTGATTGTTGGGTCCGTCTTTGATTCAAATAATACTTCATTCCACAAAAATGAATATCAAATGAAACTATTGTTTCAGTGTCTGTTAAAAAAGTGCCTCCTAAAAAGACAAATTTATTCAAATCAGACGTTCACTCGAAATTTATCTGAAAATTTTAAAATACTTAACAAAGTTAAGGAAAAAAGCAAACATTTTTACAGCGAGATTAATTAATTGGTCTAAACGATTCTGGCGTAATGTTTAAATAAATAGAATTATTTTGCGAATACATAATTAACTTATGTGTTATGTACATGTGTGTCTGTGCATAAAATCCAGCTGGCACACGTTTTTTTGAAAAATGTTCCTAATGGAGAAATTAAAACTGCAAAACTCAGCTATAAACAGACGTACATGTAAATACATCTGAGAGTGGTCAAACTTGGTCCAAATCTGTCATGTGAATACATATGTGCTACAATGTGAGTTATTTCAATATGCCATCGTTAGCGCCCAACATGGTCCAAGTCCAATATGCCATAGGGATGCTGCTCAGTTTGTGAAGTCCTGTACTAAGACTGTAGAACCCCGGCACTGTAACTGTACCGCTATCAGGCCCTGCTTGATGGCCAAACTTGGTCCAAGTCCAAATATTTCAACATCCATGTACACGTCATTGTTGGAAACAGTTGCTTGAAACAGTTGGCAGGGGGGTTGACAAGTTGAATGTCATTACTCAAAATGTAAATTGATCTATTTTATACAACTATTTATCTCCTTCTTTTTCTTCTTCTTTTTATAAAATAAGCTTAAATCAGTATCAACTGCATTTAAATTAACCTTAATAACAATAACTGAAGCAATTAAAATACAACATTATTTCAGTTATGCAAGAAAATAAAGAAGATATCATTTAGGCCAATACACCGTGCTAGTATTGCCGTGCCAAACTTAAATCAAATGAGTGCAGCAATAGCACGGCAGTTGCACTAAAAATGCCAATTACAGGATGGCAGTATAATTAAAAAAAAATTAATTATGACTTCTTAACCTGGGCCCAATTTCATGGAATCCGTTACCGTAAGCAAACAATTTTTGCTTACAATAGCAGACTTTTTTTGCTTACGGTTAGCGTATTTCACAGGAGAGTTGTCTTTCTCGCAACGCTAAGCAAGGACTTTCTCCAGAATGTACACAACAGCATGTTAGTAGAAAAAAAATCAAGGCTAGCCTAGAAATTTTTCGCTAACCGATTAAGCGCAGAAAGTCTTGCTTACGGATTCCATCAAGTAGATTTCACACATAGCAGTGTCTGTAAGCACAGAAATAAGCCGTAACGGATTCCATGAAATTGGGCCCGGATGAGTTATATTTTGTTGAGCACCTACATGAAATAATGAGTAAAAAGTGGTGTTGTAAATACAGTAAACAACACTATAATGTTGACTGGCCAACTCTTCACATACATGTATACATCGTGAGTTTTTAAAAATAAATACTCATCTTTATAATAAACACACGCACCCTCAAAGAATGTAACAAAAATGAAGATGACATGTAATAGGCAGCCTTGAATTAAGGCTAACTTCTAATCCCCACACAGTGTCTAGTATATAAAATATTGAAATGCGTATATCAAAAACAACAAAGATACTAGACTATCAAACCAGTCAAAAGTAATGATACAGAATTGGTCATGACCAAAAACCAAACAAAACAAATGGTCATCGTCTGTGTAAAAACATACTGTTTATAAAGTTGATTTTAAATTTAATACTAATTTTCATGCGCAATATTTCCCTTTCAATGCAGCCATCATTAAGAGAAGTTCTGCATTTCAATACGTCCTAAATGCACGTTTTGTACTCGACAAGGACGCAAAGCCAAGCGGTTAAATACAAATTTAGATTTTTATCTTTAAGCTAAATAGGACAGGCACTTAAGCCCTTATAGTTTGTATTACATGTATGTATTTACATGTAGTAAAATTGTCAGCTGCCAGATCTTATTAAGTTCAAGTTGGCTTTGTTGTTTTGTACATGCCAACATTCATTTAGAATTTCAGGGTACTTTTAATGCAGAGTTTTCTCCAAAGAGATATATGTATACCTGAGATTTTCATTTAAGCTCCAGTAGCGCAAAAACTAAAGAAACCTTTTGAAAATTGCAGCGGTTTGTGGGAATACTGCTGTACAGTAGTTTCACCGGCGCACCCAGGATTTTGTCTTGGGGGGGGCTCAAAGAAAAATTTTTCCCAAAAAACATTTTGTGACTCCCCCCCCCCCAATTCCTCCTCTCCCTTTCCCTCCCCCCCCTTTTTTTTCGTTTTTTTATTTTTTATTTTTTATTTTTTATTTTTTTCAGGGACCCTCTTGGGGGGGGCTCAAGCCCCCCGAGCCCCCCCCTGGGTGCGCCACTGAGTAGTTTCACTGTAGATCAGGGGCTAATTTCACGGCCCTGCTTAGCACAAAAACTTGCTCACCGTGAAATTTCTGTCTTAATTAAAACAGGATTCAAAACCAAATTTCCATGTGTTGTGTATCTTTTGTGATTATTCTTTGGCTGTTGTTCGCTGATCATGAATATCAAATTGAAATTTTGGATGGCGGTTTGTTTTTATATTGAGCAAGACATTTTGTGCTAAGCAGATTTTTCAGTTTATGCTTAACAGCTCAATGAAATTGGCCCAGTTTGTGTCTCACTGCACCATTATTTTGAATAAATTTAATACTAAGCAGCAATTTGTGCAGCAAGTATCCTCTGTCATAGCTTGTGTATGTTAATATTGCTTTGGTACAAACAACCAGGTGCAAACTTGCAAAATCTGAAAATTCTGAATGATGGAAAAGTGACTTTATAATTTGATAATTCCATCCACCTTTTAACACAATGAGTGAATTATAGAGGTTATGGTAACAATTCCTCTTAAATTGATGGTAGGCTCTTTCGGAGAGACTTTTTGCAAGTGGTTCCCTTGCAATTTCTCGCAAAACTTCTTATTCATATTAGAATACAGTAGGTATACTTGTTAAAATATTGTTAATAAACAATGTAAGTATTTAGCCTTCGATAAAGATTCTGCAAGGATCGAAATGCGTCAGGCCGTCCTAACTCCAAGCATTTGATAAACATTGTGTTGTAGGACTGATAGTCGTGCGACCACATGTTTGCATCCAGTGAGTTTGATGCAAAAACCAGCCTGAAGTCGGAACAACTTCGTGTGGACTGAGACCCGAAGTTTTGTGCTTTCTTAGGGTAGTTCAAATAACAAGTAACCAGAGAAGGTTGTGTAGCGATTGGTGTTACTGTGGACTTCGTTCCCTTGGTCTAGTTGCAGCCAAACTTGGTCCCCTTCTTGCATCTCCACGATCAGGCTGTTGCTGGCGGAATCGTAGGCGTCGCTGGCATCGTAATCGTGCACAGCAAGCAGCATCTGGTTGTTGTGCATGAGCTTGACGTAGGGGCTGTTTGTCGTGGACGCCATGTGGATATTGATGAGGAACATGTAAGCTCCGTGGCCAGGGGCCGTGTAGAAGCCGGAGTGTGGATCCAGGTGGCCGCCGATGTTGCTGAAGACGTGCTCGTAGGGGATGTTCAGGTCTCGGTCCTTCGGTGCGACGATGGTCGTCATGCGGGCAGCTGAGAAAGCCGACCGGAGGACGGGTACTGTATTTGCCGTCGTCTGGATCAGCAAATTGGCCTGCTGCTCGGCCGGGGAACCACGCTCTCCAGATCGGCCCTGCAAGCCCACCGGGACCGAGCTTTGCGGTCTGACTTCCACCCTCTCGCCGGCATCTCCCTTGGGTCCTGGGTTGCCCGGTATCCCGTTCATCCCATTATTGCCGTGGTTACCTGGTATCCCTGGCATACCCGCTGTACCGGCTGGGCCAGGGGGACCAGGTGGGCCGGCTACTCCCTGCATACAGCATGAACTGCATTGTGTACTGGGGCTGCTAGTTGGTTCCGTATTAATCAACCTAGACATAGAGGATCGAGTAGGCCCCCTTCCCGAAACAACTCCATGCACAACGAGCAGAATTATGAATGCACGTACAAACTCCATGTTGATTTTGCAAATAACTTTAGAGAGTTTTTCTTCAAAAGTTCAAGCTTTAGTCAGCGATGAAACAGTCAACTTGCAGGCAGTATTTCATTAACTGAGAAAAATCTCTTGGAACAGGAAATGTTCGAGCTAATTTATAATTTATAAGAACGTCTTGTGTTCTGTCGTCGTCTCCGTTTTTCTGTGGGAAAACAACAAAAAATAAGAATTTTATAAGAGAGCAATTAAGAAAGGTCAATTTATTGAAAAGTGAATAAAGACAAATTGACTGGAGCAAGATTCGAACCAGTGACCTCCGGAATACTGTACCAGCGCTAATACCAACTGAGAAAAAGTGGCTGGGTAGTTCACTTGGTAAGAATACCGATACAGTATTCAATTCTGGAGGTTGCTGGTTCAAATCCCATCATATTTCTACATGTAATTGAAGATTTAGTTAGTTACACTGTTTTTTTTTTTTTTTGTACCAGAGAGGAATTTTCACACTTAGCAATTTTGTTTTGCTTAAGCAGCTCTATGAAATTGAAGTGATTAGACACGAGGTGTAATGATCATTGGAATTTTTGCATCGGTCGTCTTAACATATTTCTAAATTACTTTCTCGTCTGCATATAGGCCTTACATTATACGTACAGTTTTATTTATACATGTATGTTCCTTTTGGGCACTGGCACCATACTCTTAGCGTGCCAACAACTACCAGTATTTATTCTTGCCTCAGTACCCACATTGTTTGGGAACCAAAGGCACCAACAGGGAAATGTCACAAAGGGTAGGCCTATCTTTCAAATTCAGGGAAAATTTTTATTGAGCAAATGAAAACAAAACGTAAAAAAAAAAATTGGTCCAGTTCCAACTGCGGATCTGCTATTAATAAATCACAATATCACCGATGCATACAATTTCTAAATAGAATTTTCGTATGGAAGCAGTTTGATGATGATGCCTTTATACTTGGACACAGTGTCATCACACATACACTGACAAAAAGCATTATTGTGCAGACGCATCGTATCAAATGGACATCAATTGAAATGAGTGAAATCCAGCGAATCTTCAAGGGATTATGAACAAGAGTAGGGGACCTTCTTTTCAACTGGTTTCAAGGCCAGATGGAACAATTAGTCTGTTTGATTGATGTTGTGCTGTCAAATCGGAGATTAATGCGTATTGGGACATATGAGCAGGGATGAGATTTCTCAGATTAAAATCTTATTTCAGATTTTTTTTGTTTTGGATTTCAGATTTTTTCCTCACAGGCTGTGTACAAAAGTATAGGAGATTTTCAGATTTCAGAGTTGTTATGCTCCCTGTCAGCTGTTCTCAGAAATGTTTTGTATCATTGTTTAATCTCATCCCTGTATGAGTATACATGTACCAGTAATATTTTGGTAGTTTGTTTGCAAGTTTGCCACAGATGTGGCTTTAAATATGCCAGTTTTGGCAGGGGGCTACAAGATTAAGAAAGCTCTAGGAAGGCAGTTCATATTCCTCCTGAAATTGGCTAGATTGGAGGCCACGGAGGCCATGACCTTCGTTGCCCTTGTTCTTGGCCTTGGTGCCCCTTCAAATGTTTCCACAGACATTATGATTTTCCAATGGAAGTGCCCCCTTGCAATGGAAAAGTGGCCTTGCCCCTTTCAGAACCTTTAGTGATATTTGATATATATGTGCATCAAGATAGGAGATTCAAACCAACAGTGAATCCTTGGAACTTAAAATATTCAGCAACATCAGGCAACCAGTCACTCTCCTGAGGACGAACAGAGCACACTGTTCGAAACATCGAGATAATACCACTGATTTTTCTCAGAACCACACACTCTCACAGAAGAGATTACATGGTGTCTCCGCAAACCTAATTTCTTTTAGTACTTCCTCCATGCATAGCTTCAAGTCTTATTTACCCTGAAGAAAATTGGTGGGTTTTTTCACGTGCCCCTTTGACATGTCCGATCTTTGTTGTCTTTTCAGTGAAATTGTTCTGTAACCAGAAATCATGTGGTATCGAAGCTAGACTGTATGAAACTCGCTCCAAGAACTTGGCGCATGAATTTCTTTTGTATTCCCTTTAATTGCAAACACAATAGCAATTGTTCAACCATCTGTGGGGGATTGTGATTGTGAAAGACGCCAAACAACCAAACAAAAGCTATTTCCGCTGGAAAAATGTTTACCTGATGTCTGGTTGGGAGGTTTGTACAAGGAAACTTTAACAAAGAAGAAGCTTAGTTGTATGTTTTGGGAGTTATACATGTAGGCATATGCAGCTTGATATTTGCAAGGTTAATGCTGGGGTAGTTTCCTAGTTTCGGTACAAATTCATTTGCGGAACCTGTGGTAGGCCACAAAATTTAGTTGGAAGTCACACAAACTTAGCCACAAGATGCTATTACCATTGAAACAAACCAGAAAACATTGGCCTCTCTCTTGGGTTTCTAAGTAATTTTTTTTTCGTTAAGATTTTTTTATTGAATCATCAAACAATTACCACAAGGGAAACTGACTGAATTTTAAGTCATTGGTTCGTTAGGCAGTCAAAAGCCTTGAAATATGTGAAACCACGCACATACTGCTATATCCCAGGGATCATTTTATCGACACTCGCAGCAATGCTGCAACCTGAGAAACAGTACATGGGGGATCACTCAAAGAGGATGCGGCTTCTAACCACACAGAGAAGTTTGCAGAAATTGGCTCCAGTAAGCCTATAAATCTGAAACATTGGGAGCTGAGTGAGTGAGTTAGTTGGAAATTCTGCTTACAAGTACTTGACACTACATGTACATGATGTAGGCCTACACTATACATGTATACTATGCACCTAGGTAAATGTACCTGTATGGTAGGTCTTTTTGGGTGGTCCAATAAAGTGACACAACCCCAAATTTATAGGAGCGTGACAGTTATTCAGCTAAGAAAACAGATAACTGTCACACTTTATGGAGAAACGTTAAATGGCTTGATTTATTGAATTAGAGGTTATTTTATCAGTAGCATACAGGCTTGGCAAAAGTCAATGGTTCAATTATTTGCTATTTTAAAAAGAAAATGGAAATAGATTTCACTGAATTTCTGCTTGAACTTTGAAACAGTTGTTTTTTCAAATTTCTAGTACAGGTATCAGTATTCTGAATAGAACTGCAGTATATGGTGGGGCATGTAGGGCTAAGTCTTTTCACACTACATGTATCTAAAATCTCAGGGTCGGCGGGAACTGGATCAAATCCCGAGATTTTTTTCAAACATTTTCACACTTGAACATTTTCAACCCCGAACCAACCCAGGTATAAGAACGGCCAAACCCGATCGAAATCAACCCTGTTAAGGACTAGGGTTAAAAATCTCAACCCAGTTCCAAACTTAATTAATTTTTCGCCGTGATCTGTGTCATATGAACCGGTTCACCATAAACATAGTGTGAATGTTGCATCACTTCAATCCGGTTCAAAAACTTGCCGAGCTGAACTGGGGCAGATCCGGGTTGGTTTCAACACCGATCGAAAAAAAGGAGACAGTGTGAAAAGGCCTATAGAAAGAGTTTGAAATTTGAGTAGTGTGGAAGATTTTCAAGCCCGTGAAGGTGAAGAGTGCGTGTAGAAGCCTCGGGCATCAGGGTACTGACCAGTGGCTCTGAGGCAGTGAACACTTGGGGCAGACATTGACCAGGGGCACCGAGGCAATGACCAGGCCCACCAAGGCAGTTGGCTGTATTTCCTATGTAAAATCCAAGCCCTATAAGGCTAAGCACTGAGGCAATAATGGTAGGGCGGTTCCAAGTCAATGACCAACGGCAACAAGTCATAAGCTTGATTTATCAAGACAATGATTCCTTGTAATTCAAGTCCACACGTAGCTCATGTAAACTCCAAATTTGTCACAGTTTCATGGCGCCTTCAAGAAGGCTCTCTGACATAAAGGACCCTAAAACCTCTTTAGAGACACACATGGGATCAGCATTTCAGGCAGACATTAGCCGAGTGGGGAGCAAAGATTGATGACAGTGTCGATGTGATGTTAAGAGGTTCATTACAAGCCCGAAGAGTGAGAAGGTCAGAGCTAGTAAGACCTTGGAATAAATCTTGCTGAAACACCAACTATTGCCGCTCACAAAAAATGTCCAGTTGCTCCATAGTGTTTCCTGAGAGCTAATCCTGAGACTCCTTAAGCTTCCCCTACTCTACCATGTATGTCTGTGACTTAACTGCATAGTTAACCGGCTCTTTTCAGAGCTACCCAACTCTTAAAAGACTGCAATAGGCCTATATGTCTCATGGAGTTACCGCAAAATCAATTACCTTTAGTACTTCTGCCATGTATAGCCTTTAAATCTAACTTAAAATTCATTTCAATCATCGCATTTTCAAAATGAATGTTATAACATTGGCCCGTAAAAATTTCATAAAAAATGGTGTTCAGGTTTTTGACAAAACAACCAAAAACAACTTCTGTTTTTTACACAATTTCTTGCATTTTCCTGTTTAATTTTCATTGCTGAAATTGAAATCAGCTTGTTCATTTTGGGAGGTAATCACTAATCAGATGCAGAATTGTATGATGATGACAACAGGAAATATTTTACAATACGTTTGTTATTGATATCAACTACAACAACAATCTCTTGTGGGTCATTAGCAATTTTGCACTAAACCTTTAAAGAAAAGCATCTCACGCAATACCACATATTTATCTGAAATCAATAAAAAAGCACAAGCATTCCTTGATACATGAACGTGATGAAAAGGTTAGAAACCAAAATTACCACCCTGCCCCCAACTTGACTGTTCCAAAATTACCCATGGGACAAAAAGACATACCAAAAGTTTTCATCAAAAGCTGTTGGCAACAATTTGTTTTCGCCAACTTTGCCCTGTGAACCAGACAAGTCGGCTACACAATGTTTGTGGCCAAGGATAATTAACTCTACAAGGTTGCGATCCAAGGAAAAACCCTGGACTGCCTTGATCTCTGGTTGAAGACCCAAGGTATGAGTCAAGGGCTAGGGGGGACTCCGTGTTCCCCACCCTTGCCATGAACTTCTCCTAGCCCCAACCCTTGAGGCCGAAGTAAAGTGCCAAAGAAATTGCTTAGCACAAAAATGTCTTGCCCAATCAAACATTAACAAACCACCATTAAAAATTCCATTTGATATTCATGGTCAGTGACCAACAGGCAACAAACAATCACACGTGATTCACAGCACATATGAATTTGGTTGTTAGTCCTGTCTTTATTACGAGAAACATTTCATGGTTAGCAATTTTTTTTGTGCTAAGCAAATTTTAAATTTGTTGGGTTGGTAACCTGTGTTGGCCAAGGAAAAATGTTTTGCAGTTGGTAAATTTGTCTTCTTATTTGCCCAGCTTTAGGATTTTGCCCCCTTCAATACATGTAGGTCTGCACCCCTCCCTATAAAAACACACCTCCGTGGTTTGTTTAAATCATTTTGCATGTAGGCTGGAAACACATTGAAACTGGAGATATGCCAAAAATTTCCACCAAATGAAATCACAACAATTACAGTAATTGGTCTGATTGGTTAAAAGTTTACATGCTCAGCGTGTCAGAGGTAGATCCTTAAATATAAGCTGGCTCGATACCAGGATCAAACTTTGCACACCTGTCGCATATGTATGGTTAGCAGATTTTAGGTGTTTGTATACTCGGTCTTGCTATCAGGCACTACTGGCAGGGCTTCAAACCTTAGGCCTACCCCCTGGCTACTCCCAGGAGAGAAGAAAATGACCAGGAATTGATGTAGGAGAGTTTAAACTGAAAAGAGTCTACCTACTAGTGTCTGAACGGTCTGAACTGTTTTGGGTGCTAAAAATGGTCTTTGAAAACTTAGACCGCCGAGGAGGGATGTTCTGGTCTACGTACGTAGACCGGTCTACAAATGTGCCGTAAGACATCTGAATGGTCTATCTCAACCACATCCGGTTTAGCTTGACCTGAGCGGGTGCATAACTCAACGGTGAATTATGTCCCACTTGTTAATTAAGGGAAGTTTGGTTTCAGATTTATGCGACACGAGTGACCTCTAAACACCAGAGATGGACTGTTTTCAGTTTAACCCTGTGTAGTATGGAAACAAGGGGTTTGGGATGAAGTCACTGTGACCGCAAAGCGTAGACCTTTTTCGGTCTCCGGAGTACTGCATCTGAACATAGCCTAAGTTTTCAAAGTTAAGCATATGAAACAGTATTTTAGATCGTTCAGACACAAGTAGGTAGACCCTTTTCAGTTTAAACCAAAGATGGACCACTTTTAGTACTGTGTCTGAACGCCCACTAAGTGTCCAAATGATTAATGATACCTAATGAAGGCAGCTCCTAGCTACCCCCTCCCCTAACACCCTGCCTGGTCTATACCCAAACTTTGCCACCTCTGTGTTTATCTTCCCCCAGGTTCTGTTATTATTCCCTCTTCTTTCCTTCCGCCACACTTTCCTGGTGTTGACCCAGTCTCTCTTGGCCGGACTTGAACGATGGCTCCCCACGAGTCCCTTAACGAACGCCTGTTTATTTGGTATTTTACCTCAGCGTGTATGTTTTGCATCTTAGGACTACTGTTGTCCAGCTCTGGTCATGATATTTTTGCACAAAAGAAACATTTCAGCATTTTTTGGTCATAAAACAAAGTGATAGATCCAAATTAAAGGTAGTATCATACTTTGGTAAGAAACCAAAACAGAAATGTTCACAGATTTACGTATAAATTACTGGGTTTGACATGTATGAAGATGGTGGTGATAGAAACATACCGTTACAATTTTTTCGCTACAAATGGTGTATTTATCCAGAAATTAGTCAAACAACTACCGAAAATCTTTTTGATCTTTTAAAAGATCAAAAATAAAAGAGAAAAGACTTAAGAAATACTGTTGCAGTTTTTCGCTGTTTTCTCAAAAAGTGGGCAGTGTATGGGACTGACATTTTCACAGATGACTGTTACTGTATCTGTCTTGATATTTTTGCCCACAAATCTGTATTTCTTTGATAAAAACCAAAGTATGATATTAACTTTAAAGGTAGCATTATACTTTTTTTGTCAAAGAAATTGTAGATTTATGGGCAGAGATATCAAGATTGATACAGTAACAGTCATGTGTTAATTTTCGAGTCCCATACGGTGCCTACTATTTGAGAAAAAACTTTTACAAAAACTGTTAACTCAAGTTATAAAAGTGACAATGTTTCTACATGTACTCCTTACCCATCTCATAATAGTGCCTTTAATTTTGAGTTAAAAGTAAAAGCTTGATGAAATTTGTCTACATGATGTTTTGTGAAAATAAAATAAAAGCAAGAGTAACATGAAATCGTAATTTGATATTAAAAACTCCATGCTGGGTGTTTCTGTTGGCCAGGCACATTGTCCATGTGTTCACAGCATGCATACTAGCATTTGCCATAGGGATGGTGTGTTGGCAATGGTTGGGGGTACTATGCGATCATGGTTTTCACGGAGCCCAAGGGTTGAAGTCAAACAAGGTGCAGCTAGGAAAACATGAATGTAATTATCTGTGAAAGTTTAGGAACTTTCTGTCTAAAGTTCATTGCCACATTTTCTGAATGTATTCACTAATGCCTTAAAGATGTATTGCTTGATCTTAGGCCATTTGATAATGGAAGAAGAAACATTATCACCCAGAATATTTGAAAATGTTAATCAGCACAGGTCTGTACGTGCATCTTTTCATCACCTTTTTCTGTCAATGATTCTTTCAGCACTTTGCTATAACCGCAAGCTTGTTGAAACCTGTGACCTGACAAACCTTGGAGGTTGGTTCCAAATAGTTGGCTAGACTGTTCCAAACATCGTCACAACATCACTAGATGACATATTTGCAATATGTGCATGGTCAACTAGCTCACAAACCATCCTGAACCCTAGTCATTGATGGAACTTGACCTGTGTCCGGTATAGGGCAAATTTCACTTCAATCTTTGTCGTCAAGTAATGCAGGGACTTCAGAACTAGAACCGCAATGTACCCTCTAAATTTATACAAAAGAGTGAATTGCCAATCATATGGAGGACAACTCTTTTTCGAGTTGTCTTTCACTCTTTTAGAGTGAAGTTTTCATCGTTATTGAGTGATTTTTCACTCTGGCCTAGAGTGAAAACCACTCCGAAAGAGTGAAATAACCACCACTCTTTTTCAAGAGCCATGGAATTATGAAGGACAACTTGAGTTTGAACGAGTGGTATTTTTCACTCTTTTGCATTTAGAGAGTAATTATTCTTCAGGCCTGATATTGAATCAACTTCCGGGTCCGCACCTGCTGAGGCCCCTCACAATTTGCAATTAATTACGCCAGCTGCAAGTAATTTAAGGCCTCACCTTGAACATGGCCAGAAATATGTTAACAATCAGGGAAGGTTCCTGCCTTGTTTTTATTTTGTTTCAACTGGAAGTTCTTGAAAAGCAGACTTAAGAAATACGGGAGAGGGTTGACGTTCGTATTGGAGGACTTCCTAGCTCCATGGTATTATGCAGGGTATAGGCCCTATACATGTAGGAGCATGTTTTAGACAGGTGGACACTATTTGGATGGAGACCAATTTGTGGCACAGGTGTTAGCCCTTTTAAATTTAATTGCACAAAAATGACCATGGACTGACTGTCCAAAAATCCAAAACACATTGCCTAATGAGTAATAGTAAGCATACAAGTGCAGTTGCCTGCTATGTGCTTTCGCTAATTGTGCTATCTTTATACCCTGTAAAGTTATAGGTGATTCTGTGAAGATTTCTGTATTGGCATGCTACCAAAGTAAGATGTTTCCTTTAAAGGTAGTATCACACTTTGGTAAGAAACCAAAACAGAAATGTTCACAGATTTACGTATAACTTACAGGCTATGAAGATTGTGCTGGTAGAAACATACTGTTAAAATGTTAGCGCCTGAAATGAGTGTATTTATCCAGAAATTTGTAAAACAACGACCGAAAATCTTTTTGATCTTTTAAAAGATCAAAAATAACAGAGAAAAGACTTCAGAAATACTGTGGCTGTTTTTCACTGTTTTCTCAAAAAGTGGGCACCATATGGGACTGAAATTTTCACAGATGACCGTGACTGTATCTTCCTTGATATTTTTGCCCATGAATCTGTACTTCTTTGACAAAAACCAAAGTATGATACAACCTTTAAGCATAAATAAGATGCTTACTTGTGCTATACCTTATAATGCAAATGCACAACTCCCAAAGCAGCATCGCTTTTACCATGAAATCGGAAACGATGTGGACATTTTAATTAGAGAAGCACACAAGCCAACATATAGGCCTATACCCCATCACGCATGAGACGTGACATTTGAAATCATAGCATCCCAGTCCGTTTTATCTGAGCAGCTTTTATCAATTTTCAACCATCCACGTTTTTTTTTTTTTTTTTTCAGTTTAAATATTTGCAATAATTTTGTGTCTAATGTCAGCCTTCCTAAAGATGTAACATCCAATTTCTCACCAGTTTCTTCGGGAGTTTACTTTTTTTTTTTTCCACCTGTTCTATATTTCCACTGGAGGATGCTATTCAATTATTAATCTTGGCCTTGCAGTTTGTAGAGTCATCATTGAATTATCTTCCTTTGCAATTAAGTAACCGGTACCATACTGAAGTTTCCTTGCTCTATCAGTGTCCATACTGGTACTTCACACTTGCTAAAAATAGAAGCTTATAAATGTAAGGTCGTGACAGTATAGGTCTGTACACTGTATGTCAGACGCTGGCAGTTCTTGTGTATGATGATGTATTTTCTTTTGGTTGTGACTCTGACTCTGGCTCTGGCTTCTGCTCCATTTTGTAAAATCATTTTGAACAGAACAGGGGCCGATTTCAAAGAGATTCTTAAGCACCAAAAACCTTGGTAAATAAAACCAGTAGGCCTTTACCAGCCCAAACTCCTTGTGAATGTTAGCAAACAATGGCCCAATATAAGTCAAAAGCAGTAAATGTCACATGAACATTTGGTTGGTAATACTCTTTTGTCAAGAAGACTTTTCTTGCTTATAAAAGCAAATTTTGTGCTTAAGCAGGGGGCCAATTACATGACAGTCTTAATAAAAAACAGGATTAACAACAACATTTCCATGTGTTGTGTATCACTTATGATTGTTCTTTGGCTGCCAATTGTTTGCTGACCATGAATATCAAATGGAATTTGTAATGGTGGTTTGTTTTTATATTGAGCGAGACCTTTTGTGCTAAGCAATTGTTTGTGCTTAACAGATCCACGATATTGGTGCCAGATATCAAGATTTAAAACCACTAGTGCTGTGGTGCCAGACCCATTTGAAAATGTGCATGTCTGTCACACCTTGGAGGGGAGAAATTCTACCTCCATTGTCAGATTGTGCTTACTTTGCATACATATAGGTGTCTGGGACCCAGGCTTCCCTTCCTATCATCAGCATGTTAGCCCCAGGCCTACACAGGCACCACACCGCTCCAGGTATTACTTTGTAGGAGAGAAACATTACAGGTATCATGATCAGTTGATAACCTTCTCCCCAGGTGAGCAGTATCTTAGCCATCTGGTGTCAGGTCTAGACCCCTAACCCTCGCCCCCTGGCTGAGAACAAAAACGTGAAGGATTGCTGTCTACACTTCGTCAAATAGCACCTTGAGAAGCCTCATTGCAAGGCCAAGGTGGGCTACCTGTAACATAAACCCTTCTGATGAAAAAACTGTTCCTTGTTCAACCCTGAGGACTTTACACATGTCACCCCATTAAAACTTGTTATTGTTAGCAGTAAATGATCACTCACCATCATGACCATGTGGCAATTTTTTGGTTTCCAACCGCAAATTTTTGTAAATTTGTAAATCGAATCGGGGAAAAATGTGCCACTCGTGCTGCGCTGCAACATTTGTTCCCCTTATGTTCGCAGATTTCTTTGTTGGCTTTTCCGCGTGGCGTATACGGAAAAGCTATACCGTCCAGCTTAATTGTACCCAACGGTTCTTCTCAGAACCACACACTCTCACAGAAGAGATTACACGTTGTCACCGCAAACCTACCTTCTTTTAGCTTGTACCCTACCTGCCCTTAGCTATAAATAACACCTCCCCGAAGTAAAAATGTAAATTTATGTGGGTTATATAGGCGTGTCTTTTCCTTTTCGCATTCATGACAGAATCATTCATGTCTGTAGAGTGAACGGGCCGAGGCTTAGCCAGAAGCTGTTATTTTGAGTTATAAATGAGCAACAGACCCTGGTCTGTGACTAATTCCCGGGAGTTGAAACTTTCAACTGGGAGTACCACTCACTAAGGGACTTACACATGGGCAGACCTTCCTTTGAAGTACATGTAGGTGTATACTGCCTATCATTATCATCAATTACATACACATGTACAGTAACAAAGACCAGTGGGAACATTAATATCAGGGGTCAATTTCATAGAGCTGCTTATAAGCACCAAAATTTGCTTCAGCACCAAAAACTTTTGTAAGCTTAAGATCAGTATGCCAGCCAAAACTCCTTGTGAATGTTATGCTCAGCAGACAATGTCCGAATACAAGTCAAATGCAGTAAACATCACGTGAACATTTTGGTTGGTAATCCTGTTTGATCAAGGAAGATTTTTCTTGCTTAAAAGCAAGATCCCGGACCCTAAGCCATATTAAAGGTATAATATATGATAATATATGACTGTTTTCGATCTGTGTTTTACTATTTTCTGGATAAGTACACCATTTCAGGCAGAAATATTTTAAAGGTGTGTTTCTACCAGCACCATCTTCAAATCCTGAAAGTTCTACGTAAATCTGAGAACATTTCTGTTTGGGTATGTTACCAATCCTGCACTGCACCTTTAAGTTATAGGTTAATGATGGTAATTTATTTTGCTGTGTGTTTTCCTTACGGCCGACTCTTGCATTGAGTTTTTTGTTAATCAGCGGGGGAAGTCCTTTTTCTTGTCAGGTGAGGTTGTGCTCATGAGATAGCTTCCTCAGGAGAAATTCAGCTCAGCTGTTGTCGGCAGAAGGTTTGGGAGAGAGAAGGGAGGGTTTGGTACAGTGGAATATGCTAGAGTTTGCTTAAAGTGCAACCCCAACTGCGGAAGAAAATAAGAAATCTGGCTGTAGTAAAGGCATTTTTTTCTCAATTCAAATTCTTCATGCTGTTAAAAAAGGACAGTACTAAACTGCTGCAAACTGCTCATCAGCCAAAATGACCTGAAATTTATAAAATGCTTCAAGAGTTGGGAGGGCCTGACGCGTTTCGATCCTAGCAGGATCTTTATCAAAGGCTGTAAAAAGAGGGCAGCTTTTTTCTGGTCATAACATAACTTGCAGGTTAGTTTCCAACATCTCAATATTAAAAAAAATCCCAGCTATTTGTAGGGCGATATCAGGTTTTTGTTTATTCCACATTTTATTACTGGCGAAGTAAAAATGCCTTTCTGTCTTGTAAAAGATTTGTAGAGCTCTGCTGTTTTGGTTGTCAGCTAGATTTTGACGTGAATTTCAAAGCACAGCTGCAGTAACACACCAATTTCTCCTCTTATTAGACGATAAAACCAGGCACGTCCTGTTTCAAAACATCAAGACATTTTCCCGGCAACCTGAACTTCTCCAAGAAGACTTCAGGAATCAGGGAGGTTATCTCAGCAATTTAACCCCAAATTTCTGTCGTAATGTTCTGTTACTTGTTTGCAAACGGGCCAAAAATTCCAGCTAGAATGTGATGTCTGCGAAAGCCATCTTCAAAATTGTGCAGGTCTGTGCAAAATTGTACGAATGTCAGAATGCATGAGGACTTGTGTACAGTGATGATTGCCTTATTGGAGGAAGTAGCCGCAGCCGTAGCCACAGCCACTGCCAAATTTAAGCCAAAACTGGGTACTCTGGATATGGCTCTCATATTCATAGGGCCAATAATTTTCTGTCACCATGAAAATATGTGTCATCAAATCAAATAAAGAGGAAATTGGCTCTCTCCTTTTTGCAGTCATAATTTAAAGATAATATCATACTTTGGTCATTGTCAAAGAAATACAGATTCATCGGTAAAAATATCAAGAAAGATACAGTAACAGTCATCTGTGAACATTTCAGTTCCATACGGTGACCACTTCTTGAGAAAACAGTGAAAAACGCCCACAGTGTTTTCAAAATCTTTTTACCATTTTATTTTGATATTTAAAAGATCAAAATAGTTTTTGGTCATTGGTTTTACTCTTTTCTGGATACATCATTTGATCGAATGAAGATGAGGGTCCTAAATACACAGAGTAAAAAGTGGAGATCCCCGTGGAAACACACTTTCTATTTTTACTCAGGATTTAAGTGAATAAGACTCCAGTTGGTGCCTTGGCCAGGGTAGTATCCCCTTCAATTTCTTAAAATCTAATTTCCTGCAGTTCACTGTGCTAGCCTCGCTAAGTGCCACTCAAAAAGGTTCCATGTAGGAAACAAATCAGGTCTGTTACTTCAAGTTCAACCATGCTTGCTTACACAATGACATATTTTCCCTTAGGGCAAGAATTACACTGCAATTTTAATAACACTACAATGTAATTCTATCCAGTTTAACCAAACAAATGGAAAATGTTTGAGGTGGAATGGGAGACTTTTGAGAATCGGTCTTCATGTCAACAGCGCATACGCAAGCACGCACACAATTGCGTGAGCGTGCGCTGTTGATAAGAAGACCGATTCTCAAAAGTCTCCCATTGGTTGAGATTCATGTGCAATGAATGTGTACCAAAAGAAATTGTCATCTAGGGCGTTTATGAAACAGAGACTCAGGCTCCGGCTCAGGCTCCGGCTCCATTTCATGAATCCATTCTGAAATAACTGGTATCAAAGTAGAGATTTTTGGCTGCAGTTCTGAAGTAGATTCTCTGGTTTGAAAAGGAAAACAGAATTTCAGCTTCAGTGAAAAACCACAGCCTTTATTTTCAGCATATGGATGTCAGAGCTAGAGCTGGAGCAGTTTCGTAAATGTCCATAGGTAGTTTGACTGTTTCAGGACACAGACCAATGGCAATGGCAATATAGGCCTACTCAGTTATCTTGAGGCATGATGTATATGACACTTCACACATCTAATAATGTGCACTCTCTGTTTATTATTTCAACGAAGGCCCAGAAGACCTATAAAAAAAACAGCCTGGGACTTGAAATGACCAATAAAAACTGGTTGTATCTGGGTGATGACATGTTCGTACAAACACCATAATTCTACAGCCATGCAGATGTGATGGATCACTTGTTTAAGATTATACAGCACATATCTCTGTTTTGTTCAACCATGGACATAAAATGTTGAGGCTAAAAGGTTATTTTCCAACTCTTTCCAACAAAAATTGAAAAACCTATAATTAAAAGAATGAAACAAATTACATGGTTTGATTCCTGATTGGTTTCAATTCACCGTTAAGAACTTATCCAGGTATGGGCTCCAGTCACTAACTAAATCTGTTTGATTAAAGGTAGTATCATACTTTGGTAGCATACCGAAACAGAAATGTTCACAGATTTACCTATAACCCACAGGGTATAAAGATAGTGATGGTAGAAACATACTGTTAAAATTGTTCTGCCTGAAATGCTGTATTTAAAACAACTAAATAATACTATATCCCAGCAAGTTTATACTTTTTATTAAGGCAAAAAAAATCAGCAGACAAAAATAAGTCCAGCATCAAATAAATCCTTATAAATTTTAAATTTTTACATCACAAAACTAAATTTTGTTGAGCTTACCTTCTTTCAAGAACTTTTGTCCAATTTTGACTGCTGTAAAGTACTGTGTTGTCCGCCCTGAGATAACAAAAAAGTGAAATCAGTGCAGCTGCATATGAAAATTGATGTAAAAGTTATGAATCCAAGTTCACTATTGGCTAGTGAGCACTGGTCTGTATGAGTGCGTGTGCGTGCAGCAACTTTTTATTAGTTGGACCCTCCCCCTGCCATGCACGTAGCATTGTCACTTATTCAAGGCAATCGGCCAATGAAAAGAGTTTATTCTTGAGGTAACTTTTTCTTCTCTTCTTTTGCTCCGGGTGAATAATAAGTTATGTTTGAGGGGCCAGTGTGGTTAAGAATATTCAGATATATCTCTCTTTTTTTGTCTCGTTTTTTTTTTAAGTGCAATATTGGTTTTAGAGATTGACATTGAGATTTTATATGAAAGGAATGATATTTTGGGTTGATGTTGATTATTTATGATTGCTGTAGGATATTTTGGCATTGTGTCCCCGTAACTCAATTTGTGGGGGACTGGTACTTTGATGTAGACAATTACTTATCACAACATGTCTTGCTCAATGAAACAAACCCCCATTTCAAATTCCATTTGATATTCCTAATAATTGGTCAGTGACCAACAGCCAAAGAACAATCACAAGCGATACACAACACATGGAAAATTGGTTGTTAATCCTGTTTTTTATTAAGACAGAAATTTCATGGTTAGCAATTTTTGTGTGCTTAGCAGGGCCGTGAATTTGGCCCCTGGTGCTAGCTGTGCAGGTTGTATTAATTTGGTTTTAACTGGGACAGTTTTAATATTTGTAGGGGCCCTATTTGTTGTACTTAAATCAAATATAAAAGAGATAAACAATTTCATTGCCCTGCTGATTTAGTGTTCACTGTACTGTCAACATTTTAAAGTTCAGCCAATCATAACCAATAGAAAAACAGGCATCACAACTCACATTAAAAAAGTGAAACTTTAGGGGAAAATTATCATATCATATTTCAAGGATAAACAAGTGTACAATGGTCACCGCCAGAGACACAAAGTCTAAAGGGAGTGTTTCCATGCCATGTTGAGGCAGCGGTCTCCCTATATCATTTGAAATGAAAACACCAGGATGTTTGTTGGAATAATAGGCTGAGCATCACTCCATACCATGAGCCAAATATCTTTTGTTCTGTGTTTATTCTTGGAATGTGCCATTCAAAGTTGAATGGAGTGTGAAAAAACTGTCAAATGTTTGTTTTTTCTTTTCATTCCGTTCATTGCTTTGATATTTTTTTGAGTGGTTGCTACATGTATGTTCAATGATATATCAATGAGGTTTTGTAAATTGATCGCAAAACTGCTCTCCAACTTCGGACAATAAAAATGTCTGTCCACTCCAGTTAGGAGGGCCTGACGCGTTTTAATCCTAGCCAGGATTGAACCAAGTCAGGCCCTCCTAAAACTCCGAGCATTTTATACATTTCAGGTCATTATTTTGGCTGATGAGCAGTTTACAGCAGTTTCTTACTATATTGTTGCATTTTGTTAGAAATCAGGCAAGGAGTCTTTAACAACCATTGAAGTTTGTGAATGCATTTTAGAAATTTCCCGATCAGAGTTGGAGCCCTGCACACGCCGATAACACAGCTGGCCCTGGAATCACGAAGGACCCGTCAGATATCATAGGAACCGAGCTAATCCTATTCATAGGACAGTTACCCCTAGTCATACACAACACTGAACTGTTGCTGCCCTTGTATTAATAATATCTCCACAATGCAGCGTGTGACTTGTCAATCGTTCTTGATGGAGGTAGCATCCTTCCTTGAGCTTTCATCCTCTCTGAATTACTCCTTTATACTCTCCAGAGAAATGAATGCAGTCAGTTCTTACCACAAACATTCACAAGGAAGAGGAACATTAATGGTTATGTTGTTTTGGAGGTGTAGACGGAGTCATCATTCTAATAGCGCTCCGCACTAATGAGGTCACACGAGTCCACGGATGTCAGACAAACATTGACTCGCGCACGTAGTGAACACAATGCATGCACGCGCACATACCGCACGTTTGCATGGTTGAAATATTTTGTCTGAGATCCGGTGTGCTATTTTTAGCGCAAGTGAGGAGTGCTATTGTCTAGTTAATAATGCTTGGAGGGATTAGGAGGGCCTGATGTTTCGATCCTAGGATCTTTCTCAAAGGCTTAAAGGTACAGTACAGGATAGGTAACATACCCAAACAGAAATGTTCACAGATTTACGAAATTTTCAGGGTATGAAGATGGTGCTGGTAGAATCATACCGTTGAAATATTTCCGCCTGTTTTCCTTTTCAAACCAGAGAATCTACTTCTAAACCACAGCCAAAGCCTTTATTTTAATACCAGTTATTTTAGAATGGATTCACGAAATAGAGTCAGAGCCAGAGCCTCCTGTTTCGTAAGCCCTAATTAAATCCCTAAAAGCCCTAATTAAACCCCATAATTAAACCAGTAGGCCTAATACCTTTTTTAAATAGTTTTGCTGATTTAATCAATTTTTCAACCTTCAGCCTGGGCAACTAGTAGCACGCATTTCCTGGTGATTACTTGAAAGATTGATCACAATAGGCCAAATGAGTTTGGCACCAAAGCCCTGGAGAATTAGTGCTTATTGAATCTTTGAGCTGTTTCCCCCAAATCCTTGGCCATTTTGGCCGGGATTAAGAACACTAAGAAAAGAGCCCAATTTTATCTTGTTCATTAAGCTTCTTATTTTGTTAATCATCAATATTCAAGAAAGTAACACCTTTTGAACCATTACAGGTACAAGTCAAAAGCATGGAGCATCGCATGTCATAATGGTTTTAAATTTCGTCAAGTACTCTTCTTTTGTGTTAAACTAACTCAATGGAATTCGCCCTAATGGTACTTTTTGGTTATTTTGAAGTTTAGTTGTTTGTCCTGTTAAAGATCTAGATGAAATATATCGCTGTTGTCCTTGAAATTGAATAAAGGTCCATAGACCTAGCCTGGGGTACTGGCTGCATAAGTCGCTTTGATACAAAGCTACAGTGGCCTGGTTGGCCTTCAGACGCCCAAAAATAACAAAAACACCAACAAGATTGATGGCAATTTTTTTAAATGAAATGCATTAAACTTCATCCAAACCCCAAATCTCTTTAAAAACAGAAATCCATTTAAAATCAAGGTGGTACTCGGCCACCATGAGTGTTTTCCTTTTTTTCTCAATTTCTATTTATTTGTGGGTTTGACAAACCTTTCAGCTTACATACTTAAAATTTCTAAAGTGAATATTTTTCCTTGTTGAAAAATGGATCAAATTCTATTTAATTTTTCTATTGAGCCAAATATTATAATATTCATGGGTTGTTGATCATTTTGTTGTTGTTATGTACAAATATGCAGCTAATGTTTGCTTAAAGGTATAATACATGATTGGTAAAGGTCACAGAACAGCACTCACACTTAGTAATATAGGCCTAATCCAGCATGTACATGAAATGATAAACCTGTGAAAATTAGAGCTCAATCGGACATCTGAGTCACAAGAAAATAGCAAAACCCGACTCAATTTTTGTTATAAAACATAAAGAATGGTTTTGATCTTACCCCGAGATCAAACTGTTTTCGGTCTCTTTGGGGGGGCACTAATTTCTCAATAAAGCTCAGGGTTACTTATAGAATCTGTTAATATTTGAACGCTCGTAGTTATTCACTTGCATCCATGGCTGACTTTCATTTTTATTAAAAAGGCAGTTTCTGATTTTCATCCATCTGATTTCTGTTAAATCACGGTTAAACCGAATTATTTAGCCATCATCACTTCAGCTGTATAAGTACTGCCCCATGTAGGACATGCTTCATTTACATTATGTATCTATCATGTAAACATACCGTGTACAGGTATGTTCAGAACTTACAAGCCACATTGCAAAGATTCCTTTTTTTACGAATCTCGGCCACACTCTGTATCCACTCATAAGGCATACAACATTCTGTTTTTAATGTTTGTCCCACATTTCGGTGCGCTGACAGTTTCAAAAGCCCCTCGCCGAATTTGGCGAAAAAATGTCCGGCGGCCTTCCTAAGGGAATCCTATCCGACGACAAATTATTGGGGAAGTAGAAGTACATGACACTGACATGAAGGATGTTAAGCTCGTGCACGTGCTGTAGTTGTTTTGGCGTCTTCTTTGAATGAGCAATCCAGGTGTATTTTGTAGGCCGTTTTAGGGTTGTTGTTTTGTTTTTTCACTGTTAGTGTACGGTACATTGGTCATTTCATCACGTCAGGATGTATGATTTTCATGTAGAATCTGAGAAGACTCAGATTAAAAAAAATATGACTGAAATTTTGCCTTGCATCCAACCTTGGTGCTATTTATTATAGAAAACATATTTTGTCATTTGCTACAATCCGTGGTGTTACATGAAGCATTGTCAGCCGAAGTTGTACTAATGTCTACAGGATTGGTCTTGTATCAATCTTGATCTTGGTCTCCTGATGAGGACTAGAGCAGACTATGTTGAGACCTAATTGCGAGAAGTGCGAACGATATAGAAGTGCAAAAGCACGAACGATTATTCAGGGATGAGATTTCTCAGATTAAAGTCTGATTTCAGACTTTTGTGTTTTGGATTTCAGACTTTGTTCCTCACAGGCTGTGTACAAAAGTATAGGAGATTCTAAATTTCAGTCTTTTTAGGCTCCCTGTCAGCTGTTTTCAGACATTTTTATCATTGGTCAATCTCATCCCTGATTATTACATGGTATTTCTGCAACCGATCCGTATAGTATTGATCTTGTTGGTTTTTGTCATACATTTGTCATTGTCCTACATGTCACTGCATAGAATATGAATATAAATAGACATACACTTAAATTTGGTATGCTGTGTCACAATATTAATAAAAGCCGTCTCTGGAATTTGTGCCCAACCTCATTTCTGGTTATTTAAAGGAGAAAGAGCATCATTTCAATAACCGAGTGCAACAAAGGATTACCATTGATTTCAGAATGCTTCTCAGAAAGACAGAACTTATGGAGCCATTAAGCCACATCATTTGAAAGAATTTAATTGTAGGGGATATAGTCTGTGAAAATTCTGTAGAATCAAAAATGAAAAGAATATGATTGAATTTTGACCTTTTGTTTGACCTTGGGGATCTTTTGTCATTTATCATAGAAAATACATGTCATTGGTTGCCATTTGCTGCAAATACTTCAGTGTTTAATGTAGTATCATAATTTGGTTTTTATCAAAGAAATACAGATTCATGGGCAAAAATATCAAGGACGATACAGTCACAGTCATCTGTGAAAATTTTCAGTCCCATACGGTGCCCACTTTTTCAGAAAACAGTGAAAAACAGCCACAGTATTTCTTAAGTCTTTTCTCTTATATTTTTTATCTTTTTAAAGATCAAAAAGATTTTGGGTCGTTGTTTTACTCATTTCTGGATAAATACACCATTTCAGGTGGAAACATTTTCACGGTATGTTTCTACCACCACCATCTTCACACCCTGTAAGTTATACATAAATCTGTGAATCTGTTTTGGTTTCTTACCAAAGTATGATACTACCTTTAAATATAACCCTTACGTGTTCAATTTAACAAAAATTTGATAGAAATTTTATCTGATTAGGTTCATTACATGGAATGTCATTTCAACCTGGTATTTCCCGTTTTTGAAGAGGTAGATATATTCAGAGAATGCTAGCAGTTTGTTGGCACAAAAATGATGAATAATTTGGGTAAATATGGAGGAATTCCCACTGAACCGCACACAACATTATTATACATTTTTTTTGTAATTCAATCTTTTATTACCAAAGTTTGTGGGGAAAAAAAATAATCATTGTGAAAATCAAGAATTTTTTTTTTTTTTCTGAACTATGACAAAACTGGCAAAAAATACAACATTTAGTGGGACACTAGAATATTTCAAATATACCCTTGTCTCTCCGAGGTTCTTTTTTTTTTCAAAAGCAAATTTGTCTTCTATGACCTATTTTGAAAATATGGGTGTGACATTGTTATGATTCCATCAAGTTCATACATGATTTGTATGGTGTCAAAGTCCATGTATATATGTAGGCCTACATGTGTAGGTTTGAATGGTTGACTTATTCCAAATAATATCTTCCCAAAACTCCCTAGTCACGTTGACTAGGAACATTTCAGAATCTGACAAAAGAGAAAAAGTCTCAAATTTCTGTATATGCAATAATGTCTTCGCGAAATTACAAAATTCTAGATAGAATAACTTCACAGGAATAAGGATGACCAGGGCCGTGGTTCTACTGGGATGGGGGGGGGGGGGGGGAGGGCGTGCTTGAGCCCCCCCCCAAAAAAAAAAAATTTTGTCTAGCCCCTTTTTCAGTTATTAAGCGCCAATTACATTGTAGGTTATAGGTGCATGTTTTTCTACTGCTAAAAAAGGCTTAGCTGAAGCAAGTGTTACAAGAAGGATCTTGCCCCCCAAATCTTCTTCTATCCCCCTCCCGAGTCCCCCCCCCCCAAAAAAAAAGGTTCTTCTAGCCCCCCAAAAAATATTGGCTCTAGAACTTCGCTTGAGGATGATTGAAATAAAAAGCAAATCTTTCAAATGAAATGAGTTTTTAGATTTTTCAAGATAAGATCCAGCTGAGATTGAAACCACATTGTACATCCCAGGTTACTGTTGAGCAGTTTTGTAGCCATTAAATACTTGTATTTACTTTTGGATGAACAAATTGTAAACTGCTTTTATCAGCCATGTAGGCCTATAGTGGCTTTAAGAATAGAACACACAATAAAAACTTTGAAGAAAACTCAAACGAGGTACCTTTCAGACGCCCATGTCTGTCCAAATTGCCACTATGATGTGTTACTTTTCAATTTAGAATACATATTTCTTTCATGTGGCCATACATGTGGCGACAGTATCAATATCATTCATCTGTATACAAAAAAACTAAACAGGTTTTTGATGATAAAATCAAACTTGTAGGACAAACGTACTTGACCCATTTTTGTTTATTTTTGTTTAACTTGATGTCTAGCCCCATGAAGTTTGATATTCACCGTTTATTGTATTTGGATATGGAAAAAGATCGTTTGATAACATTTTGTGAAATTTATTTCAGTGGCTAGGGGTCAGTATATTATTGACTTGGCGTCAAACGGCACGTTGCTGTGAACTTGTTAAAAAGGAAGACGCGACGGACCACTTCACATGCCAAAAATTGTCACCAAGTTGGCTCGTCATTAAATTTGCAATAATACTTCTAAGGTTCAAACCAGCTAAGGTTTGGCCAACATTTCTGTTCCTTTTGATCTTTCCTGGCTTCTGACACACCGAATCTTTAGACTGGATTCAAAACCAACAAAAATCACTTTTTGAATCGTTCTATTTCGCTATAAGTTGTCTACTTATAGAATCTGAAGAATTAATAATTCATTTTTGTTTTGATAACTTGCCTTGCTTGCTGCCATAATTGTCCAGTTAAGTGTGGCCCCCTGGTTTTTTTATTTGTTTGTATCCGAGCTGGTTTGGGTCAATTTCGAGTTAAACAACCTTTTTATTGCTGTCCTGGATCTTGGTGTTTGACCTCTTTAAAACCATAGTTTATTGGGCAGCTGGGCTACGTTTGAAGTGCCGCTCAACTTTCTGTAGTTGAATTTCCATTTCTTAGCACTACAAACCAACAACGTTGACACGCACTAGTTTTCACGATATCACCTGTGAAAAATACATAGACCCGGGGCCTTTCTTAAAGTTAGGCTCAGCTGGCTCCGGCTCCGACTCCGGCTCCGGCTTTGTATCTGTAATCCATTTGCTGAAAATATAGGTTGTGGTTTTTCATCGAAGCTGAATCTCAGTTTTCATATTCAGAACAGAAAATCTACTTCCGATACCCCTAATTTTAATGAAACCAGAGCCTGAGCCAGAGCCGAGCTTTGAGAAATCTTTGGGGACAAAATTTATTATAATTGGCTAAAATAAAAGTGAGTGTTAATTCCTTCCCAAAAAAATTACCCAAATTTGTGAAATGTACAAAACAGGAAATGATAGGCTAGAGCCCGAGCAAAAGTGACTCGGCATCCAAAACTATTTACAGGTTTATTTCAACCAGGTTGGATGGGCAAACATAAGGTGAAACCTTTAGGCCTAATACCTAGAGAACTTGCATTTCAGCAGGTCAATTTATGGCCCTTTCCTATAAACATTCGCCCTGGTTACAACTTACATTTCAATAAATTTTGGCATACAATTTTGAGCTCACATTTACCCTATTTGCTGTCAGACCACTCACGTACCACTATATCCCAAGGATCAGAGATACACGAACTGATGCAGCATTAGTAATGTTGCACCTGAGAAGCGGATTATGGAGGATCACTCAAAGAGGATGTGGATAAGGACATATGACATTTTGATCCTAGTAGGATCTTTTTAAGGCCAGAAAGGTGTATCAAAACATTTGATAACAATTTTGCTGTTAAGCAAGATATGAAATCTGAACAAATTTAAGGTCATACAGTTTTGCAGACAAGAAGTTTGCAGCAGTTAATTACTTGCAATAATTAGTTGTGGAGAATCCAAGAGTTTTATTAAGTGAAGAATGTTCCTTAAGTATAATATACATGTAGGGAGGTAAAAATATGACCACGCAAGTCATAATTCTAACTATAATTTCAGCACGAATCTCAGATCCCGTTACATTTATGCAAAAACAAAATCTGGATTGTATAGAAAAGTCAAACAAACTTGCTGCTTACCATTAAAAACCTTGGAAAAACCTTGGAGAAATGTTCCTATGGAATAGAAAAACTCAAAGCGTGCAGCATAAACCTTTTCGTCCCGAGTCCTTGTGTGGTATCCGTGGGAAATGTTGAACTATATGGGCAAGGATCGAGTACATACTAATACTACATTGTGACATCAGTCATATTGTATTTACCATACGTTTGTGCTGTTGACATTAATCTATATTCCAAGCAATATGCCCTAATCTTGTTTACCCAGAGTGGTATGAAAAAGACTCTAGATTTTTTAAAGGCACTACCTGATGTTCCCCCCATCCATGCATGGTCGTTGTTATCAGACCAAATCGTTTAAGTCCTTCAGCTGACCTTGCAGAATTGTAGATTCATGTATGAGTTTACGCGATGGCGTGCAGCCGAAAATCTTCTCAAAATTTTCGAGGACTGGCTGTCTTATCGGATAAGACAACATTTTTTTGGTTTTAAATAAATGTTCAAGATGGCACATGTAGGCCTATACTGACTGCAGGGCCAGTTTGTTTAACGCACAAGATCTCGAATCCTGCGGATCCGGATCCCATTTTAACATACCCTGCATGGGACATGGGTCCCCAAATCTGGGATCCCGTGTGTTAAACAAACAGGCCCCAAATCTTCGCCTACGGACTGGAGTTTCTCCCACCCACCCCTACAGGAACCCAACTTTGCCTCCACTGACCTGTACAAATGTACACTATACCTGCCAAGTAGCTGATGGGTTTTGCTTTATAACTTATGTATGGCACCACTAATCCTAAGCAATGAAAAAGCCATGCTAAACCTGTTGGCAATAAGCCACCAATGAAGTGACAAAATGCACTGGGAATAATTCAAGCATTCAGCACACATTGTACGTCTCTTGCTTACAATACTTGTCAACCATGCTTACACAAAAGCATTTTTCTGCTAAAGCAAGCACACAAATTTGCTTACCGTTACATTGTGGTACTATACATGTAGCCCTTTTTTATGTTTTGCTGTTTGTTTTTTCATTTGTAACTGAGTGAGCAGGGGGTCGATTTCACGAAGCCCTGCGATCGATCGTAACTTGAGTTGCGAAGGATAACCCATCTTAGGGAGCCTACATGTATCCCATGTAGGGGTTCAATGCAAGTCCTACGATTGATAGTAAGTTACGAATAGTTTTGTGAAATCACTCCTAGCACCAATAGTCTCTTTAAGTACTTCAGGTCATGATTCTGTCGCCTTGCAGCCACTCACATTTCTATAGGTATGTCGGGGGTCTTTCTATACATATCCGAAAATATATCAAGAAAAATGACGGGATTAGCAATTGAAAGTCAGTACTCACAAAATGTTAACCTTATTACATTCGGGTGACGTGTGAAATTGAAAAACACACTCACATACAGCCTACATGTAGCTGGTCCATGTCTCTTATGAAATCTCACACATTAAAACTGGTGTGTGGGAAAATCGTTTTCAGATTCCTACTTTTCAAACAGATGTTTCTTCTTTTCTTTCTTTCTCTTTTTTTTTTTGGTTCGAATCCCGCTCCAGTCAATTCTTCTTTGTTCACTTTTCAATGACTTAAAATCCAGTCAGTTTCCCTTGTGGTTATGTGGTGAATACAAGTTGACCATCTTTAGAAATCTTAACTGTTCAGAAATCTTAAATTTATAATTCTTTTCAAAATCTTGTCAAGAAATAGCAAAATTCTGCACATGAGCTTTGAATAACAGTAACAGCTGCTTTGTCTTAAATATTAATAAGAATGTAAACTTTCAAGTGTACTTTTCCCATTCGGCCTAATGTTGGTTTCCTGAGTACTACTTACTTACTGTATAACCACCCCTTAAAATCCACAGTCCTCTTCAAAATCATGCAACAAAATTCCAAAATCCTTTTACATTACCTCTGAATTTGCCAACAGCTGGTTGTAACAAACAAATCAAAACCATATTCATAATTCTGTTCGGATAAAAGGAGCAACCGCTAGCAGGATTTACTGTAAACCCTTGAAAAAACATAAACCTCAAAAGTGACATTTATCCGGACTATTAACTTCCACTAGTGCTTTGACCCGCGGTATTTATTATCCAATTTTCGGGGTCCACACAGAAATTAGCTGGCTAATGGGTCAGTGCCCTGGGCCATTTGATTTAGATGGATATTTTATGAATTTATCAAATTCTTTTATGTCAATAGTTGTTTTTGGGTGGCATGTTTGAGTGGCCACTTTTAAAGGCATTAACCATTGTAAAGGCCCATGGGACATGTGCATTGGTAGTGTACAAGCTAATCAGTTCCAGGGAATCTACAAGACTAAATAACATCCATCTTGTAGTTTTCTCGTAATTTGCTTGGGAAAAGTATCAAGACACTTTTGGTATAGTAAGTGCTAGGAAGACCTCTATTCATTGCCTATAGCAGCTACTCATTGCACTGCAGTGTACATGCTTGGCTGCCTTAAAATTGCTTGTGAAAATTGTGTGATTGCTGCCAGAAGAATTTGAGGATGAAGGGATGAGTCAGGTTTTTTAGAGAAAAAGGAGAAGGGAAAAATGGTAGGCCTATACCATTTACAACCTACCTACATGCAGCACCCTTCGTAGTTCCCACCAACTTCCTCCGAAAACCTTTATCTGGATTGAACCTCAAACTATGTTACACTAGTGAGTCAATTTACACCACATGCATGAAGGAAAGTTTTGGTAGAACAAAAGTCATCTTTCTGCCTGTTTCTCACAATCCCCTATAAGATAAAATCAAAATTGAAAGATGAAAGTTATTTCTTCCTGGAGATTGTCTGCAACTGGTTGCCTGTATGCTGTCCATCTTGTCACATGGGCTTTACAGCTCAACAACTCTTAATGTACCCCTTTCAATGATTATCAAAAATTCTTGGTTAAATATGTAAAACATTCCTGTTTTGTCAAGGCTTGGAAAGTAGCAAGAGCCTTATAAACTTTGATCAGGTTTTAGAGGCTCAAGCATAACCTTTCTTGAAGTCTTACACAGTGCAGAAAAGTTAATCAAGTAGGGTCTATACTCAAGATACTTGTCAGTGTAAGTTTGTCATCTCCTATATTGTTCGACTGCTTGTAGTAAAAAAGCCTTCAGATATAATTGAGACCCAAAGGACATGTAAAATCCCAAGGAAGTGGTGTAATATTATGAGTCATTTATCATTGGTTCGTAAAATGGCAATATTTGACAACAGTCATGCAGAAAGGTCGTATTCCCAATACGATTCTTATAAATGTTAAAATGTCAGCTTTATTCCTTGAGGGCAAGAAAATATTGTTAAATGTACAAGTGAAGTATGTAATAATGTCAGCATTAAGTGTACTTTATGTGATTGATTTGTAGGGATCAAAAACAATTCTTCAGCTTTGGACAGAAAGCTTACCACCTAGTTTGAAATTGCACTTATATTTTGGTGAAATATTTTACTGTGAAATGAAATGTCTGTTAATGGACTGTTGAACAACTGTCTGATCAAACATGTACATTCATGCACGTCATTCTGCACTCTTAACCCCCAATTCTGAAAACTTTAATCATTTTTTTTTTCAGGCTTTTGGTATTTATGAAATTGTATCTTGATTCCTTCTCGGAATGTTTGCTTTTGTTGCCCACGTTTCACCAGAGGAGTAATTTTAAAGTAATTAAAGCTCTGTCATCCGTATTATTGAAAATAAAGGTTGTGGTTTTTCATTGAAGCTGAAGCTCTGTTTTCCTTTTCAAACCTAAGAATCTACTTCCGAACCGCAGTCAAAAGCCTCTATCTTAATGTCTATCATTTTAGAATGGATTCATGAAATGGAGCCGGAGCCTTAGCCTTAAACCCCCTTTGTTGCTGGCACCCAAATTGGGCAATTTGTTCCAGTTCAGAAAACGATTTAGAATTCCAAAAATTCAATTGATTGTCAGAGTCGATGGAGTCGAGCCCACTGAGCGTTGCCCCCACAATGACTGCACCTGTTAATGGTCACAAGTTTCATTTGATTTGTACATGTATAAAACCCACAGAAACTCAAACCAGGTTGACATTTATAGGTAGAGACAGTTAGTAAATTTCCAATCCAAACCTTGAAATGTAATTTTCGGCCTGGGTTTGCTTGTGGCTTGACTTCTTTTCTTTTCTTTTGTAACAGAAAAGAAGATGTACAAATAATAATAAACTGCTGCAAACTGCTCATCAGCCAAAATAATGACCTGAAATTTATCAAATGCTTAGAGTTACATGTATATAGGAGGGCCTGACACGTTTCAATCCTAGCAGGATCTTTAGCCTTCGATAAAGATCCTGCTTGGATCGAACGCTTCAGGCCCTCCTAACTCTAAGCAGAAAAGAAGATGTGTTTAAGCATTTGAACTTGAGTTAGTGATTTATTTTGCCCTTTCTATTTAACCTAAATCATGGTCATTCAGCATTTTGAGAAAGATCCTGCTGGGATCGAAACACGTCAGGCCCTCCTAACCCCAAGCATTATTTTGAAATATTTCAGGTCATTTCGGCTGATGAACAGTTTGCAGCAATTTATTACTTGTATTACTTCACGTCGGTGAAGGGCAAGCCTAATTTGCATATTATCTATTTCCCGACCAAAATCATTTAATATTCATGTATTAACCTAAATCATGAATACTCTGTAACTTAAACCGTATCCATTCATGTGCCAAACAGCCATTAATCAACCATCATGCTCATTTACGGAACCAAACCTCACAAAGTTTTTATGGTCAAGAAAGTACAATACTCTCATCTTGCACAGTTGGGAAAGTACGGAAATGATTCAGTTTGTGTTTTTAACTTAATTAAGGTCTGAAAAAGGGTATAGTTTTTCGGTGCCCCACCTTGAGTCAAACTAAATCAAATGCAATGACCTTGGTTAGTTTTGTAACCAGAGTGGTCCCTCTTCGTGCAGCCACAATCTCGAGAGGAAATGAGTCTTCCTAAAGACATAAACACAAGGGAATTTTTTTTTTTAAAAGGAAACAGCGTTTCAAAGGAAAGAGAATCAGATGGTTTGGGTTTTAGCTGGTTTTTGCTCATTTTGGTTTTCCTCAAAAACTTGCACGCATTACCACATTGAATTTTGGCAAGTACAGTGCAATGGTCAGAGAAATGCTCATGGTTTTATGGTTTCTGAGTAAAAAACTTCACACCTTAAAGTTAGTATCATACTTTTGTAGCATACCAAAACACAAATCTTCACAGATTTAACTATAACTTACAGGGTATAAAGATGGTGATGGTAGAAACGTATGCCGTTAAAATGTTTCTGCCTGAAATGTTGTATTTATCCAGAAACAAGTAAAACCAATGACCAAAAACGATTTTGATCTTTTAACAAAAGTGTTTGACAAGAATGTGTTTGCCTGACAAGTCAGGGTTTTTAGCCTAATTCAGTGCCTTCCTTTTTTGGTGCTCACCCTGAAAACTGGCAAATTACCAAACTGAATGGTAGTGTAAGATTCTTGTGTGGTACTCTATTAGATAATACAAAGAAGGGAGCTGATAATGATCAAATTAGGTCCATAAGTTGGAACTTTCCCTCTAAAAGTGATTCATCCCTTTCTCCTAAATTCATGCTTTACTTGAGCTTAAAAAACCACAATCTGGCCAATAGTGGAATTATTCTATCCCGTAAGTAAATAAACTTTATAATATAGACCTCTGCACCCCATAAAAAGATTATAAACAAAAAAATAACTTGAAAATGTAGGACATGTAATTTTGTGTAAACACAGAATTTCTTGCAACCAAAAGCACCTCAGAAGGCCTTTCACCTTTTCTCATGCTGAGCCTGAAATCAATCGTATTTTCCAATAAATTTGTTTCCGCGAGTGAGATAGAGTTTCTTGGTAATACCTTTGACCAATCTTGAGTCATTGATTAAAATGCTTTGAAGAAATTGAAGTTTGCTTCCCGTTAGTCACAAATTTCATAAATCAGTTCTTAGATTTCAGTTGTCAAGAAAATCGATCAGTTGCCACTAATAGGTCAACATATTTACTGTTATATTTTGAATTTTTTTTTTCGACCCACAATCTGTGTTTGGAAAGAGCTTCCCACAGGTTATGAGGAAACTGAATTTATTACCAGTACTCTCCCTTGTGATCTTGGTTCGTTGAAAGCAGTTGGGTGCTACTGTATTTCACAATTCTTTAAGGCACCATCCAGTCCAAAATCCTCACGTTCACTTTAGAAATTAAGGATTTATCACCATTTTGAAACATACCATCTGTATTTTGAGATGTATTCAACATCCTGTTGCCAGCCCTTGAAAATGCCCAGTACTAGTGACCAGTATGTGTGAATTCGCCCACAAGGGTAAGGTCAAGCCTGAAGGTACACTGTGTCCATTCCATCTTATGCCATAAAAGCTACTTTAGAAGTAATGATGATCTGCATTATCCAGTCCCCTCCCCCCATTCAATAATGACCAAACATATTTTTGTTGTGTAATATTCACTGAAATGTGTATATATATTTTTTAAAGAACTTGAAACAATTCCTTTTAAGGTATATATGGATTACCACCATGCAGTTGAGACCCTGTGAACGTGTATTATTAAAACCAACTGATTACTGTCGGCAGAACTTTCCATAGTCGATCATCAAACAATTGAACATCCCCCATGTGCTGTTTCTCAGGTTGCAACATTGCTAATGATCCAATGATCCTTGGGATATGTCGGTATGTGAATGGTTTCATGGCTTCTGACCGCCAAACGAATAAAGATAATTGACTATTAAAGGGACACTATCAACATATAGGGCTGGATTGCTCAGTTGGTAGAGCATCGGTTCGATATCTTGGCAGTCTCTGGTTCTAACCCCGCTCCAGTCAATCTTTCTTTGTTCACTTTTCAACGACTTCAAATTAATCCAGTTAGTTTCCCATGTTGGTTATTGACGCGTACTTGTCAATATTGTAGCACATACCCTAAACTAGGTATAGATATAGGCCCCCTAGTATCTATTGCACAACAGTTCAGAAACATATGGTAGGATGACTAAAGTAACTGAGAATAGAAACCCCAAGAACCTTTGTACACCCAACATAAAGGTTTGTGTTCCACTGTATACAAGCTTTGCTTTTGGAGACCCCATCAACCATAAATCACATTTTCTATACTAAATTTACGAGCAGAGTGGTTGATATAGCCGTAATCAGGTGTTGAATGATAGTTTGATGGGTCAATTAAAGGCATATACTGTGTACATGAAGTTTGAAATTGGCCAATTTTTATTATTTATCCATCTATCATTTTATTGTTTATTTGTCTGTTTATTTTATTTGTTTATATACATGTATTTGACATGTTTCGATCCTAGCAGGATCTTTCTCAAAGGCTTAAAGGCTAGCCTTTGAGAAAGATCATGCTGCCTTTGAGAAAGATCCTGCTAGGATCGAAACGCATCATGCATGCCCTCCTTAAGACCAAGCATTAATTTTGATATATTTCAGGTCACATTGGCTCATGAGCAGTTTGCAGCAGTTTATTACTTATTTAGATATATTTGTTTTCATATGGACTTGAAGGTTGTTACGTCATCTTGTAGGCCACAACCTTGGCCTTCTGTGACACCCACAGAAAGACACTTTATCATGCCTATGTTGCCCCTGAATTCCAAGAATGCAATTGGTCTATAATAAGCACCCATGGACATTCACCTTTGATGATTTACTCAACCACTAGCTAGTGTCCTGTAATAAAGCAATACAATAAATACCTTGACTGAAACAGTTGGAGGTGAAGGTCACAGGGTCATTGCTGACAGTAAATTACCTGTGCATGCCTCCGTTTTCTGCCAACCATTCATATTTTGGAGGAATCATTCCTCTTTTTGGGTACTAATTTAACGCTTTTTACAAGCTCTTGACAACAGATTCCGATTTTTGGCTTGGAATACACATGTATTCCTATGTAGTTTGCTCTGTGATTCCACTTTTTTATAGCAGAAGTATTCCTAATTTCCTTTCAGAATGTTGGCTGCTCAGTATTTCCAACTTGAAAGATTCTATGCTATTCTCCTGGCCACAATTTAACCTTCACAATCATGACAATATGTCCAAGTGCTACATGTACAAACTACAGTTATAGGACAACTTGTAGTGACAGTCCTTGACCACAGAGCTCAGCAGAGGACATGAAGTTGTCAGAAAAAGGTGTACAAAATCCCCAATCATCATTATAGCCTATCCTGCTATTCAACAACTGCTGCAATTTGCATTTATCTCAGCAAAGATTTCTAAAGCAACTGGCAAAGTCACACAAAAATGTAATTTACAAATGAAGGTTGAAGTTAAGCTTGGACCGAAATTTAGTCCCATTGAGGACATTAGGCTTGATTATGCTTTTAGCTTGTACTAAAATACTAAAATCATCATTCAGCTAGATTATGAGTCATCAGCATCATTACAGAGATGGGTATCACTATGCAAAAGCTTGCCCCGAATCATGTGATATAGCAACAGTGTCTTTAGTCTAGGAAATACAAACTGGCATGTTTATATGCAATGAAAGAAGTCTGTGTACCAGATACTATTCAGATTGAACTCCCAAATGGTTTATATTGCACTCCATAGGGAAGCCAGGCTGTTGGCAAGCAATTATGTTTTATGTTCACTCTTGATTTTCCAAACATCATCTATAGACTGATGTGGGACCACTACGTACTTTTTCCCTGATTGCCAGTGTGCCACTGTGTCACATAAATTTTGGGCTCTTGACTTTTGACTTCTAATTTGCTTGTAAATTTGTAAAGGGTTTTGTGAGGATCAAAAATAATCATTTCCAGTACATGTGGGTTGCTTAAGGTGAAGCCATATTTAAAAGAAATTATGTTCCTTGTTCCGGGCACTTGCAGGTTTCATAGCGTACCATAACTTTTTTCTTTTAATTGCAGAATATAACTGAAAACCATTTAGGTTTTGTCATAGAAGTTCTTCTTTTGTTATTCTTTGGCAGACTTTTGTATGAAGCAAGGAGTTTTTTTTTCTGAAATGATATAATTTATTAGACACATTGACATTAAGATGGCTTGAAGATGACATGAAGACGTGAAGCCTTTTCTAAAAATTGCCAATCTGAAACCAGTGATGCTTACACTGTATAGCTTGCCGTATTCAAATTCCAGCTAATAAAAAGGAATTCATTTTAATCCATTTTATTTCTGATATTCACCTACATGTAAACAAATAGTCCAGCCAAATGACATGTTTTATTTTGATGGGGTATTCAATACAAATCAGTGACATGTTATATCCAAACACCTCTGCGAGGCTCTAGGGGGATGATCAAGAATATTTTGTGGTCCATTGCAGCTGCCATCACCTGTTGCAATTTGTTTGAATATTTTAAGTGGGCATCATCAAGCTTAAAACACAGTGTGAGGTCTGAGATATCGCCTGTTATCCCTCAATCTGAAGTGAGGTATTTGACACGAGTTCCTCCTGTCAGCATGAAGTCTGATCAAGGGATTTTCACACTATCCAAAATCTTGGAGTTGGAACCGGATGGAACCCCCAAGATTTTTCTTCAACCCTTTTTGCACATGAAAAGTTTCAACCCCGGGCCAACCCGGGTAGGACGGCCGAACCGGATCGAAATCAACCCTGGCAGGGACCAGGATTGAAAATCTCAACCCATTTTTCACCGTGGTCCGTGTCATATGAATCGGAATTTATCGGTTCACCAAAAACATTATGTGAATGTTGCATCTTTCTGTTCCGGTTCAAAAACTTGCCGGGCTGAACCAGGGCGGATACGGGTTTGCTTCAAAGGTGATAGTTTGAAAATGCTACCTCAAAAACATGTATTCCCCATGCCAATGTGCCTCTTAGTTGAGGCTATTTGTTCATCCCAATACTCATTCTGATGTAAAAAGCCATCCATAAGGATATGCTGACTTTTCAAATCCACCCTAGTGCATGTGAAGACTTATTTCTTTGCTTGATGTATGACTGCTTGATAGAAGTCCGTATAACTCTTCCCTCTAAATGTTACTGCTTGCCATCATTTGCACAGTTTCCCTACATAACATGCATCATAACAGGCCTTGAATTTGGTTCTGAAAGGGGCAAGGCCACTTTTCCATCGCAAGGGGCACTTCCATTGGAAAATCATAATGTTTATGGAAAAATTTGAAGGGGGCACCAAGGCCAAGAACCAGGGCAACGAAGGCCATGGCCTCCGTGGGCTCCGTTAGATTCAAGGCTTGCATCTTGGATTTAACTACTCTTTAATAAGCTGATGCTTACTGTGTTTGGTGAGGTGAGGTTTCATTACAGGCACCCCATATTAAGAACGACGCACGACTCAACACCGAAACATCTCCTGCCTTGATTTAGCTGATGACCCAGTGATCCTGAAATACACGATGAGGTTAATTGAAAACCTCATTGGATCTTAGAGCACGGCTTCCTTCGGATGACCTTTCCAAGGTCTCCAAAATTCACACCTGTTTGGGCTCCTGAGCTCTTGGATCTGTTAGATTGTGTTTTGTCTAGACAAATTTCCAAAGCCTGCAGCTAAAAACAAATGACTTTTAAACCTCGGGTTAGAGAAACATTCGGGATGGATCATTATGTCGACTGGTGGTCTGTGTAGATTTTTCCCACATACATGCTTGAATACCTTCACGTCCGAATGATTCCTCCGGCTCTTGCTATGCCCTTATTTTCCCCCCGCTGGACTGTCCCAGTTTTACTCCCTCTGGCGAATGTTCACTTAAAGTTCAATATTGTTATAAACTTCTAGGGGCAGGAAATGTATGCTGGCAAAGAAGGTGATTGCCTCCGTGCCATTAGTCATTGCCTTGGCGCCCTTTTTAAATGTTCCCGTTGACATTCCCTTGGACTTTTGAATGTTTCCTTTCTCCAAGTCTATAACTGTACCCTGCCTACTTCAAATATCTCTACAGGGAGGGCTCAAACAGATTTAAATTGATTGAGAACTATACGGTAAACATAAATTGTGCTACTTTGACCAGGGCCTAATTTCATGGAATCTGTTACAGTAAACAAAAATTCTTCGCTTACGGTAGCAAACTTTTTGGTTTACGGTTTACGTATTTCACAGGTGTTTCTCGTTATGCTATAAAGCAAGTACTTTCTGCAGTATGGCTGCGCATCTATGGCATCTCTGCGTAATTAAGGTAATTACTCAAATTGAGTTATTATTTATTGTACTATTTTTAGTACTTGACTTGAGCTTGAACTTTGTGACAAATCTTATGAAGAAGAAACAGATTGCAATCATCCGTTCCAGTAAAACGGAAAACATAGACTCGGAACAGGAAAGCTTACATTTAGGAAACAGAAAAAAGGGTGGCCCCAGGAGTCCTCCAAACTGCCTGTTTATTTTCATGCACATGTCAGTGCCGTAGTAACATTTACCAAGATACTGACTCTGAGGCATCTGATGGAAGATTCCGGATTGGAACTTTAATGTCGAACTTCCACATTTGCTGTTGATGTTTGGCTGACGGAAGTTAACCCAGAGTCTAGACATGGCCATTTGTCACTGCTCACAGAAACCTAGTAGACATATGTTGTTGTTATGAAAGAAAACATATGTTCAATGACTTACCGTCATTAATTACTTGTATAACCTCTGAAAAAACACTAAGTGACACCCAGATGATGTGTACATGTAGCTAAGGTGTTTTGCGGTTATGATACACATGATCGTAATTTTTGAGGATAATTTTATGTATCTTTAGCTTCAATGTAATGCTGCAAACTGCTCATCATGCAAAATAATGATCTGAAATGTATAAAATGCTTGGAGTTAGGAGGGTCTGATGTTACGATCCTATAGATCTGTATCAAATGACTTGTCCATTTAGCCTTTGGGATCAAAACATCAGGACCTTCTAAAAAAAAATTCTGAACCTTAAATTCACATTTCTGTCCGTTTAACGTTATAGTGGGTGATTGAGCGTATAACTGTGTTTTAGTGATGAAACGTCAGAATTGAGATTAGGCCATAGATCTAAAACCACATCAATCGTATAATTATTATGTCAAAGCATTCTTGATGATTCCCAGCTGTAGCCTAGGGCTAACAAAGTCTAGTTAAAATCTGCTTCTTGGCTAGACCAAACCACATCTCAACTCTGTGTAGGCTTGTCAAAATAAAATTGGAAACTACCTGTTTGGAAGGAACTTAAGTTCACATCAATTATGATAAACTTCTCCTTGTCTTTAAATACACAAAACAGAGAGACAAAACTTCTTTAGGTAATTTGATAACCACAATAATTGAGGATCGGTGTTTGATTTTTATCTTGCGAAGAATTCCTTTCTTTTTGAAATTTAGAATTTTTCACTGCTTTTAATTTTATGCTGTGCTCATCTCTTTGAAAACAAGAAAACTACTCCTCTGGGTTCATTCTTTTACCAGTTTGTTTGATTGGTAATACCGTACACAGTTATTGTTACAGTTATTGTTACAGTTATTGGTGCAGTCTGAGTTTATTTTTCTGCATTGAAAAAGTTGACATAAATTGCCAACTAAATCAGTTGTAAGGTGGCATTTAAAAAGAAGTAGCCTCAGAGCTTCATGCAGAATTTCACGGGTTTGACCATCAACAAAGTCTTGATTTTGTCACGCAACATCCTGAGTGAGGAAAAGGCAGGAGAAAACTCCTAAGTTATTTTAAATATCTGCTCGATCAATTTGTTTGCCAACTTTTACATTAATCTATCCCTGATGCGTTCGGTGTCATTCTGCGACAATTATTTGCAGATCTAGTCCCTTACATTATTGCTGGTGCAGTTAATGTAAAGTGGAACAGAACATGACCCTAACTCCCCCTTCCCCTCCCTCCACCCCCTAGGGGATAATCCATCCTCCCTCAAGTTTAAAGGTTTCGGTTACCCTCGGGCAAGACCATGGAGAAATTAAGGGGGTTTAATGCGTTTTGAATTGAGGGCAATAACAAGCCTGAAATTGAAAACTGCTGATTGTTTTGAGTTTGGACCACCCCTCCCCTCACTCACTCACATAGGATGTCGCTGCAGGTTCAGAGGAATCATGAAACCTGTGGGGATTTTCCCATTTCAACTGGGTTGCAGAGCTGCCAAGTGTCGGCCCGCAAAGCGGAAAGCCCTCAAACTACTGCGCTGGGCAAGATTAATGATGGGGTGTCAGCCACAATTCTACGGGGAAATGAAATGAAATGTGAGACTGGGGTCGTAGAAGGTGATAATGATTTACAAAGCAGAGTTCAATTAAAGCGGAAGTCTCTGATGTTTTCGCCCCTTTTTTTCCAAGATTTTGTAATGCAAAATAATGTGTTGGCTCAGTAGAGCAGGCTGTTTCTCAAACTCCTATTCATATACATTTTTTGTCGGTGTTTCAAGAAAATAACCTTTGCTGATAAAAAGGATGTACATGTATTTAGCTTATTTCCTTACTCTTTAAACAGACACAGACATGTATTTAACCCAAGTTTAATCAAAGTCCCTTTGAAATTTTTCTTACTGTCTTTCATTCATTACCAAGGTAAAACCAGGGCCCAATTTCATGGAATCAGTTACCGTAAACAAAAATTCTTCGCTTACAATAGCAGACTTTTTTTTTTGCTTATGGTGAGCGTATTTTACGGGAGAGTTTTCTCTCTGGCTATGCTTAGAAAGGACTTTCTGCACACCGCATACATGTATGACAGTGCGTTACCAGAAAGAAAAAGTTAGCCTAGAAATTGTTGGCTAACCGATAAAGCGCCGAAAGTCTTGCTGTTAGGACAAAACTAGGCCGTAACGGATTCTGATGAAAAAGGGCCAAGGTCAAGCATGTTTCTATCGTTCCTTTTCTTTTTTCCCCTCCTGTTCCATTTTTTTTACTAGTCCACCAGCATGGGACTAATTGACCATCACCAAGGATGATGGCCAAATTATTATCTTGACCAGTGACCACCAAATCATTTTTAGATTCCCAAGACCCCCAGGATTGGGAACCAGCAGGATGTTAACTGGTATTTTACAGTTCTTCACACTTCACAGAAATCTGTGTTGTCAAATTTTATAAATTTGACGTATCATGCCGACTTTTTCAAAATTATCATCTGACATCAGGCTGGGTTGAAGACAGCCAGCTTTTAATCTGCTTACAAATTTGCGATTTTTTTTTATTTTTTATTTTTTATAATGTTCATGGTCGAGGCATATTTTTGGGTCGGGCGGGTTACGCCAGCACACCAATTTTTTTTTTTTTTGGCCTAAGTTTCTTATAATGTAATATATACAATACTTTAAATGACATATTTTTTTATCAAGCTATGGGTGGGTGGCGGTTCAAATCGTCATAAACTTCCAATTATTAATGATTTATAGATCCTTGAAAGGCATTCTTTCCTGCACATGGACATGGTTACAATTGCCATAAACTGCCAATACCAATGATAAATACCTAGATTCTTAAGAGACACATTGGTTAACCTTAAGAACTATATATACAGATGTTTCAAATCATTATAACTGCCAATTACCATGGAGATGTGTTTTATAACCCTGTTCAATTACCAAATGATCTATAGATGCTATAAATACACAATGGTTGAGACCTACTAGTCGGTCGTTAAGTTTCTCATAAACTGTCAATGAAATGTACTGATGTCATACATATCATGGACAAGTTATGAGCATGTACAATGCTTGTAGGTATGCATCTACAGTGTACATGTATAGTATGCAGCCATGTGTCTCGTTTTCATTTCAACTTCAAGGACAACATATCAGCAGTGACAGTTCCCTCAGCCTTGACTTTCCATTTGGACCTAAGTGGCACCCTTTGTGTTCTTGGAGGCAGGGGTCATAGACAATAGACAAATTGGGTTAGATTTAACCTGATTTGATGTGATCACCAACTGAACATAAAGGAGCATTCAAATGTGGTACCTGTAAAGCCAGACCAAACCAAAAAAGTGGTATTATACACATTTGTAGGATAACAGTTATTTTGCAATGCAAGCATAAGCTTTCAGATGCTGCTTGGTGAAATGTAGCAGATCTTTTTCAAGCGTCTGAAATGATTGTATCTCCTAATTGAGTATTTTCTTAAGGACGGCATTCAGACAGGCCAGTCATGATTGTCATCAAAATGTAACTTGTCCTGAAAGGTTTTTATTTTTGTTCTCTCAAACTACATTAAGTTAAGGCTCTTTAAACTGTGAAAATAGTTTTGTCACCTTAGCTACAGTGTGTATATAGTCACTGAATTATCCTTGGTTTATTTTTTTAATAGAAGACGAATAAGGCCTACATGTATAAGCAGAAATTTACTTCTAACGTATAGCACGACCAGCTCGATTGATCTAATGACACTCACACTAGGGGAAAGTAAATACCTTTGGTACTACATAAAAGTTGTGAAAAGATTTTGAACTGGGTAGGAAAAAATAATGGCCTCAGTAACAATCTTAATATAGATGGCAAACACATGCCAAATATCATTTCATCAGAAAGGCATCAACAACTTTGACCTTTGCATTGAAACTATGGTTTATTAACTAACATTAGAGCCCATTCCAGCCGTGGAATTCCTCCCATCTATCACCACGGTCTGACAGTCTGACACCATTATCAAACTCCCAGGAAAAACAATTCTTTCTCAAACACTCAATTTTAGAAACAAACATCAGGCAATCCAATTCATATTTTGTTGACACTTCCGGTGAGCCATCTGGCTCGGCATTACTTTTGTGCCAGAGGTCAGGACCCAGTCGCCACTTGCAGAACAGGTGGTTATGTCCCACCTGTCCCTCATTCATAGTGGGTCTGGTCATTCCGGGTACCAGACTTTGGTGAGGCAAAAACCATTATCGTGGGACTTGTTAGCTTCCAACTGAAAGAAATGCAACTTCTCAATATTATCCCAAGTCAGTGGGCTATTTTATCACTCATTGAACCCTCCCAACTTCCTGGGGAGAACACACCTAAATTTAAACATATCTTCAAAATATAAAAAATAACAGTGAAAATATTTTTACCGTTACCAAAGAGAAAACTCTCCCTTGAAATATGCTAACCCTAAGCAAAAAAAGTCTGCTACCGCTTTGCTTACAGTAACAGATTCCATGAAATTGGGTCCTGGTTACCTGCTTCCAAACATATTTTGAAACTGGACCTGCGTCTTTCTCCATGATTGCACAGAACTACAAATGAAGAATATAGCGTACCAGCTTGATATATGTACTAAGCACAATTCTGAAAATATGTTGCAACTAATATACATGTACATGTACATGAGATTGCACAGTTTAACAAAGCACAGGAGGCCTACATGTATTTTTCCCCAAAACCTTTTTTCAGTAAGGAAAAAGTTGATCAAAAAGTCACGCAATGTCATATTGCTGGTTACTTGACAAATTGAGTGTCTGTCAGCTATGTTTGAAATTGGCCCTGTGGACTAGGCTAAATTGGATGGAATGACCGCTGACCACTTTGCGATAATGATTCCTGATTGAATCTTCCAAAATGGGAGCTCATGTGTGACCCCCAGCAGAATGATGTCAGTGCCCCCTAGACTCTGTTTCCACTGATTTCCTTTTCTAGGTATAAAATCCCACAAATGGCACTGTTCATGCAGTCTCAACAAGCTGTCAATCACGGCTACCTCTGACATTGAGAAGAGGGGAGTCACTCCCAAGAGTTAGCAGTCCCCTAGCTTGCCTTTTGGTGGGAGGAGTGGCAGTCTGTCAGTCAAGGGAGATTAAACTGTGCTGATTGATCCTATGATTGGCAGGTTATTGGAAAGAATCTAATGATGCAAGGCAATCGGTTCAGGGCGGGAACTTTTGTACAGATGGATGGAAGGCAGTTGCCCTCGGGGTGCCTATAGTCTTTGCCCAGGTGCCTCTGTCATTGCCGTGATGACCCGCTTTTAAAAGTACACTTCAGCTATAGATAGCATAAAGGATCTCACTCCTCCACAGTGTGAAAAATTGTCTCTCATTCTTACATGTTTGAAGACAAGTGATGTTTTGAACAGTCAGCGTCATCCCATCAAACCACTGATAGTTGATCTGTAATACTGTCATCACCATTACCTTGATTCAGATCCTTGCAATCTCATTTCCTCTTCAGGTAAACCTCAATAAATTGATTTAGTGTTCAGGCCAAGCACCAAGGCTACTGCATTGGTTAGCAGTATGAGTACTGTCAAAATCTATTAACCCTTAAAGAAGATCAAAATCCTTAAGGATTAGCGAAAACATTCATAAATTAAGGCTCAGCATTCAAAGAAACAAACAAGATGCACCAAGCACTCAACCTCCCAAAATATTTTAAGCCCCAGCTCAACCTAACCCCTCCCCCCCAACTCCCCCAAAGTTTTAGGGCCTGAAAATATCAACCCAGTTCCAAACTGGCATTTTTCGCCGTGATCTGTGTCATATGAACCGGTTCACCAAAAACGTAGTGCGAATGTTGCATCACTTCAATCTGGTTCATAAACTTGTCGGGCTGAACCGGGGACGGATCCAGGTTGGTTTCAACACGGATTGAAAAGGAGATAGTGTGAAAAGGCCTTATGGCACCCTAATCAAAGACAGTTGACTATTAAGGAAGGCCTAATCATGTTATGGGGTATAGCAAGGTAGCAGAGTGCAGGTATGATGGGTTTAATTATGCCTTGGGACAAGGGCAAAAGCATATAGCCTACATGTATGAAGTTGATTATAAATAGTCCTCATGAGGCTTGGCTTACAGGTTGTAAAGTGATTAAGTGCATTATATTTGATGTATGGCTTAATTGTGACAACCACCTGTAGGCAAGATAATTTATCAGTTAGACCTTTCTGGTGCTTTGCACGCTAGTTTTGAGCCATAGTCATAGCCTTGAGCCTGATATCCAAGCAGAAGTACATTAATCCAAAGCCATTACTGGAGGTTCAGTAACCTTGGCCCAATTTCATGGAATCTGTTACAACCTATTTTTGTACTTCCGGGCACTGCTTTGCGTGAAATCTATTTCATGGAATCCGTATTAGCAATATTTTCAGTTAGCGAAGAATTTCTAGGGTAACCATTATTACTTTCTCCTTAATGCGCTCTCATATGCATTCTGCAGAAAAACCTTGCTTAGGCCATACAAAAAAAATTGTTGTATTGGCGTAACCCGCCCAACCCAAAAATATGCCCCGACCGTAAACATTTTAAACAAAAAAAACAAAAACAAAATAAATAAATGAATAAAAATCGGGAAAAAAAAAAAAAATACAAATCGCAAATTTCTATGCAGATTAAAAGCTTAAAAGGAGCAAAAGATGGAAACCAGACTTGTTAAAGTTGTTATGTCATTTCTTGTCTTTATTTGACACGTCGAATACTGTGATATACAGGGGAAAAAGCATTTAATACCCCAGGAAAAATTAAATAATAAAAAAAAAAAATCCGCCCGCCCTACCCTATTTTATAAACCTCCGTTAAGCCAATACAACAAATTTTTTTTTATGGCCTTACCGTTACCAAAAAGAAAACTCTCCTGTGAAATACACTAACTGTACGTAACCAAAAAAGTCTGCTAACATAAGCGAAGAACAGTAAAATTGAGCCCACATTTTTAAGCCATCATTTCTCACATAGCTCTTCCTTTAATTCTCAAGAATCATACCGGAAAACGACTGAGTTGACATTTATATGATTCATATTTATGCATTTCCCTATCGCTACATATTTGTACCCTAGTTCAGCTATGAACTGCAAGACCTCAGGTTCGCGTCAAGTTCACTCCATCGTTTCTTTAATCTTCCACCCTCTCCATTGCAATTTTTCTCTCTTCCTTCCTTATTGGGAAACTAACTGATTGAGTTTTTCAAGGCGTTCTGACAGACAAGACGGAGCCCGGACTCGTGCTATTTTTGGGTACAGAAACTTTACAGCAAATTCCCCAGTGATTCTCTTTTTCCAGAGAGATTGCAGCTGTGGAACACTCTCTGCCTGAATGGATAAATGTGTTAAGAATTTAACACTAGATGATGGAAAATGTTACGAGACATTAAAAATGATATAAGACAGGACTGATGTGGAATCTTTGTAAAGTAGCTTCATCTGTTTCAAATAAACTATTTCCCACTTGACCAAACTCGGGGGTGGCCCCGGGGTGACGCGGGAGGTGAAAATAAGCTATGATTCCCACTTGAAATGTTCACCCCTCCGTCACGCCCGAGCCACCCCTGAGCCACCCCTGAGCCACCCCTGAGCCACCCCCGAGATTGCCTTTTCTCCAGGGTTAGTTCAACCCTACTCAGGACCAGGGTTGAAATTTTCATTCCGGGGTGGCTCCGGGGTGAGTTCGCCCCTGGGATGAGCGCTCTAGTGGGAAAAGGTTATATGGATTTCGTTGTGCTGCTTAATATCTATGTAGAATCACCACTTACAGAAGCCATGTTTTTCACTTTCAAAAATGTATGCATATTTCACGTAACTTTTTTCAGGATTCCTTTGTTTCTTTTCTGGCATGGTAGTTTTGTGCTTACCCTGTTGGTGAATGATATGATCATAAGCACAGAAGTCGTATGAAAAGCAGAGCCCACCTGCATTATATGTCATAAGATTCATCAACAAATACTACTTTGGACAGCCAATGGGGCCAATTTCATAGAGCTGCTTAATTGTGCTTAAGCATGAAAAGTCTTCCAATTGATCAAACAGGATTACCAACCAAATTTTCATGTGATTTTGCTGACTTTTTACTTCTTTGCTGAGCATATAAAATTTACAAAGAGTTTTGGCTGGCATACTGATTTTATTTACCAAAGTTTTTGGTGCTTAAGCAAATTTATTATGTGCTTTTAAAAGCAGCTCTACATGTATGAAATAGTCCCCTGGCCTTTGGTCAGGTTGAGCTATTCTGCTTGTATGATAGATCGTACCTCTAGCATCAGGCACATGACCTATCCTCCCCCATCATGGCTGCGAGAGCGCCACTGCAAGCAAAACCACTAAGCCTCTTAAGTCGCCAATCTCGAGAAGTGACTCTTAACTACTATCCCCAGCAACAGAAAGCTTCCTCCTGCTCTGACATGTCTAAGATAAAGATCGTTCACCTTTACTGACCAGACATCTAAGTGATTGCTTCCACTCTCAATATCCTGACAAGATGACGTGCAAGATGTGCAGAAGAATAATTAAATCAAATGTTTTTTTTCTGTTTTTACTACCCAATTGGGAAACCAAATAGTGACACGTGTAATTGACTCATGGTAATGACACCTATGTCATTCAGGTAGATATTTCGTACTGCAGATGTTCCGTCATCAGTGAAAATGACAAAATCATTTTTTTTCTTCATTTTTTACACCAGTAATATTCTGATGAAAACTGCTCATCAAAAGTAGAAATTGTAATCCTTAATTGTGGGTTTCTGTTTTTCTTTTATGGTAATACAGGTGATCCCACAGTTGATCGCTAGAATTGATACTCCAAGACAGCTAGTGGGTCGACTCATACACCAGCTGCTCATGGACATTGGAAAACAGCATCCACAGGTGAGGCATCAGAAAGAATGACCTGAAATGGCCTCTCATTGCCCCCTCTCTCAACCATGATTTGCCCTTCCTCTTTCTCCATTAGCTGTATACCCCATGTCGGCTCTCAATTCACACCCTCCTTAAACCCTAACAGAACTCCCACTTTTCCTCAACCATTACCTATAGCTGTAACTCCCCCCTCAACAAGTACTTGCGCCTTCTCCTTCAACTCTAGCTTGTGTCCTCTCACTCGACCCTTTCTTGCGTCCCCTTTCCCGAACCTTAACTTCATCCCTCTCCTTCAACCCTAACTTAAACATAATCTTGGGAACTGACCAAAAAAAGCCGGTTCTCTTCAAAATCACCTTTCCTTCCCACAAAGATTTTACACTCCCCATGAACCTGTTTTGATATTGATTTTGCCAACCTTGAATCTTCAGACACTTCTATTTTTCATTTTTTTTGTTCAGGCTTTGATCTATCCTCTGACTGTGGCCTCCAAGTCTCATAGCACAGCCAGACACAATGCTGCTAACAAGATCCTCAAGAACATGTGTGATCACAGCAACATGCTGGTACAACAGGCAATGATGGTAGGTATATGAACAAACACTGCTGATATCCTTGGGATATAGCGGAATCCTTGGGATATAGTGGTATGTGAGTGGTTTCATGGCGTCTGAGTGCCAAACGAACAAAGATAATTGACTCTTTGGGTTACCACCAACAAAGAGCTGGATAGCTCAGTTGGCAGAGCGCAGTATTCCAGGGTCTCAAATTTGAATCTTGCTCCAATCTATGGCTCCTGCTTCAGCTCCATTTGCTTTTCTGAAGAAGCATGTCTCATAGTAGAGGCTTAGAAACTCTATTTTGGACCGAGCTTCACCAGCTGTAACAAGAAGTTCAAGCTATATTTTCAGCTTATAGATGATGGAAACAGAGCCTAAGCCACAGTCAAAGCCAAGATTTCATAGTTCTCATGAGTTTCATCACTTCCTTGGTCCATCAGGTTAGCGAGGAGCTCATCCGCGTGGCCATCTTGTGGCATGAGTTATGGCACGAGGGTCTGGAAGAGGCTTCTCGTCTGTACTTTGGAGAGCGGAACGTCAAGGGGATGTTTGGAGTCCTGGAACCTCTGCACGCCATGATGGAGAGAGGACCACAGACCATGAAGGAAACCTCCTTCAATCAGGTAGGAAGAAGACGTCAACGAGAGTGTTGAAGAAACTTCAGAATATGGAAGATGTCTGTTTTTGTGTGCACCATGTGACAATTATTTGAGGCTCTGGAGTCGATTTCACAAAACGCTGAAATTCATTTTAAGATTAATTGGCTGTAGTCGAGTTCACAGAGCATTTGGATTAATCTCAAGTTCGAATCAGTGTTAATCAAAGATCCTATAGCTGTGCAAGATAGCCTACTCTTTCAAAATCACAGGGTGTATGTCTCACGAGGAGTTACATATGACATTGCATTTTAAATCTGTTTGTGAAAAACCTCAGAGCGTGGGGTATTGGAAAGTTTCTTTTTGTTTCTTTTTGAAACAGGCCTATGGGCGTGACCTGATGGAAGCCCAGGAATGGTGTCGCAAGTACACACGGTCCCGTAACGTCAAAGATCTGACTCAGGCCTGGGACCTGTACTACCATGTGTTCAGACGCATCTCGAAACAACTCCCACAGGTAGGCAGCTGTCTAAAATTAAATTATGCATTTGGAAATGCTTACAAATTGAGAAGAAGAAGCTTTCATCAAAGTGTTTTTATGCAATTTAGGGAAGCTTCAGGAATCTATGTTAGTCCTCTTCTTCTTAATTATTGTGTCCACACACATCAGATGTTGTGTTTCAGCCAAAGCTGGACACAGCTCCTAGCAACATCATTGTACTCTGCAAGGTCCTCAGCTTTGCATTTATGCTCCAATAAGGGACATTTCAAGAGGTGCTCCATAGTTGGTGGCTCAGTGCCACATATACTGGTCACATCATGAGTGTGTTGGAAGCCCCACTTCTTAAGAGACGCCCTGCATTGGACAGTTCCAGTTCTCAGTCTGTTGAGGCATTTCCACTCAGTCCAGGTTGAGTCAGCATCGGGGAGGGTAGTTCTTCTGATCCATTGGTGGGGAGAAATACTCACAGATGTAAGAGCCTTGCTTGAGGAAACAAGAACTGTGGTGTGTTCATTTGGAAGACACTACCTTTGAGAGCAATCACAAGTCTGACAACCTAACCTCTCACTAACAAGCCACTGCATTCTCATTAAATGTCCTCTTACAGCTTACCCAGCTGGAGCTTCAACTTGTCTCCCCCAAACTTCTGATGTGCCGTGACTTGGAGCTAGCCGTCCCTGGGACCTACAATCCCAACCGTCCCATCGTGCGCATCCAACGGGTCCAGTCATCTCTACAGGTCATCACCTCTAAGCAGCGTCCTCGCAAGCTCAGCATCTTTGGTAATGGCGTTACTCATTCCCCAAGCATTTCACACCAAACCTCTGCTCCGGCTCAGGCTCCGGCTTCGTCTCTGTCATCAATATTTTAGAATAGGCCCCTGGAATATACTGCTGCTCAGTGTGTTGAGTATCCAACTAACTTTTACTAGTTAAACATTCTTCAGACACAACTTGACATCAATGATTGCCCATTTCTCCCTTTGTCGCTGTAACATGTAATCCATCTTTTACAGGGAGTGACGGAGCAGAGTACATGTACCTGCTGAAGGGACACGAGGACCTGCGACAGGATGAGAGGGTCATGCAGCTGTTTGGTCTGGTCAACACCCTCCTTGCTAATAACCCTGACACCTTTAGAAGACATCTCAAGTAAGTATCAGTATGGTTGCATCCATAGCATCTTGGTAGGGTAGAGCACTTAAACCAATTAAATGAGGGTCATGCAATATTTGGGTCTTAGCAGTAATCTTCCCAATCAATCAATCAACAGACAAAGGTATTTGTGCATTGGAACCCATGTACTCCCTGAAAGAACATGGAGCCTTTGTGTTAATAGTCTTGGTCTCTGCTCCACTCTCTTAGCCAGCAACTCAGATGTATCTTCAAGTATGAAGTCCAGACTTGGCACAGCATTAGGCCTTTTCCCACTAGCATGACTAGAGCACTCATCTCCGGTGCAAAAATTTCACCCTGGTCCCAAGCAGGATTGAACTTGCCATTGAGAAAGGGCAATCTCGGGGGTGATGGAAGGGTGAACATTTCAAGTGGGAATCTTAGCTTATTTTCACCCCTGCGTTGGCCTGGGGCCATCCCTGAGATTGGTCAAGTTGGAAAAAGCCTATAGTTTGTTTGAAAAATAATCCTTAACCCAAACACCTGACACTTCTTGTATAAAACCTTCTCTTTAAGTATGAATTTAGCAAAGGATATCCATATGTACGCAGGGGTGTTTTTCATAGCAAATTTCTGGAAGAATATGTAATTTCCTGTACAACAGGATGCTCAGTCTGATCCCTGTATGCTTTTAATTTTGTGGTTTAAAATCCAATTTAAGTCATTGGGCATCAGGCAAATCTGGACTGAAATTAAACCACCAGCTTCACTTCACTTCCTCATCATGTGCTCTGTTTTGTTGGAGGTTTTCATCATGAAATTAAGTTAGATGTGAGTCATCATTGCTGTAACATTCTTGCAGAATCACCCTGCCGAAGTTGATACGGCTTATATTTCATATCATCCAGAGTCATGTGGAAGTCATGACCGTGGCCTTTAATATTCACCCTGGTTTTGCCAGCTACCTAGGTCTACTTTGATAGCAGGGATGTTGTGACTCATAACCTCATGACTTTATTAGATGACATTGTAGCTCCATATGAATAAGATTGAAAGGGAAGCTTTCAAACCTAAATTTTTTTTTATTAAAAGCATTTATATAGCACAAGTGGTATCACAATTTAGACTATTATTATCCCTGGTCATCGGGCCATAATTTACATTCCTGAAACCATCTCAGCTCCCTGTTTATTATACAGCCCCCTGCTGTCTGCGAAGCGCGCAAGGGCTAATCAAGCACACAAAGCCATCTCAACCCTCATGGGTACCCATTTACTCCTGGAAGAAGAGGAGCAATACATGTATGTGAGAAAGCATCTTGCCCAAGGATGCAAGCACCACTAGCCCATGGCTGGATTTGAACCCACAATTTGTAGATTGACCACAAGAACTTGAGTACAACACACCAGACCACAAGGCCACAGCACCCCACAAAACATCTTGCCCAAGGATGCAAGTACCACTAACTTATGACTGGACTCGAACCCACAATTTGTAGATTGAGCACAAGATCTTGAGTACGAAACGTCAGACCACTAGGCCACAGCACCTCATCACCTCATCTTTGTGAAATCTGGGGCTTGCGGAACGACCTATATTGATGTTGTTCCCCAAGAACCATTTATTAATTACCTGAGGCTGCTTTAACCTGATATTTCCCGCCCTATCCAACAATCAGGAAGTGGAATCCCTTGCAGCTTTGCCATCCATTTCCCAAACTTGGAAGGAGGAATTTCAATTTCTCATCCTTTGAACTTTCATTTCTCCTTCAGATGTAAAAAAAAAAAAAAAAAAAAAAAAAAATCGTTCCCACCTGGAAAAAAACAGGAAAACAATCTTGAATTTCTCTCAACACATTTGTCCAAGCAAGACATGTTCATGCTTGGGAGATTTTGTACCAAGTGGCTGTATGAAATTGCATCCGTATGGCCGGCCGGTTCTGATTGACTTGATGACATGATGAACTTCAGAGGTGGTGATGTCCGGTCAACAGTTTGTTCAAGCATTCAAGCCGTGCTGGTAGTTTCTTGTTGATAACCCAATATCCTGAATGCTTTCACCGTCTCTTTCCAAGTTAAAGGTACTATCATACTTTGGAAGTATACCGAAACAGAAATCCCCACTTATTTACCTATAACTCAGGCCTTGATTTTTGTTCTGTGAGGGGCAAGGCCACTTTTACATTACAAGGGACACTTCCATTGAAAAATTATATTGTCTATGGAAACATTTGGAGGGGCATCAAGGCCAAGAACCAGGGCAACGAAGGCCATGGCCTCCGTTGAATTCAAGGCTTGATAACTTACAGGGTATAAAGATGGTGATAGTAGAAACATAGCATTAAACATTTTCTGCCTGATGAAATGCTGTATTTAAATGCTGTATTTTTTTAGAAAAGAGTCAAACCAGTGACCCAAAATCAATTTTGATCTTCGGAAGATCAAAAATGGTAAAATATTTTTTTTTAAATGTGGGCATTTTTCACTGTTTTTTTTTCACAAAGTGGGCACCGTATGGGACTGGGAATTTCACAGATGACTGTTACTGTAACTTTCTTGATTTGTTTGCCCATGAATCTGCATTTCTTTGACAAAACCAAAGTATGATATTACCTTTAAGCTTTAGTGCCCAATTGCATGAGGTCTCCCTGACTCTCAGTAAGTGCCATTTCCCCGTACATTTGAGCAAACCCAGCCATTTATAAATAGAAACCAGTTGTTTCTATTTTTAAAACTCTGACTGGTTCAGTGAATCCCAAAGGGAGGGGTGTAGATTGTCTCAGTTTGAAGCATACCAGTAAAGTTGGAGCCAGACAAAATTTTAGGAGAAAAAGAATTGAATGATAGAAACAGACTGAAGTCTCTTTAGCTAGCTCTGAGCAAGTGCGCTCATTTGTGAGCATGTGCGCGTGCGTGCGCTATCAAGTCGAAGACCCAGCTCCAAAGTGACCCATTCTAAAAGAAAACGGGTACTCGGTTTGATTGCACTGCTTCAAATGTAGGATGGATGTACCTTGAATAAGGCCTATACCTGCAAAGGGAAAGGGGACGATAGGCCGTGGAGGCAAGTAAGACCATAGCAGGGTGATGACAAAGGCATCAAGATGTTGGCTTGATAGGGAACAGGGATGCCTAGGCTGCTCACAAGGAAGCAAAGATATTAAGGATAAGAGCTGAAATTTGGCTCGAGAAAACAGTTTGTAGACCCGAAATATAAGTTTCCACCAATCCCTTGTGTCTGTCCCAGGTAAAGGCTGTCCAGATCCACTCACAGGGCCCCCGTGAGATCAATGGCCCCCCTTCCCCCAGGATCTAAATCAAGTCCATCTCTATTTTTGTCCTCTGAATGAAACCTGTCACTTTGTCTCAACCGGCAGGCGACTAGAGAGTTAATTTCCTGAGACAGACCAGTGTGTACTCGCCTGATGCAACCCCTAATCAGATAATACGTCCCTGCATAATATAATGACATACTGTTACAGGTACATGTAGGTCAACACAATGAGAGGTTCCTGGTCAATATTTTGTCAGGGTTGGCCGGAGTTTTGAGTTTGTCCAGATCTCCTCCGTCAGACAGGGGAGAAAATAGACCTGGACTAACAAACAGGGTACAGAAATAGGAACGGTTTGGTTATTGGCAGCCAATTTCCACGGGATTTCTTGAATATGTGAGTGAGGCACTATCAAGATTGACTGACTTACATTTTATTAAACATAAACCATGTTTGTAGGGCAGAAATAAATAGAAACACAATTAGGTTGGTGTAAACAAGTAACCAGGGGCATAGGTGGCAAGTGCGTTAGGCACTCGCCTCTCACCAATGTGGCCCGGGTTCGAATCCGGCCTGAGTCATATGTGAGTAGAGTTGTGCGTTGGTTCTCTCCTATGCTACGAGGGTTTTTCTCCAGGTGATCCGGTTTTCCTCCCTCCACAAAAATCAAACACTTTCGATCTCAGGCTGTACTCTGTGATCATATATGGGTTGATGTGGCTGGCAGCCAAGGGCGCCCATGAAAGCCTGCTACTCGCATCCTTCGCAATTTAGCACCCCAGCTGCAAGTAAGGATGATTAGCCTCCCAAATTATTATATTAAAATTATTAAAATCTATTTCATGGAATCCGTAAGCAAGACCATTCTGTTAGCTAACTGTAATTGCTAAAACGCTGTCATATTATGTATTCTTTTTCTCCAGCATCCAGCGTTATTCCATCATTCCACTGTCGACCAACTCTGGCCTGATTGGCTGGCTGCGGCACTGCGACACGCTACATACCCTGATCAGAGACTACCGAGACAAGAAGAAGAAGATTCTTCTCAACATTGAGCACAGGATCATGCTCCGGGTACGTAAGAATTGCCCTCTGCCCAAGTGAAGATCAGAATTGTGATAATAGGACCACTCTTTCAGAAATACTGGATTAGTCTTAAGATGAGTTTGTCAGTATCACCATATACCTTTCTGTTTTTTGACACTAGATGGCGCCAGACTACGAGCATCTTACCTTGATGCAGAAAGTGGAAGTCTTTGAGCATGCGTTGGAGCACACCCAGGGAGACGATCTTGCCAAGCTTCTGTGGCTGAAAAGTCCCAGCTCAGAGGTCAGAAACAGTCCTTTCCTTTCAGTCAGAAGATTCAAACATTGTTGGATGAAAATATAGAAGAGATATTAGGATTGTGAATGTTGGGATGTATGGGTGCATTCGTTTAGCTAACACAGGTCAGCCCTTACTGGGAATGCTCGTGCTATACTGCACAAAACAAGCGAGAGAATGGGGACGAGGTTGACTGGTGTCGACCCGGGGGAGCTAAACGAATGCACCCATTATTTGAATTTTCCTGAAGAGAGTAAGATGAGTAGGGACCCTCAAACTCTTTGGCAGAGAGCTCTGCAATGTAGTACAAGATAGATGCAACCTTTCAGATTTTAATTTGAAACTCTACTTGAATATGCCAAAGCAAGTTGAATTTGACCCCATTATATTGTGGACAACAAAATTATCATACTGAAATCCTGAATCATTCCTATGTGGCATTGCACTATAGTATAACGTGTTACATTACATGTATCATCATATTGACCTAAAATGCTACATGTTGGTTTGCAGGTGTGGTTTGAGAGACGGACCAACTACACACGTTCCCTTGCAGTCATGTCCATGGTAGGATACATCCTAGGACTGGGAGACAGGTAATATTTTGTAGAGCTTGTTGGCTTTCCACTGAAGTGGAAAGCCTTTTTTTTTTTCTTTTTTTTTTCTTCTTCTTCCAGATTAATTTCTCATAGACTTGTACACACTTTTTTTTATATACTTTTCAAAAAGTATTTTTCATCCAAATTTGTGCCTGAAATATTCATGAGAGGAAAGTTTGTCATGACATCAAGATCAATACAAGAAAAAGCTTTCTGTTTATGAATTTCTGATTTCCTCTAGGTTTGTTTGCTTTGTGTGTTTTGTTTTGGTTATTGATTAGAATTTATTATACTTATTTGTTGGTATTTTGGGGGTAATTATTATTTTTATCATTTATCGATCATTATCTTTCTAGGCATCCCTCAAACCTGATGTTGGACCGAATGTCGGGAAAGATTATCCACATTGACTTTGGAGATTGTTTCGAGGTAATTATGGCACAATGTCAACTTTTTACTCTAGTATTTTCTTAATAGTAAATCTCGCCATCCCTCTAATCTGGCGCATATACCCTTCATCACATACAAATGTATGCATATTGAATAAGGTTCACAGACTATACATGTACATCTATATGGTCCAGTAACATGTGTGTCTCATATAGGGTGCAGACCAGCATTATTCCCATAGGGTCCCATGCAAAATGTGCAATTTAAAAAAAATGAAACATGTGTACAGTGCACTGTCCCTATAAATGTACATGTACAACAGATGCTCTTATAAGTTTTGTCTGTATTCTTGTTAATTTTTAGGTTGCCATGACAAGAGAGAAGTTTCCGGAGAAGATTCCTTTTAGACTGACACGAATGCTCATCAACGCAATGGAAGTGAGTTTACTTTCTCCTTATCTGGCTGTTGGGCGAAGTACAAGTATGTGGGGTCCAGTATGTTCGGTCCTAAATGACTGAGCAGTTTGGCACATGAAACTCAAGACCTTATTGATAGTTCTACAGTGTCGGTTTGAAGCCCAGCCAAATTAGTGTGCATGTATCCTTGCCCGAGAAAATTTTCCCGCAATTTTTTTTTTGTGAAAGTAAGTAGTAGAATGGGCCCCTCAGTGGACAAAAATCAGAAAATCTTTCCTTTTTGTGCTATACTAGATTGTTATAATCACTTTTCAAATGATTGCTGTAATTTACATTTCTTCATGTAAAATATGCATACAGTTCTTAGAAAAGATCAGTTTTTGATTCGATTTTTGTTCTCGTTGCCAAGGTGACGGGAATCGACGGCAACTATCGCATTACCTGCTCCAGTCTGATGCAAGTGCTGCGAGAACACAAGGACAGCATCATGGCTGTACTGGAAGCCTTCGTGTACGACCCACTGCTGAACTGGAGACTAATGGATGGTAAGGTCAAAGGTCAAATTATCCAGGGAAGAGTGGAGGGGACAGGGGCCTTTTCCAAATTTTGGCTCCGGCTCCTGCTCCGGCTCTAGCTCTGGCTCCGGCTCTGGCTCTATTTTGTGAATTCATTCTAAAATAACAGGTATCAAAATAGAAGCTTTTGGCTGCGGTTCGGAAGTAGATTCTCCTTGTTTTGGAAAAAGAAAACAGGGCCGTCAGCTTCAATGAAAAACCACAACCTATATTTTCAGCATTTGGATGACAGAGACGAAGCCGGAGCCCAAGCCGAGGTTTGGAAAATGCCCTAGATTGCAGATTGGACCAGTATGTTATGTATTAATCTTTGAAAATGATGATCAGTTTCTTGTTTTGTTCTCTCATAGCTGCTCCGAAGGCCAAACGTTCCAAGGCTCGATCAGACTCCTTCTCCAGCAGTCAAAACAATGCAGGTAAGTCAGCCAATATTGCTATGGAGGGCAGCTAGGGCCCAAGTTTGTTCGTCCATTTTTTCAGACTGTCATGTTTTCATTTCTCCATTGAATCATGAGACACTTTCCTAGTTTGAGCAGAACATGTTTTCCAGTCTTGCTGCAAATTCCATTTTAGCATCAAAATAATTTATTATAAGCATATTTTCCTTTCACGCAATTCCATATCATCCAAGTTTAAACTCGCTATATCCAGGTTGAAATTTGCAGCTTTTAAATTTTAGATTTAAAGTATATTATCACTAATTGCATTCTTGAAACAGACAGGCCCTTTTTATTAACAAACTTCACACTTGTATTTTTTTAAGGGAATGAAAATCTTCATTTTTGACATTCATATCACCATTCGCTTTTTTGGTGTCATTTTTGCTTGATTCATTCATCCAGATTTGCTTGACGACGTGAACATAGACACACCAAAACAGAAGAAGACGGGCGAGGCCGGGTCATTGCAATCATCTGGTAAGGTCAAAGGTCAACTTGTTGAAGCCTAACCCAATCTCAAAGGAGACGACCTTGTTGCTAAGGGCTTCAACTTTATGTGCTTGTGATATCTGGGCCCAATTCCATCGTACTTCTTCCTTCAAAGGTCATTCTTTGCTTATAGGAAACAGATTTCATGAGCACAGAGTTTCTGTCTCCAGTAAGCATATTATTGTATGCTTACTCTAAGTAAATCCACAGAATTCATCCAGATTTTCAAAAGGTATTTAGTTGTGAAGATTTGGCAACATGGGCTTGTTTTAAAAGATGAGTAGTGTGGAAAAACTCAGACTGCAACAAGAATGTAAAAATGGAAGGGGTACCTAGTCTACAGCAAGGCAGCAATGAATGCCTCTACCCCTATGATGTGGTGAAACCAGTCCCTCACACTGAAACAAGACTGATGGTCTTTTCACAGTCTCATTTGTCCAATGCTTGGCTTGTCATGCATTTAATACCATGCTCATTCCAAAGTCAAACAAGATTTTGTTCACGCTACCTTCATTGTGAACATTTTGCACATGCGTATCAATAAAAACATACGTGCATTGTTTTAACACATTAGCATTTTTCTCCAAATTAAAGATTTTCTTAAATAAATTTGATGCTACATTAATTGTCATCGTTCTCTGTATGAGAGAACCTTAACTTATGAATTTGGGCGTCCACATAACACGTGGTTGCGTCAGATGGATCGTTATTTTGCTGAGATGGGGATGGGTCGCGTGGCTGCCTGGGGGATGGCCATCAGAAAACCAAAGGAGTACCGCTCGAAGGTAGATGCGGCAACGTGCTGCCTCAGCGCATGCTCCCAATGATTGATTGATTGTTTAATGTTTATTTCACTGTGTGTTTCTTTTGTTTTTGTTTCCATTTTCATAGAAGTAGAGGGCGCTGTTCAGCCTGAAGCGCTGAACAAGAAAGCCATCAGCATCATCAACCGTGTCAGAGATAAACTTACTGGTAAGTGTATCACGCCTCAACAAATTGTCAAAAGATTTTTGTTGCATCCTGAGAAGTGTTTATTGACAAGGCCATTTTATAGGGCTACTTGATAGTACAGAAATTTTTTATTAAGGAAGATTTTGTGTATTTTTGATTTCAGGTTGTGATTTTGCCCAGAAGGATGCTGTCGATGTGGCCAAGCAAGTTGAGCTGTTGATTCAACAGGCAACGTCTCATGAAAACCTGTGTCAATGCTACATAGGATGGTGAGTCACTATGTCCAAATGCTGGCATGTTTCACCTCATGTTGTTGTACACTGTAGAGTAACTGATTTACTGTATACACCGATCGTGTTGTATGATCGGTCTATACTGTAATCAGAACATAAGGTTTTGAATGGCGCCCTCTTTTGTTTAAAATGATAACTGTGATGGTATTTTTCTATCGGCTTGGTATGTGATTACCTACAGACGAATATTCATACCACTAGGGGCCTGTTTTTTTTCAGTCACGCGATCAGTGATCCTGCTGCTCCGGATCCTATTTTAGTGTATCCTGCATGGGATGTGGATCTGCAAGATCACTGATCGCGTCACTGAAAAAACAGGCCCAATAGCCAAAACTAACCCGTGTCAGTCCCACCTGTAAACGCTATTGTGGTTGCTGTGTAGTGCAGACTGAATTTCAACTTGAGCTTTGTCTTGTTTTTCACCAATTTGTTACAGGTGCCCCTTCTGGTAAATGGACTCAGCCAAGTTTATGAACACGGAACTCTACGAACATTGAAGATTAATGAGGCTTCTCATTTGTTGAGCAGGGGAAATAATTATGTGATCATTCCCCACTAAGGAGCAGAAAAGGGAATGTAACATTATATTTCTAAATTCTAATGCACAGTTTGTACACACTTCAAAGTCCCAAATTAAGTTTATAATTGGACATGGCAAAAATGTGACATTTCTTGCAGGCCTTTATAATAAACATGTACTTAAGCTGAATATTGTTTAGTCAACAATGATGAGACTACATGTATAAGTAGATTAGTCCATTATGGGCTTTTTCACGGTTTGGGACATTTTGTAATGTAAGTTACCTCTTTTTTGCATATTTTCATGCATTTCAAGGAATCTTAAGCGGTAGGCCTATACTTGCTGATTCCAATAAAACTTTTTTTTAATTGGAGTCTTTCAAGAATGATTGACCAAGGAATGGGTCAAAGTCACTTAACAGGAAACTTACGTTACCGTAGAATTGCCCATTATTAGTCCCATAGTCCCATTTGTGCATATTTGGGAGCAGCCTACAGGGCACAGTTTCACTGGTTACCAGTAGTCATGTTTTATGTGATAATAGTACAGCAGAGAACCATGACAACGAGGGAACAATGTAATATTTAACAGTGGGCGTGGCCACTATTGGTCAAGACAAACTCTAATTTTCCTCTTTCTCTAATATCCTAAGTTTCCCCAATAATTGATCATATTTGGAAAGATTATAACTTCATTTACACTCTTCAATTAAATATTTTGCACTGAAAATTGTTGTCTTAGAAGTAGAGCATACATTATTATGTTGCTAGTATCATTTAGAGATATCAAGAAAAAAAGGCCAAACAGTAAAATCACCAACTAGCTAGTCTTCACTACCTATAGAGAGCGTGCACGTGATGTCACTTGACAGCTTATCGGCCATTTTGGACTCGTGTCCACACGTACATACCAGACAGCATTATTATATGTACTCACTTCTGCGTACGCGTCCGGTTGATTTGCAAGCTACGCGAACGCACGTAGGTTACATACACTGTACGTACGTGCATTAAACATGTGTACAAAGTGAGCATTCAGGTCATCTGTTTTCTTCTTTTCTTTTCTTTTTTCAAGAAATCAATGTCATTGCACCAAATCTAGACTGTTTTGTTTGGCTACGAACTGTAAGAATGTAATAGTAAAAATTCAGTTTAAAATGATTTTATTTTTGAATGTCAATTGTTGAAACATAGTTTATGCACATATAATTATGTATATTACATACATATATGTTATATATACATATTAATCACCAGTATTGTGATAAGGATATTAATTATAATCTTAAAAAAAAACATTTAAGGAAAGCATGTTGAGTACCATTCATATAAAATTCAATTTGTGAACCAGTGAAATTGGGGAGATAAACTTAAATACTGGTTGGGCCCAGCCACTGATAGACCAGGCCAGGATTTGTCTGAGGTCTTGGGCTATTAAAAACAATACCCAGCCTTGAACTATTAACAGCTCTAATTTTATTTTAAAGTTATTATTTATTATGTTCACCCTCTAGTCAACTTGTCAACAACATAATTATATCCCTTGAAACCTCTAAATAAATTGTAAATATGAAGAACTACAGAGATTTTTTTCAAATGTAATTTAAGAAACTTAAAAGAAATGTTTCAAACTGATTTCACAACCAATTTGTAGTCAAACAATTGTTTAATAACCGACTGACATTGAACAGGAATCAATAAAGAAAGAGAAAAACACACAAGTTTTTTGTATAAAATACTGTTTATTGTACTTGTCACTCGTTTTCCTTTAATGTTTTTGCTTTTAGAAATCATATAAATTTTGTGACTCGGGTATTTGAATTCAACCTTTTTACTTGTTTAATTATACATACATGTACTGCACAGAAAGACTATGGCTGGTATTCATAAAAACGTAGCATATGGTAGTTCCCCCAATATGGTAGTACCCCCAGTACGGTAGTACCCCCAGTATGAAGTAGTGCCCCCCGATAGTTCCCCTAGTAGTTCCCCCAGTATGAAGTAGTGCCCCCCAGTATGAAGTAGTGCCCCCCAGTAGTTCCCCCAGTATGAAGTAGTGCCCCCCAGTAGCAGTGTTGTAGGTCTCGAGACCGGTCTCGGTCTCGGTCTCGGTCTCGAGACCACTTTTTCCTGGTCTCGGTCTCGGTCTTGGTCTCGCCACCCTGTGATCTCGGTCTTGGTCTCGGTCTCGTCCCCATGTGGTCTCGGAATTTTGCTGGTCTCGGCTTCGAGACCAACAAAATTGTACACTAATGTGAACTTGCACTCACTGTGCAAAAAATTACATTGGCTCGACTACTACAGGCACATGTCAGCACTGTAGAGTAGTATTTCTGTTATCATGAATGTACAGTATATGGTACCACCTTGGTTTTTTTCTGTCAGTGCACAAACTGCACATATGCCAATACTTAACATGTAAACCTGCATGCTTATTTCATGTCTGGGAACAAGATAGCAAAATGCTAGGTATCTCAAAGAGGTAGCAGAGCTTGCACCAGACATTGGCCACCATACAATTTTGACAGGACATGGAGAAGAAACCTTGAACTACTGCAACTGGCATGAGTCTTGTCAGTGCCAGCAATCTTCTGCCAGAGTTGAAAGAATTCTTTTTCAACTGGAGTGGGATTATCATGACGCCATATCAGGCACAATTGTCTTCTGATACAATGACGATTCTGTGAAGTTCTTGAAGTGTCATGAGGGTTAATTAACTTTCTTAATTAGTAATGTTTAATAGGTCTACAAGGAAGCTATCATAATTTCAAATAAAAAGTTGCATCTTCCTTTGTTGTACATGATACATGTAGGCCTATTTGGAACTGGTTTTTTTTTTTTAATTCTTTTATTGCATTTAATTGCACAAGGTCTCGAGGTCTCGGTCTCGGGGTCTCAGGTCTCGGTCTCGAGACATCAGGTCTTGGTCTTGGTCTCGGTCTCGGTCTCGGTCTCGAACCATCAGGTCTCGGTCTCGGTCTTGGTCTCGGACTTCCAGGTCTCGACTACAACACTGCCCAGTAGTTCCACCAGTATGAAGTAGTGCCCCCCAGTAGTTCCCCCAGTATGAAGTAGTGCCCCCCGGTAGTTCCCCTAGTAGTTCCCCCAGTATGAAGTAGTGCCCCCCAGTACTTCCCCCAGTATGAAGTAGTGCCCCCCAGTAGTTCCCCCAGTATGAAGTAGTGCCCCCCAGTAGTTCCCCCAGTATGAAGTAGTGCCCCCCGGTAGTTCCCCTAGTAGTTCCCCCAGTATGAAGTAGTGCCCCCCAGTAGTTCCCCCAGTATGAAGTAGTGCCCCCCGGTAGTTCCCCTAGTAGTTCCCCCAGCCTGAAGTAGTGCCCCCCGGTAGTTCCCCCAGTAGTTCCCCCAGTATGAAGTAGTTCCCCTAGTAGTTCCCCCATTATGAAGTAGTTCCCCCCCAGTAGTTCCCCCAGTATGAAGTAGTGCCCCCGGTAGTTCCCCTAGTAGTTCCCCCAGCCTGAAGTAGTGCCCCCCGGTAGTTCCCCAAGTAGTTCCCCCAGCCTGAAGTAATGCCCCCGGTAGTTCCCCCAGTATGGAGTAGTGCCCAGTAGTTCCCCCAGTAATTATATTTTTCTTTCCAAAGAAACAAGGCACTGAAATAAGAACACAGTTACAAATGAATTCATTCCAATATTATTTCTTTATTGGAGAAAAAAAAAACAATCACAATATTTATGTACGATTGACATGGCAAGATCTGATGAATGTTTTCATGTTTTATGCCCTATAATTGGAGGAAAATCTCTACAAAAAATATTCTGTTCTGTAAACGAAGAATTTGATGTGCTCTAGCCATGACACGTCCCTCGATAAGTTTTTCAGATTGCGACTCAGTTTAGGACTTGATTTCATCGAAATGACATTTTTTGATTTCTAACCCCCCTGTTTTCTGAAGGCTAAATCTGCCCTAACTGTTCGCCTGCACGGAGCCAAACAGTTGCTATCCTCTGACAATGGTATCTTCTCTCAAATTGTTCATGTAATCCCATTAACATCAAACCAATCTGTATTCCACTGGCAATTGAATAGGTACTTAACCACAAAACCACAAAGCATTACCTTGAAGTTTGTAAGTCTAGCATTCTGTACCAAATGCTCGTTTTATGAATATGGAATCAAGTATAAGCTTCACCTTATGCTAAATACTTAGAGAAAAAAGTACTTACTAGAAGTATTTACTTGGAAGCACCTGCTAGTTTTTATGAATACGAGCCTATATATTTTATTAGTAAAAGTATTTCAGAAGTTGAAAAAATAATATTCCATAATTTTAGGATATTTGAAAACAGGTATGAAAGACATAAATGAGTTTTTTTTTATAGCATGTTAGTGTTGAGTATTGCATCAGTTTAACTAAAACATTATAAATTTTTCAATATTTATCGGCATAAGAACTCACACTTGTGTGCTGAAAAGTTGCACAGATGAAGTTAAACATGAAACGGGATGTTGCCATCATTTCAGAAGTTGTCTCCCAAGTAGCTTAGCTCATTATGAGTCTGTGCGTACCCTGCATGGGACGTGGATCTGTAAGATCACTGATCATGTGCCTGAAACAACAGGCTCTTAATGTGCAAAATGTGTTCCAAAATCTTTATTGACATCAATGGTTAGAACCATTTTAGCCTGGCTACAGGATCTTGACATGGTCTTTGTTTCAATCCTAATTAACAGTACTTTTAATGAACAAGAAATAATCTATTTAAACATAGGATCAAATGACCTCTGAAGGTTAGATCTATGTTGGAAAGACTTGAAAGTTTGGAGAAACCAGCCCTCGTAACCAAAATAAGTATACACAGTATAAATATGACTGGAAGGGAGCGCATTGACCCCTTGTTGTTCAAAACCATTACTAAAACCACATAAAATCTGTTATAAATAGTCTGCCATCCAAACATCAGTCCTAAAAAGTCCCAAATTAAGCAGATTAGTGATTTAATTCCAGAGTCTAGAAGTCGGGTGTTGTTTTTTTCATATGATCTGTGACATTTTTGTAAAATGCCAATGTCCAGCTCCTAGCGCAAGAGGGATTACAATGGTAGTCCGAGCTGCAGTCCAAATATCGGGAATCCCCTGGCTTCGTCCGAGCGAAATACCAGTCGCTAAATGCTTGCCGTACAGTTTTTTCATTGACAGCATAGAGCATCCACGTATCATCATGAAACACTTGACTATGTGCATAACATGAAGTTATAAACATTCCATCTTTAGCGTGGTGATAGACTTGCTGAATATGATACATGAAGATATCACGATGTTTCATTAAGAATTTAAGTTTGTCCGGACACTGTAGTGGATGACAGCGAAGGTCTAATATGAAATACTGCTGCCAGTAATCGTAGGCAGAGTTAACTATGAAGAGAGGGGTGGTGATGAAACGATAGGTGTACTCGGCAAAGAAACACATCCACTGGTCCTCACTACTTAGAGCTTTCAAACACTTCTCATTCAAACTCCCTGTTAGTGAGAAAGAAATGTTACACAGAATTGATCAAGATACAAGTATACTGCTGCATATATGCTCATCGACCAAAATGATGACGAGAAAGATTTGAGGCTTTGCATGGTGACAATTGGTATATGGATCGGTTTGCGGAAACACCATGTAATAATCATTCGTACTTTCGCACTTCTATATCGTTCGCACTTCTTGCAATTAGGTCTCAACGTTTCGACTAGTCTGCTCTAGTCCTCATCAAAATGATGACCTGAAATATAAAAAATACTTTGAGTTAGGAGGACCTGATATTTCGATCCTAGCAGGATCTTTCTCAAAGGCCTTTGAGAGAGATCTTGCTAGGCTCGAAACGGCAGATTCTGCTAACTAAAAAAATTGATTGAAAAAGGTGAACAAAGAAAAATTGACTGGGGTGGAATTCGAACCGGCGACCTCCTGGATACCATACAGGCACTCTACCAACTGAACCATCCAGCCCTACGTTGGTGGGGACCCCAATAGTCAATTCTCTTTGATCATTTGGCAGTCGGAAGCCATGAAACCACACACACACCGCCATATCCCAGGGATCATTTCACGGATACGCGCAGCAATGCTGCAACCTGGGAACGGTACATGGGGGATCACTCAAAGAGGATACGACTTTTCTGACCGGTACTTTTTATTTGACTTCTGAATGAAAGAATGGTAAACATAATCTTCATATTCTTACATGATATTGAGATAGTTTACCTGCAGCATTTTGCATATTGAGTATCTCCTGCATATGTGGTCTGTAGTGTTCATGATCTGAGATGTTTTTCTCATCCAAGAAGAATCCAGCATCCACTACGCCATGTACAGGAATCTCAGTAGGAATAAGGCTACGTATGTAATCCACATGAAGAAATACAGCTAACCCTCCAGCTACAAAGAAAGAAAGTGACACGGATATTATGCTAGAAATTCTTCAAGACTGGATTTTGACAGTCACTCAACCAAAGGTAGGATATATCAGGGGCCAATATCACGGCCCTGCTTAGCACAAAAAATTGCTAACCATGAAATTTCTATCTAAATAAAAACAGGGTTACAACCAAATTTCCATGTATTGTGTATCACTTGTGATTGATCTTCGGCTGTTGTTCGCTGACCATGAATATCAAATGAATATGAAATGGTGTATTTATCCAGAAATTAGTAAAAACTGAAAACAGTTTTGATCTTGGAGAAAGACCAAAACCAATCTTTATACTTCTAAAGAAAACTTGAGTCAGGTTTTTGCTAATTTCTCGTGACTCAGATCGTGGATTGAGCTCAAATTTTCACAGGTTTATAACTTCATGTCCAATTGTCCATACTGGATCAGACAAAGCGTGTGAGTGCCGTTCTGTGACCTTTACCAATCATGTATTATACCTTTAACATGAAATTGATTCGTTCTAACTCTTTACCTGATACACCACCCAGAATGATGTGTTTTGCCTGTGCCAGTCCAACATGTGATAACAAGTAGTGCATAACCAGCTTCAGGATTCGAGATCCTCGATAGTAAACGTTGGAGTTGTTGAATCTCACAGGAGACTCCAGATTGCCTGAGGGTAGAGAAAAGATGACCTTTTAGACAGATTAAAGAATCTTGTCTAGCACCCTGAATTGATCTGGGGCCAATTTCATAGAGCTGCTTAAGCACAAAATTTGCTTTTAAAAGCATAAAAAGTTTTCCTTGATCAAACAGGATTACCAACCAAATTTTCTTGTGATGTTTACTGCTTTTGACTTGTATTCGGCCATTGTTGAGCATAACATTCCCAAGGAGTTTTGACTGGCATACTGATTTTATTTACCAAGGTTTTTGGTGCTTAAGGAGATTTTTGTGCTAAGTTAAGCAGCTCTATGAAAATGGCCCCAGGTTATAAGTGATTTCCATATTTGAATCACTAGAATATGGAATTGGCGAATTCATTGCACAAGTAGTAGGTATCAGACTGGACCAAATAGCTACAGCTTATAGTCCATGGCAATGGCACATCTGTCTGTACTTATAAAGCCTAGATTTAGAATAGAAAACAACATCATTTGTTTTTGTAAACACTTTATACTTCAACATAGATAATACCTGAGAATGAGGCTCCGTCACAATAGTTGATCATCACCATATTCCAGTCATAAAACTCAGGATTGACGGTTGAGTTTGCCGACATCATACCAAAAAATGGCTTCTCTTTAAGCAGCTTGTATGACGAGCCCAGTTCAGTAAGGCTACGATTGTAGCAATCCGAAACATTCCAGCACCAACCCCCACCCTGCAGGACAACAAACCACGATCCTTGGGTCTTGCTGCTCTTAGCTGTTGGAGAAAGAAGATGAGTGAAAATTAGACACAACACCAGAGCTCTACCATCTGAGCTATCCAGCCCTATAATGGGGCCTCCCTATTGTCAACTATCTTTGCTTAGTGTACTCTGGCCATCCCTCAGGAGAGAGCATGGCCGGAGGACAGCAAGAGTACACTGGCCAAAATGTTGAGAATACTTTTCACCGGTTCTTCTCAGAACCACACTTCTAGGAAAGAAGTTACACATGGTGTCTCCGCAAACCTTCTTTTCTTAAAGAAAATAATGACTGAATTAGGAAGTATACACCAGATCTCTACCATCTGAGCTATCCAGGAACCTCCCTGCACTCAACTGTCATCATAATTGCTCAGAAGACAGTCAGAAGACATATAATCCAATCCACTGCTGTATAACCACAGCTATCCTGACCTATGATGGGACCTCCCTACAGTCAACTATCAGTTTGCCTGTAAGTAGAGATCAATGTTGATGTGAAAAGAGTACGACCCAACCTCACCTCTACGGATATAGTAGGACGGTGGACCTCCATCAAGACAGTGTGCACCTGTGGTATCCGCTAAACTCTTCGGTAGAATCACCAATGTAAAATTCTGTCTGGGAACTGAGACTAGACGAGGAGTATGACTGCACCTGAACCACAGAAGAAACAGCACGACACTGGCGACGAAGAACAGCAACGTGAAGTTGTATCTTTTCAAGCAGCGATTAGTGAGCTGTAAGTTTCCCATCTGGCCTTTCTCACCAAAGGCAGGTTTCAGTCCGACCATCTTAGACATCCAGAAATGTTTCACTTTGAAGGAAAACATGAAGTAAACTGAAAGAAAACCAACAAAGAGGTAATCAGGCACAGAGATCAAAAGTTGACCAGTTGTAACGTCCTTTTCAATATTTGCAAGGTTTAATTTGTGGGAAGATCGAGACTACGACTACGAGAGGGCGGGGCTTAGATTTTTGAAGGAACGTATGGGGTCTGAAAATAATCCTTGTGGACTAAAGCTAGACCCAGTAACTGGGGCGCTGAACTACCTTTTTTGACTTCTGGGGTTGACGGCAGACTGACCGTCAACCACAAAAGTCAAAAAAGGGAGTTGAGAAAATTCAGCGCCCGCGCGCCCCAACACTAGTAAAGGCAAGCACACAAACCACGCGTGCTGAGGAACTTGAGGAAATAGACTCCATGAGCACACTAACCCCCTGAAAATTATCCTTGTGGACTAAAGCACACTAACCCCTATTGTTCAAATCATAATTTGTAACGTTATCTGAATGTAAACTTACTTTCTGCGAGGAATATTTGCAGTCGTTTTCACTCGCTTCATACTCCGGAAATCCAGACACGTCGCCTGCCACTATTGTTGTTTATAAATAGGACGCCCTCTATAATCAAAATCTCAGTGCGGTTTATTTCTCACGCAGAAGTTAAGGCCGGGGTCACGTCATGAACATGATTTATCAAAGTGTGTGTGATGTGAGTGCTGTTATGTGACCTTTACCGATCATGCATCATACCTTTAATATGGGAGCTACTTAAAATGTACCCCAGTAATATTTATGCCATGTATAAATTATTACATTTTTTAATTACGAATGCGAGAGCTTGAATGTAATATTGTTTTCTGTATGTGAGAACAAATTAAAGTTCAACACCTAGATGTTTCGTGTCTGCAGTGTTTTTTTTCTATTAATGACAGACGTAAGTCAGAAACAGGTAATAAAATAATTGCAAATAGGCCTATTATGTAATGAAACCCTATTATTTTATGACTATCCCTATGGTCCATGCGACAACCATTCCTATTATGGTCCATAATTGGGGTGCAAATAAATTACTTCCTTTTGCCATGAAACATTACGACGAAGACACAATTGATTTATTCACCCTTCTTCCGAAGTTTCGCCCAACAATCTACGACAATCTCGACGAACAAGATAAATGACTGACTTTTTATTCGGCCATTGATTGCTGAGCATAACATAATTTTATTCACAACATGTTTTGGGTGGCATACTGAAAAAGTTGCATGGTATAAATCCCGATTTATGATTGGTCGAAAGTATCAGAGTTCGTCTGCCACCGTCGTCATGCATGTAGTTCGTGACAAAATGGCGCCACGCGACTGACAGGCTGTGTTCAAGTTTGCAACAAGCGGGTAAGGAATTGTATTTTTTCACTAAAATATCGTCGAAATATTAAAATTTTCAATCTAGGGATTTCAGGACCATCTGCTTTAAGTATCAAATCTCATTTTGGAACAGCAGAAGCTTTTTAAAAACAGAATTTTGTGGACTTATATGGACACGAACCCCCTTTTGATTTCTGTACACAAGCTGTACACTTGTACAGTGTATGGACGAATGGATGGACGTACCTTCTCAGGGATGTCGGATCCTCATCAGTTTATCAAAATTGTTTTGAAGAACTTTTTTCTGCTTCAGCCAGTGGACAGGTATTAGTTTATTGGCCCTCTTCTTGAAAACAATTTGCCATGCCTGTCTTTCCAGTTGTTCCGCCTACTCTTGAAGAGTAGGCCTACCTGAATTAGACCCAAACCAGCTTTGTGGACTTTGAAAACAAAAATGGGCCCTTAAAACTCTAAGTGTTTTCATAGCAACTCCAAAATTGAGAGCAAACATTCAAGTAAAATTACTCTGAAAAAGATCGAATTCGACACTCAAGAGATACAAATTAACCTACAATACAATAAATAAATGACTAAAAACCTTGCATTTTTTTTAACTTTCCATTCGCACACTGTTCAAAATTTATTTTCAAATTACATTACATTGTATTTGCCTCCACCCAAGTCAACTTAATAACAACATTATATATTCCGAAAAATCAAAATAATTTGTAAATTACATGTATTTAAGGAATTCCAGAGATTTTTTTTCAATTGTAATTCAGAATTGAAACAAGATAATGTTTGAAATCAATTTAACAACCAAGTGAAACAACCGTTAAGCGGTTGGACTTGACATTGAACAGGAACTAATATTATTATAAAGAATGGAGAAAGTTACACAAGTTCTGTGTACTTGTATTAACAGCGGTTATCGTGATTGCCATTGCACAGAGGTAAGGTATACGTAAAGAAACTTGAATACTTCAACGAAAGGGAATAATAATAACAATTGAATAACAATAATAACAATTGAATTATCAAGGAAGATTGAGTTGTTTACTGACCAATAATAAATGCCTTTAAGACTTATCCATTGCGCCTAATGTACCATTAATACACAATTGTGTGATCACAATTCACAACTGCAATGTGCTACCATACACAAGGCAGCCGAGCTTGATTAACATTCTTGGCATCATGTGCAGTTTATCAGTAATGCCCAAAAAGATGAGGTCCGTGAATTCAAATTGGATTATTATGTGCAGGGATGCAATACATGACACATTTCAAACATGATACATACATGTACATGTACAAGGCCTAGCATTACCAACAAATATATAAATTATGGCGAGAAATTTTAATTTTCGTTATCCCACTTCAAATTTTGAATAGCCTACAACAAATAGTGACAAAATGGTTTTCTTCTCACATGCAAAATGAATAGTTTTTATGTTTTCCTTAAATTAACCTTGATTTTCAACTTATTTTTCAGTAATCCAGAATTATTACAAGACTATTACGTCCCCTGATTAGGGGGACGTATAATCAGGGGACGTACACCCTGAAGTACAGAGTGCGGCGGACCGTATATTTTTTGTTGCAGAACAAAAGGCGGGCAGGGACACCACAGTAATGGTGGATGGTATGTTGCGCCGTCAGATCAGTGTATAGAAAGGCAAGGTGCTACTATATCTGCCTGTGCACAAATATTTCTACAAATGTTTAAATGATATTGCACAAAAACATCCACCAAGTACATGAGTATAATGCGTTTATTACACATTAATTAAAATTATGTTTAAACTCATAATAGTAACTGGTATGATGCTTCTGTTGAGCACATATAAATATAACCTCCAAACTTAAAAAAAAATAATGCACAAACAACCATTCATTTAAAATATCATCCCAACATAGAAATAGTTTGAACTGAATGGCTTTGAGAAACATTTTACAGGTTCAAATTATTACCGGTTGGCGGTACACGTGATAACTACATACCCTATTACCCCTGTGAACACATTTATAGCTATGAAACTTCAGCAGAATCCAGGTATCCCTGTGGCACATTCTTTGGACTTGACCAAGCTGGACCACGATGAGGCTCCATTAATAAGTTATTACAAAATGCATTGGCTCAAAGAGTAAACTTTCGAAATTCCATAATACTTCAGATGGATTTGGTCAGATTTGGGGCAAGATTTATGTCCTCACTTTTTGCCATTAGAGCAAAATTAAATAGAAACTAATATTACCTAAATATTGTTTTAAGTGAAATTAAGTCATTGAAAAGTGTCATCAAAGAAAAATTTACTGGATCGTGATTCTATCACGAACCCTCGGATAATTGCAGGGGTCACTGGTTTGAATCCCGTCCCAATTTTTTTTTTCTTTGTTCACTTTTCAATGACTTAAATGAATCCAGTCAATTTCCCTTGTGGTTATTTGAGGAAGATAAATGATGTTGTTTTAGATAATTGACGTGACAAAAATACTGCAGAATGACTAAATATGTGTTTAATGACTAAAAATGTGCTTAATACCATAAGAACATTTTTAACTAATAGTTATTATATAATGGTGGGTAGCAGTGTCAGTCAGATAACAATAAAAAATACAAGTATAGTACTTTATTGACTAACTAGAGTTAAAATGTGCATAAGCTTTTAGTAGCAACAACTAATTTAATCAGATGCAAGTAGTCTGATGAAGTAGTTGTAGCTACGAAAGTTTATGCACATTCTAAGCTCTAGTTAGTCAATAAAGTGCTACTTGTATTTTTCTATACAACTAATAGTTGGAATCCAAGGATATCACTAATCTAAAGATTTGTTTGTTACCCTGCTCATGAGAAAGAAATATCTCCAACCGGACCCTGCCACAGACTAGACCTATCTTTGGTACAATTTAGAATAATAGGTCAGAGGTGAAATTAATTTCACACTGCAGAAATTCTGTTTGAAGTTGCACCAGATTTCTGCCAGGACATCTGCGCCCAATTTCACAGCTCTGCTTGATGTAACTGTCTGAATCGGCACTTACAGAAGCAGACAATTCTGCACTAATATGAGATCCGTTATTCCGCAGTTGCAACATCCACATCATTTATGTTCGATTGGCTGTTCTTGATTGATGATACTTTGCCATTTACTTGGCCATCCGTAGTTTCTTCATGACACGTCAATCTCTGCATTATTTTATTAAAAAGAAAGAGAAAAAGAGAGAGTGTGTCATCCCAACATCCTTAAGGCCAAAGCACATACTAGTTTATACATATAATACACAAGTAACAGCAAATTATTTTACAGAAAATATGCAGGTTAATTATGCAGATCAGGCAGACCTGAGCCAAAAGTTTAACAAAACTTTTACAAAAGTTAACCCTTTAGCTTTTTAATGGAAACAAAAATATATCCCTTACTACCAAACAAAAACTGCATGGTACTAAAATTTGCACTTCATTTCTCAAAACAATATCTAAATTTTTAAGAAAATATAACAAAACTCATAGACAACCACAACGATTAATACCGGTACTCATTTGTCATTCATATTCTACACATACCCGAATTTCATGTTACTGATGTGCAAAATATGTATGATAAAGTTCTATCTTTAGTTTTAATCATTTCCCCACAGGGTGAGTGAAATCCTGGTAGTAGTGCAATACTGATGACCAGGCAGGAGCAAGCTCCTAATCCATGGCCCAAGTGCAAAAACAAATTGAAAACCCTATTCAATATTAGCAGTATGTTTCATTTTTCAGACCGTAAACCAAAACAATCCCCAAGTTCAAATCTTTTGGTCGGTGGTCCAAAAAGGAATGAGTGGCAATCCCAAAAGATCGGCAGGTTAGCAATGCCTATATGTAAGGTCAGTACAGCAACTGTTTCAAGGATAGGAAGCAGAAGAGAGAAGGAACTCAGGAAAAGGACAGAGCAGTGCTGCAAACATTGCTGGAATAGAAGGTATGGTGGGTGGAATGAGGAACGGAAGCATTGGAAAACAGACCAGGTGGGAGACAAAAGAGAGGAAGGACCAGTTGACACATTTGAATGCCTTTTACTATTAAGGAACTAAAAAGACAATCAAGATTGTTACTCTTGAGGTTAAATTTCACCATAGGATGAGACCCTCGTCCCGTCCCATCACTGCCGAGATGAACTTGCCCTTTTAAGCTTCTGGGAAGTCGCAGCAAGGGAAAGAATAGAAATCATGGTGAGAAACAGGATAAGAGAGAGATCTGAAGAAAAGAGGCATAGATGGCAATGCGGGGAAATGACTAACATAGTTGTAAGGTAGACAGCCCAAAAAGATGGATGCTTTATGCACATGGGAGTAAGCCAGTGAGGTGACTGGTGGCCCACATAAGCAGCAGGCCAGGGAAAGCAGAGGTGCCCTTGTGAAAGGATGTGCAGTGCAACTTGAGCTTGACTGTTACTGGGGGTGACTGCATACACAGGACACATCCAAGAACAGAATGGGAGCCTTTTATGACACTCTTTGCATGACACGCATGCACTTGAAGCCATGAACGAGCTCAGCTACTTCCCACAAGAATGGCAGGGAGCAGGGGGTAAAAACCTCTCCATCATTCACAGACTCAGGCGGACATACCCGGAAGGTTTGCAGAGCAGGGACAAAGCTCAGCCTCATCCACAACCTTTTTACAATGCAAGCTTTGGGTTAGACAGGTCACGCATCCCAATGACATTGAGAGAAAAGATGCAAAAGTAGTCGGAGAAATAGACAGAAGAAGACTTTGATACATGGATGGCAATGCAAGACTTGGAGTGCTTTATACTCAGGTGAGTCATTCAGTCTGCGAGAGAGGAGACTGGTGACTCACACACATGGCATGTTAAAAAAGCAATGAGGTGTCCATGAACTCAATGATGAACCTTGAGTTTGGTCCACTTGGAGCAAGTGAACTTGCACCCAGGGGGCCCGACAGGTGAGCATGAATGAGGAACAACCTGGTTTGCTGAGGTTGGATTGAAGCCGGGCAAGGGCCGACTTCACCACCTTATCTTTCCCAACCTGTTCACCCAAGAAAGTGGGAATGTTCTCAGGGTTTGCGCTGGAGCTGGCCTTTCTGGAAGAGGCATCCGAATCCCTGGCAGTCAGAAAAACAGAAGGAAAGAAAAATCCTAACCTGCATGAGAAAAGCAGAGAGACGCAGGAAGTACAGGAACTACAGAAGACTAAGGGTAAACGTCCTTGAAGGACGCCCCCTTTGCAAGAACAAGCTCGGCATGGGCCTTGCTCATGTGAGCAATCCAGTCAGCCGGAGAGACGACCGGAGACTCACAGACGCAGCAGACCAACGCCAGCAAAGAAGGATCCTGGTGGACAGCAGAGTTATGGGACCTCAGCTTAGCCCACAGAGAACAAGAAAACGAGCAGCCGGAGGCCCGGCAAGGAAGTGAACGAGAGGAACCTGGCCTGCTGGGGTCGGCCTGGAGTTTAGCCAGGGCCGACTTTCTACCCTCCCTCATAACGTGCTCGTCCCAAAAGGATGGGAGAGCCGAAGAGGGAGGGCCAGCCCGACCAGCCGGCTTCGACGTATCCGACGAGTCCATCTCAGACGGCTCCACGGAAGAAACCTCGGAGTCGGAGCCGAAGAGCTCCGACACCAGATCGGCAGTCGACTTCTTCGCACCAGAGTCGCTATCCGGCGACCTCGTTCGCTTTGAGGCCCTCTTAAAGGGGGCCGGAGTCACAACAGACGCAGACGGGATGCACTCAGGCTTATTACACGCCAAAGATGGGGGCCCGTTCACTCCAGAACACCCCACGCACTTGAGGATAACAAAATCTTTTGGGACGGAGTCCCCACACGAGACACAGACACAGTCAGAACTGAAAGGACCGGCCTGCTCCCCGCAGGAACGGCAGGGGGCAGCCGGCAAAGAAGAGGAAGAAGAAGCCCTCTCCACGGTCGCAAGGACGGGAGGAGGCAACACGTCGGAGACAGAGGCCTCAGAGGAGGACGGCACAGAGCCGTCCCCCTCCTTGGCCCCAGCAGAAGGCTGAGCAGGCGGGGCAGGCCCAGCCCCACCCGCAGACTTTGACCAGGAACGGCCGGGCCGGATCACGTTGGCAAAAGACTGCGGGCAGGCCCGGAAACCATGCCCCTCCCGCCCACAAATGGTGCACTTAATGCTGTTTGGACACTCCTGGGAGGAGTGCCCCACAACCAAACACTTAAAGCAAGTGACAGAATGGCAGTCCCTTGCCAGATGCCCCTTGGCACCACACCGGGCGCAGGTCCTGACTTGTCCCGGATAGGAAAGCCAGGCATTCCTGCCCCCGATGCGGATCACCGAGGGAATAGGGTTAACGATCTTTACCTTCACCGGCGCACCCAGGATTTTGTCTTGGGGGGGGGGGGCTCAAAGAAAATTTTTCTCCCACAACACATTTTGTGACTCCCCCCCCCCCTTCCTCCTCTCCCTTTCCCTCTCCCCCCCCCCCCCTTTTTCGTTTTTTTTCTTCCTTTTTTTTCGTTTTTTTTTTTTCAGGGACCCTCTTGGGGGGGGGCTCAAGCCCCCCGAGCCCCCCCCCTGGATGCGCCACTGTTTACCTTGTACTGGCGGGTACCGTTAAACAAAGACGGCTCGCTAGCAAATGTACAGAAACGACCCGCCAGTACTTTGCCATACCTGCCAAGGATACGACGGACGACATTATCGTCCATCTCCATACTTAACTGTTACAACGGTAAAACCGCTGTAACCTGAGACAGTGCAGCCCTCGAGAGACTCGAGGGCCGGCACAAACAAATCGCAAAACGCCCGCGACTTGAACTTTAAGTCGTACCTATTACCAGGGAGGGCCTGAGCCCCCTCAAGGTGAGTACGAACAGAAATGCCGAGACCCTTGAACTTAGCGAACAAGGCCTCGGCAGAAACAAACTCCGGGAAGTGTAGCTCCACTGAGGAGCCACCTCCAGACTGGGACGACATCCCAAAAGAAAAGACAAGGTGCTACACCAAGAAGAAAAGCTAAACCACAAGTGTGGGAAAGGAAAAAGGTGTGGAGGCACGCAGTTGCAAAACAACCACTGCACCAGTAAAGTGAAGAAAAAAAAATTGTGTAAAGAGGCACAGGGCCCCTGCACAATAGCAAAAAGCACTGCTCCAGAAAAGTGAAAAAACACTGAGTAGAGACTTGTAACTGCCAAGCCACTACCCAAAAAAGAGAAAAACGGAACCAAATGCGGAAAAAGTTGTGTGTCAGCAAGCAACTGCCAAGCTCAAAGAAGTACGAAACATACCGGTTACAGAAAAATATGTGAGGGAGGGCAGGCGGCTGCCAAGCCACCACACACAAATGAACTGCACCAGTAGCGGGAAAAAAGTAGAAGAAATAAGTAGTGTATGGCAAGCAACTGCCTTGCCAAAACACCAGCGAACAAACTCGCAAAATGAACCAAACAGGGGGAAAGCAACTGCTGAACCCCTGTCCAAAAACAAGGAAATTGTGCCACTTGCACAGCAGAAAAGGAAATAAACCGAGCTAGCAAAGTTACTTACGGTGCCAGAAACCGATTTGAAATAAGGTGAAATTGGAAAAGAAACAGGCTCACCGAGCAAAAAAAATGAATCAAGGAGAATACGGGCCAGACAGAAGTCCACACAGAGAAGAGAAACTAAATGTTGAGGAGCTTTCAGCCACATAGCAAACACTGTCACACACCTGAAACTTAAGAAAGTCCACCAATTTCAGTGCCAAAAGTTATTTTTGACTAGATTGACAGGATTGCCACAGGGCTTATTTTGGGATTAGTCTTTGGTACTAGGCTTGAGCAGCCTATCGATAAGGGTGATATCCCTCTTGTCAACATGATTTTGAAAGAGACCGATTTCCCTAAGAGCCTCTTACGTTCAAGACTACGTTTCCTAGCTTCAACAACAGAGAATGCAATAACCGCACTTTTAATTGTGGGTTTTTCCTTGTTCCCACCATTCCCTTAGATCAGTGTATCTGTCTTTCTTTTGAACCCACTCATTCCATTGTGCATTGATTACTTCCCTGATCATGATCAAATCATTTGATCTGGGGTCAATTTCGCTAACGCTTTATCGCAAAGCCTAAAACCATCGCTAGTGAAATCGACTCCAGAATAGGGAAATGCAGTAATTGCACCCTTAGAATCCTCAAACAACTCATGGGACATGTAGATGCGATTGATTGTTGTTGTTTTTTTTTTGCAACATTAACTATTTGACGACCATGATGTTTGGTCATTCATTTAGGTCATATTCTACACACATACCAAACATATTTTTCACTTCAGTAACATCATTTTCATAAAGATGAACAATTCCCAAAAGTCAAAAATTGTGTTACATACCAAGTTAATAAAAAAATTGAACTTCATTGTGCATTATACTGTATATTATAAAATGTACTAATCTTGAACATTTTATACTACTTTCTAAATGTGATTTTATGACAAGTTCTATCTTTAGATTTAATTATTTCCCCGAGGGGAGTGGGCCGAATCCTGGCAGTAGTGCAAAACCAGGCCAACCCATGACCAGGCAAGAGCAAGCTCCTAATCCATGGTCCAAGTACAAAAATCAAATTGAAATAGAAGCTACTCAATGAGCAGCGTTTCAGATTTCAATCTGAAAAGAACAGAGGTTTATTAAAATACTCATCTCTCTCATAAACAATAACTTAGGTACAGAAAAATAACAAATTCTAAAAAAGAATTTAGAATGACAAGAAGTGAGTAAAGGTCAAATAAAATAAAAGAGTCTCCAATAAACTGTACATGTAGCAAAAAAAAATAAACAAAAACCACTAAGAGAACTTAATGAACACTGAGGTAGCTGGGCAAGGCAATGAGAAATTAATGCGAGTATGGTGCCCATAGGAGGTGGCATGACAGACCCCGCAGATATACAGCCATCATGGAACAAATTATGGAAGTTGGCTGTAAGTCGGCGGCATCTGGTCATTCCAAACTCTGCCGGGCGGCAAGGAATAATGATGAAAACAGAAAATTAAACATGGTAATGGTCAAAAAAACAAAAGCATGAGGCCCATAGGAGGTGGCATGTCAGATACCGCAGAAATACAACCATCATGGAACAAAAGAAAGAAGTTGGCTGTAAATCAACGGCACCTGGTCATTCCAACCTCTGCCGGGCGGCAAAGGATAAATGTGAGAAAAGGTAAACAAACATGCCACATGATTCAAAACCAAAGGGCATGAGGCCCATAGGAGGTGGCATGTCAGATATCGCAGGAATACAACCATCATGGAACAAAAGAAAGAAGTTGGCTGAAATCAACGACACCTAAGCATTCCAACCTCTGCCGGGCGGCAAAGGATAATTGTGAGAAAAGGTAAACAAACATGGCACATGATTCCAAACCAAAAAGCATGAGGCCCATAGGAGGTGGCATGGCAGATACCGCAGAAATACAACCATCATGGAACAAAAGAAAGAAGTTGGTAGTAAATCAACGGCATCTGGTCACTCCAAACTCTGCCGGGCGACAAAGAAAAATGGTGAGAATATTTAAACACACACAGCACATGGATGTGAACCAAAAGCATGAGGCCCATTGGAGGTGGCATGACAGGTACCACTGAAATACAACCATCATGGAACAAATGAAAAAAAAAGAATTGGCTGTAAATCAACGGCATCCAGTCACACCAAGCTCTGCCGGGCGGCAAGGAAGAGTTCAGGCAGATCAGTGTTCAATTGAGTTCAAGTGGTTGTGCGGCTTGGGCAAGATCAGACAATGGGGGGTTGTTCTAGGCTTCGTATTGGCGGTGGCCACACATGTGTTCGATGTAGATGTCTCTTGAGCCTTTGATAGCATCGATGCAGAGAAGCCTCCGCATCAATGGTCTGTAGCGCTTGGAAATACCAAGTCGGCGGAGGACCTTCTCATTACCGGGATGCCAAGAGCCGAGTGACCCAATAGCGAAGCCAAATACCTGGACATCCTTCCCCGTTGCAGCTAGGGCCTCCTTCAGGGGTGCGTATTTGGTTTCCTTGGCGGATGTGGCTGTCTTGAGTGCATCACGGCCATTGTCGAAAGGGCAACAGACATCGATTATGGTGATCTTGTTGCCCTCGACGACCGTGATGTCAGGGCGCTCCCGAGGGGTGGGGTCACCAGGCACGTGTTGGTCCACGAAAACCTGGCCATGGCGGATTGCTGACGTTATCCGGGACTGGATCAAGTTGTGGCGACGGCGAATTGGTACCATGTTTGGGTTGCAGTGGTTCAAGATGTGTGGGAGGGTTTCGCTGGGTTGCTGGCAGCGACGGCATGCTTTGCTGCACCCTGGCTTCCATCGACTGGCGGTCGCATTGGTCGGTAGGCAGTTGAGCCGAGCCCTATGAATGAAGCGCCAGTCACAGAATCGGATGAAGTTTCCCGATGGCAGCCAGGATGAACCATTGGAATAGGCGTCCTTGTGCAGAGACTGGGCAACCTTGCCTTGGTCCGGGAGCGAGAGCAACTTGGATGTGTACTGCTCACGAGATGCAGCACGGAGGGCGGTGGTGATGGATTTGGCAGGGATCGCAAGGCCAGATGAGGTCTTGGTCGTCACAGAACCTGAGAGGCTGCCAACGATGGTGACTTTCAGGCGTCGTGCAGCTGCGCGAGTCCTCGACCAAAGGGTTGAGATCTGCCCACTGTTGCCAGAGTTCGCCAGTGCACCTTCCATGGATCCGGACAGGAAACTGTCTGCTTCAGACTCCGTGGGTTGGTGGTGAATAGTCCGGTGGACGACAGAGGAGAGTTGGCCGCATGCAACGTTCCGAGTGCAGTCATCGGGGGACGAAAGCATACGGACTGCTTGGGTAACAGTCTGGATGTCTGCGTCGATGTTGGGGTCAATTAGACCAAGGCCACCGACCCTGCGGTCAGCAAAGACGAAGTTGGTGGTGCCACGGGATGGAAGGTGACAGATCTTACGGGCAGTTTTGACGAGTTCACCCCGGAGCTTCTTGGCTGGTTTCTTCGGGCAGTCACCAGAACGCAGAGTGTAGGCAGCACATGGTTGGACAAAAGTTTTGTACGCGTCTAGCTTCTGCCACGGGGCAAGGAGGGAGGCTTCGATCCGCTGCAGATCTTCTGACATCCTAGCAGTCAGACTTTCCAGGCTCTCACTAGTGCGGTACAGGCCGATGGGAACTCCGAGATAGCGATAGTGCTGTTCCTGGGACAGGGCTGGGATGATGTTTCCCTGAACGAGAAACTCTCCAGGCTGAACGGCGGGGCTCTTCCGGCACTCCAGCGACAGTGAAGCACACTTCGATGGTTTGAAAAGAAGCTGGAGCTTAGTAGCCATGATAGAGGCGGTGTTCAGTAGGTGCTGAAGACCCTCAGCAGATTTGCTGATGATGACTAAATCATCCGCGTAGGCCAAAATGGGGATCTTCTGACCATGGATGGTTGGAGCGTGCTGTCCAGAAGAAGCCGAAACTGAGACGGACCTGATGATGAGTTCAAGTGTCAAGTTGAAAAGAATCGGGGAGATTGGGCAGCCTTGCTTGACGCCAGAGTAGATGGGCACTTCCTGGGTACGGCCACTGGGAATGATGAAATCTGTATTGGCACCAGTGTACACATCCCGTAGCAAGGACACGAAACCTTCAGGGGCGCCGATGGTAGGGAGAACAGCAAAGATCGCGTCGTGGGGGATGCTCCCAAAAGCATTCTTGAGGTCAAGCCAGGCAAGATGGAGGCTCTTCTGGCTCCGGCGGGCATCCTTCACGATTGATGACAGGAGGAAGGAATGCTCATAGCAACCTTCACCGGGTCGGGCACTCTTCTGGGAGCTGCTGATGAGATCGTGTGCAATGGCCCAGTTTGTTAGCCGGTCAGACAGAATTGCCATCAGCAGCTTGTATAGGCATGACTGGAGGGCAATGGGGCGGAAGTTCCCTGGGTCATCAGCATCGCCCTTCTTGTGTATTAAGACAGTGGTAGCTTGCTTCCAGGAGGATGGTACTCTTCCTTCCAGCAAGCATCTGTTGAAGATCAGGACTGTGACACGGAAGGCACCGTCAGCTTGCCTGATGTGGCGATACTCCAGCCGATCTCTCCCTGGGGCAGAGTTACTCATCCGAGATAAGCGAGTTGATACTTCCTGTTGGGAGACAGGCTGAAGGAGTTCATGGCCGGAGGCCCGAGCTTGCTCGCAGTTCCCAAAGAGCAGCGAGGAGTCAACTGCAATGGTCGGCTGGTCAACTTCGCGGGGGGAGAAAACCTCACTGAAGTAATCAACGAGTGTTGTCTCATCACCAGAATATTTAGTATCCGAGCCTTCCAGGACTACTCTCATGGCACGCTTTTTACTAACACGGTAGAGCTTCTGAAGGCGACTGGCCTCCTGTGCGTTAAAAACTGGGCCAAGACCGGGACGGTGGTGTGCGTTGGGCTGCTGCTGAGCGTTGGGTCTATGGTTTGGACGAGGTGGAGCAGCATTGCGGTATGGGGTGTTGCGCCCAGCTGCCGAGGCTGCTTCCACGAACCGGTCGCACACAGCTTCAAAATCACCAAAATCAACTGCATTTGACAATTCGTTGATCCATCTGTCAGTCTCAGATGGCCGGTCTGGTTGCCCTTGGGATGGTTGCTGTGTTGGCGAAACCGGTGGTGACAGAGGGGGCAAGCGAGGTGACGCCTGGGATTCTGGAACAGTCTGACTCGGTGGAGGCGTTGGGGACCTTGGAGGTGGTGTCGGGGGTCCTGACGCTGCTGGAGAGTGTGGAGGAGACGGGCTAGCAGATGGGGGGAGAGACAGTGTGGCTTCTGGAACAGGTGTGAGCGGGTCAATGGGATCAGTGCTTGGAGGCTGAGACGAAGCAGATGCTCTCTTATGGACCTGGTAATGATTGGCAGACCTCCGGGCACTGTCAAATTCTTGGCTACACACTGAGCAGCGGAACACATATGTAATAGTAGCTGCAGCATGTGACCTTTGTTGGTGGCGTTTCAATGTTTGGTGGTTGAAGAAGTTTTCCTTACAAATGGTGCAGGTCCAGGCTGATCCAAGGGGATAGATCAAAATCTGGTCCACAGAAATGGACGGTCCGGGAGATGTCGCTCTGCGATGCATCCGGGCAGTGTGCCGCCGCAAGCCCGAGGTCGTGGAGAAAGACTTCGAGCAAACTGCACAGGCCAGAGGCACGAGTTCAGTGTCTTCACCCATGTTATGGCCGAGATTGGCCAAGCATAAGTCCATGGGGTTTGGACAGAAAGTTAATCCTGTAAGAATCCAGTGGTAAATCCAGAGGTAAATCCAGAGATAATTCCAGGTTCCAGTGGTGAATCCAGAGATAGTTCCAGGTAGACTAGAATCTGCTAGGAATCACAGATAACTTCTGCCAATAATCCACGAGTGAAGATTATATTAAGCTGAAAAGAACAGATACTACACATGATCTTAGCCAAAAGACCGAGAAGCGAGGTCTACTCAATGAGCAGCGTTTCAGATTTCAATCTGAAAAGAACAGAGGTTTATTAAAATACTCATCTCTCTCATAAACAATAACTTAGGTACAGAAAAATAACAAATTCTAAAAAGAATTTAGAATGACAAGAAGTGGGTAAAGGTCAAATAAAATAAAAGAGTCTCCAATAAACTGTACATGTAGCAAATAAATAAACAAAAACCACTAAGATAACTTAATGAACACTGAGGTAGCTGGGCAAGGCAATGAGAAATTAATGCGAGTATGGTGCCCATAGGAGGTGGCATGACAGACCCCGCAGATATACAGCCATCATGGAACAAATTATGGAAGTTGGCTGTAAGTCGGCGGCATCTGGTCATTCCAAACTCTGCCGGGCGGCAAGGAGTAATGATGAAAACAGAAAATTAAACATGGCAATGGTCAAAAAAACAAAAGCATGAGGCCCATAGGAGGTGGCATGTCAGATACTGCAGAAATACAACCATCATGGAACAAAAGAAAGAAGTTGGCTGTAAATCAACGGCACCTGGGCATTCCAACCTCTGCCGGGCGGCAAAGGATAAATGTGAGAAAAGGTAAACAAACATGGCACATGATTCAAAACCAAAAGGCATGAGGCCCATAGGAGGTGGCATGTCAGATATCGCGGGAATACAACCATCATGGAACAAAAGAAAGAAGTTGGCTGTAAATCAACGACACCTAAGCATTCCAACCTCTGCCGGGCGGCAAAGGATAAATGTGAGAAAAGGTAAACAAACATGGCACATGATTCCAAACTAAAAGCATGAGGCCCATAGGAGGTGGCATGACAGACACCGCAGAAATACAACCATCATGGAACAAAAAAGATAGAGTTGGCTGTAAATCAACGGTATCTGGTCACTCCAAACTCTGCCGGGCCGCAAAGAATAATGATAAAAGTAAATGCACAAAACATGGCACATGATTCCAAACTAAAAGCATGAAGCCCATGGGAGGTGGCATGACAGATATCGCAGAAATACAACCATCATGGAAAAAAAGAAAGAGTTGGTTGTAAATCAACGGCATCTGGTCACTCCAAACTCTGCCGGGCCGCAAAGAATAATGGTAAAAGTAAATGCACAAAACATGGCACATGATTCCAAACTAAAAGCATGAAGCCCATGGGAGGTGGCATGACAGATATCGCAGAAATACAACCATCATGGAACAAAAAAGAAAGAGTTGGTTGTAAATCAACGGCATCTGGTCACTCCAAACTCTGCCGGGCCGCAAAGAATAATGGTAAAAGTAAATGCACAAAACATGGCACATGATTCCAAACTAAAAGCATGAAGCCCATGGGAGGTGGCATGACAGATATCGCAGGAATACAACCATCATGGAACAAAAGAAAGAAGTTGGCTGTAAATCAACGACACCTAAGCATTCCAACCTCTGCCGGGCGGCAAAGGATAATTGTGAGAAAAGGTAAACAAACATGGCACATGATTCCAAACCAAAAAGCACGAGGCCCATAGGAGGTGGCATGGCAGATACCGCAGAAATACAACCATCATGGAACAAGAGAAAGAAGTTGGAAGTAAATCAACGGCATCTGGCACTCCAAACTCTGCCGGGCGACAAAGAAAAATGGTGAGAATATTTAAACACACACAGCACATGGATGTGAACCAAAAGCATGAGGCCCATTGGAGGTGGCATGACAGATACCACTGAAATACAACCATCATGGAACAAATGAAAAAATGAATTGGCTGTAAATCAACGGCATCCAGTCACACCAAGCTCTGCCGGGCGGCAAGGAAGAGTTCAGGCAGATCAGTGTTCAATTGAGTTCAAGTGGTTGTGCGGCTTGGGCAAGATCAGACAGTGGGGGGGGTGGTCTAGGCTTCGTATTGGCGGTGGCCACACATGTGTTCGATGTAGATGTCTCTTGAGCCTTTGATAGCATCGATGCAGAGAAGCCTCCGCATCAATGGTCTGTAGCGCTTGGAAATACCAAGTCGGCGGAGGACCTTCTCATTACCGGGATGCCAAGAGCCGAGTGACCCAATAGCGAAGCCAAAGACCTGGACATCCTTCCCCGTTGCAGCTAGGGCCTCCTTCAGGGGTGCATATTTGGTTTCCTTGGCGGATGTGGCTGTCTTGAGTGCATCACGGCCATTGTCGAAAGGGCAACAGACATCGATTATGGTGATCTTGTTGCCCTCGACGACCGTGATGTCAGGGCGCTCCCGAGGGGTGGGGTCACCAGGCACGTGTTGGTCAACGAAAACCTGGCCATGGCGGATTGCTGACGTTATCCGGGACTGGATCAAGTTGTGGCGACGGCGAATTGGTACCATGTTTGGGTTGCAGTGGTTCAAGATGTGTGGGAAGGTTTCGCTGGGTTGCTGGCAGCGACGGCATGCTGTGCTGCACCCTGGCTTCCATCGACTGGCGGTCGCATTGGTCGGCAGGCAGTTGAGCCGAGCCCTATGAATGAAGCGCCAGTCACAGAATCGGATGAAGTTTCCCGATGGCAGCCAGGATGAACCATTAACGTTTCAGATTTCAATCTGAAAAGAACAGATACTACACATGATCTTAGCCATCAGGCCGAGAAGCGATACAGATAGAAATTGTCACCACTATATAAGGTTTGGTGGTGAGTTACTTAACCACAGTTACAACTGCACATTTTTGTTAAAAACCAGGATTCCACAAATAAAACCTGTTTTCAATTTCAAAAAGCTTTGATAGCAGGAAATATATAATCTAGGGTAATTTGGAACTAATTTAACCCACTAAAATACATTAAGGATGGGATACAGATCAACTATTTGATCAAGCCTTCAACCAAGGCGACAACTTCATTGCTCATGCCCAGAAATTATTCATGCATAAACATTAATATTCATGATACACATTATTATTCATGAATAAACATAACGTATCGTGAATATTTATGCATTATGCAAAATCAAGTGTGAAGAAATATTTCAATACATTTGTGATTTCAAACAACGTACATTGAAAGGATTTGCATACGTGTATGTTATGTTATCGGCAGTTGCTATGGCACCCAGGCATATGAGGTGGTGGATGATGGAATATTTCATTCAAGCCCCCTTCTGCGGGGGACTCCCTGGAGTCCCCCCCCCCCCCACCCCTCTTCTGCACATTGGGCAAATGCACTTGGGAAATATGTAGTGCAGGAAGGGAGGGGTTGGCAGGGTTGGTCCTGCCCTCAACCTTCCACCACGAAGGCCCTATGTACAATTTTGTTGGTAAAGGATTGGTGAGGGCAGGCTATAAATCTGTACCCCTCCATCCCACGGATAAAACACTTCAAACTACCAAGGCATTCCTGGGAAGAATGCCCGACAGTTCAACACCTGAATCAACTGATGACTGTCAGGCAGTTCTTAACAAAATGACAAATTGCACTTTGGCACCACACTGGGAACAGGTCCTATACTACCTTGGATGTGACAGCTAAGCGTTCCTACTCCTGATGCAGACTTTTCCTGACCATGCACTGCCAGGTGCCATTAAAAACCACTGGATCAGAGACACATCAAACATGTCAAAGGTTTTGTGTCATCAGCAGCTTTTATAGCACCCAAGCATGCGAGGTGAATGACAGAATATTTTGTACCCAAGTCCATCCTACCCTAGATTTTGTTTTATGGGCAAAAAAAATACCATTCCGGCAAGATAATTAACCATAGCAACTATCGCTTAGAATGTTATTGTGTCGACCAATTATACTGGTATTGAGGTATAAACTCATAAGGACTTTTTCTCTTTTGGACTTTGGAGTTATTTTTCCAAATGTGGTAAACCAGCTGGCCATCAGTGTACTAACACTTCTCTTCCAATCCTAAATTTGTTCGATCACAAATTCTATCCGGATACTTCTCGATAGATGCTGCCTTCAAGGAGGGAAATCTTGTTCCTCAGGACCCACTGAATCATCCTGGTGCATCAATTCTCAACTCCAAAAAGGTAAGTTCCCCACCATCTGCCGTGGAGAGGAGCACCATCTCATCTTGCATGGGTGCATCAATTCTCAACTCCAAAAAGGTCAGTTCCTCACCATCTGCCGTGGAGAGGAGCACCATCTCATCTTTGGTGCATCAATTCTCAACTCCAAAAAGGTCAGTTCCTCACCATCTGCCGTGGAGAGGAGCACCATCTCATCTTGGGTGCATCAATTCTCAACTCCAAAAAGGTCAGTTCCCCAACATCTGTCGTTGAGAGGAGCACCATCTCATCTTGGGTGCATCAATTCTCAACTCCAAAAAGGTCAGTTCCCCACCATCTGCCGTGGAGAGGAGCATCATCTCATCTTGGGTGCATCAATTCTCAACTCCAAAAAGGTCAGTTCCCCATCATCTGCCGTGGAGAGGAGCACCATCTCATCTTGGGTGCATCAATTCTCAACTCCAAAAAGGTCAGTTCCCCATCATCTGCCGTGGAGAGGAGCACCATCTCATCTTGGGTGCATCAATTCTCAACTCCAAAAAGGTCAGTTCCCCATCATCTGCCGTGGAGAGGAGCACCATCTCATCTTGGGTGCATCAATTCTCAACTCCAAAAAGGTCAGTTCCCCATCATCTGCCGTGGAGAGGAGCACCATCTCATCTTGGGTGCATCAATTCTCAACTCCAAAAAGGTCGGTTCCCCACCATCTGCTGTGGAGAGGAGCACCATACATGCTTTGAAGTCTAGATCTTTGGATGACTTTGGAGGTCACTGGGCCTGAAGTTTTGCTCATGATAGAAACATATGGGAGTAGTCTTTGTCAGGCTAGACACTCTTATGATGTCTACTGAAAAAAGCTGTAATACACGTAGCACGTTCTCAGTTGGACAAACAGTCATGGATGTCAGCCAGGAGGAACTGCACCAAATGGGAATGGTGCTGTACGATTAAAGTATACTTGTACTTGTATCCTGTCAAGTGGACAAGGGTGGTATCATCAGCATACATGGATACTTGGACTGCAACTGTCCAAGGGGAAATTCCCTTTCCTTGGGACCCACTTTATCATCATGGGTCCATCAATTCTCAACTCCAAAAAGGTCCGTCCTCCACCATCTGCCATGTAGAAAAGCACCATCTCATATTTGCTGAAGTCCAAATGGTGGTGCCCTGTAAAGCAGTTGAAAGAAAGTTGTTCTGAAGGACTGCTGTTGCTTCCCAGTGTACTAAATGGCCAATATAGGTGAGTAATAAATGTTCAACAGGCCTTGCAGTCTGTGGATGATTCTGGAGTACACCGAGTCTTGAGTTTCGCTCATCGTAGAAACAAAGAGAAGATGGGAGCAGTCCGCGTCAGGCTAGACACGCTGCTCTTGTAAAGCAGGTTCCCAGGTGGTCAAACAGTCATGGCATGTACATGTCAGCCATGAGGAACTTCTCCATACAGGAATGGACTACTATACAGCATACTCTTCAAATGCGCAAGGATAGCACATGTAGTAGACTTTCAGGAGGTGGGGGTCATGGTCCTTTTGAAGAAAGTGACCGATAGAAAGAGTTCTAGGTGCCATTCTGGTTGATGTAGTGATGTGCAGCTGAGATGAGCATGGGTCCCACACTTGCAGGCTTATCAAGATCGATGAATGAGGTGCTGACACTGATGGCACTTTGGTTATAAACCTCACAAGTGGTATTAAAGGAAGCACCTTAGTATATAAAAACAGTTCATGAGAGTCTCCTCACTGCCAGTGAAATTTGTGACACACGTCATTCAAAGCGGCATATTTCACCCAGGACCAGAAGAGCATAATAGATAGCTGGCATTTTTCGCCTTGAAATGAGCATGGAATTTGGTAGTATTTAATCACTAAACAATCATGCTAAAAAAAACATGTATTTATAATAATAATGTAATAAATAGATTAACCCGTCTTTTCTAATACATTTTTTTATCAAACGTTGGCCTCAAAGACTTCTCCTAGATCTTTCGAGGCTCAATTTTACACTTTTTTAATCATGTTTTTAACACACATGGTCAAGAAATAAATAACTTGCATTGTGACATCACAGTTTGCTTAGTACAGTAAATAGGCCAAAATCCATCAGCAAAGCTCACTATTAAAAACTGTTTGTAAACCCTCCAAGTAATATAACAGAATATTTCTTCAATGAAGCATTTGAAAGCCTAATAAATGGAAAGTTAATTACTAGTTAGCACCCAGGATTTGTAGGGAGGTTTACGAAACGGAGGCTCATGCTCAGGCTTCGGCTCTGTCATTTATGCTGAAAATATAGCTTGTGATTTTTCATTGAAGCTGAAGCTCTGTTTTCCTTTTCAAACCAGAGAGTCTACTTCCGAACAAAAGTCAAAAGCCTCTATTTTGATACCCGTTATTTCAGAATGATTTCTCACAAAATGGAGCCAGAGCCTGAGCCTTTGTTTCATAATCCCCCATACATCATGTCCATTCATGTACCTGGGCATTATTTGAGAAATCAATGAGCGAACTGATATCCCACACAGAGAAAAGGACCTGAATTGAATTGAGCAGAGCAAATTGAAGTAGCAAATGCAATGTTAGCTGCATACTACTGCTAAGCAAAAGCCTTAATAGACAAATATCAATAAATTTCCCCAAATTTGTAACATTTACATTGTACAGACAATCTCAGTAAGAGACCACAGGCATTGCATCATACATTACCAAAGGCACTGATTGTGTGTGTGCATCCCGATTGTACAAATTAGTGGAACACGGTCATTTGATGACTCATCATGACTGAAATAATATTGCAAGGATGCTTTTGAAGAGGAACAATGAAAGGAATTCTGTGCAAAATTTTTGTTTCCAATTCCTGTAATCAAGACTGAGTGCAGAATACAGCAGCCAAAATAATTTCAGGGTATGGAAAAGATAAGAGGCAAATGAGTGCTTCTTGATAATTGTTAAATTCTATCTTTGGTTTTGATTATTTCCCCGAGGGGAGTGGGCAAAATCCTGGCAGTAGTGCAAAACCAGGCCAACCCATGACCAGGCAGGAGCAAGCTCCTAATCCATGGCCCAAGTACAAAAATCAAATTGAAATAGAAGCTACTCAATGAGCAGCGTTTCAGATTTCAATCTGAAAAGAACAGATACTACACATGATCTTAGCCGATCATCATATATTGAGGAAACGATTGATCTTTATTGCTTCTCGGCCTGATGGCTAAGATCATATGTTGTGATCATGCATCCAACACTTAAAAGAGATCCGAGTGTTACTCTCTCCCTTGAGGAGAAGGTTTTGTACAAAGATGTCTGCGACCTAGTTGCACTAGAGGTTCCAGAGGGAAACGTTAAGTGTGTCCAACAGAACAGTGATCGGCAATGGACAGTGACCACCATAACCGCCGAAGCCAGGGAGAAAACCTTGTAGGCACGCTGGAACATCGGCAACAAGCCAGTACGGATGGCACCTACTGACCAGCCCACTACCTTCGTGACTATCCTGCAAGCCCCCTGCGAAATGGACGACACAGCCATCACGTCTAAACTTTCCCAGTTTGGGAAAGTCCTCGGGATCCGTCGTGGCCATTGGCAGACCCATCCTGGATGGGAAAATGGAAACCGCCACTCAAGATTGGTACTGGAACGACCGATCCCATCGTACATTCGTATTGGAACCTACCAGCTCGTTGTCAAGTACTCTGGTCAGGCTGAAACGTGCCGACGTTGTGGCCAGCCTGGCCACAAAGGCTGCATCTTGCCCTGACTTCAGATGCTTCAATTGTGACCAGATCGGTCACCGGATTTCAGCATGCCCCCGGCCTCTTCAATGCCGTGCCTGTGGCCAGTCTGGCCACACCAGCCAACAGTGCCAGAGCTCCTTTGCCAGCAAGCTGCGGGGATCGAGGCTGACTCAGATTCATCAGATTCTTCAGACTCCGATCAGATGCCTGCCCCACCAACCCCAAAACCCCGGCCTACGAAAGCCCCTACAGCTCCATCGGCAGCACCACCCAAACCACCGGCGTCAACACCACAACCTTCAATACCCAAACCACCGGCATCCTCACCACAGCTCTCTACACAATCAGATACGGCATCCGAACTTCTCGACTTTGAAAACCGTCCAGGCCCGTCCACCGCCAGCTGGGCTGCCCTATCATCCGGCCGCTACGCCCCCCTTATGGACGAGCTCCAAGCATGCGAGGAACCGGACACCATGGCTGACTCAGACGACTCCACCCTATCTGTCTGCAGCATGGGCAGTAAGAGGGGCCATTCCTCCTCCCACAGCTCCGAAGGCTTCTGGCAAACCCCTCCATCCGCCAAGAAAAAGCACCGCAAGCGTGCCACCAAACGGTGAACTCTTTTACATCGCTCATGTTCGCTCAGTTTTCATGATTGTTTGTCTTTTACTCATGAACGCATTTAATTTTGTTTCTTTAAGAAGATGTGCAATCATACTCCCCAAGTGAGAAAGATTTTCAATGATCTGATTACCGGTAGCAGCTGCCAGAAGAGTGCTAGTCCAGGTGAGGGTTGCTATGAACACACCTTTTTCCTCTCTTCCATTGTCCTTGTCGCTTGCCGGAACCAGAAGAATACAAACATTGCCTGGCTGGACCTACGAAATGCCTTCGGAAGCATCACCCACAGCGCCATGTTCACCGTTCTAACCTCCAATGCGACCGCCAAACGCTGGAAACCAGGGTGCAGCACAGCCTGCCGTCGCTGCAATCAACCCAACAGAACCCTCCAACACATCCTGAACCATTGTAACCCGAACATGGTGCCAATCCGCCGCCGCCACAAGATGGATGGATGACAGTGCTATCACAACGAGTGGTGTTTTTCTAGGGAAATGGGAGGACCGTAAATCCTGCCCAGTCGGTATTGCCTGGAATAACATGGTTAAAATCATTGGTGTATATTTTGGTAATATGGAGATACATATCATCAAATGTGTAACAGCAAAATAGCCGACTTAAGACAATCTATTGAGCGATGGGAGGGTTGTGACTTCCATGAAAGGGAAAGTTGCAGTGGTTAATGAGTATGTTCTAGCCAAGATTTGGTATTTGTTTATATATTCTCACCATTTTTCTTTGCCATCCGGCAGAGTTTGGAGTGACCAGATGCCGTTGATTTACAACCAACTTCTATCTTTTGTGTCATGATGGTTGTATTTCTGCGTAGAAGAAATGGCCATGCCAACTAGAAGAATTGGCTCTAATACACCAAGAAGTTTCCTTCCTTCTCGGATGGGAATGGAGGAGGAAGATGTGAAAAGTTTTGCTTTTCATTATCAAAAAATTCAAGGCCTATGGAATAAAAGAAGAAATACAGAATACAGGATAACTCTTGACGGTAAAATGCCAAGATGAAAAGATGGTCTCCTCTTCTGAAGAGAAATTATGGACAAGGAGGTGAAGTCGGCCCTTGCCCGGCTTCAGTCCAACCCCATCCGACCGGGTCGTTCCTTTGTCCTTAACTGCCAGGCCACTGGTTGTAGGTTTTCTTGCTCGAAGTGGGTTAAACCATAGAGCTACAAACTGTTTGTAGCTCTATGGTTAAACTAAAAGCCAATTGTTCTTCCCTTGACAAGGGTTTGTCATTGCTTTCTTTGTTGAGTCATGTGTGTGAGTCACCATTCTCAACTAGAAAAAGTGAAGAAAAAGTCCAAATAGTAGAAGTGGGAAATGTAAAAGTAGAAGTGGGCCATTCCAACTAGAAGAAGTGAATCATGCTGTCTAGATGGAATGACAAAGAAATCAAACCCCAAGCTCCACAAATTGCCTCTCTTGAGTATGGTCATGAAAAAGGGAAAAAAATAGATTTGCGAAGGCAAGTTTTGGAAGACAAGAAAGCTGACACAGACATCATGCACTACATAATTAAAATATGTTAAGAACTTGAACATAGAAGCAAATCAATGCACAGCAAATAAACATAATTAATTCTATCTTTGGATTTTTTTATTTCCCAAGGGGAGTGGGCCGAATCCTGGCAGTAGTGCAAAACCAGACCAACCCATGACCAGGCAGGAGCAAGCTCCTAATCCATGGCCCAAGTACAAAAATCAAATTGAAATAGAAGCTACTCAATGAGCAGCGTTTCAGATTTCAATCTGAAAAGAACAGATACTACACATGATCTTAGCCATCAGGCCGAGAAGCGATAAAGATCAATCGTTTCATCAATATATGATGATCGGCACTTATTTACTCAGCTACAGTTACATACACATTTGGATACAAAACCCACTCTTCCATTTGAGTGGCAAATATACTTGCTGAAAGTAAAAGGTCTACAGTAAAGGGAATAAACCTCTTTCCAATGCCTTCAGAAATATCTGAAGAAAAGGAATTTTGATGCAATATTATTGCAATCAAAATCACTACTCAAGAGAACTTCTGCACATGTGCAGAACGGATCATGAATATTCATGAGCACAGATATTTTTAATTTGTTCAACATAAAATCTCTGAACTGAAAATGAAAGAGTAAACTAGTCAGGGTACAAAACCCACAACTTCTATTTAGTATTCTACAGTAAGAAAGAAGAAATTTAAGAAGATGTGCAATCATACTCCCCAAGTGAGAAAGATTTTCAATGTTAACAAACTCTTCAAGAGCAATGAAACGTAGGAAACTAGGAATACGCTAAATACGTATCGCTCAACATGGACGACAACTTGGGTCGAAAGTTTTTGTCAAGGTAAGGTCAAGTCCTAGCCAGCTTGAACGGGCCTCCGATACTGCCAATTTCTGTCCCATCACTCTCCAGTCCTGCCTCTACAAGCTCCTGGTGGCAATCATGTCCGACTGCATTACATCATGGGCTCTGGACAATGATCTGAATAGCAGCTGCCAGAAGAGTGCTAGACCGGGTGACGGTTGCTACGAACACACCTTTCTCCTCTCCTCCATTGTCCATGATGCTCGCCGGAACCAGAAGAGTATACATTGCCTGGCTGGACCTACAAAATGCCTTCGGAAGCATCCCCATAGCACCAGGTTCACCGTTCTAACCTCCATCGGAGCCCCAGCGGGCCTAATATCCCTGCTACGTGATGTATACACCGGAGCTACTACCGACTTCTCAGCATGATGGCTAAGATCATGTGTTCATGTGTTATGAGTGGCAAATATACTTGATGAAAGTAGCTCTACAGTAGCTCTACAGTAAAGGGAATAAACTTCTTTGCAATTCCTTCAGAAATATCTCAAGAAAAGGCATTTTGATGCAATATTATGCATCATCAAAAAAGGAATGTAAAAAAAAAAAGAATTTTTTGGGCCAAATTTTAGAAGATTGAGAGACAACAATTATCATGTACTACCTGAATAAAAAATTTTATCAACTTGAACTGAGAAACGATTCAGTAAATGTATTCAAAAAATATGTTTATTAAATTGTTAATTCTATCTTTGGATTTGATTATTTCCCCGAGGGGAGTGGGCCGAATCCTGGAAGTAGTGCAAAACCAGGCCAACCCATGACCAGGCAGGAGCAAGCTCCTAATCCATGGCCCAAGTACAAAAATCAAATTGAAATAGAAGCTACTCAATGAGCAGCGTTTCAGATTTCAATCTGAAAAGAACAGATACGGTTTTTAAAATGCTTTATTCTTATAAATAAAACATCCGATAGTTACAATTAGTAAACCAAACAAGGGGGGTTGTTTAACCAACCTCTGCACAAAAGGTAAAAAAAAACTTTAGAAACGGATTATACAGAATGAATATACAAATTAAAAAGGGGGGGTTTTGACTACAACAAGCCCCAAACCCAGATGGGCGAGCCGGACACGAACGTCAGGGGAAAATCATATAATGGCCTTAATGCTGTTGATTATTTTACCCGGGTTATACTTTTTGTTTTCAAATTTTGCATTGTTCCTCGCATTCCAGAGGACCATCCGGTAACATGCGAGTATTCTGGCGAGAGAAAATTCTTGCTTTTTAGACCTGGTTGGCTCAGAGAGGGAGTAAACAAGGGTCTCCTCCTTGGCTGAAATGGACAAATTGTGGGATCGGTTAATTTGGTCGCAGACCCAGGCGGCCGCAGGTGCCACGAGGGGACACTCCACAAAAAGATGGCGGTGCGTCTCCAGTTGGAGGCAATGAGGGCAGACCCCAGGGTCCCTACTTTGCTTGTGTAGCCTATTCCCTGTTGGGAGGACTCTGTGCGTGGCCTTAAAATTTAGGACAAGGTTCTTGTTAGATAGTTTTGGGGAGAGGGTCCGACGCCAGACCGTGGACCAATCCCAAGCGGGGTGGTCCCTTTGTATTCTCGGAGTGATGTTTTTATTGTTCAACAAAATTTCATAAGCATTCCTGAGATTAAGTTTAGACCAATCGGCAATCTGATCTCCGATATCCCTGAAGCAACTGATAACCGAGCGGTAGAATGGTGAAGGAAAATCGGCGTGGGGTCTGTTATTTTTGGCTAAGTCGGGCGCCAGTCTGCGCAGGGAAAAACCACACCAGTAATGTGCGAGGAGCTTCCACTTAGCCTCGGTATCGGAGATCAGATTGCCGATATGAACACAGCGCAGGGCGGCCAGCCTGCTCTCAATATCAATTACCCCCATTCCTCCTTGGGATGGAGGGAGGAACATGGTGGACCGGGCAACATACTTGGTTCTCTGCCCCCAGAGGAACTTAAAGATCAGGCTGTTTATTTCTCTGATCCGTTCCGCCGGGGGCACAGTGACCTCAGCCAAGTACCAAATTTTGGAGAGGAGAAAGGAGTTTACGACCGTGACTTTGCCCATCATGGACAAGTCACGGTCGTTCCAGTGAGTAAGCGTTTGTTTCAAATCTTGAATTTTCTGAGCCCAGGTCTGATTGGCTGTATCCCCCTTCCCAAAATGGACACCGACAATTTTGGCTGAAGTCACCCAAGGAACGTCGCCCGGGCCAGACACCCTGTCCCTCCATCTGCCGAGGAGGATGCCATTGGATTTCTCTCTATTTAGTTTGGCCCCCGAGGCACGCTCGTATCTCTCGACCAGGCGAAGGCTGCGGACAATGGAGTAGTCGTCCGACAGAATCAAGGTAGTATCGTCAGCGTACATGGAGATTTTGGCTTCGGATCCCCCAGGTAGCTTAACACCGTGAATTTTAGGGTCGGCTCTAATGGCACATGCCAGGGGTTCCAGTGCCAAGATGTAAAGGAGAGGCGATAATGGACACCCCTGTCTGACCCCCGGGAAAGTGGGAAATGATCTGAAATGTTTCCGTTGCAGATGACAGCACTACTAATGTCTGTGTAAAGGATATCTACCCACTGACAGAATTTTTCGCCAAAGCCAAATTTCTCCAGTACCCGACGAAGGTACCTCCAGTCGACCCTGTCGAAAGCCTTCTGCTGGTCGAGAGACAGGAAAGCGGCCGGGAGGTTCTTCATGTCAACGTAGTCTTGAACGTTTCTAAGGAGGTGGGCGCTGTCCAGGATGGATCTCCCCGGCACCGAGCAAGTTTGGTCCGGGTGGACGAGCCGGGGGAGGACCAGTCTCAGACGGTTTGCCAAGATTTTGGACAAAATTTTGTAATCCACATTCAGTAGCGAAATAGGCCTCCAGTTGGTGAGGTCCTCACGGCTGCCTCTGTTTTTATAGAGAAGCGTGATGAGACCACCTTTTTGTGATGGCGATAAGTGCCCAGCCTGAAAGATCTCGTTAAACATGTCGCACAGGTCTTGGCCTATTTCGCTAAAGAAAGTCTTGTAAAATTCGCAAGGCAAGCCGTCTGAGCCCGGAGATTTACCTGGGTCCATGCCGAACAACGCCCGCCTCACCTCCTGAAGTGACACTGGATCCTCCAGAAGTGCCTGGCTTTCAAGATCCAGTGACCTGTCAACAGAGTCTAAAAAGGAGTTAATTTGAGAATCACACGGCGGTGTAAAGGTCCCGGTAGAAATTCCGGCAAACGCCGGACATCTCCGCCGGGTCCGAGGTAACACCGCCGTGTCGGTCGCGGAGACACGTCATGCGCTTAATGTCGGAATCAGACAGGGATGGGAAGATAGGGTTTTCCCCACGGATTTGGCATTTTGAGGGCCTTTGGGTCTGGTGCTGCAAGTCCTTGATCTTATTTCTGGTGGTTTGAATTTGGTCAGCGCATGACGTGTCTCCACTGTCTTCTAAATTTTGCAAGTGGTTGAGGTGTTTCAGGAGGTTTTTACGTTCAAGACCACGCTGACGAGAGATGCAAGATGAGAATGCGATCACCGCCCTTTTGATTTCCTTTTTGCCCTTGTCCCACCATTGGAGTGTATCGGTATAAGAATTTTGGTTGTGTTGCCAGTTGGCCCAGGTGGTACGGATGGTTTGTTTGAAGAGATCATTGTCGAGGAGAGAAGCGTTAAATTTCCAAAAACCCCTGCCCGCCCGTTGTATGTCATTTGAAATTGAGATAGATATGAGATCATGGTCGGAAAAGGGAAAGGCGGTGATCGCAGTCTCGCAACCGACCGACAACTCCCGAGACACATAAAACCTGTCGATCTGGGTAGCCCTCGTGCCCGCTCTGCTGTGCCAAGTGAAACGCTGCTGGCGGGGATGTTGTTTCCGCCAGCAGTCTTCTAACCCAAATTGATTGATGGAGTGGTCGAGTTCTGGAATCCCCCTAAGCCCATGTGTGTGGGTCCCCCCCTTGGTGTCTAAGATCAGATCTGGAAAACAATTAAAGTCTCCACCCAGGATGACATGGCGGCTGTTATAGAAATGGTCTGGGAGTCTATGTTGGAAGAAGTTCTGTCTGGTTTTGGGGTCGTTGGGAGCATAACAATTGATAATTCTGATCTTAGTACTTGAATTTGGCACACAAACAGAGACAGACACGAGGCGACCCCGGTTATCCCGGAAATGGTCGGTCGGTCGCCAGTTATAACGTTTTGAGAGCAGGATGGCCACCCCGCAACTAGAGCTGGTCCCGAAGGACCAAAACCCTTCCCCACCGAAATCCCTGGCCCATTGCCTAGCTTCATAATATTTTGAAGCATGGGTTTCCTGGAGTAATAAAACATCAGCATTTTTACAAAGATCAAAAACTTGAGCCCTCTTAGAGGGATCTCTTAGACCGTTTACATTTAAAGAGACAATATTGAGAGCGTTCATGAATAGAATGTAGCTAACAGTCAGAAACATGAACATGGGCGATGATATGAAAGAGTTCACCGTTTGGTAGTTCTCTTACGATGCTTCTTTTTGGCGGATGGAGGGGTTCGCCAAAAACCTTCAGAACTGTGAGATGGACGATGCCGCCATCACAACCAAACTGTCGCAGTTCGGGAAGGTGCTTGGCATGCGACGTGGACACTGGCAGTTGCACCCTGGCTGGGAGAATGGGAACAGACACGCCCGAATGATACTAGAACGACCGATCCCATCATACATCAGAGTCGGATCCTACCAGCTGGTCGTGAAATACACCGGACAAGCCGAAACCTGCCGACGTTGTGGCCAGCCTGGCCACAAGGCTGCATCGTGTCCAGACTTCAGATGCTACAACTGTGATCAAACCGGCCACCGGATCTCTACCTGCCCCCGGCCTCTCCAATGCCGTGCCTGCGGCCAACCTGGCCACACCAGCCAGCAGTGCCAAAGCTCCTTTGCCAGCAAACTAAGGGGCTCGAGGTTGACAGATTCATCTGATTCATCTGAATCATCCGACTCAGAACAGATGCCCGCCCCACCGACCCCCAAACCTCGGCCTACTAAAGCACCGGCAGCACCACCCAAAGCCCGTCCAGCTTCATCGGCAGTGCCACCCAAACCACCGGCTTCAACACCACAACCCTCAGTACCCAAACCACCAGCATCCTCACCGCATCCTCACCGCATCAGAACTTCTAGACTTTGAAAACGACTACTAGACGACTACTCCATTGTCCGCAGCCTTCGCCAGGTCGAGAGATACAAGCGTGCCTCGGGTGCTAAATTAAACACAGAGAAATCCAACGGTATCCTCCTCGGCAGATGGAGGGACAGGGTGTCTGGCCCGGGCGACGTTCCTTGGGTGACTTCGGCCAAAATTGTCGGTGTCCATTTTGGGAAGGGGGAAACAGCCAATCAGACCTGGTCTCAGAAAATCCAAGACCTCAAACGAACGCTTACTCTCTGGAACGACTGTGACTTGTCCATGATGGGCAAAGTCACAGTCGTAAATTCTTTCCTCCTTTCCAAAATTTGGTATTTGGCCGAGGTCACTGTGTCCCCGGCGGAACGGATCAGAGAAATAAACAGCCTGATCTTCAAGTTCCTCTGGGGGCAGAATACTGAGTATGTTGCCCGGTCCACCATGGTTCTCCCTCCATCCCGAGGAGGACTCGAGGGCTGCACTGTCTACAGCGGTTTTACTGTTGTGACCGTCAAGTATGTTTCGTTGGATATACTGTGAAGTACATTTCTTTGGATATGGATGACAATATTGTCAGACGTATCCTCTCTAGGTTTGGCAAAGTTTTGGCGGGCGCATCTGCACTTTCGCAAGCGACCAAGCGATGCTCATGGCATCCCGGCAACGAGAAGGTCCTCCGCCGGCTTGGTATCTCCAAGCGCTACAGACATTGATGCGGAAGCTTCTCTGCATCGATGCTATCAAAGGATAGAGACCTTGCCAAAGGCAAGCGTCCCTCCAGAAATTTTACAACTACTGTAAGAACAGGTCCATCTCTGCGGTGAAGCACCGTGATAGAATATTAGCCTCCTCCTCCTGTGAAATTGTTGATGTTTTTAAAACCTTTTATGCCTATTTGTTTCCAGAGGATTCGGTTGACGCCGACGCTCAGTTGCCGTTCCTTGACGGTCTGGACAGGAGTGTTCCTTGCCACCTGAGGAATGCATTGGAGGAGCCCCTGAACCTTCAGGAGTTGGGCGCTGTTCTTCGGAGCATGTCAAAACAATTCTTAGATATTGTCAAAACAAATGTTTTTAAGTAATGTATATGAATAGCAGCTGATTATATTTATATGTAAGTTTATTGTTTTTTAATTTTGTAGTTTGTCCTATGTCTGTATTTATTTTCCTGTTCAATACTGTCTTTTTGTTTCTTGTATTGTGTGGATAGCCCATTATATAGTGATTTATTTTGCTTTTGGGCAATCCACCGGCTTGTCTTTCTAAATGTTTTTGTCAGAGGTGTTTTTGTATTCTGTATTATATTGTTTGCCTGAAAATAAATAAATAAATAAATAAATGTGCAACAACAAGACCCCTGGAGATGACAGTCTCCAAAGAATTTTATATTTAATTTTGGAAGACAGGTAAAATATTACAATGGAACAGGAACAGTGCTAAGATTACTTCCTTCTGGGATGGGCATGCAGAGGAAGAAGATGTGAAGACTTTCATTTTCAATGAGTTCAAGGCCTATGGAATCAAAAAGAAATTGGTCATGCCATAACTATTTAATAAAAAGAAGTGGATGAGATGGTGAATTTAGGCCGGAAGATCTGTCATCTCCCTAACAGGGCCACTACCAACTTTGCCTTTGCAGACTGACACACTGGTGGTCCGAGAAGGCTCCTACTTTCTGGGATGAGCAGGTGGTTAAGGACAAGGAGGTGAAGTCAACCCTTGCCCGGCTTCAGTCCAACCTCAACCGACCAGGTCGTAATTTTGTTTTTAACTGCCGGGCCACTGGTTGCAGGTTTTCTTGTTCAAAATGGGGCAAGCTGAAAGCACATTGTTCTTCCCTTCCAGGGATTTGTTGTTGCTTTCTTTGTCATGTCATGTGTGTGAGTCACCATTCTCAACAAGTAAAAGTGCCAAGTCTAAGAAGTGGGTCATGCCAACTAGAAGAAGTGGTCATGGTGTCAAGATGGAATGACATAAAGAAATCAAACCCCAATCTCCCCAAATTGCCTCTCTTCAGTAAGGTCATGAAAAAAGGAAAAATAATTTTTGAAGACAGGAGAGACACACATCATGTACTACCAAAATAAAAAATGTTAACAACTTGAACTGAGAGCAAATCAATGCAAATTGCATAAAAAAATAAACTTTATTAAATCTATCTTTGGTTTTGATTATTTCCCCAAGGGGAGTGGGCCGAATCCTGGCAGTAGTGCAAAACCAGGCCAACCCATGACCAGGCAGGAGCAAGCTCCTAATCCATGGCCCAGGTACAAAAATCAAATTGAAATAGAAGCTACTCAATGAGCAGCGTTTCAGATTTCAATCTGAAAAGAACAGATACTACACATGATCTTAGCCATCAGGCCGAGAAGCGATAAAGATCAATCGTTTCATCAATATATGATGATCGGCACTTATTTACTCAGCTACAGTTACATACACATTTGGATACAAAAAGCCACTCTTCCATTTGAGTGGCAAATATACTTGCTGAAAGTAGCTCTACAGTAAAGGGAATAAACTTTTTTGCAATGCCTTCAGAAATATCTCAAGAAAAGGAATTTTGATGCAATATTATTGCAATCAAAATCACGACTCAAGAGAACTTCTGCACATGTGCAGAAAGGATCTTGAATATTCATGAGCACAGATATTATAAATATGCACGCAACCTAAAATCTCTGAAAGAGTAAACTAGTCAGGGTACAAAACCCACAACTATCAAGTATTACACAGTGAGAAAGAAGAAATTTAGGAAGATGTGCAATCATACTCCCCAAGTGAGAAAGATGTTCAATGTTAACAAACCCATCAAATGCAAAGAACCGCAAGAATATGCTCAATATGTCCATACTCTGGGAAACAAAGGCTTTTGCTTCACCTCGGTTCCTAGATGTTGCCTTCAATGTTTACTGTTATTATTTAAATAGTGTATCAATCTCTGATGATGTATTGTCAATTTGATTATGTAAAACAAAACATGTATCATTATATATGGTAACGTTGAAATAAATGTAAGTGATGATGATGAAGTATGTTTCTCTGGATATCCACGACAATGTTGTCTGATGTATCCCTTCTAGATACGTAAGGTGGGGCCGGGCCTGTCCCGCCTGCCCAGCCTTCTGCTGGGGACGGCCCTGTGCCGTCCTCCTCTGAGGCCTCTGTCTCCGATGTGTTGCCTCCTCCCATCCCTGCGACCGTGGAGAAGGCTTCGCGAGCTTTTTGTGACTTGTTTGTGCCGGCCCTCGAGTCTCGAGGGCTGCACTGTCTCGGGGTACAGCGGTTTTACCGTTGTGACCATCAAGTATGTTTCGTTGGATATGGACGATAATATCGTCCTACGTATCCTTGCCAGATATGGCAAAGTACTGGCGGATCGTTTTGGTACTTTTGCAAGTGAGCCGTCTTTGTTCAACGGTACCCGCCAGTACAAGGTGAAGATCAACAGCCCGATTCCCTCGGTGATCCGCATTGGGGGCAGGAACGCCTGGCTGTCCTATCCGGGACAGATCGGGACCTGCGCCCGGTGTGGTGCCGAGGGGCATCTGGCAAGGGATTGCCATTCTGTTACTTGTTTCAAGTGTTTGGCTGTGGGGCACTCCTCCCAGGAGAAGAAGAAGTGAATCATGCTGTCTAGATGGAATGACATAAAGAAATCAAACCCCACGCTCCATGAATTTCCTCTCTTCAGCATGGTCATCAAAAAAGGAAAAGAAAAAAAAGTTTTGGGGGGACAAATTTTAGAAGACAGGACAGACAAACATCATGCACTACCTGAAAATATGTTTATTGTATTGTTTAAATTCTGTCATTCTTAGGTGTGTTGGTTGTTCTGGGGTGAACGGGCCTCCGTCTTTGGCCTTCAACAAGCCCGATTGTATCCAGTCGGCTTCTGTTGGGGCTCCAGCCCCCTTTAAGAGGGCTACAAAGCAGACGAGGTCGCCGGAGAGTGATTCGGGAGGGAAGAAGTCTACTGCTGCTCTGGTGTCGGAGCTCTTGGGCTCCAACTCTGAAGTTTCGTCTATGGAGCTGTCCGAAATGGACATGTCATTTGTACAAGTAGAAGAAGTAGGTCATGCCAAACAGAAGAGGTGGGCCAAATCTTGGACGCACCATCTAGGGGTATGTAATTTGTAGATGTTTTAACTGTACTGTGCTTAAGTTGTCTGTGATATGGAAATCGTTTTTAAGTATTTAGAATTATTATTTTTTATTAATATGTGGAAGGAACAATGCTCCCCCAAGAACATTCCTTCCTTCTGGGACAGGCATGCTGAGAAGGGGGAAGACGTGAAGAGTTTTGATTTTCATTAACAACAAGTTCAAGGCTAATGGAATAAAAAGAGGAAATACAAGATGTGCTAAGTGTGTCTTTTTGTGTATAAATGTCTTAATGGTCAAGCCGACCTCTATCCCATTAAAATAAACGTCATCCTGGGTGAAGTTTTCTATTGCATTCCTGACGTTAACATAGACACAAAAGGGGGGACTCTCACACACACACACAGGCTTAGGGGGATTTCAGAACTTGATCATTTAAAACAATTTGGGCTAGAAGACTTCGGAGGCATCTAGGGCTGTGGTCGTTCGGCAAGGGATCACCTGGAGGGTGCTCAGGCGCTCACAGGTAACAGATTTGAGTTTAAGTTTAAGAATAAGGCCCTTTGCGACCAGTTCGTTCCTGGGTTGGAAAGTTTGGAGGGTTGCACAGTGACCGGCCACAACGGCTTTGTTGTCGTGACTGTGAAATACGTGTCTCTGGATCTGGACGGCCAGGTGCTGGCTGGCCGGTTCTGCACGTTTGCTTCCGAGCCATCTGTGTTTAACGGTACCCGCCAGTACCGAATGAAGATCGGTCGTCAAATTCCCTCTGTGATTCGCATCGGGAGCAGAAATGCGTGGCTTTCTCACCCGGGGCAGTCCAGGACCTGTGCCCGGTGCGGGCCCGAGGGCCATTTTGTAAAAGACTGCAAGACTATCCTGTGTTTCAAGTGTCTAGAGGTGAGGCATTCCTCCCAGGAATGTCCTAACAGCTTAAGTGTTCCATCTGCGGTCTGGAGGGGCACAGCTTTAGGGCTTGCCCTCAATCCTTCGCTAATAAGATTAAGCCCAAGCGTTCCTGGTCGAAGGTTGAGGGTGGGGCCGAGCCTGCCCTTCCGGTTCCGCAGACTCCACGTGAGCGCCCGGACATCACGGTCATTGATGGGGACAAGGTCACCATCATCGACGTCTGCTGTCCCTTCGACAATGGCCATGATGCCCTGCAGTCTGCCGCCTCTGCCAAGGAGCTGAAATATGCATCCCTCAAGTCAGCTCTTAGGGAGAAGGGGAAGGACGTCGAGGTGTACGGTTTTGCTGTCGGTGCCCTTGGATCCTGGCTTCCCAACAACGAACGTGTCCTCCGTAGGCTGGGCATCTCCAAGCGTTTCCGGACCATGATGCGCCGTTTCTGTTGCATCGACGCCATCAAGGGTTCCCGGGATGTTTACATCGAGCACATGTCCGGCCATCGCCAATACTGATCAGCTGCTTTACCCTCATCAACTTCCATGCCAGCTCCTATCCTGCGAACTCAGACTTTCTGTCTGTCGATTTGGACCCATCTCCTGGTGAGCAATCAGAGATGATTTAATGGCACAAGGAAGTACTGCATAAAGATTATAACACCAACGCGTGGTTGTCCTAACCGGGGTAGTCCAGGACCTACGCCCAGTGTGGGGCGGAGGGTCATTTTGTCAAAGACAAAGAAGATTCAGGAAGATTCTTGCCTGGTACGGCCAGGTGCTGACGGGCCGTTTTTGCACCTTTGCTTCTGAGCCTACTGTGTTCAACGGTACCCTCCAGTACAGCATGAAGAGCTGCCACCAGATTCCCTCGGTCATTCGCATTGGGAGCAGGACGCGTGGCTGTCACACCCGGGGCAGTCCAGGACCTGTGCCCGGTGAGGGGCCGAGGGTCACTTCGTGAAGGATTGTAAGTCAGTCACTTGTTTCAAGTGTTTAGAGGTTGGGTAATCCTCCCAGGAATATCCCAATAGTTTGAAGTGCTCTGTCTGCGGGTTGGCGGGGCATGGCTTTAGGGCCTGCCCTCAATCTTTTGCCAACAAGATCAAGCCCAAGAACTCATGGTGAAAGGTTTAGTTTACACCATTCAGGTAGGTGATTGCCCCAAGAAATACCTACTGTTTGTCAACTCTGGAATACACATCAGCTCAGAAGATTCCTTCCTTCTCAAATGGGCATTCTGAGAAGGAGGAAGACCTGTGGCCCGGTGGCCCATGGAATCAATGAAGAAATTTAGCTATGGAAACTATAAAAAGAAACAGGTTCTGCTCAACTGCCTTCCAAGTAATGCGTCGGCCAAACATTGGAAGCCGGGTTGCAGGTCAGCCTGCCGTCGCTGTGATCAACCAAGTCAAGCAGAGAGACAGAACTCAGGTAAACAAGCTGGTCCAGTCATGAAGTGTGACATCTAATAACCAAGAAATGGACACCATTCATTCAAAAGGAAATCACTGATCAGCTGACACTTGATTGAACAAGGAAGCTGTCACTTCAAGAAATTTAAGTGTAAATACGAAATTACATCTGAATGGTTCAGAGAAATTTCATGAAATCTGTTATTTTCTATCTTCAGCGGACACTTGATTGAACAAGAAAGCTGTCACTTCAAGAAATTTAAGTGTAAATACGAAATTACATCTGAATGGTTCAGAGAAATTTCATGAAATCTGTTATTTTCTATCTTTAGATTTGATTATTTCCCCAAGGGGAGTTGGCCGAATCCTGGCAGTAGTGCAAAACCAGGCCAACCCATGACCAGGCAGGAGCAAGCTCCTAATCCATGGCTCAAGTACAAAAATCAAATTGAAATAGAAGCTACTCAATGAGCAGCGTTTCAGATTTCAATCTGAAAAGAACAGATACTACACATGATCTTAGCCATCAGGCCGAGAAGCGATAAAGATCAATCGTTTCATCAATATATGATGATCGGCACTTATTTACTCAGCTACAGTTACATACACATTTGGATACAAAAAGCCACTCTTCCATTTGAGTGGCAAATATACTTGCTGAAAGTAGCTCTACAGTAAAGGGAATAAACTTCTTTGCAATGCCTTCAGAAGTATCTCAAGAAAAGGAATTTTGATGCAATATTATTGCAATCAAAATCACGACTCAAGAGAACTTCTGCACATGTGCAGAAAGGATCATGAATATTCATGAGCACAGATATTATAAATATGCACGCAACCTAAAATCTCTGAAAGAGTAAACTAGTCAGGGTACAAAACCCACAACTATCAAGTATTACACAGTGAGAAAGAAGAAATTTAGGAAGATGTGCAATCATACTCCCCAAGTGAGAAAGATGTTCAATGTTAACAAACCCATCAAATGCAAAGAACCGCAAGAATATGCTCAATATGTCCATACTCTGGGGAACAAAGGCTTTTGCTTCACCTCGGTTCCTAGATGTTGCCTTCAATGTTTACTGTTATTATTTAAATAGTGTATCAATCTCTGATGATGTATTGTCAATGATTCTGTAAAACAAAACTATGTGGTCGTTCGGCAAGGGATCACCTGGAGGGTGCTCAGGCGCTCACAGGTAACAGATTTGAGTTAGTTTTAAGAATAAGGCCCTTTGCGACCAGTTCGTTCCTGGGTTGGAAAGTTTGGAGGGTTGCACGGTGACCGGCCACAACGGCTTTGTTGTCGTGACTGTGAAATACGTGTCTCTGGATCTGGACGATAATGTCGTGAGGAAGATTCTTTCTCGGTACGGCCAGGTGCTGGCTGGCCGGTTCTGCACGTTTGCTTCCGAGCCAACTGTGTCTAACGGTACCCGCTAGTACCGAATGAAGTTCGGTCGCAAGATTCCCTCTGTCATTCGCATCGGGAGCAGAAATGCGTGGCTGTCGCATCCGGGGCAGTCCAGGACCTGTGCCCGGTGCGGGGCCGAGGGCCCTTTTGTGAAAGACTGCAAGTCGGTCTCTTGTTTCAAGTGTCTAGAGGTGGGGCATTCCTCCCAGGAATGTCCTAACAGCTTAAAGTGTTCCATCTGCGGTCTGGAGGGGCACTGCTTTAGGGCCTGCCCTCAATCCTTCGCTAATAAGATTAAGCCCAAGCGTTCCTGGTCGAAGGTTGAATGTGGGGCCGCGCCTGCCCCTCTGGTTCCGCAGATCCCTTTGGCTTCCTCGCCTGAGTCTGCGGACAACGGTGAGAGTGTCTTGCCCCCTGCTCCCTATCTGTCTTGCGGGAAGGTTTGCTTCTGAGCCTACTGTGTTCAACAGTACCCGCCAGTACCGAATGAAGATCTGCCACCAGACTGCATCGGTCATCCGCACCGGGAGCAGGAACACGTGGCTGTCACACCCAGGGCAGTCAAGGACTGCTTCCGAAGACAACATCCTAGCCAGCAGGCGTGAAGATTTTGCTTTTCATTATCAACGAGTTCAAGGGCTACGGAATAAAAAAAATATGGCAATGGCAACAATAAGAAGTGGACCATAACCAAAAAAAGAGATGTTGGCTATGCAAAGAGGTAACTAAAAGAAATGGTATCTCGAAGAAATGGGTCCAATTTGGACCCATCTCCTGGTCAGCAATCAGAGATGGTTTAATGGCACAAGACAGTACTGCATAAAGATTATGCCACCAACGCGTGGTTGTCCTAATCGGGGCAGTCCAGGACCTACGCCCAGTGTGGCGCAGAGGGTCAATTTGTCAAAGACAAAGAAGATCCAGGAAGATTCTTTCCTGGTACGGCCAGGTGCTGACGGGCCGTTTTTGCACCTTTGCTTCTGAGCCTACTGTGTTCAACGGTACCCGCCAGTACCGCATGAAGATCTACCTGCAGACCAGGACCTGTGCCCGGTGAGGGGCCGAGGGTCACTTCGTGAAGGATTGTAAGTCAGTCACTTGTTTCAAGTGTTTAGAGGTTTGGTAATCCTCCCAGGAATGTCCCAATAGTTTTAAGTGCTCTATCTGCGGGTTGGAGGGGCATGGCTTTAGGGCCTGCCCTCAATCTTTTGCCAACAAGTTTAAGCCCAAGCGCTCATGGTGAAAGGTTTAGTTTACACTATTCAGGCAGGTGATTGCCTCAAGAAACACCTACTGTTTGTCAACTCTGGAATACACATCAGCTCAGAAGATTCCTTCCTTCTCAAACGGGCATTCTGAGAAGGAGGAAGACCCGTGGAATTAAAGGCCCATGGAATCAATGTAGAAATTTAGCTATGGAAACTATAAAAAGAAACAGGTTCTGCTCAACTGCCTTCCAAGTAATGCGTCGGCCAAACATTGGAAGCCGGGTTGCAGGTCAGCCTGCCGTCGCTGTGATCAACCAAACGAGACCCTTCCATACATCCTGAACCATTGCAATCCAAACATGGTCCAAATCCGCTGCCGTCACAACTTCCTGTCTAACATCGGCAATCCGCCACAGTCAGATTTTTGTAGAAGAACAAGACACTTAAAGAAGAAGAAGTAGAGAAATCAATTGGTGGGTGTCGACACCTAAATTGATCAAAAGAAATATCCCCAAGATGGTTGCAAATGCAAAACAAGCACAAGGCACATGGATAATACTGTTGATGGTGGTCAGTGCCTTTCTGACCAAACGTTTGTGATGGTTCACAGTTTAACACATTTGTCATGGAGCAGGATATCTTACCATCAAGTATTGTAATAAAATGAAGAGGAAAGAATGGAATTTTCAGAAAGAAAGGCGCCATTTCCTACCTATTGGTTCTTAAAACACATTTGGAACTTTGGAGGATGCAGGTATCAAGTCAAGCAGAGAGACAGAACTCAGGTAAACCAGCTGGTCCAGTCATGAAGAGTGACATCTAATAACCAAGAAATGGACACCATTCATTCAAAAGAAAATCACTGATCAGCTGACACTTGATTGAACAAGGAAGCTGTCACTTCAAGAAATTTAAGTAAAAATACGAAATTACATCTGATTGGTTCAGAGAAATTTCATGAAATCTTTAATGTTCTATCTTTAGATTTGATTATTTCCCCGAGGGGAGTGGGCCGAATCCTGGCAGTAGTGCAAAACCAGGCCAACCCATGACCAGGCAGGAGCAAGCTCCTAATCCATGGCCCAAGTACAAAAATCAAATTGAAATAGAAGCTACTCAATGAGCAGCATTTCAGATTTCAATCTGAAAAGAACAGATACTACACATGATCTTAGCCATCAGGCCGAGAAGCGATGAAGTACAATCGTTTCATCAATATATGAAGATCGGTACTTATTTACTCAGCTACAGTTGCATACACATTTGGATACAAAAAGCCACTCTTCCATTTGGGTGGCAATTATACTTGCTGAAAGTAGCTCTACAGTAAGGGGAATAAACTTCTTTGCCATGCCTTCAGAAATATCTCAAGAAAAGGAATTTTGATGCAATATTATTGCAATCAAAATCACGACTCAAGAGAACTTCTGCACATGTGCAGAACGGATCATGAATATTCATGAGCACAGATATTTTTAATTTGTTCAACATAAAATCTCTGAACTGAAAATGAAAGAGTAAACTAGTCAGGGTACAAAACCCACAACTTCTATGAAGTATTCCACAGTGAGAAAGAAGAATTTTAAGAAGATGTGCAATCATACTCCCCAAGTGAGAAAGATTTCCAATGTTAACAAACTCTTCAAGAGCAAAGAAACGTAGGAATACGCTAAATACGTATCGCTCAACATGGACGACAACTTGGGTCGAAAGTTTTTGTCAAGGTAAGGTCAAGTCCTAGCCAGCTTGAACGGGCCTCCGATACTGCCAATTTCCGTCCCATCACTCTCCAGTCCTGCCTCTACAAGCTCCTGGTGGCAATTATGTCCGACTGCATTACATCATGGGCTCTGGACAATGATCTGAATAGCAGCTGCCAGAAGAGTGCTAGACCGGGTGAGGGTTGCTATGAACACACCTTTTTCCTCTCCTCCATTGTCCTTGATGCTGGCCGGAACCAGAAGAATACAAACATTGCCTGGCTGGACCTACGAAATGCCTTCGGAAGCATCCCCCACAGCGCCATGTTCACCGTTCTAACCTTCAATGCGACCGCCAAACGTTGGAAACCAGGGTGCAGCACAGCCTGCCGTCGCTGCAATCAACCCAACAAAACCCTCCCACACATCCTGAACCATTGTAACCCGAACATGGTGCCAATCCGCCGCCGCCACAACATGATCCAGTCCCAAATAATGTCAGCAATTCGCCATGGCCAGGTTTTAGTGGATCAACACATGCCTGGTGACGCTACCCCTCGGGAGCGCCCTGACATCACGGTCGTCGAGGGCAACAAGATCACCATAATTGATGTCTGTTGCCCTTTCGACAATGGCCGTGATGCACTCAAGACAGCCACATCTGCCAAGGAAACCAAATACGCAGCCCTGAAGGATGCCCTAGCAGCAACGGGAAGGACGTCCAGGTCTTTGGCTTTGCCATTGGATCACTTTGCTCATGGCATCCCGGCAACGAGAAGGTCCTCCGCCGGCTTGGTATCTCCAAGCGCTACAGACCATTGATGCGGAGGCTTCTCTGCATCGATGCTATCAAAGGATAGAGACCTTGCCAAAGGCAAGCGTCCCTCCAGAAATTTTACACCGGAGCTCGGAGTGCCCCCGCCCACCTCAGTGTACAGCCTGCGGCCAGTCAGGACACATCAGCCAGCAATGCCAGAGCTCCTTCGCGAGCAAACTACGAGGCACCCGACTAACGGACTCGTCTTCCGACGAGTCGGAGCCCGAGCCGATGCTGGCTCCGTCCACGCTCAAGCCACGGCCCAGCAAAACTCCAACAGTGCGGCCAAGGAAAGCCCCGCCGGCCCCACCGCAAGCACCCACTGGACTGTCCCTCCAGAAATTTTACAACCACAGTAAGAACAGGTCCATCTCTGCGGTGAAGCGCCGTGATAGAACATTAGCCTCCTCCTCCTGTGAAATTGTTGATGTTTTTAAAACCTTTTATGCCTATTTGTTTCCAGAGGATTCGGTTGACGCTGACGCTCAGTTGCCGTTCCTTGACGGTCTGGACAGGAGTGTTCCTTGCCACCTGATGAATGCTTTGGAGGAGCCCCTGAACCTTCAGGAGTTGGGCGCTGTTCTTCGGAGCATGTCAAAACAATTCTTAGATATTGTCAAAACAAATGTTTTTAAGTAATGTATATGAATAGCAGCTGATTATATTTATATGTAAGTTTATTGTTTTTTAATTTTGTAGTTTGTCCTATGTCTGTATTTATTTTCCTGTTGAATACTGTCTTTTTGTTTCTTTTATTGTGTGGATAGCCCATTATATAGTGATTTATTTTGCTTTTGGGCAATCCACCGGCTTGTCTTTCTAAATGTTTTTGTCAGAGGTGTTTTTGTATTCTGTATTATATTGTTTGCCTGAAAATAAATAAATAAATAAATAAATGTGCAACAACAAGACCCCTGGAGATGACAGTCTCCAAAGAATTTTATATTTAATTTTGGAAGACAGGTAAAATATTACAATGGAACAGGAACAGTGGTAAGATTCCGTCCTTAACTATTTAATAAAAAGAGGTAGCCATCAGGCCGAGAAGTCTGTAGTAGCTCTCCATCAAGCTCGCTCCCGAAGGGCGGAAGGGGAGGGGCTTTTGGAAATGTAACACGTCTGTTCTTCTTGACCCCTCTTTTCAGCAGGACTTTAGGAAGGCGTATGCAGACTGGCGTTCTCTCATCCCTGGGTTTGATTCCATCCTCCAGTGGTGGGAGGACGTCAAGAAGCGTGCGAAGGAGATCATCGTTCGTCACTTTTTTTTCGTTTGTGACTTCTAAACTCAATGAAGGTGAGCAGGGCGTCGAGCTACTCAGTCGTCTCGACCAAATTAAAGAGGAGCTTTCCGTTTTAGACAGCGTGGTCTTGAACGTAAAAACCTCCTGAAGCACCTAAATCATTTGCAAAATTTGGAAGATAGTGGTGACACATCATGCGCTGACCAAATCCAAACCACCAGAAATAGGTCAAAGGTTTGGAGCACCAGACCCAAAGGCCCGCAAAATGTCAAATCCATGGGGAAAACCCCATCTTCCCCTCTCTGTCTGATTCGGACAGGTAGAATATTACAGTGGAACAGGAAAAGTGCTAAGATTACTTCCTTCTGGGATGGGCATGCAGAGGAAGAAGATGTGAAGACTTTAATTTTCAATGAGTTCAAGGCCTATGGAATCAAAAAGAAATTGGTCATGCCATAACTATTTAATAAAAAGAAGTGGGTGAGATGGTGAATTTAGGCCGGAAGATCTGTCATCTCCCTAACAGGGCCACTACCAACTTTGCCTTTGCAGACTGACACACTGGTGGTCCGAGAAGGCTCCTACTTTCTGGGATGAGCAGGTGGTTAAGGACAAGGAGGTGAAGTCAACCCTTGCCCGGCTTCAGTCCAACCTCAACCGACCAGGTCGTAATTTTGTTTTCAACTGCCGGGCCACTGGTTGCAGGTTTTCTTGTTCAAAATGTGGCAAGCTGAAAGCACATTGTTCTTCCCTTCACAAGGATTTGTTGTTGCTTTCTTTGTCATGTCATGTGTGTGAGTCACCATTCTCAACAAGAAAAAGTGCCAAGTCTAAGAAGTGGGTCATGCCAACTAGAAGAAGTGGTCATGGTGTCAAGATGGAATGACATAAAGAAATCAAACCCCAATCTCCCCGAATTGCCTCTCTTCAGTAAGGTCATGAAAAAAGGAAAAATAATTTTTGAAGACAGGAGAGACACACATCATGTACTACCAAATTAAAAAATGTTAACAACTTGAACTGAGAAGCAAATCAATGCAAATTGCATAAAAAAATAAACTTTATTAAATCTATCTTTGGTTTTGATTATTTCCCCGAGGGGAGTGGGCCAAATCCTGGCAGTAGTGCAAAACCAGGCCAACCCATGACCAGGCAGGAGCAAGCTCCTAATCCATGGCCCAAGTACAAAAATCAAATTGAAATAGAAGCTACTCAATGAGCAGCGTTTCAGATTTCAATCTGAAAAGAACAGATACTACACATGATCTTAGCCATCAGGCCGAGAAGCGATACAGATCAATCGTTTCATCAATATATGATGATCGGCACTTATTTACTCAGCTACAGTTACATACACATTTGGATACAAAAAGCCACTCTTCCATTTGAGTGGCAAAGATACTTGCTGAAAGTAGCTCTACAGTAAAGGGAATAAACTTCTTTGCAATGCCTTCAGAAATATCTCAATAAAAGGAATTTTGATGCAATATTATTGCAATCAAAATCACGACTCAAGAGAACTTCTGCACATGTGCAGAAAGCATCATGAATATTCATGAGCACAGATATTATAAATATGCACGCAACCTAAAATCTCTGAAAGAGTAAACTAGTCAGGGTACAAAACCCACAACTATCAAGTATTACACAGTGAGAAAGAAGAAATTTAGGAAGATGTGCAATCATACTCCCCACGTGGTAACGTTAAAATAAATGCTAGTGATGATGATGAGTATGTTTCTCTGGATATCCACGACAACGTTGTCTGATGTATCCCTTCTAGATACGTAAGGTGGGGCCGGGCCTGTCCTGCCTGCCCAGCCTTCTGCTGGGGACGGCCCTGTGCCGTCCTCCTCTGAGGCCTCTGTCTCCGATGTGTTGCCTCCTCCCATCCCTGCGACCGTGGAGAAGGCTTCGCGAGCTTTTTGTGACTTGTTTGTGCCGGCCCTCGAGTCTCTCGAGGGCTGCACTGTCTCGGGGTACAGCGGTTTTACCGTTGTGACCGTCAAGTATGTTTCGTTGGATATGGACGATAATATTGTCTGACGTATCCTTGCCAGATATGGCAAAGTACTGGCGGGTCGTTTTTGTACTTTTGCAAGCGAGCCGTCTTTGTTCAACGGTACCCGCCAGTACAAGGTGAAGATCAACAGCCCTATTCCCTCGGTGATCCGCATCGGGGGCAGGAATGCCTGGCTGTCCTATCCGGGACAGATCAGGACCTGCGCCCGGTGTGGTGCCGAGGGGCATCTGGCAAGGGATTGCCATTCTGTTACTTGTTTTAAGTGTTTGGCTGTGGGGCACTCCTCCCAGGAGAAGAAGAAGTGAATCATGCTGTCTAGATGGAATGACATAAAGAAATCAAACCCCACATTCCATGAATTTCCTCTCTTCAGCATGGTCATCAAAAAAGGAAAAGAAAAAAAAGTTTTTGGGGGGCTAATTTTAGAAGACAGGACAGACAAACATCATGCACTACCTGAAAATATGTTTATTAAATTGTTTAAATTCTGTCATTCTTAGGTGTGTTGGTTGTTCTGGGGTGAACGGGCCTCCGTCTTTGGCCTTCAACAAGCCCGATTGTATCCAGTCGGCTTCTGTTGGGGCTCCAGCCCCCTTTAAGAGGGCTACAAAGCAGACGAGGTCGCCGGAGAGTGATTCGGGAGGGAAGAAGTCTACTGCTGCTCTGGTGTCGGAGCTCTTGGGCTCCAACTCTGAAGTTTCGTCTATGGAGCTGTCCGAAATGGACATGTTATTTGTACAAGTAGAAGAAGTAGGTCATGCCAAACAGAAGAGGTGGGCCAAATCTTGGACGCATCATCTAGGGGTATGTAATTTGTAGATGTTTTAACTGTACTGCTTTATGATTTCTGAGACATGGAAATCGTTTTTAAGTATTTAGAATTATTATTTTTTATTAATATGTGGAAGGAACAATGCTCCCCCAAGAACATTCCCTCCTTCTGGGACAGGCATGCTGAGAAGGGGAAAGACGTGAAGAGTTTTAATTTTCATTAACAACAAGTTCAAGGCTAATGGAATAAAAAGAGGAAATACAAGATGTGCTAAGTGTGTCTTTTTGTGTATAAATGTCTTAATGGTCAAGCCGACCTCTATCCCATTAAAATAAACGTCATCCTGGGTGAAGTTTTCTATTGCATTCCTGACGTTAACATAGACACAAAAGGGGGGACTCTCACACACACACACGGGCTTAGGGGGATTTCAGAACTTGATCATTTAAAACAATTTGGGCTAGAAGACTTCGGACGCATGAAGGGCTGTGGTCGTGCTAAGGCGCTCACAGGTAACAGATTTGAGTTGAAGTTTAAGAATAGGGCCCTTTGTGACCAATTCATTCCCGGGTTGGAAAGTTGAGGGTTGCACGGTGACCGGCCACAACGGCTTTGTTGTCATGACTGTGAAAAACGTGTCACTAGATCTGGATGATAATGTTGTGAGGAAAATCCTTTCTCGATACGGCCAGGTGCTGGTGGGCCGTTTTTGCACATTTGCTTCCGAGCCATCTGTGTTTAACGGTACCCGCCAGTACCGAATGAAGATTGGTCGTCAAATTCCCTCTGTGATTCGCATCGGGAGCAGAAATGCGTGGCTTTCTCACCCGGGGCAGTCCAGGACCTGTGCCCGGTGCGGGGCCGAGGGCCATTTTGTGAAGGATTGCAAGACTGTCTCGTGTTTCAAGTGTTTGGAGGTGGGGCATTCCTCCCAGGAATGTCCTAACAGCTTAAGTGTTCCATCTGCGGTCTGGAGGGGCACAGCTTTAGGGCTTGCCCTCAATCCTTCGCTAATAAGATTAAGCCCAAGCGTTCCTGGTCGAAGGTTGAGGGTGGGGCCGAGCCTGCCCCTCCGGTTCCGCAGACTCCCTTGGCTTCCTCGCCTGAGGCAACGGTGCAACGGTGAGAGTGTCTTGCCCCCTGCTCCCTGTCTGTCTTGCGGGAAGGTTTGCTTCTGAGCCTACTGTGTTCAACAGTACCCGCCAGTACCGAATGAAGATCTGCCACCAGACTGCATCGGTCATCCGCATCGGGAGAAGGCAATGGCAACAATAAGAAGTGGACCATAACCAAAAAAAGAGATGTTGGCTATGCAAACAAGAGGTCATGGTAACAAGAAGAAATGGTATCTCGAAGAAATGGGTCCGATTTGGACCATAGCGACTCTGGTGCGAAGAAGTCGACTGCCGATCTGGTGTCGGAGCTCTTCGGCTCCGACTCCGAGGTTTCTTCTGTGGAACCATCTGAGATGGACTCGTCGGATACGTCGAAGCCGGCTGGTCGGGCTGGCCCTCCCTCTTCGGCTCTCCCATCCTTTTGGGACGAGCACGTTATGAGGGAGGGTAGAAAGTCGGCCCTGGCTAAACTCCAGGCTGACCCCAGCAGGCCAGGTTCCTCTCGTTCACTTCCTTGCCGGGCCTCCGGCTGCTCGTTTTCTTGTTCTCGGTGGGCTAAGCTGAGGTCCCACAACTCTGCTGTCCACCAGGATCCTTCGTTGCTGGCGTTGGTCTGCTGCGTCTGTGAATCTCCGGTCGTCTCTCCGGCTGACTGGATTGCTCACATGAGCAAGGCTCACGCCGAGCTTGTTCTTGCAAAGGGGGCGTCCTTCAAGGATGTTTACCCTTAGTCCTCGGTAGTTCCTGCACTTCCTGTGTCTTTGTTCGTCATGCTGGTTAGGTTCCTTTCTTTCTTTCTGTTTCTTTCAATGATTTCCATCCTTTCCTTGAATGTCAATGGGATGCGTGACCTGTCCAAACGCAGGAGAGTTTTTGACCTTTGCAAAGATTATGATGTCGCTTGCCTACAGGAGTGCCAAATTGCTTCCTTGTCCGACCTTTCCCTGTGGCAGAGGGAGTGGCCGGGCATGTTTTTCGCCAGCCTGGGATCCCCCTCGTCGTGTGGGACAGTTGTCGGCGCGTTCTGGGTGTTCCCTCGTCGACCCTTCTTTCGACTCCGAGGGTAGGGTTGTCAGTGGCATTTTGCGATGTCCCGAGGGTGATGCCAAATTATGTGCCGTTTACGCCCCAAATGTTCCGAGTCTCCGTTGTAACTTTTTCGAAAATCTTTATCCCCATTTGTCTGGTGGTCTGCCAGTAATTCTTGCCGGGGACTTCAACTGTGTCTTAGATATTCAACTAGATCGTCGAGGATCTGCGACAACGTCTTGTGGTGTGGGATCTTCCCAGCTTTCTAACCTTTTGTCTGCCTTTTCCATTGCAGATTGCTGGCACGTGGCGCAATGCGGCTAATACGGTGTCCAGTAGGCTGGATCGCTTTTACGCATCGTGTTCACTAGATGTTGACACTTGTTCCCATCTCCCAATCCATTTTTCTGATCATGACGGGGTTGTTCTTTCTTTTAGTTTTTCCATCCAGGTTAGCAGGGGGAGGGGTTCCTGGAAGTGCAACACTTCGGTGCTCTCTGACCGGGCTTTCCAGGCGGACTTCTGACGAGCTTATGCGAACTGGCGTTCTCTCATCGAGGGGTTTGACTCCAAGCTCCTCTGGTGGGAGGACGTCAAGAAGCGTTCGAAGGAGCTGATTGTTTTCCATTCTTGCCGCTTGGCTCGTGCTAGGCGGTCTAAGAGAGCCGCCCTTTTGTCCTCGCTCCGGGAGGTCACTTCCCAGCTCAACCAGGTTCAGCGCAGCGCGCAGCTTCTGCGTCGCTATGAGGAAATTAAAGATGGGCTCTTTGCCCTGGACGAGTTTGAGGCGGAAGGCGCGCGTGTTCGGTCTCGCGTCCGGGACCTCGCCGAAGGGGAACGTCCCTCCAAGAAGTTTTTTCAGTTTGAGGCCAACCGCTGTAAGAACAGGTCCATCTCGGCGGTGAGACGCCGTGATGGAACGTTGGCCTCTTCCTCCCTTGACATTGTTGATGTGTTTAAAACCTTTTATTCCGATTTGTTTTCAGTGGATGCGGTTGACACCGATGCCCAGTTGCCTTTCCTCGATAGTCTGGACAGGAGGGTTCCTGATCACCTGAGGGATGCTTTAGAGGAGCCTCTGACTCTCCAGGAGTTGGATGCTGCCCTTCGGGGCATGTCCAATGACAAGACCCCTGGGGATGACGGTCTCCCCAAAGAGTTTTACGTTCTTTTTTGGGACATCATCGGTCCCGATCTGTTCCAGGTTTTCCTATCGGCTTTCTCCCTTGGCTTCCACCCAGATTCCCAGCGGAGGGGCATTATCACTCTGCTTTAGGCCTGGGCGATTAACTCGATTAATCGATTAATCGCGATTACATTCCTGTGTCGATTACTCGATTAGTAAATTCTGAACTACTCGATTAATCGTGCCAGCGCGATTAGTGCCTTCGAGTTGCGATTAATTCCACGAGTTACTACTATTCTCAGTCGATGAATAGCCATGCCGTGTGTGTTGCATGGAGCAGCTTCATAGACTTGATGACAAGTCGTTAGATATTCGTGTTTTGTCCATCCGTCCGTCAATATCATGCATCGTTCGTATAGTGAGGCAACGTAATCTTGAGTCAATAGGGGGTCGAGGGTGTATATGTACCGCGGTCGCGTCCCCGCATGTTGGACATTATGCAGGACGTACACACAGAGATGAACACGCACACCGTACCCCTGGTGTAGCGATAAAATTACCGACTTGATATCAAGTCTGGTGCTGCACGTGCACCGGATGCCGGATGGGTCTGTGTGTACGTACGTGAGGCAGTAACTGCATGCCTTGTCGGCCAACACTTCGCGAAATTATACTTTACTGAAGGAAGTAATTATGGACGATATTAGCTTCACGAATTTTGCATTATACCTTAGCAGAACAAAAATGGCATAACTCAATGCCTCTGAAATCGGAACTGATCGCTGTAGAAACTTATAAGAATCAATGCATTACGCTAGTGCAGTTTACTGCTGAGCCGCTATGATGAAAACAAGGTATGTGCTGCTTGTATAGTCACTTCCGGGTAATCGCGATTAATCAATTAATCTTGATTATTTCCTCCGCGATTAATCGATTAGTGAAAAGCACTAATCGCCCAGGCCTACTCTGCTTGAGAAGCCGGGTGACCCTGAGGACCCCCAAAATCGGCGGCCTATTTCTCTGTTGAATGTTGATTATAAAATCCTTGCCAAATGTATCTGTTCCCGTCTGGGCATGCTGGGTGGAGTACTGCCTTCCATCATTAACGATTTCCAGACCTGTGGAGTGAAAGGCAGAACGATACAAGACAATTCTAGACTTCTACGAGACATCGTAGCGTACATCGAAGATAAAAACCTCGATTGTCTCCTTATTTCCTTAGACCAACAGAAGGCTTTTGACCGTGTCAACTGGAGTTTCCTTTTCAAGATTGTCGAGCGTTTTGGCTTTGGCCCCAACTTCATTGGTTGGATCAAGCTTCTGTACAGCGATATTTCGAGTAGGGTGTTGGTTAACGGGCATTTGTCCGACTCTTTCCCTATTTTTAAGGGTGTCAGACAGGGTTGCCCTTCGTCTCCACTCTTGTACGTTCTTTTCATTGAGCCTTTCGCCGCCGCTGTCATGGGGGATCAGCTCGTCTCTGGCGTGTTTATCCCAGGCTCTGGTGGCATGCACTGTAAGGTGGTTCAATATGCGGACGACACCACTTGTGTCGTCCGTGACTTGCAATCCCTAAAGCGTTTATTTTGTATTATTGGGCAATTTCAGAGAGCTAGTGGATCGATTCTTAATTTGCAAAAGTGTCAGGGCCTCGCTCTCGGGGACTGGCCTATTTCTTCTTTGTCTAGGTATGCAGATATCAAGTGGACGAAGGATCCTATTATTAGATCAACGGGATCTGGGTCGGCAGGGGAGATCTGGGTCTGAGGAACTGGGAACACCGCCTTCCTAAGTTCTACTCGACTCTGGACCACTGGAGGAACCGTTCGCTGTCGTTGGTGGGGAAGGTATTTGTCATAAACACCTTCCTTCTTTCTCTGTTGTTCTACTTGGCACCGGTTTATCCCCTTCCTGCATCTGTCGAGAACAAGATTAACAGGGCCATCTTTTCCTTCTGGTGGTCAGGCAAGACTGAACTCGTTCGTAGGGCAGTGCTTTGCCTGCCTTTGGGCGAGGGAGGCCTTGGGGTCACGAATGTTCGGATTAAATTTGATTCATTCTTCGTGCAGGGAATGTCCAGATTCTTTGGCGGGTCCAACCCTCCTTGGTGCTTTTTTGCTCTCTACTGGTCGGCCATTTCACTCAGGGGCTTTCTCCCGCCCGGTCTGTGGTCGAATGCTTCCCCTCACTCATCCCGGTGTACCCCGGTTTACTGCCACTTCTGTAGTCTGGTCAGGTCCTTTTCTAGATCTGTTCCCTCTCTCGAGTGGAGTTCTACTTCGGTCCGCTCGCTGTATGCTGGTTTCCTTGAGTCGCTTGCTGTCCTGCCCTGCCCCAAGGGCGGCACCAACCCGGCCCTGTCCTTTGGGCTCGCTTGCCACTCGTCTTTAGACCATCGCCTCAAGGACTTGAATTGGAGGATTGTGTCCGGTGCGGTTGTTACCGCGCAGAAAATCTCCACCTGGGGTATTGGCTGTGCGACATGCCCCCGCACTGGCTGTAGTTCCCGGGAGACAATCTCCCATCTTTTCTGGGAATGTGCTTTCGTCGCTCTCCTTTGGGACTGGGCCCAGCATCTGGGGTGCCCCGTGCTCGGCAACAACTTTCGCCTCTTGGCTGGCTGTGTTCTGTACGGAGACGGATTGGACCCACGTGACAGAAGTTGCTTGTTTCTTTGGTATATCATCTCGGCTCTAAAGCTCCAAATTTGGAGCTCTAGATGTCAGACCCTTTTTGACAAGACTCCCGTCGATTCCCTCCTCGTCCTTCACAGGACCAGAAGGTGCATTAAGGACCGCATCTGGGCTGACTTTGCTCGGCTGGAGAGGCCCCGCTTTTGTGCACGCTGGTGTGTGCACGGTTCTGTCAAACTCAATAATGATAAATTAAAGATTTATATTTAGGCTTTTGTAACGGACTTTTCCGTTTTGGAACGATTTGCTGTTTGTATTGCAGGTTTTTAGCCCCCCATTAGGGGGTCGTTCCAATGGAAGTTTTTACCCAGTGTATTTGCCGTATCGTGATGTAGTTTGTGTTTTGTGTTTGTGTGTCCAGCGGCCGTCATGAGGCCCTCGTCTATGACGCCGTTTGGTGGCTGTCTTGTTTTCCAGTGATTGTCGACTTTTTCTCTCAGTGGTTGTATGTCAGTTTTTAATGGGCAGGGGGGGTCGCAACCTCACGTACACTGTGGTCCAGCGTGGCTGGCCTGCCCAGGGACGTTCTTGTCCTTAATCAAAAAACAGTATCTGTTCTTTTCAGATTGAAATCTGAATGAGGATTGCAAGACTATCTCGTGTTTCAAGTGTCTAGAGGTGGGGCATTCCTCCCAGGAATGTCCTAACAGCTTAAGTGTTCCATCTGCGGTTCTTGAGGGGCACAGCTTTAGGGCTTGCCCTCAATCCTTCGCTAATAAGATTAAGCCCAAGCGTTCCTGGTCGAAGGTTGAGGGTGGGGCCGAGCCTGCCCCTCCGGTTCCACAGACTCCCTTGGCTTCCTCGCCTGAGTCTGCGGACAACGGTGAGAGTGTCTTGCCCCCTGCTCCCTGTCTGTCTTGCGGGAAGGTTTGCTTCTGAGCCTACTGTGTTCAACAGTACCCGCCAGTACCGAATGAAGATCTGCCACCAGACTGCATCGGTCATCCGCATCGGGAGCAGGAACACGTGGCTGTCACACCCAGGGCAGTCAAGGACTGCTTCCAAAAACAACATCCTAGCCAGCAGGAGTGAAGATTTTGTTTTTCATTATCAACGAGTTTAAGGGCTACGGAATAAAAACAAATATGGCAATGGCAACAATAAGAAGTGGACCACAACCAAAAAAAGAGATGTTGGCTATGCAAACTAATACATGAGGTCATGGTAACTAGAAGAAATGCTCCCAGAAGTGGGCCAGACAGGCTGACCGGACTGTTTGGGTCCGATTTGGGACCCATCTCCTGGTCAGCAATCAGAGATGATTTAATGGCACATGACAGTACTGCATAAAGATTATGCCACCAACGCGTGGTTGTCCTAACCGGGGCAGTCCAGGACCTACGCCCAGTGTGGGGCGGAGGGTCATTTTGTCAAAGACAAAGAAGATTCAGGAAGTAAAAGTAAACTATTCTTCATGTTTCACAAGAAAAATCGAGTCAGGTTTTCGCTATTTTCTCGGGACTCAGACGTCCGATTGAGCTCAACTTTTCATAGGTTTATTATTTCATGTACATGTACATGTTTGATCAGACAAAGTATGAGTCAATCCTGTGACATTTACCAATCATGTATGTTACCTTTAAGTAGTGGTGTTAAGTTAAGCAGACAGACGGAACTCAGACAAACCAGCTGGTCCAGACACAATGTGTGAAATCTACTAAACAAGACACAAGCAGCCCCATTCCAAGAAGAAATTACTGACCTGCTAACACTTGCTTGAACAAGGAAGAGTTCACTTCAAGAAGTATACAGTCAGCAGGCAGAGAGTTACATCTTCATAGTTCAGAAGTCATTTAAATTCTACCTTTGGATTTGATTATTTCCCCTAGGGGAGTGGGCCGAATCCTGGCAGTAGTGCAAAACCAGGCCAACCCATGACCAGGCAGGAGCAAGCTCCTTATCCATGGCCCAAGCACAAAAATCAAATTGAAATAGAAGCTACTCAATGAGCAGCGTTTCAGATTTCAATCTGAAAAGAACAGATACTACACATGATCTTAGCCATCAGGCCGAGAAGCGATGAAGATACTTCGTTTCATCACTATATAAGGATCGGTACTTATTCACTCAACCGCGGTTACGTAATACATTTCTTCCAAAAGCTATAATTTTTCATTTCAGGGGTAAATGTACTAGCTAAAAGCAGCTCTACAGTAAAAAGAATGAAATTGCTCACAATTCTTCATTAAATTCCTCAAGAACAGCAATTTGGATGAAAAAATATACTGCAATAAATGGCACAGCAAGCAGACTCTTCTGCACATGTGCAGAAGAGATCATGATTATTCATGAGCATCTTATTTTCAATGCACGCACCATGAACACATAATCACCTAGTCCTGCAACAACATGCAAGTATTCCAAGGTCAGAAAGGACAAATAAAGGAAATTGTCATTCTAATTTCTCCAGTGGCACAATGCTATGAAGTGGGACACACTCACAAGTGGGAATGAAGCAATGGGATGTGTAACATGCACCAAATAAAGGAAGTGTCCATAAGAAAAGGTCACACCGACGAAACAAAGTTTCTCTTAGGCTTCGTTCGATGTGCGTGCAATACTCTCCCCTGCAGGAGTATACTCCCCAACGCTGGAGAGTATACTCTCACTGACCCGAGTGTCGTACTCCGGCCGTTCGAGCGCTCAGGAGTATACTCGTGTTAACACGAGTACCTCGCTTGAATGCAGCCTTAGAGAAAGCAATTTCCATGCAACAAAATTGCTGAGAATAGCACAATGTGCTTCTACAACTACAAGAAATGGTCCATGCCAACCAGTGCCAACAATTAAACAAAGAGCCAATTAAAGAAAGGAAATTGTCAGTGAAACAAAACTGGGCAAGCTTAATTTTTGCCTATTGCAACAAGACAGCTTAGAATAGCATGATGCATGGGCACGTCTGCTCATGTGCGAAATTGAAAACATGTTTATTCATGAGCATTGGCCAGGTGAATGCACACCTCCGGAACTCCTCACAATGTACTGGAGCATGAACAAAGGCCAGACATGCAGACATGCATTACCCTAGAGTAGTAAAGATTTTAAAGATATGTATCCAGGAGAAATCTATGATGATGTGTATCCAGATTTCCAAGGAGCTTGTAAAAGATGTGTCCTTGCAAAAAGCCTAACCACACTTGTCTTGAGGTTGGCCGTTTTATGTTCCGCTTGGTTTTGTGTTTTGCTATAAATATCATATAAAGCAAGGGTGTAAACAAATTATGTTGCTGAAGTCAGTTCAAATATTGTACTAATAGAGCAATAATGAGTACAGAATATGGACACCATTCAAAGCCCTAATGTAGGTTTGGGAAAGTTAAAGATGGAAAGCAAGATTGAAAAGATAAATAAAAAATAGAAATATTACGATTGAAAAGGTGTGTCTTTAGATGAAGTGCGAGAGAAAATTGTTGTTCCTCAACTTGTGTGGCATGGGAATTCCAGAGACGCGGTGCAAAGCTAAAGAAAGCCCTACGCTTGATTTACTGAATCTCGAGATACAACACAGCTCCAAACAATCAGCTCCCACAAGTCTGTGCTTGAGTCAGCCAACTTCGCCTGAAGCCACAAGCTTAAATTCTATGACAAATACCGACGAATACGAAGCCATTTCATAAACTGGAGTTTACGGATGTAATGGCACTGCTGTGCATACTGTCTGAGGACCTTTGATGGTAGTAGTACTAGTACATGCTTCACATTGAAGACTTTGCCTTCGCTCTGCTCAATTCAATTTAAATGACCTTTGGTTTCCCAAGCGAGGGCGCTGTACTAGTTGTACAAGCCCCCCCCCCCCCTCCCCCCAAAAAAAAATCCCTTGAAAAAAATGAACACACAGTTTGTAATACATTTTATAATAAAAAAAATCCTTCCACAGTAAAATGAAATGAATTCTACTGTGTGTAATACATTACTCAGATAATTTGACATTTTGGTCAGTAGTCAATGCATTGTGAGCCCCCAAAATGGAGGGTATGCATTGGTGGAAATATGGCCTATTCACAAGTACATCACACAATTTTAATTGAACTTCTCAATTACTCAAAACTCAAGTACTTTAAAAAAAAGAAAAAAAAAAGACAATACATACTGTAAAACATCCATTTCATGCAGCTTAAATTATGAATACATTACAACGAGACATCATAAAAAAAAAAACGATTAATCAAAAAAGCATCTAAATTTCCAGAATTTAAATTAGTTATACATATATCCAATAAATCTTACTTTCAGTGCAGGGAAAAAGAATTTCATATTTTCTTTGGTGTCACAAACAAAACATTTTCCTCAGAGGAAAAACAAAAAGAACAGCAATATCACTTTTATTATCTGCACAGATTTAACGAGCAGACTGTTGGTAATTTCAACCTTAAAGGTAACTTCATACTTTGGTTTTTGCCAAAGAAATGCAGATTCATGGGCACAAATAACCAAAAGAATCATCGGTGAAATTTCCAGTCCTGTACAGTAAACACTTTTTGAGAAAACAGCGAAAAACGCTCAGAGTATTTTCAAATCTATTGATAGTACTTTTCATATCCATATCTCGATAAATACAGCATTTCAGGCAGAAATATTTCAACAGTATGTTTTTACCATCACCATCTTTATACCCTGTAAGTTATAGGTAAATCTGTGAAGATTTATGTTTTGGCATGCTGCCAAAGTATAATGTCACCCTTAACATTCAAGTGGGGCTCCCAAGATGATGTGGCATGTATATATGTCGCTCTGAGCCACAAACTATGGAGCACCTCTTGAAGTGTCCTCTATTGGAGCATAAATGCAAAGCTGAGGACCTTGCAGAGTACAATGATGTTGCTAGGAACTGTGTCCATCTTTGGCTGAAACACAACATCTGACGTGTGTGGACACGATAAGAATATCTTCAAAAACATACACTGAGCATTAGTTGGATGGTGACGCACTCACCTCTAGGGCGAATTCCGGTAGCACAAATGCAGCTCTGTGGATGGCAGTGTTGTAGTACCTCAGTTTCAAATCCTTCTTTTCAGCTTTCGTCCACTCTCGTAACGGCTCCCTAAAATTAGTGTCCTGATGGCAAATGATTATTAAATGAAGAATGAATGGAATAGAGATTTGGCCTTTTAAAGCAGCTTTAGTTTTCATACACAGAATGTGGCATCGGATAGGATGGCATGGGATGGGGTGGCATGGCATGGAATAGGACGGGACGGCATGGAATAGGATGGAATGGCATAGGATGGGACGGCATGGAATGGGATGGGATGCCATGGGATGGGATAGGATGGCACGGGATGGGATGGGATGGGACGGGATGGGATGGGATTGGATGGGATGGGATGGGATGGGATGGGATGGGGTGGGGTTGGATGGGGTGGGATGGGATGGGATGGGATGGGATGGGACGGGACGGGATGGGATGGGATTGGATAGGATGGGATGGAATAGGATAGGATGGGATGGGGTGGGGTTGGATGGGATGGGATGGGATGGGATGGGATGGGATGGGATGGGATGGGATGGGATGGGATGGGATGGGATGGGGTGGGGTGGGGTGGGATGGGATGGGATGGGATGGGATGGGATGGGATGGGATGGGATGGGATGGGATGGGATGGGATGGGATGGGATGGGGTGGGGTGGGATGGGGTGGGGTTGGATGGGATGGGATGGGATGGGATGGGATGGGATGGGATGGGATGGGATGGGATGGGATTGGATAGGATGGGATGGGATGGGATGGGATGGGATGGGATGGGATGGGATTGGATAGGATGGGATGGAATAGGATAGGATGGGATGGAATAGGATAGGATGGGATGGAATAGGATGGGATGGAGTAGGATGGGGTGGCATGGCATGGAATAGGACGGGACGGCATGGAATAGGATGGGATGGAATAGGACGAGACGACATGGAATAGTATCTGATGGAATCGCGTGGCATGGGATAGGATGGGACAGAACAGAACAGCATGGCATGGGGATGTGAATGCTCCTTACCGGGTTAAGGCTACAGAGAGTGAATCCGATTTGTCCACTTGGATATGTAGGAATGGTACAGTAACCGTAGTCAACCACTGGATACAAAGTCCTGCAGAATTCTTGCATTGATTTAATCAGGTCTAGATGAAGCCAAAGGCATTCCCCTGAAATGAAAATAATTGAGATGTAACCATCAGTCAAATAGTCAAGCAGGAAATAAGGTTTGGTGAGGACAAGGCCAATTTTCCATTGCAAGGGGCACTTCCATCAGAAAATCATGATGGGACACCACCAAGGTAGGGCTGGATGGCTCAGATGGTAGAGCGCCGGTACGATATTCTGGAGATTGCTGGTTCAAATCCCACTCCAGTCAATTTTTCTTTGTTCACTTTTCAATGACTTAAAATTCAGTCAGTTTCCCTTGTGGTTGTTTAATGATTATAAAAATAACCATGTACAAAAACCCATTATTCAAAACCAGACAAAAGCATAAAAGAGCATGCATAGTTCTATCCACGAACAAAACATGAAAAGCTAGACATTTTGACGTTTTGATAAAACCATTAAACTATACCTACAATGTAACGTAAAAGTACAAATATCCGAGCGCAGGGAAGTGCCCGCATAATTCTAACATTACAAACAGATAATTATTCAAATGAAAATAACATAACAAATGACATAACGTGTACATTTCTTCAAATGCACAGAGAATTTATGAGAAAGACAAACACAAAGACAATTCATATTTCAATGTTATGGAAACTTATTGCAAGTAACTCTCCAAACTGCATGCCTCACCGAATGAAACAAAAAATGTTTTCAATTTCATTCATTTCAAAAATCACCTGAGCCATCACATGACTTTTTCACGTGCACTCACAGGCACTGAGTATAAAGTGCTCATCCAAGCTGGTGAATGGCAAGCCTAATTTGCATATTATCTATCTACCGACCAAAAATAATTTAATATTCACGATTTCATTGCGTCGCAGTTCACAGTGAACGCATCAATAAAAAAAAACCTAATGTTTTAGTCTAGCCAAAGCAGCACTTTAAAGTGCATCATTGCAATTTTATTGTCAGTTCATCTCTAGCCTTTAGTTGATGCTGATAGTCCTCACATGAGCAAACAAATCATGAACAATTTCCTAGTTTTTAGCTAACCTACCCTTATAGGAGTGATGTCAGTGTGATCTGAATTACCTTGTGTGCAGACTAAGCCACCGGGTCGGAGAGCTTTCTTCATCAGTTCATAGTAGGACTTCTCAAACAGTGACGCTGCTGGCCCTGTTATAAAGTGATTATCACAAACAAACAAAAACACTAAGTATGGTTGGCAGGATTGGTAACAATGGGTCCCCCGTGTTATGTTCCAAACCGTAACGCGCTGAACACAATGTTCGTCTAACAAAGCTAACGGTGTAGAGGAGGTGTTTGCTGAAGTTGGCAAACTACATTGAATGAAAGATGGACGCAATACGCAACACATGTTCGCCATTTGTTGCGTGTGCTTCCGACTTCAAAATCCAAGCATAACGCAAACATCACAAACATGTTCACGTATGTTCGCACAAGCGGAACGCACCCCAGGAGTAATAGTTAGGATTAGGGTTCAAGTTCAAGGGTAAGATAAAAGGTTAAGAGTTAGCTTCTTACCTATTGGGTCTGATGAGTCGGTGATGATGACGTCAAACTCGTTCTGGTGTTGCTCCATGAACACAAAGCCGTCTGCTATGTGCTGGATCAACTTAGGACTAGAATAGCCACTGGACATCGTGGGCAGAAACCTTTTACTCACTTCTATCACTTTCTGCGACCAACAAAAATGCATCATAAAGAAACAGTGTCATTTTTTACTCCAATTCCATAAGATCTTTGTGGATACAAGAAACCAATGATATAACTTCAAACTAATTTACAAGAGAAAAGTCGCTATAAACGTACAATATAAGAAAAGCAAAAACTTCTAGCACCCTTGTATTGTAAAATCCTGACTAGGGAAATCAACCAGGTGCACCAAACATATGAAGAGGAAAATGACTAGGGCCGTCAAGTCAATGGCCAGGGGCACTGAGGCAATGACCATGAGCACTAACAGCCTAACCAAGGCATTGACCAGGGGGACCAAAGCAATGACCAGGGGCCAATTTCATGGAACTGGAACTGTTAATCACAAATAATTGCTTCAAACACAAAATGTCTTGCTCAATATAAAAACAAACCACCATTACAAATTCCATTTGATATTCATGGTGAGCAAACAAACAGCCAAAGTACAATCACAAAGTGATACACAACACATGGAAATTTAGTTGTGAATCCTGGATTTTGCTAAAAGACAAAAATTTCATGGTTAGCACATTTTTTTCTCTTAACCGTGCATATATAACATACCTCATCTAATTCACACTGCGTGACGCTTTCCACGTTAGGGTGTTTGACGACCTCTCTGATAACTCCACCGTCTCCACCCCCAACGACCAACACCTGCAGACAAAGGAAATACAACAGAAATCAGCATTTGCCACTAGCCATTATGACTTCACAAGTTGAGAATATCTGGAAATGTGCCATACGGATACTGCAGTGTGGTATTTTTAAGAACACAGGACTATAGGCCTTATTCATGGCACTGTACACATGAGTTCTATCTTTGTCCAAGTGCAAAGAATGGCAGAGGGATAATTCTCAGTATGATATTTTGATGGGGGAATGGGTAAATTTGGCATAACAATTGCAACTGTTTTCGCTATTTTCTACTGTTTCCAACAATCAATTGAGCAGAAAATTGTACAGGTTTGTTTTTATTCCAAATAAGACAAATCAAATTATGAGCTGCTCTATCACCTTTACCAATGTTGTACATGCCCTTTAAGCCAGGGACCAATTTCACGGCCCTGCTTAGCAAAATAAATCGCTAAGCATGACATTTCTGCCTTAATAAAAGCAGGATTAACAACCAAATTTCCACATGTTGTGTATCACTTGCAATTGTAATAGGAATAGATGGGATGGAATTGGCTGTTGTTCACTGACCATGAATATCAAATCAAATTTTCAATGGTAGTTTGTTTAATTGAGCAAGCCATTTTTGTGCTAAGCAATTTTTTGTGCTAAACATCTCTATGAAATTGGCCCCTGGTCGTGATTTTGAAATGTTTTTCTCCATTATAAGAAGATAAGAAGAGGACATGCTGTACTTTACCTTCTTTGGGTTTGGATGTGAGTTGAGCGGCAGGTGAGCGATCATTTCCTGGTAACTAAACTCATCTCTCTCAGTGCACTGAATAATGCCGTCCAAAATCAGCACATTGCCATAGTTCTCACTGTCAACAAAACAAAATAGAAAATCAATTCCATTTATGGAGTCTGTGGCAATGTGGGGTAAGCACGTCTTTTCTTGCGTGGTAGATGCAGAGGGGTAGGGTTATGTACATTTCACCATTAAAGAAAGTGACTCGTCCCCTGGCCAACTCGCCCCAACCGAATCATCTCCTGGCCAACTCGCCCCAACCGACTCTACCCCTGGCCAAATTGCCCCTACCGACTCGTCCCCTGGCCAACTTGCCGCAACCAACTCATCTCCTGGCCTACTCGCCCCAACCAACTCTACTCCTGGCCAACTCATCCCCAAAAGACTCACCCCATGGCCAACTCGTCCCCAACAGACTCACCCCCTGGCCAACTCGTCCCCAACAGACTCACCCCCTGGCCAACTCGTCCCAAACAGACACCCCATGGCCAACTCGTCCCCAACAGACTCACCCCATGGCCAACTCGTCCCCAACAGACTCTCCCCATGGCCAACTCGTCCCCAACAGACTCACCCCATGGCCAACTCGTCCCCAACAGACTCACCCCATGGCCAACTCGTCCCCAACAGACTCACCCCTCTGGAAACAAACTCACCGCAATCACATGTGAAGATCACATCACAACAGGAAGTGCCCCGTAAAACACATCAAATTATTTAAAATTTAATTAATTAAGTTCTTAAAAGTTAAATTAAAAACTGACATTCCAAAATGAGAAATACCTTTTAGGTGGCCTCATGTGAGGTAGGCCTATCACCTAAAAAGGGGCAAGTCGGCCAGGAGGTAAGTTAGCAATGGGCGAGTTGGTAAGGGGCGAGTCGACCAGGTGGGCGAGTGGGGCGAGTTGACCACCTGTTCACCAATCAATTAAGCACATGTTTTGAGCATGGAGAAATATTGAGCAACAGAACAGCGACGCCGAACGAAATATTTTTCCACGAAACTCACCTTTCAAAGACTAGAACGTCTTGAAATTTGGACTTTTCGTGAAACAGCACATTCTTGACCTTCAGCGACATACACTGACCGGGCCAGAGAGTGCTAAACTCACTAAACCAACCTTCACGGAGAGACTCCATTTTCACAGGTGCTCGCTTCGCAAACGTGTTTGGGTTAAATGACAGAAATCCACGTGTTCTGGCTGCACGCTAGGCACTGCGCTGGTTCCTACGTTTCTGAATTGTGTGTCTGATATGCATGGGAACTAGCAGTAGTACCAGTGAGTGGTCATGTGTTCGCCTGAACGCTGTGTTTTGTTTTGGCTGACAGACAATCGAATAGAGGGCGCTATCACCAAATAGTGGCGCTTGTGGATCATATTTTTAAACTTTTTAATAGCAAGCTAGCAGCCAAAAATAATCATTAAATTTCGTCCCGCCAATTTCGCATCATGTTATAGATTTGGGGAAATTCAAAGCATTCGAGGTATAGCATGAAAAACAAATAAAATCCTATCAAATGATCCCACTTATAAAAAAATTAATTTCCCGAAACATTGCCAGTAGTACAAGATGAATTTTCATGACCGGTTTCATTTTGTGCGGTTATTTTTTTTGGCGAAATAAAATTATCATTTAATTTTATGAATCTATTTTATTGGATTGATAACATTGGATTATGTGTAACCTTAATTTAATAAGGTCTAATTTAAGGTTTATTTCACGACAATCGGATGATCAACTAAAAAGTTATGATATTTGGTAATAAATCAGTGGGTTTTAAAAAAAAACACTTTTTCAAAACTTAAATGGCTTCAGCTTTGGCTCAGGCACTCCAAAGATGATAAAATTCAGGTTTTAGTTGAAAGTTTGCAAGGTTCACAACAGAAAATACCAAATTTTAACCTGTTTACTTTCTGTTTACTTTCAATTCCTGTGCTTAACAGAGCCAAAGCCTGGGTCAGTCTTAAAACAAAAGAAAAGAAACATGCAATTACAAAAATGCAATTGAATGAAGCAAAACAATAATTTTATATGGATTCATACTTTTCTCATCTTTAATAATATCATCCAATAAATATTTCAGGGGTAATAATAATCATCTCAAAAACAAGAAGCAAACACCACCATTGTTTGAATGAATCTTTTCAAGACTCGTTAAACTTAAAATATTACAGATAATTAGACAAATTTACAAAACAAATCAACATACCTGAATAATCTTATGCGGCAGTGCACTTTTCATAAAGGAAAAACAAATCACCACTTGACATAAATTAAAAATTAAATACTGAAAAACCATTGGTTACTTTATCTAAAACATTAATTAACAGGTCCATTATCATTGATAAAAACCTGTGCATGATCAAGCAACTTTAATTATTTGTTCAGTTCAGTTTTTCGGCCAGATTCAATAGCTGGGATGGGATTTTGGTACAACCATTTGGGACCTTAAAAACACCTTAAATCTGGCTTATAACAAGTAAAACATTTAAAAATACAGGTGTGGCTTTTGGTGGGAGAATGAAGGTTCATTTTTATGTTCCAAATAAACCACCTGCTTTAAAACAATAGCCACAAGTCTCTATTTTCATAACCATACTATAAATTATAAAATATCTGTCACTGAAGAACAACTTTCTCAAGCACAATTTGAAAATTATTATTATACATGTAGTTGTATAAATATGAAGAGTTCATTTGCAAAAAGAGATAAGTCCTTTTTTAGTGAAAAATGTATATTATCATCACGGATGCTTCTATTTTTTTTTATTGAAGGATACACCAATACATTTGTTTTTTCATTTTCTGTACTTTGATAAATTTGCAATAAATTAATGAGTTTTACATGTTCAAACGTTCCATGGATATTAAAATGTAAAGCATGATTAAGTGAATTTTTCATAAATGAAGTTATCTGTTTTTGCAAACGAACTCTTCATATACACAGAAATTTGGAGGCCTGTGTAATCAACGCAACAGCATTTTGCTGGGTTTGTTAGATAGAAAATTCAATTATGAATAATTCAAGGTCAATAAATTGGAGACAGTGCTGATCATTTGTGACTTTGACCTCTGACATTACAGGGGTGGATATATCTTTCAGGAAACGAGGGGGGGGGGGGTTCAACCCCCAAACCCTCTCTACTGGTTCATCCACTGCCTTAGCATTTGAGATCGATAACAATAGAATCATTTTGAAGGTTGATCTATACCAATTATTAGTCATCATCAGGGACCAATTTCATAAAACTGCTTAAGCACAAAATTTGCTTATTAAGCAAGCATGAAAAGTCTTCCTCGATCAAACAGGATTGCTAACCACATTTTCATGTGATGTTTACTGCTTTTGACTTGCATTCAGCCATTGTTTGCTGAGCGTAATATTAATTCACAAGGAGTTTTGGCTGGCAGTCTGGGGCCAATTTCATAAAACTGTTAAGCACAAAAATTTGCTTAGCACAAAAATGTCTCGGCCAATAAAACAAACCACCATTGAAAATTCCATTTGATATTCATGGTCAGCGAACAACAGCCAAAGGACAATCACAAGTGATACACAACACGTGGAAATTTGGTTGTTAACCCTGCTTTTATTAAGACAGAAATGTCATGCTTAGCAAATTGTTGTGCTTAACAGTTTTATGAAATTGGCCCCAGATTTCATTTACCAAGGTTTTTTATGCTAAAGCAAATTTGGGTGCTTAAGCAGCTCTAGGAAATTAGCCCTGGGTACTTGTGGCGTAGCGAAACCAATATCGATTTTGAATGAGTCAACTATATAATAATGCAATAATGCACAATTTAATTCAATAAAAAATGTCAGCAGCTCGGGCATAAAACTGAACGTAAAAAGGTAATTACCTTACCCATAATTTTTATTTTCCTATGGGCAAGAAAAATCTATTTATATTATCTCTCTCTATATATACATACACACTAAAAACTACCATAACATTTTCTCAGAAAGAATATTACTCTAACTTACATTGTAACATTAAAAAATGTCTTCATAACAAGATAATTATTTTTTACCTTAAACCCGTCAATGAATATGAAAAATATTTATTACATCCAACTAGACCCAGGTTATTTACACAGCAAAAGGTTTATTAAGCCCTTTTATGAACAGTGTTATATAGCTAGAGTAGGGCGCCCTCTATCGGAGGTTAAAAAAAGATGACCTGACCTGCGTGTAATTATAAGTGCATACATTGTTGTACAGTATTCCACTGTTTTGCTAAAAAGACGGCAGCAATGTTGGGACGGATGTATAAAATGCATAAGGTTGAGGAGGTTTATAAGAGAGTCTCAAGATGTCCTTACAATGTCTTACACTGGTACAAAAATTTAGTGTATCCATGATACTTACCAAAAATGGAGCAATACTGAATATTATTATTAGCATCAATCTAGTACTCAAAACCATTAAGTATTATAATTTATAGTAATCTTATAATAAAAAGTGAACAAAGACAAATTGACTAGAGTGGGATTCGAACCAGCATTCTCTGGAACACAACCGGCAGTCTACCAACTGAGCTAGAGCAAGCCCTATGTTCAAGTGTACCTACATGTAATAGTCAAATATCTTTTTGTTTCACAGTCAGAACCTCAGTTGGTAAGAGCGCCGGTACGGAATTCCGGAGGTACCTGGTTCAAATTCTGCTCCGGTCAATTTTTCTTTGTTCACTTTTCATGGAAATAAATACGGGCATTTTGAACAAATGCCAAATTTACAAATTGCTTGATTAATGAACACAAGCTGCTTTTTAAAAATTCAAGATTTAAAATCTTCACTTATTATTTCAATCCCTTACATTAATAAACCAGACTGCATTGTTTAATTACAGCGATAGTACACTGATTCGTAAATGTGATAGAACAGGGGCCAATTTCATAGAGCTGCTTAAATAAGCATAACACTTTGCTAAGCATGACATTTCTGTCTTAGTAAAATCAGGATTAACGACCAAATTTCCGAGTGTTGTGTATCGCTTGTGATTGTTCTTTGGCTGTTGTTCGCTGACCATGAACATCAAATGAAATTTTCAATGGTGGTTGGTTTTATTGGCCAAGCTATTTTTGTGGTAAGCAAATTTTTGTGCTAAATAAGCAGCTCTATAAAAATTAGCCCCAGATGCAGTCTGTTCATAATTTTATTTGTCATGGAATAAAAACAAACCTCTGAAATTTCCAACTCAATTGATCTTTGGGAACAGCTAGTACTGAGAAAAAAGCGAAAAACCGCTGCAATTAGTTACACAAAATTACGGTGAGGTAATTGTAATTGTGAGGTTTTGATTTCAGAGATCAAAAGTTTTCAGTCTTTTGTTTGACTCATTTCTGGATAAAAACAGTATTTCAGGCAGAACAATGTTCACAGTATGTTTGTACCAGTACCATCTTCATACCCTGTAAGTTATCCGTAAATCTGTGAACATTTCTGTTTTGGTTTGTTACCAATCCTGTATTTACTCTTAAGTGATTAATTTGAAAGTGAAAGTTTTCAATTGCACCTGTCAAGATATAATAATTATTAGAGATAATATGAAACTATCCAAAGCTAACACAACTATACATGTTGAAATGCATTCAACAGAAAAACTATTGTGGCCAACTGGTAAAAAAGTGAAAGAAAAAATGCTTGGGATTGAAGCAAAATAGAGAATGTAAAAAAGCTTGGACCTAGCAAATGGGCCAGCAATGCCTAGCCTATAACTGGGATATGATAATACACATTGCACTATTTATATAGAATAATTAGAGTGTATACAGTATATAGAATACATTTCAAACAATAAAGTTAGGGGAGGCACAGAAATGGAAAATTCCTGCACCAAGGATATTGCTAATAAGCTTGAGAGTGTCTAATTATTTACTGTCATGCCTAGATAATACTTGGGCCTGGGAAGATGCCTAGAACTGGGAAATGCCTGGAACTGGGACTGCCTGGAACTGAGAAATAGTTGGAACAAATAGTAATGCCTAGAACTGGGAAATACTTGAAACTTGCCCGGAACCAACTGAGAACTGCCTGGAACTGGGAACTGCCAGGAACTGAGAACTGCCTGGAACTGCCTGGAACTGGGAAATACTTGACACTTGGAAATTCCTGGAACTGGGAAATGCTCGGAACTGAATGCCAAGAACTTGGAAATGTCAGGAACTTGGAACTGCCTGGAACTGGTGAATGGGAAATGCCTGGAACTGGAAAATATCTGGGACTGGGAACTGCTTAGAACTGGGATCTACTAGAAACTGGGAACTGCCTGGGACTGGAAATGGCAAAGTTTGACAGTCTGAAAAAAATAATGCAACAGGACTGGGAAATTAATTTTTTGCTCAAGAAAGACTTTGGTATGCTTCATTACCGCGCCACACAAAAGATACCCTCTACACCTAGTAAAACCTACACCAACGCTAAAAAATATCCATTGAAACTTTATAATTATATCATTTTTGCTAATGCACTAAATTTACGTAGAAAACAAATATAGCCATTTTCTTGGGCTATTTTTATAGCCATTTCTTTTGGCTTTAGTAAAAATGAATACAATTGTACCCCTGGTAGATATTGCATACATATCACTCATGAAGAGAGTATTAAAAGTCTTTAGCAAACTGGAAATACTGACTCTGGTAGCTGCAAGAGGCTCGATCCTCTGCTTTGTCCAGCATGAATAAAAAGAAGAAGCATTTTCCAACTGCTAGAGTTTGTACACATTTTCAAGCCGCTGTGAACAAGAAAAGACAAACAGCAAAAGAGAAAATGTAATAAGAGAAATCTTGGCATACAATACATCGATCCAATAGGCCACGCCCCTTGACAAATTGTTGACCAATCACAATGCGTGATTTATTAAGGTCCGACAAATTTCCTCCATTTTGTCTGGCCTTTTTCACATTTTGTATTAACTTTTGGTTACTTAAATTGTTTCGTATGTATACAAGGCAATTCTTTTACAAACCTGAGTTTTATCATTAACCATGGTCAAGCGTTGTTTATATTTTCATACTAATTCTGACTCTTGATACACTGGCAAGACTAGAAGAATTGTACATTTTTAGCCTTTTTCAAACTCAAAGCCGTATACGCGCTTTAAGTTATCAGGCTTAATTGTACACGAGTCGGAAATAACCCACAGTCGTGATTGGTCAGAAACAAATGGGGTGGTGCTTAATGGATCGGTCTAAAGAGAAGGCAATTAGGGAACATTAGAGGACTGGGGAGTAAAACAGCCCTAGGAAAGGTAAAGAAGTGATACTTTGTTTGTTTGCAATTACTGACCTTTCTTGCAAATTCAGGGATGGCAAATGAGGCACGATGCACAGCCGTGCTGTAATATTTCAGGTCTAAGTTGTTCAGCTCACGAATTGGCTCCCTGAATCTAGTTTCCTGAACACAAAGACGTGTAAAAAAAAAAAAAAAAATTTAAACCTCTTCAGTAGAAAGTTATGAATCTGATGACAGTTAATTCCACAGACTTTGCATAACTTTACACTCAGCATATTGATTCGTTTAGACTTTGGTTATTAAATACAATAAAGGAAAGAGAAGTAATGAAACCAAGATATGGATAAGTAGATGGAGAACTATATGGTGGCCAACTTTTGCTTCAAAGATGGCACATGAAAATGAAGATGAATTGTAAAAAAAACATGGTTAGATGGTTAACTCTTTGTAAAACCATGGTAACAACGTAACTTTGTAGGTTGTCCTATATTGTGTTATAACCATGACATTACCATAATTAACACTGCATGATATTACCATGGTTTCATCATAGTATTACCATGGTGACAAAAACCATGCTGGTGACTATTATAAAGACTATCCTTACCCTGCTATGATTAAGAGACTACATGTATGTGGCATGGTTTCTTTTCCAAAAAGAAAAATTGGTTCTCAATTCTCATTGAGTTAAAAGGATCAAACAATTTGATAATATTGAAAAGTGAACAAAGACAAATTGACTGGAGCGGGATTCGAACCAGTGACCTCCTGAATACCGTACAAAGGAGGTCGCTGGTTCGAATCCCATCCCAGTCAATTTTTCTTTGCTCACTTTTCAATGACTTTCAGTTTCCCTTGTGGTTATTTCATGATTTATTTTATAATATAGCAGAAAATATGAACAATATATTTATTTTGTGTACTCTTCAAAGAGGATTAGTTTGGGATTAAAAAAAAAATAAAATAATAAATTTGATCATGTTAATGTGACTTACTGGGTTGAGACTACACAGTAGGAAACCTTGCATGTCTGGGAATGAAGGAATCATGCACATGTTGTAGTCTACCACCGTGAACTTCTTCCGACAAATCTCCATGACTGAGCAAATGCCGTCCAAGTTATTCCACACCGAGTACTCTGACGGGGAAGAGGTTACGGTAGTTGAGGAATTCAGATTAAACACTGGGTTCAATATTACAAATATCACATGGTTTGAGGGTGGACAGTCGTTCCTAGCTCCCGAGGTGTTGCAAGTGCAACTTCCAACACCGAAATCATGATGACCATCAACCGAGGAAAGCTAGAATCGGTTTGTCAACTTCCAACACCTCGGGGAGCTAGAATCGACTGTCCAACCAAAATAAACCCATGTGATATTTGTTTTACTATACCTCATAAATATTCTTCATTGTCCACAATTTTTTTGGAACTTAATTTATGTATGTCGAAGTTCACGCACGCACTTTGCAAAGTTGCCTAGGATGTGCAGTGAGATGTTCCATGCGCTGTGAGATGATACATGTGTAACAGTTCCTCCAGATATTCCCCGGCCTACTCGCTGGTGATCAGCAAATATATCCACTAGCACGTCATGGTGAATTAACCAATGGGAGACTTTTGAGAACCGGTCTTCCAGTCAACAGCGCACGCGCACGCACAACAGCGCAGGCGCAAAACAACGCGCGCATGCTCACAATTGCGTGCGCGTGCGCTGTTGACTTGAAGACCGGTTCCCAAAAGTCTCCCATTGGAAGTTGGCTGTAGGTCATGAATATTTATGAGGTATAATGAATTCAACTACTGCCTGACAGTCTGACTGTGGCTAGGGCTATGGATTAGTATTAGTAAGTGCACATGTCTGCAATGGAAAGTGAGACTTGAGGCTTTGCATGGTGGAAGTACACTACAATGGATAAGATTTGTGGTCGATAATAACCATGTATGTAAATATTAAAATTGAAAAGTGATACCTTGTGCGATAAAAATGCCGTTGGGTTTCAGAGCAACTTTTAACATATCGTAGAACGACTCGGAATAGATACCGTCAGTATGATCTGCGGGGGAACAAATTCATGAGTAAAGGTGAGCCAATGCTAGAAGGATTGTGTGGCTTAGTGGATTTTAATCAAGATCTTGTTGACTAAAAATATTGGTCGCAAAGGTAGTATCATACTTTGGTTAAGTTGATAGAACAGCTGCAGTTAATTTAACTTAATTTGTCACGAAATAAAAACAAACCTGTGAAATTTTCAGCTCAAATGATAATTGGAAACAGTAGAAAACAGCATAAAACTGTTAAACCGTTATCTCAAGTATTTAACACAACAACGTATAAAAACTGTGTTTGCCTTTTGGAGTTGGGGCAGAGCCATGGGGCCGCACCTTCCTAAAATTTCCATAATATTGTTGTTTTAAAACCTAATTAGCATACAGCAACTGGCAGTATGCATTGTGACTACTGATGAGACTGCAATAAAACATTTTAACGGTTTCTTTCTACCATCACCATATCTTTATACCCTGTAAGTTATAGGTAAATCTGTGAACATTTCTGTTTGGTATGCTACCAAAGTTTGATGGTACTCAATCAAGCCCTACTCTTTGATACATTATACATAATACTTGCATAAGAATCATATCTACATTAAAAATGAAACATTTTCTATATCTGGCCGCTGGCTTTCTTAAAACCCATCATTTTAGTGGACATGCAACAAGAAATAGATTTGATGTTGTTGTTTGGTCTTACCGTTGTAAGGTGTGCGGTCTGGGATATCATTGATGATGACGTCAAAAGCTTGCTGGTGTCGCTTGACAAACTCGAAGCCATCGCCGATATGGACGGTCAGTTTAGGACTGTGAAAACCTACGGCCATAGACGGCATATACTCTTTGCAGGCCGTAATCACATCCTGCCAATAATTAATATAATATTCAAATAATCATAAAATAAACACAAAGAAAACTTAGTGAATTTACAGTCATTGAAAAGTGAGCAAAGAAAAACTGACTGGTGCAGGATTCGAACTAGCTCCAAAATACCGTACAGGCACTTGTTGAATGCCACTATAACAAAACAAACACTGTTAAACCGAATATTTGGTTATATACCGAACATCATCCTTGACTCCCAATTTTTGTGAACAATATGTACACAATAATTAGGTTCTTTAATTCACTATAAATCAAAACGACCACCATAATACCAGCCCTAAATTTTGTCCTCTTCCTTTTTTGAAGAGGAATAAAATGGGGTGGCTGGGGGTGGGGGGAGGTGAGCTATGGAAGTTTGCCATACGTACATTACTATTGGAAAGCATGATCTAGTAACATGTGATCAAGATCCACCAATCAGATGACAGGGATTTATGCAGGTATAGGCCTACATATATCAATAATATTATGAATAACATGGCTTAGAAATTTATTCCTTCCATATGCAAGAAAAATTTTAACGACAAAAATTCTAACTTTGTAAATGTAAAGCAGCGTAAGTTATTCTGATTGCAAAGTACACACTGAGGTATTAAAACGGGTTCATGGCTATTTTGAAATGTACTAGATACATATAAATGTCCTTTGCATAATTATTCTTAAGTATTTTGCATTTTTGTTTAATTTACACACTTGTTTTATTCAATGCGGGTAGCAAACTGCTGCAAACTAGCGCTCATCAACCAAAATAACGACCTTGTGAAAAACATATACATGAACAATGCTTATACGATTAAGAGAACCCGATGTCTCGATCCTAGCAGGATATTTTTACATAAAGAATCTAACAATATTCTGCCAAATCTGAATTGGGAATATAAACCGGAAGAGTTCCAATTATTTTGTACATCCAAATCCTAAGATGTTTCATTTTGCACGCGATCCATTAAAGGTTACGTAGTATCATACTTTGCTAAGAAACTCTGGCTCTGGCTTTGTCTCCATCAACCAAAACATTAAAAAGTAGGAAATCTCGATCTGTATCTGTTGGCTTTTGCACAAAATAATGCCACTGAGGCTATCATGTGCAGGAAATATGGCTTTTCCGGCCTTGAAAGTGGATAGCAACTCTGTCTTCTTGTTCATAACAGTTAGAGACTCCTATGCCATAGCCAAAAGCCAATATAGTTTGATATATATGTTGCTTTAAAATTGGATTTAGAAAATGGAGCCAAAGCCAAAGGTGGAGCCAAAGCCAAAGGTGGAGCCAAAGCCAAAGGTGGAGCCAAAGCCAAAGGTGGAGCCAAAGCCAAAGCCAAAGCCAAAGCCAAAGCCAAAGCCAAAGCCAAAGCCAAAGCCAAAACCAAAACCAAAGCCAAAGCCGAAACAGTTTTGAAAACTGGGGCCAATGTCTTTGAACCCTCACCTCATCAATTTCACAGAGTGTAACTTGTTCAACTTCTGGATGCTTTGAGACCTCCCGGATGACCCCTCCATCACCACCTCCAACGATGAGCACCTACGGTGAGAATGATAGAACTATTATTTATAATTCATATAAAGACTTATAGGCAGCTCTGCGGTGGATTTCACAAAGCCCCACTGTCATAACTCGAGTTATAACCCATTTTATCCTACGACAGGGCAGCCATTAAAGTCCTCCAATTAATAGTAAGTTATTGTTATGTGGGGTTTATTCACCAGTATTTGAACCCACGGGATCAGTAATATACAGTTAACATAAGTACATGTAATGAGACAAGTCAAGTGACAAACGCAGAGTATTATGGAATCGAACAGTATATCTATTTATTGAACCACTCGTGATCAGGGCTCAACACCATCTCCATATCTCTACTTGGAGGGCTGATCATTTATATCAGAACAGTGAACAAAGGAGTTAGTTATATGTACAATGATTAATGACCATCTAAGATACCAGCTAGACATCTGGAAGACATGTCAGTCAGCAGGTCCATAAAGTTGGACTGCCAGGAAGTAGGTACAGTGGGTCCAGGAAAAGGTCGTAAATATTAGGACCACTACTTGTCATGGTGTAGACGGTTTGTCTGACTATGTCTGACCACTGACCAATATCTCATGGAAGGTATATGTATTGACAATTGACAATCAATACATAACATCCCCTTTGTCTTTTTTTTTTTTTTTTTTTTTTTAACTTATCACTGGTATATCTACTTATTAGTGAAACTGTTAGTTTATTCTTCTACCTGCACTTTCACACTCATTCACTCATACAATTCTTCAGCACAAAATAGTCATACGCTGTATTTTCTTCAGCAATTATCCTTAACTTTGCATGATGGTAAACAAATACAGTATAGTGTAAACAGGTATATATTGTTTGGATTAATGAAAAGTAATAATAATAATATTCAACTTAAACGGCAATTCTATGCATGATCTTCTAATCTAGGTTTTATATGTACAGTATATGTTTCGTCTATTAGGAAATTAAACTAAAACTTCTAAATTCGATATTAATCGATAACTTCTTATCATTCAATCTTCATCATTGCAAGTCATATAATACGGGTGCGCTCTAGATGCGATGTGCAGTACATGAACATTCATGTTTAATTCGACCTTGTAAGTTTTCTCATTCTGAGTGTGTGTTTTCTATTAATCAAACACAGAATCTGGCACAAACAACATCTATCCCGTAAAATGAGTAATCTATGATATATCCAATAATACACATAGTTTCTCTTTGACCTTCTTAATATCCTGTCTGAAATATCAAACTTTCTTCATATCAGTGACTTCCAACTTAATCAAAAATCATAATGGTTACTTCCAATATTATCAACAACAAAACAATCATAATCTGAAATCATAAATCTCAGCATGTGTTCATATATTTACAACACACATTTGCTTTCAAACTAGCATCATTTATAACTGTTATCTGAACTCCTAAACTTTATTATAAATATGTAAAGATTTACATAAATAAAGTGTGTAACATTCTCTTAGGCGTTCCACAAACTGGTATCGTTTTCTTCATGAGAACTTGCTCAATCAACTCTTTGGTGTCTGAATATTTGTCAATGTTCCACCAAAATGAAATGTCCGTCTCCTCTTTGTCATTAAGCTGCGGTTTCTTGAAAGATACAAGAATTTGCAGTTGACCCGTCTTGAATCGAGCTCTGTGCATCGTCATGGTCTTATCAACTGGGGCAGTCATCATTAAGTCGAACTGCGTTTTTAGTTCATCTTTAGTCAGTTGGTGCTTAGCAGCTATGCCCTTATTATCAGTTAACAGAGAAATATATTCATCTGGACATATAGGTTCTGTGTTTCGAAGACACATGGTATGTTCACCTTTAAACAAAGGAAGGGTTTCCTCTTGTTCATCAAGGAATTGAAGTTGTGAGACAGTTTGTTTATCAGAATTGTCACTTTTCTGTGTTTGCTTGTTCTGTCCCAGTGCTTCTTTCAGTTTTTGTATGTGTGTGATATTCTTTTGGGCACTTGATGCATTAATGAAACAGGGTTTCAGTCTGTTGTAATTGAACACATCTTGAAGTATTTCTCCTTTGAGAGTAGCTAGTATATAATGAGTCCTATCAAGCACTTGGTGGATTACTAATGGTCCACACCATTCAGCAGCAATTTTCTTTGAGTTTGCTGTCAGTGAAGAACTTGTTGGTTTGTACAAGTATACTAATTGTCCAACACTGTAGATAGGATTCTTATTGAGCTTCTGTGAGATTTTTGCATTCTGTTTGTCTTGGTTATGCCTTTGCAGGGAAAGCATTGTGCGTGAAATGTTCTCAAATTTACCCTTGAGGTGTTCAATGTACTCCTCATAAGTTTGAGATAGTCCTGTCATAGGGTTGAATGTTAGATTGGTCATGTTTGGTGGTTTACGTCCAAACACTAGTTCATAGGGGCTGAAATTCCCCAAGTGTGATGATGAGAAAGAGTTGTATGCGTAACAGGTTGTTGATACATATCTAACCCAGTCATTACCGAGTTGATTCAGATTAACTTTCAGAAACTCTGAGAGTGTGCGAATGTGTCTCTCAACATGTAAACTGCCATGATTTTGAACACTGATGACTTTTTTGTCTATGTTCAATGTATCACATAACAGTGTTAACAGTTTCCCTGTTAATGACGCTGCTGCATCAGTTATGAGGCATGATGGTGGTCCAAATACACATACTACCTTTTGAATTAGAGCTTCACAGATTGTTTCAGCATCTAGTGTCTTCAATGGTACACAAACTATAAACCGTGTGATTTCATCACATATTACCATTATGTGCTTATAACCTGTATAGGAGGTTGGCATTGACTTAAAATCTAAGCTTATGCGATCAAACGGTCTATATGAGTCAGGTACTCTTGAGTGGAATGGTCTAGTTTTGTCTGGTTTCCCACGAAATTGTTGACATCTCAAGCATGCTTTGACATAATTACTAATTCTCTCAAACATGTTAGGCATATAGAAATGACGTCTCATCGTAAGATATGTGCGGCTAACACCTTGGTGATTGCTCAGTAGATTGTCATGGTATTGGGAGATTATTGTTTCTGTCAAGCTTTCTGGTATAGCCAGTTGCATTGTAAGGTTGTCATTTTTGTCATCTAGCAACAAGCGGAAGAGAATTCCATCACACATTATGTATTGCTCAGCTTTCGTTTGCACAGCTTTTGCAGACTTTTTGTCACTAGGCAATATATCATAGGCCAAATAATCATAGATTGGCTTAAAGAACGGTGATGTTTCTTGTTCTGTCTTCAATTGCTTCATATCGATCGGGAGATTGTAATCTCTGATAATCTTCCTCTTAATTACATCCATCATTCTATCTAGTTCCTTTTGTTTTGGAACATGACTAGCAACAACATTGTTGACCTTGGTCATTAGAGGTTTAGGAGGTTCATATAGTTCCGGTGGTATGTCTCTGTGAATTTGATCTGAGGATGATGCGTAAGGCTTATCTACTAGCCTTGGTTCAGGAGGCGTATTTTTGTACGTACCTTCTTGAGTCGATTTCTGTCTGTTTGACAGATTTGTCGTATTAGTGCATCTTTGACCATAAGGTTCGTCAAACTCAGAAAGTGGTGTGACAGTGGAACTTACAGGATCAGGTGGTTTGTTGTTTCTTTTCACATCGCTTGTACCCTTAGACTCTGATATTCTGGTCACGTTAGGCTTGGATGCCGGTGGATATAGATCTGGCACTTGAATGTTCATTTTCTTTGCATAGGCTCTTGTTACTTTCCGTTCAATGGGCTGTACAATAGGGCTCATTGTGTTCTGTTCTATTAGATCTTGTTCTGAGAAGAGGCTAAATGCCACTGGCATGATTCTATCAATTTCAGAATCATCTTCGCGTGGTGCACGCGACAAGAAATCGGCCAGAACTAGGTCAGATCCCTTCTTGTATCCTATTTTAAAGGAATAGTCTGACAACTTCAGAATTAGCTTCTGTAAGCGTGTAGTACACGGCTCTTCCTTTGACTGGAGTATTTGCACAATCGCACTGTGATCTACATATGCGTCAAATTCACATCCCTTAAGTAGATATTTAAATGCAGAGATGTTAATTAGAAGTCCAAAGAGTTCTAATTCAGTAACACTGTATCTCTGGCAAGCATTTGGTAGGACCTTTGAGTAATATCCAAGGATATGTTCATTTCCATCGACTGTCTGTGTCAAATATGATCCAGTTGCAGTCCTAGATGTATCACTGTACAAAGTGAAACGACCTAATTTTTGTGGCATGTGCAATACAGGAGGATTTGTCATTAGTTCTTTAATTTTACTCAAAGCCTCATCATGCTCTGTGGTCCACAGGAATTTGGTCTTTTTCCTAGTGAGTTGATGGAGTGGTCGTAAAATCGCTTGAATGTTTGGAAAGTAGCTAGACACATAATTAACTGCACCCACAAGTCTCCTCACTTGTTTAGGTGTGGTTGGCCTTGGCAACTTCTTAATTGCAGAACATCTGTTATGCATGGGCTGCACACAGGGGTGGCCTTCATGATTTATGGTTATTCTGTTTCCCATATAGGTTACATCATCTCTGTAGAGTTTGCACTTTTTGGGGCTAACCTTCAAACCATTGTCAATGAGTGCTTGGAGAACTTGCTCTAAGTGCTGTGTATGTGACTCTTTATCTGGGCTAAACAAAATGATATCATCATGATGAGCTATACAGAAAGTGCGACAGTTAGGGATTGTTCTTAGTATATCATCAATTTTGGCTTGAAATATTCCAGGTGAAATATTCAATCCTTGGGGTAGTCGTTTATAGTAGTAGTGTTTACCTCCATGAAAAGAGGCTATGCCTGTATATTTCTGTGCATCTTTAGAAAGTGGAATGCAGTGAAATGCTGATTTCAAGTCAATAACACTTAACACCTTAGCATTTGCGTTTCCTATTCGTTTCATTGTTTCCGTTAGTAGGGGGAAGGGATGATTGATGCGTTTAATGCGGGAATTCAAAAACCGAAAATCCGTTACAACTCTCTTTTCATGAGTACCTTTCTTTGCAATCATCATGACTGGCGAGGTGTAGGCTTGATGTCCTACTGCTAAAATGCCTAATTTGACTAGCTTGTTCAGCTCTTGTTCAATAAGCACTTTGTTTGGTTCGGTGGCAAAGTAGGGTCGGATAAAGAAAGGGGCATCATTTGCCAATTCAATATTCGCTTCAAAATCTGGGCAACTAGAAAGCTCACCATAGAGTGAAAACGCTTTACTATTTTCTATTAATAGTTTACGTACTCGACTTTTCTCTGCTGTGGAGAGGATACTCCCTGTTAGATCTATCTGGGTTGTTATTAATTCCTCTTTTGTTTTATTAGCCAGGGGGTCACTTGGGTCTAAGTGTGGATACTTTTCCAGATTTTTAGACTTATATGACTTTTCATCCTTTCGGTTGGTTCTCTCTTCTGTTTTCAATGTCATTGAAATGTCATTTATGGGAAATGATTGGGTCGTTGTTATTAAGTCTCCTAGGTCTAATGCAGCTACTGGTCTACCTTTAGTTAGGTGTACAGGTCTTTTTCCTGTATTCGTTACTACAATTTGGGTTCGACCTTTATGAATCGTTACTATCATTGAGCTTGGACAATATTTGGACAGATATTCATTAGCATGTAAGACTACATCTGAATTCTTAGCATATGGAGGAGTTCTTCCTTGCAATGTGACATGTTTTGTCTCTCCTGGTTTGATAACTACTGTGGTCACTGGAGCAAATGGTACTCTCTTTGACTGTATTCGAAACCTGTTATCTCTAAAACACAGGGTGCCATTTAGGTCTGCAAGCGTAGTTGTTCCCAAAATGAGATCAACTCCAACAAGATTATCAACAATTAAGGCTGATAGTTCGAACTTGTGTCCTTGTATATTGATGTCAAACTTTATGATGTAATTTGCTTGTAGAAATTGACCATTGCCTAGTCTGAATCTAATGGATTGGGTTTCTGTTCTGGGACGACTTGAGAGGTATGAACATGACTTGACATAATTCCCTGATATGATGGTTTTCGAAGCTCCACTATCAAAAAGAATAAAGACATTCCTGCCATTGGGCAGATGGCCTTTTACAAAATTCCTTGAACTTAACTGGATGTCAACATCTTCATGTCCAATGTGGGTTGATGTCAAATTAGAGGTACATGTATAAGGTCGATTGGATTTCATTGATTGGGAGGAAGAACAGTGAGCGCGGCTGTTAACCTCCCCGTCTAAAAATCCTGTTTCTGTTGAGATTTGTTTTGGTCATTATTGTGTGATTGTCTGTCGTCTATGTCTTTTGAACGTTTCCTGCAATCCCGCCATTTGTGGCCTGGGATGAGGCAGTAGTCACATATGATTTTTCTCCGATTGTCATTGTTTCGATAGTTGTTTCGTGGATTGGGGCTGTACCGATTATGTCTGTCGCGACTGTTGCTGCGTCGTCTGTCACCCGATGGATGACGGTTGGTCTGTCTTTCACGGCTGTCATTGTCTCGTCGTCGTGGTGAACGTGAGTGTCGGTCATGAGGGGAATGTTGCTTGGCATTGTCTAGTCTCAGAGAAGCGATCTCTTCCCTGAGTTTATGAATTTCATCGGTTTGAGCCGAAAATGAAACTTCACGTTGCGTGTCCCCTTCCAAATCAATAAAGCACTGAGCCTTATTGGCAATTGCCTCGCAGTCTGCTGAGTCCGGAATGGACATAAGAATAGCAGTACGACATTTGGACGGTAGAGTCGACAACAGTTTGTCCTTAATTTGTTTCTCTCCATATCCTATGCGCAATGCAGACTGTCTAACGCGCTGAAGATATAATTCTGCGCTTTCGCCAGCAGTCAACGTAAGGGAGTTAAACTCTTGAACGTGTGCATATTTGGATTTGGTACCACTAAATCGACCAATAAAGGCAGATTTAAGGGCATCATATGTGTCAAATGTTAGACCATCAATCCATAATCTGGCCTGTCCCTGTAAGCTACGCTTAAATATTTTGAGGATTGTGTTTTGTTGGGCTGGGTCATTAGCGTCATAGTCGTGTGCGTCTAGGTAGTCTTGGAAAGTTAAAATATGCGCGGTACAACGGTCTCTGTCAATTGTGTCACCCGCAAAACGGTTTGGGAGGAAGTCGGTCTGTCTTAGGGTCGGGCATGTCGGGGCTGATGGTGAGGCCATTGTCAAATATTTTACAGAACTTGAGGATCGAGGGTGTGCAATACAACTAAATCAATACAGTACTTAATAATGGTAAGGAATCAAAACCTAGGGTGTCAAGATATAAATGAAGCAAATAAAGTGGTAGAATTGTGCATCAACAAATAATGATAGAATAGTACAACTCACTTCACACACTGACTCTCATGGTAGAAGAATATGCTAAGGTTTCACTTACCAATATCAAGATGGGCCAAGACATATGTAGCAAAAATGTAGTGATTGAAGTACATTTAGAAACTGCACTAATTATGTATGGAATTGCATGTCCAATTGTTCAAGAGGGCACTAATTGTTCAGAGTTCATCTGTACTGTGTTCGTCTGTCGTCGTGCAGGCATCGATGCTCCTGGTCTCTAGCTCTGTCGGCTCCGGTCCGCTGTTCATGGTCTCAGCTCCGGTCCGCAAATCTTGGTCTCGGTCAGCTCCGGTCTACAGGTTTTGTTGGTCTCGGTGTACGTGTCAGCGACTCTGGTCACGGTTCCTCATCATGGTCATGGATCATCGTCGTCGTTTCCGTTTCCGTGGAGTCCTCTGGCTGGCCTTAAGGTTCTAGGGCCGGCTGTTGGCTGTTGCTGTGTTTTGACTAAACACGCTTTACTCACAGTAGCCCCGTCAGGGTCTCAGCTTCATCAGGGTTTCCAGCTGACTTTCTCTCGTCCAGGGGACGGGCCCGTTGGTCTTGTGTTGATGTTTGTGTTATACTGTTCTTTAAATCAGATGCCTTGCGGACTGGGCATTCGGGTCTAAGTGTCGTTCGCAGTCACCTCGGATATCGCAGGTGTTGCAGCTCTGCTGAAAATGTCTCTTTAGACCATATAGACTTATGTACTCACTGTATCGTCTTAAGTCGGATTCTCCACCATGTTATGTGGGGTTTATTCACCAGTATTTGAACCCACGGGATCAGTAATATACAGTTAACATAAGTACATGTAATGAGACAAGTCAAGTGACAAACGCAGAGTATTATGGAATCGAACAGTATATCTATTTATTGAACCACTCGTGATCAGGGCTCAACACCATCTCCATATCTCTACTTGGAGGGCTGATCATTTATATCAGAACAGTGAACAAAGGAGTTAGTTATATGTACAATGATTAATGACCATCTAAGATACCAGCTAGACATCTGGAAGACATGTCAGTCAGCAGGTCCATAAAGTTGGACTGCCAGGAAGTAGGTACAGTGGGTCCAGGAAAAGGTCGTAAATATTAGGACCACTACTTGTCATGGTGTAGACGGTTTGTCTGACTATGTCTGACCACTGACCAATATCTCATGGAAGGTATATGTATTGACAATTGACAATCAATACATAACATTATGATGAGTGTGGTGAAATCGACCCCTAGGCAAGGACTTATAAATATGGAACCCTTTAGAATCTACCCAAATCTTTCTGTTTACCCAGGGATGTCATAAACAAATCTGGACTTGCAATATCGACTGAGGCCACCTGCGGACATCTTACTGGGCCAGATAACTGGGGCCCCGATGTAACTTTTGTTGCCATGAAGGATATACAATGGCGGGTGTGTCTTTGTATTCAATACCTTTGTAAGGTGTTTGTTTTCAGCCCTCCAAGATGGCTACTTTGGGTGTCAAAGACCTATGTGGGCTGATAGGGATTTGTTTATATGACGAAATTGTCCCATGGAGCAAGTAAGGCCTAAAAAAAAAATGGTTGTGTTGCCCTCAGCGACCGACCGTAAAATGCCAAAACTTTGGGTCGGGATTTTTCTTTTCTTTTTTTTTTCTCTGAGTCCTAAAGTACAAAAACTCAAAATTTTTGACAGAAAATGTAAGATTTAGCAGTAAAAAGACCCAAGACTGTTGATTTATAAGCCCTGGTGACCACACATCCTGTATTTATGTTTGAAAGTCGGCCAAAAAAAAGAAAAAAGAAAAATTGACCGACCGACCCAACATTTTAATTTTTCCACTTGAGGGCAACACAAAAATTTTTTTTAGGCCTTATAGTCATCACATTGTTCCACATCAGTGGGCATGCGCCCCGGCAGTGTGGTACTTCTTCAGTCTCCTGATGACCATCCCCAAGGCAGCCACGCGACCCATCCCCATCACAGCAAAATGACGATCCATCTGATGCAACCATGTGTCATGTGTCCGCCCTTCCTGGCGAGTCCTACCAGTAGGTTCTCTCATCGAGAGAATCCGCCTGGCAGGATCACTTGCAGGGAATGTAGCCACAAGACCGTACACTGAGACGTATAATAATCATGCACTTATTCACTGATTACATTAAAATCAACTGAAGGAAGCTGTTTCAATATTTTTCGGACTTACATTCTTGGGGTTGGGATGGCAAGACAGAGGTACGTGAGAGATCATCTCCTGATAACCAAATTCATCGGTCTCGGCGCACTGAACAGCTCCATCCAGTACGAGTACCTTCCCACTATGCTTACTGAAACAGAACAAAACTAGCAACACTATAGCAGAGGGCTTGTCAACTAGCAACATGCACGTGCCACTTGTGGCGCTTGCATCGATGGCAGTCCACTAGTGGCATGTGCGACGATCGAACTGCCATAAATTTTTTTTTTTTTTATCCATGACATAATATCTAGTATTCTATTGTAACAGTTTCCAAATTGTCTCCAAAAAATGGAGCAAAATTTCCTTTTCTTTAAAAGGGTAAAAAATTTGAGTTTTTGTCTTGCATGAAATAAATGCTTACACCCTCAAAAACCAGTACATCGAGGATCCAAGTCATTAAAATTGAGGCAGACATCCAGTCGACGAGCAAATCTGCGCCGGAGTTAAATTCTCCACAAAACATTCACAGACTTACCTTTTGAATATGAGCACCTCTTGGTATTTTGTCTTCTTCTGAAACAGGATTTTCTCAATCTTGTAGCAGTAGGCTTGACCAATCCAGTTCTCGTAGAACCATCCATCCTTCATGTACGCAAAGCCAGTTTCCAATTCACCCAACATGTCAACCTGCGATGATGACATAATCACGTAACAAGTGCAAAAACAAGTCAATGATATATCTGCGGCACAGATACCAGTCCTGTATATGCTGCCGATCTGCAATGGACAGTGAACACACTCTGATAATTTAGTACCGAACTCTAAACGAAGGCCTGCAGTTGTGAGCGCTGATGAGCATTGTAATTACACTAAAAACCAACAATACCAGCTGGCCTACATCCTACATGTGTATATCCTATACCATAATTAAAGCACCTGTGTACATGTTTATTAATAAAGCTACCAATTGGGCTGTATTGTAAGGCTTATTTGTTCGTATGTCAGTGCATTATTAGCCATTATAGGATAATTATTCCACTAAATACACAAATTCACTATAGGCTATGCAGTATTAAAAGATGATATCAATTATCATACGATTTCCTTTTACATGGGATTTGTATAAATTAAAAACAGATTTCATGGAAATTTATATGAACACTTTTAGGCTGCTACTGGAGGAATAAAATATTAATACATCATCAAATTATAACCACAAGGGAAACTGACTGGATTAATTTAAAGTCATTGAAAAGTCGGAACAAAAACAAATTGACTGAAGTGGGATTTAATTGATCCAGCGACTTCCAGAATACCGTTTAGGCGCTCTTACCAACTGAGCTATTCAGCCCTATGATGGTGGTGTCCCTAATAGTCAATTATCTTTAATTCATTTGGCAGTCAGAAATAAGCCATGAAACCACTCCCTATCAGGATAGAACCAATACACGAACTATATGGTCACAAGTTTCATTTGAAATAAAGAAACATGCGAATTTGTGAAATTATACAGTGAACGACGAAAAATTGTCTGGGGAGGCATAAGAACCAGTGGCCACTGCCAGTGCCGTTTTTCCTAGTTACATTACGCCACTGCTATTTTTTCCACTACCAGACTGCCAGAAATTCAGTCTTTGAGTTGTTGAGGTCATGAGCCGCCACACCTCTAAATATAAAATCAAGTATGCATGTGAACAGTCTGTGGAATTTTTATGTGAGAGCAATAAAACTTTGCAACCTTCTGTCAGTCTGTTCTTTCATTCGCATGAATTGTTAATAAGTTTTGTTCCACTAAACAAAGTGGTACTTTGTTGCAAGAATTGCTAATTCTTGGAAACATCTGTGTGGGCGTGAACAGGACGTAACATGGATACACACTGTCGATTTCACGACAATTGACGTCCACATAATGCAGGATCCCGAGACGTTACATATGTACAACGTATATGGACTCGCACAATTCCACAGTTTTGATGCCAAGGAAAAGGCTATAAGGAGAAATTTACAATGTGTGTTTTTATCTATCGCCGCTTTTTAAAGGGATCCAAATTCCATTATGAAAAATGAGTACAGTTTGAATACCAATGGAAGACTTTTGAGATGTTGGCGGCAGCAGACTGAAGTCTCTTTTTGCTAGCTCTGAGCCTGTTAGCACAAAAAAAGGTTGTATAAAGGATTCCATCATGATATTGGGCCCAGGTTACTGACCTGTTGTGTGGAGTGTTTCTTTCTGAAATCATGTGATGAAGACCGTTTCACCAGTGTACAAAAATGGCGTATTTACAATGACACAGCTGAGCTTAGAAAAACCACATGATGCCTAGATGGTTTAGTGGATATGTATACCTTGGGCTTATAGGGAAATATTATCATCACGTACGTTACTAGAATTTACTGGTATGCCTTAAATTTATGAAGACTCATAAACTGCTACAAAAATTTGGTATTTAAAGCATCCCAAAAAGCAAACTAGCATGGTCATTATGATTTCAAATCAGTATAGACCTGGCAAGACAGTATCCAGTTGCCAAAATGGCACGGTGGACACATATACAGCAATAACAAGGATAATTAAGTGCCTCCAAAAACATTAACACCAGTGTAAGTTTTTTGTCAACGAAATACAGATTCATGGCCAAAAATATTAAGGACGATACAGTAACAGTCATCTGTGATATTTTTATTCCCATACCGTGACCACTTTTTGAGAAAACTGCGAAAATCACCCACAGTATATTTTTTTAAATATCTTTTCACCATTATTTTTTATCTTTGAAAGATCAAAATTGTTTTTAGTCATTGGTTTAACTCTTTTCTGGATGAATGCAGCATTTAAGGCAGAAAAAAAAATAACGGTATGTTTCCACCATCACCATATTTATATCCTGTAAGTTATAGGTAAATCTGTGAACATTTCTGTTTTGGTATGCAACCAAAGTATGATACTATACATACATGTACCTTTAAAGGTAACATCATATTGGTGGCATGCCAAAACAGAAATCTTCAAATATTTACCTATAACTTCCATACTATAAAGAAAGAAGGTGATGATGGATAAATGCCCTTAAAGTTTCTACTTGTAATACTGTGTCCAGAAAAGAGGACAACCAAAAATGTGATCTTAGGGTGAGATCAAAACTCCTGAGAATCATATATTTGATGATCAGGATGAAAATACCGTGAGCGTTCTTCACTGCTTTTAAAAACTCAAAAAGTGGGCACCATACGGGACTGAAAATTTCACAGATGACTGTTACTATATCTCTCAAGTTGATGCATTAACTTTTACCAACAGAAGTTACCTTTAACACCGTTTAAGGTAGCCCAATATTGAATCGTATTGTGAAAAAAAATTAAAAAATTTTCTTCCCACAAACAAGATGTGTTAAAGCTTTTCTCAAAATCAGACAAACATGTAGCCATTTTTTCCCACATGTAGGACCCATGCTGTTGCTGAGAGCTAAAATCAAATTTTCAAACATGTCAAAAAGTATGTGTATAATGTTCCCAATGAAAATTACATACATGTACATACACGTACATGCCAGGAGTACTGATCCTGAAAATAATGGACAATTAAACTGCCAGAAGACTTTAACTGATATGTCGTTCAAATACCAATTGTATGTTCAATTAGGAGACTGTCTGATGAGACATGCTATATCGATTGATTACTCCCATCCTTCAAATTGAGTTTGACAAACAATGTGGAGCAGTAATGTATTGGTATGCTGTATGCTTGTCTAAGTATAGAACCAAAGTACATGTAGGCTACACATGTATGTAACAGGCACGGACAAGACATACTGTCGCGATCGCCACAGCTGACATTTGGATAAGTGTATGTACAGTAAACTAGCGTACAGTACGTAACTGTCTGAAAAGCACATGATCACCTAGAGCAATTCAAAGTGAAACTGTGAGGATATTGTTGAAATGTACACAACTCATGTTATTTTTAGGCTGCATTATACTTGCACAGCTGTGGAAAGTGTTACTTAAGAGTATAGCCTACAGCAACATATGCCCTTATTTTAATTCCTGTATAATTGTGGGTTCAAAGTCTAATTAAGCCAGATGTCCAATGGACAGGCTCAAAGTCAAACAATTCTGCACTGATATTTTGTGCTTCCAGAAAGTATAGTATCAAACTTTTGTCTTAATATATGCAATGGCTTTGAACACTAATAATATATCAAGCAAGGCTTTTCACACTAAGTGGGAACAGGATCAGACCTCGAGATTCTTTTCAACCTTTATAACAATTTTACGGTTATCTCCTCTTCAATGTGATTGTCACATTCAGTGCTTATTCTTTAGATCAAGCATTTTGATAAAGTAGATAAGTACATGTACTTTATGTTTCTTTTAGATCCAGTATGTGAAAAGCGTGTTTCTATTTGGCAAAATGGACAAATTAACTGACTACAATTCTACAATTTACACTTTTTAGATTGTTGAGCATGAGCCAAAAGTTTGTCCCTTTTATTCAGTTTCGGTTAATGGTTAGTGAAAATTTGTAACCGGATAATTAAAGCAGGATTGCTTAAAAAACAGGATAAAAATCCCAGCACTAAAACATTTCATACGACCCAGATAAAGGATTATACATGTACCCCCAGGTCTGAGGACTTGTTTACACTACTGGACACAATATTGTACCAACCTAATTGTAAGACGTCCAAGGGCACAAAAAGTTTCCTCAACAGTAGCAAATTAAAGGAGAACCCTCAGATTTTCAATTATAGTCTTGGCCAGATGCCAATTCAGACAAGTGCACTAATTCTCAGTTGACACTCCAACCAAAAAGAACAAAATATTGGCACTGTTGAGTGGATGGTGATGGTTGGTGTACGTGACTGTTGATTTCAAGTAACTGAAGCTTGATCTACATCAAATTCATGGGGCGTGGATAGTTTTCATTGAGCCTGTGTGCCACCACTCGCTGGCTATAAAATGCATACAGAACTACCGGTATTCATGCCTTGCTCATTGGGAGTGAAATAATGCACTGGGCAAAACACACAACCCTGACCAGCCTTTATAGCCTATGTCTGGTCTTTTCCACTTCATTGATTCAGTGATTCTTTGCTCATTTGAATTGAAGAGTGGATTTTGTATGCAGGCTGTAAAAAGGACAATAACTGATGAGGTCGTTCCCTGGATTCTATGCACTTTGTTAGCTTAAACCCATCAATTCCAGATTCATCATAAAAATGTACTGATTGAGCACAGTGCACTTTCTACAAGGTACGGGTATGAAGAGACCAATGATCACAGTTATAGAATGACCTGGATGTAAAGGTTTTTGCAGTGCAAACTGCAAGAGCTTGTTGCCGGCCATTTTGTTTTTTAGCATCGTGTGTAAAAGCCTTTTAAAAACCTCATTAATCAAATTTTTTTATCAGATCCCTCTAGGGCACCCAGGAACACAATTGAACGCACAATACATATTGAATAGTGCATGATGCTGTGATGCATGACACAGAATACCGATACAATAGGCTTAAATACCTCCTCTAAGCCGTGAATGAGACCTGACTTTTGTGGCAATTTCCAGTGATGCCTTCAATAGATCGAGTGCGCAACCGATGTTTATATGATATAATGTGACCTATAGTGGGTACTTTGCGCAGTTCAACAGCACTTAGTTAAAACTTACCGTAGTTAAAACACTGCATAGTGGTCCATGGAATGTTAATATCGAGTCACTTGTTCTGGCGGTGTAAAGTTGAGTACTTATTCATAAATGAATTCTCATGTCCGTACATAGTATGCACTCTACATACCAGCCCTAGCAACTCTCTGTTTTCCCAGAGTGCTTTGCGCACAGCCAGTTTTGCGCTATCTTTGATAAGGTCCATGGGTCTTCTGGGAATGTCCATATAGGAACTCAATTGTTCTAATTAAGACCACATGATCACCTGCACTCCTGCTCACCTATTCTATACTGTGTCCAAGTTTTGTGTGTTTCTTTGTAATAGGCCTACATCAAGGTAAATTTCAGTCCTTCATCTGTGTGTGGACACCAATGTGATCAGAACTGATTTTCTTCATGGTTGAGTGACACTCAAGAATAGTCAAAGAGAATGTACCCAGCTTCAATAACTGTACTCTGTTAAATCCTTTGTTAACTTAAGGGTAGCTTAGCTTTTAAGAGGATTAGGTTCAACCATGGAGGAAAGTACTTAACAAAACATGCTCTCAGAATTCTGCTCCAGTATACACTACCATTCTCACCAGAATAATCAACCATGTCATTTACAAATTAAGACATGAAAACAAACAACACTTCTGTCTATGAGAAAACATGCTTAAATCTTCATGATTGAAGGACAATAAATTGTTTGCAAGATTGGCTTGAACTTAAATTAAGGCCTAACGATTGGATGAACCAAATGCTGCAATGACAGCCAGTGGTGACAGCTAGTAGTAGTACATATCCCCTTATTATGCTTCTCACAAGGGGTCGATTTCACGAAGCCCTACGATTGATCTTAACTCGAGAACTACGAAGGATAACCCATCGTATCCTATTGTAGCCCTGGCTGCAATGCTTATTAAGTCCTGCGATTGATAGTAAGTTACGATGAGTTTAGTGAAATTGACCCCAGGTTTGCTACACAGACCTGTGGGAACTGGGATCACATCCCATTACTCGGACTGGGGTCAATTTCACAAAACCCTACGATAGATCATAACTCGAGTATAAAGGATATGAAGGATAACCCATCGTATCCTACGGAGGGCTGCAATGCATCATACATCCTAAAGTAACTGATAAATTTATATCAATATTTTGTTATTAATGAGTTGACAAATAGTAAAATACAGTAGTCAATGGCACTCATGTAAATTGTAGACTTTGTACATAATGTATTACTAATTACTATTCATGTATACAGTACTCAGTAGGCCTAGTGTTATTAGATGCAGTAACATGTAGCCCTATTTTATAAGTATAAATTACTCCAGTCCTTGTTTACAATTCTGTCATTGTTGTCCTATTCTGTCAATCGGCAATACGGCACTTATTGTGTAAGCACAATGTAAGTCATATTTTACACTCCAGCAAATTGTGCTAAGCGTGCTTGTTTTCACTCCAGCCACATTGTCAAGCATTGTTCATTGACCAAAAAAAGCCTGGATGTTCAACCTAGAGAATATAAACAATGTCAGAATTGTAAACAAGGAGTAATAACTAGTATTACTAGATCACTAGCCTAGCTACAGCTAGCCTAGTATAACTACAGCCTCATCTCCATGAACATTTTATTACATGGGTACAACACTTGAGCTACTTCTAGATTTAGAAGGCTCACGGAGTAGCCTTCTAAATCTAGAAGTACACTTGAGCCATCATCGCCCATAGGCCTACGGGAGGCTACGCAGTAACTAAATGAAATGAATTTTTGAATTACCAGGTGCTGTGCAGCGATTTGCCTTCAAAACATGAAGATCTGAGATTCATCAGTACAGTCAGTAGTAGTAGTGCTTAATTTATGCAGTCTTCTCCGTTTGCTGAATGGTGTGGAACTGACGTAAATTATGCACCGTAACACAGTCAGCCTTGACCGTGACTCCTGTCAAACAAAATAACCAGTGCAATGTGTATTGCTACTGCATGCACCTGCACCACCACACACACTCCGTTGTAGCATTCATCTTTCCACAATCCCACAAGCCAGACCAACGAACCCGGACGTAACAACAGTCATTTTCCTTCAGTTTTTAGAGCTCCAGGCTATTCAAAAACCACTCTCCGTAGCCGACGTTCCAAGATTTCGTTCCGATCACTGGTTTTTATCACAGTGAGGGTTGAATGCATCCATCCGTGTCACCCGGAAAAATAATGCTGCACTGTGTGCTGAGCTGAACTTGACCTGTCGAGTGTCATCTTAGACGTTGCTCAAGTCTGCGATAGTGGCTTACTATGTTTTCACAGGCAACCTGTCATCTCCACGTGCCTATTCAACCGTTGTCGTGAAGTGTATTAACAAATTAATGTAATTTACAAAAATAATAATTACCCCAGCTCGTGATATTTATGGGTGGTTTCAGGGTGGATATCACCAACATAATTATATAAACTGATGAAATGAAATACTGGAGATCGATCTGATGAATCTGCATTAAAGGTTGTACTTTAAGAGACCAAAACAGAAATTGAGAATGTTCACAGACTTACGTATAACTCGTGTATGAAGATGGTGGTGGAAGAAACATTCCGTTAAAAATGTTCCGCCTGAAATGGTGTATTTATCAAGAATTTAGCAAAACAACGACCGAAAATCTTTTTGATCTTTTAGAAGATTTTTTAAACTGGCAAAGTATGATGTTACCTTTAAGAGGAAACATATCAGAAAGTTTAACCTTCTGATTAATCCAGAAACATTACAACCCTGCTGGCGTTGGAAGAGCCAGGAAATTGGAATAACGTGATTGGCCTTTCTTAGTGTTTGGTTTCATATGTTTTCGTACTTCCCTACTGATTGGCTAATGAATGTGACGTCGTTTGAAGCTGTTCTTATTCCAGTGTGTATTGTACTTTTTTAGCAACAGGAGAATTCCCTTGCATTTGCCTTATGTACATTATTTTAAAAATGATGGCAGCTCAACAGAGCGACGCTAATGATTAGACTGATGGGTGCAGACCAGGTACGTGCGGTTTTACGGGGGGCCGGGGCGCTAGGGGTGCTGTAGCCTCCAAAAAATGTTGTCTAGCCCCCCAAAAAATGCAAGTGAAAAAAAATCTTGAAAATACTGGATTTTGTTCAGTTATTAAGCGCCAATTACATTTTTAAAAAAACGCGTGGGCTATAATGTGCATGTTTTTCGACCCTTAATAATTATAAGACATAATATAGCAGAAGCGAGTGTTAGAAGAACCCAAAATATTGGGTCTTCTAGCCCCCCCCCCCCCCAAAAAAAAAAAAAAAGAATTTGTGTTTCTTCTAGCCCCCCCCCCCACAATATTGGCTCTAGAACTGCGCCTGAAGCCAATGAATCATGTCCCACTTTAATTTGAATGAAACGGGTTTTAAAATGCCATCCCTATAGATAAATAATATATTTTTCCGAAGATCAAAACAGGACCAGCCCTTCTTTTAAATAAGATCAAAAATAAAAGAGAAAAGACTTAAGAAATACTGTGGCTGTTTTCCCACCGTTTTCTCAAAAAAGTGGGCAACGTATGGGACTGAAATCATTTCACATGCAGATAACTAGACTGTGACTGTATCTTCCTTGATATTCTTGCCCATGAATCTGTATTTCTTTGATAAAAACCAAAGTATGATACTACCTTTAACTTATAACCAAAATATTACCAAGAGTTGGTGATCTTTCACGCAAGGTATCATCAAAGTGGCTTATAATCGGCTTTTCTCAGGTATTCCTGACATGCCGCGAACGGTCGTGAATGGACATTTTTGCGTGACAATGAATAATATTATTTTGCCCTCGTTTTATATTGATATAATTTTATACACACTGGGATTATCATTTATTGTGCTACCACTGTGAACGCCGGCTGCCAACAACCAACTCAAACTCAGAGAGTACAGCTTGGGTATTACACACCGTAATCTTTGGCAAAGTTTGTAATACAAGCCTAATGGTCCATAAAAAAAACATACCCAAAGGCGCATCTAAAGAAAATAATAGTCGGTTAAAGTTACTCAGTCCTTTTACAATACCGGTAGTTGTAATGCTTTGCCATAGTACCACCTTTCTTTATTTCCTTTCACCCTCTAGCTTGCTTTTTACAGCGTAGACGGGAAAGTTGCTTCAACTTAAAAAAAAAAGTATTGTTGGAAACTGAAACTGCATAAAAGATGGATCAAGCTCTGCATATAAGAGATGGATTAATTAAAGTCATGCATAAAAGACGCATAGGCCTATGGATCATAACAAACTGCATAAAAGAGGGATCAAGACAAACTGCATGTACAGATGGATCGGCAAAGTCTGCATAAAAGATGGATCACTATCATAATACTCTACATGAAAGATATAGAGTCTGAAAAATAATGTTCCTGTGCAGTCATTTCGATGCCAGCTCGGCTGTTTACTTACTCGTGCTCAGTAACATGGCATGCTTTAAAGGTAATATCATACTTTGATTATTATCAAAGAAATATAGATTCATGGGCACAAATATCAAGACAGATACAGGAACAGTCATCTGTGAAAATTTCAGTCCCATACGGTGCCCACTTTTTGAGAAAACAGTGAAAAACAGCCACAGTTTTTCTTATGTCTTTTCTCTTTTATTTTTGATCTTTTAAAAGATCAAAAAGATTTTCGGTCGTTGTTTTACTCTTTTCTGGACAAATACGACATTTCAGGCGGACAAATTTTAACAGTATGTTTCTACCACCACCTTCTTCATAGGTAAATCAGTGAACATTTCTGTTTTGGTGTCTTACCAAAGTATGATACTATACATTTAAGGTCTTACTTGAAAATTTGGGCATAAAAATATCTTTCAAAATGTGGCAAAACCGGTGCCAACCAACATCATAATAATAGGGAGCAATATGGCGGTTACATTTTGGTACATCAGGTTTCAGCTCCGTGATTTTTATAGCCGCACTATTGAGAGAGAAATTGTCAACCATACCATGGAAAATTCATATGAAACTGGTTCCCTATAAGTCATTAGACGCCAGCTCGGCTGATACTTTACAGTACTAGTCATTGAGATTTTGGGAATAAAAAATCTTTCGAAGTTTGGCAAAAACGGTATAGGTCTATCCATCATTATGCCAAGGGAACACCCGCAGCTACATTTTCGTATATACACAGGTTTAGCTTGGTATAGCCTCTCTATTGAGTATTGTGGGATATCGATAGCAATTGCCAATGGCTCACAACTTTCTGAAACGATCAAGCCATGACAGCAAAATAAAAGTGGGATATAACTTTTTACTTTTGTTTGGGTGACAGGCTATAATGACTTTTTGGAGACAGGTCAAAGCAAAGAAAAAATTAATACACTTAAACTAAATTGACCGGCGCCAAGCAAAAAGGCTAAAAAGTACCCCTCAAAACGTTGCTAAAAGAGCAAATTAAATAGGCCGGCCCGGCTTAATTCATTCATCTAAATAGCTCGCAACCCAAACTCGATCTTGGGAACTGTTTCCAATTCCATCCTTTTTTTTTTTACAAAGCCTCAGCAAAAGGGCTTAGCAAATGCTTTTATAAAAAGATTTTGATGGTATACAAACAATTAATGAGCTTTGCGGACTGATTTGGGCCCTTTTTACTGATCTGCATGCACCCTTCAGGCCACTGGCGGCAATTACTCGGCCAGTTCTAGTAATTACAACCGTACCCCTGTGCATGCATTGTTGCAAAATCAAGAAGGATTTTGGTCATGTATTCGGCCCTCCAATAATGGTCTTGTAGAGTCCATGACCTATAAAAATAGCTCACGAGGGCCATGAGAGATATATATATATATTTTTTTTTTTTTGGGGGGGGAGTTAGCTACAACTTGAACTAACGATATTCAAATTTCCGACGTTTGGAGCGATAATATTCGGGCTGCTTAAACGGCGTGATTGTGTACGAGCACTCTGTCGAATTAAAACTTTAAAGGGTCTATAATAGACGATTGATTTCTAGTCGATGCGGTTCAATTAAATTCAATTTGTAGCCCCCCAAATTTTGTCTAGCCCCCCCCCCCAAAAAAAAATGATAGCTCCCCCCCCCCCCAAAGAAAAATGCAATTGAAATTTTTTTTTTTAATATTGAATCTTTTCAGTTATTGGGCGCAAATTACATAAAAAAACCGCGTAGTGTATAATATGATATAGGTGCATGTTTTTCAGCCAACAGTATCATAACAATACAGTGGAAATTTAACGATAGGAGCTCAAAATGACAAACAAAATGTAAAACGATCAATATGCAAAACAAGAAATACGTAAAAGACAATGTAAAACGTAAAACGTGCAGTAAAATGGTGATGGTAGAAACCAGTACCGTTAAAAATTTCAAGTTCCGCCTGAAATGGTGTATTTATCCAGAAATTAGTAAAACAACGACCGGAATTCTTTTTGGTCTTTTAGAAGATTTTTAAAACCGGCAAAGTATGATGTTACCTTTAGAGGAAACATAACAGAAAGTTTAACCTTCTGATTAATCCAGAAACATTACAACCCTGCTGGCGTTGGAAGAGCCAGGAAATTGGAATAACGTGATTGGCCTTTAATAATGTTTGGTTTTATAAGTTTTCGTACTTCCCTACTGATTGGCTAATGAATGTGACGTCGTTTTAGCTGTTCTTATTCCAGTGTATATTGTACTTTTTTAGCAACAGGAGAATTCCCTTGCATTTGCCTTATGTACGTACATTTATGATGGCAGCTCAACAGAGCGACGCTAATGGTTAGACTGATGGGTGCAGACCAGGCGCGGTTTTACGGGGGGGGGGGGGGGCTGTAGCCTCACAAAAATGTTGTCTAGCCCCCCAAAAAATGCAAGAGAAAAAAAATCTTGAAAATACTTGATTTTGTTCAGTTATTAAGCGCCAATTAGTTACATTAAAAAAAAACACCCCGCGTTTTGTGTGCTATAATGTGCATGTTTTTCGACCCCTAATAATAAGACATAGCAGAAGCGAGTGTTTGAAGAACCCAAAATATTGGGTCTTCTAGCCCCCCCCCAAAAAAAAAAAAAAATTAATGGCTCTTCTAGCCCCGTACCCCACAATATCCAACAAAAAGTAGGCCTATTCTCAGAGCAGAAAAAACAGATGGCCACTTTTCGTCCTCTATGATCCATACTACCAAGAGAGGGCGCACTACAACGTAAGCATTGTGATTGTGAATTATTTTGTGAATGAGTTTTGTGTAAAAAATACACTCAGTCAGTAGGCCCCGGCCTTGTAATTGTAAGTTTTGCATGGCAAATAGGGGTAGCTGAACAAAAGGAGAGAAACTACATAGGGGCCGAAACCACCGTGGACTAAAGCAGGTAGGCCTAAGTGTAGTAAATATACAACTATAAATAATGCTATGGCTATTTTATACGGTATGGCGTATGCCTAACGTTATACTGTACTCAGGTGGTTAGTGTTACCTGTTTTCGAGGTATATCATGTCAAGTTTTCGAGGGTTGGCCCTCTCTGTTCGTCACTGGTAGCAACGCACAGGCCTGTACCACACAATCAGTTGATTTGTTTTGTGTATGGTACGTGCTCCACCGCAAGCCAAACTAAAATTTAAACAGTTTACTTGATTGAACTGTGTTATATGTATGTAAATGTACTTTTGTATTGCTTGGAATAAATGCTTACACCCTCGAAAACCGGTACATCGAGGATATCTTTTTACCTACATCATGTACATCATGCATTACCAGATTACATGCCCTACATGTACATGTACCTTAGGCTTAGCTGCAGTAACTGTAGCCCTATGTAATTACTCCTTGTTTACAATTCTGACACTGTCATCGTACATTATGACAATTGTTTACATTATGATTAATTATGGTGAATCATGTCGTCGTATAAACTGACATTGTCATCGTATATCAATCATACATGTCACGTGTTATAGAAGTAGAAGTACTACAGCTAGTCCTACCTCCATTTTAATCTGCATTAAGTGGATTGTGCTTAGGCCTATCATTTTGCCTTGTTTATGCAGAATACGCTTTGGGTGGAAATCGTTCAGCTGAATGACCTATGTACATATCAGTGTTTATTTCTGTTTATAGTGTTTGATAATGTGTTTTACTTATAAATTATCATTCATTGTCTTGCCATTTCGTAGATATTCTTTGCTTTGATTAAATTTTAATTGGATCAAGTGCTGGACAAGTTGCCATGGCAACAGCACCGAGCTCGGGTACCAGTTCAAGTGCGGGCACCTCAGGGTCCTCCACCCCGACGCCTAAGGAAGTCTTGACCAACGGTGACCTCAAGACGGCCGGGGATTCTTTAGAAGATCTGCTGAATCAGATTGAAGACTATGCCCCTACAGTGAGTTTAAGAATAATGAATGCATTTAGCATTCTTACACAAGTGGTATCACAACGCTTTACACCGTAATTATCCCTGGCCATCGGGCCCATTGACATTCCTGAAACAATCTCACTTCTCAACTCTCTGGGGAGTATACAGCCCTTAGCTGCTGTAAAGCGCACAGAAGCTAATTAATCAAGCACAAAGCCATCTCTACCCTCACAGGTACCCATTTACACCTGGGTGAAGAGGAGCAATATGTGACAAAGCGTCTTGCCCAAGGATGCAAGCACCACAGTAACCCATGGCTGGATTCGAACCCACAATCTGTAGATTGACCACAAGATCTTGAGTACGACACGCCAGACCACTAGACCAACAGCACTTCACATCTTGTGCACTACTAAAGACTCAATTTCATGACCCTGCTTACTTCATAATTCTGTGCTTAGTACATTATCATTCTCATTCTTCGCTTGTAAGTGTCAACTATGTTAGCCTAGTTAGCAAGAATCCCTTTGTTACATTTACATGAACTTTAGGGTTTATTGACATTTAGTCCATTACAATTGTTTTTTCCAAAATGAGATTTAGACTTTAAGCTTGTCTTCCTGAGCCGAGTCTTTAAAACCAGAGTGAACAAATGTTGACAATATTTCAGTGTAAAATTGCAATTGTCTTACCTTGTTTTGTATCCAGATTCCTGATGCAGTGACAAGTTTCTACCTTAACAGAGCCGGCTTTGAAGCCTCAGATCCAAGAGTGTGAGTAGAATGCCCATGATTAAAGCCCCAGTATTATAGAGCTGCTTAGAACATAAACTTGGAACTTCAAACTTTCTTCTAAGTTAATTATACATCAAATAGGCTTACCAATCAGTAATTCATGTAATGCAAAGATTCTGCAGGTTTTCTGGGGTTAACTTAGATTTGAGGCTATGCATGGTGGAAGTACATAAAGTAAAAAAAATGGGGTGGCTCTGGAAAGAGTGGGCTAACTCGACATTCCGGCAGGTCTGCAACAGAACTATTAGTCCAGTCTCCACCTCGCAGCTGCAGCATTCTTCTGAAGACAGCCAGAGCATACTGGCTGGAACTTTGTGTCAACCGGCTCTTTTCAGAGCCACCCCATACTCACAAACTGACAAAAGAGATATGCCACATGCTGTTACCGCAAAACCTATTACCTTATTTCTGGGCTGAGCGTCCAAAATCTGGAAAGCGTGGTTTGGGGTATTCAGTATAATGAAATGAGGCAGGTTACAACTTTTGCCCTGTTTGCCCTGATTTCATTTTGGCCATTGTTAAGTCACTTCATAGTGCAATGGATGAATCACTTGATGTACTGTTTTTTATTGTGGATTGATGAGTGATACTTTACTGCTTCTACTTCATAGGACAAGAGTGATATCTCTAGCTGCCCAGAAGTTCATCTCAGATATTGCTAACGATGCCCTCCAGCACTGCAAGATGCGGGGATCCGGGCAGAGCTCAAAGAAAGTTGGAAAGGTAATGAATATGATTATCTTTTAAGATAATCCACCAATCACAAGACCCGATGAGGGCCACTGATGGTGAAGGCCAAAGGAAAAGGAAAAGGCTTGCAAAACAGTAAATAATGGAGAAGACCTAGGGCCAATTTCAGATTCGAATCCTGCTCAAATCAATTTTCTTTGTTTCCCCTTTCAAAAGAATCCAGGAAGTTTCCTTTGTGATTATTTGATTATTATAATGGTTTGAGAAATCTGTGTTCTCCAAAGTGCAACAATTACTGTTCAGGCTTTGCTCTTAAGCCCCACCCACCTTAGCAATGGCACATGTTTTACATACCGCATGTGATCGAGTTTGACCGAGGTAATGACTTTCACGTCCTCCAATTGGAATGCCCATAGATTGAGTGACAGGCCGGAAGGGTCCGTACCAGACTACAGTTTTGGCAAGTTCAGACTGGGGTAAATGCTTTAGTGCACGAGCTTGACTAAGTACAATGAATCATCAGTCCCTTATACATCACATTTTTGGCATTTGTGTGCAACAGGACAAGAGATACACACTGACAATGGAAGACCTAACCCCGGCCCTCAGTGAACATGGAATCAACGTCAAGAAGCCGTACTACTTCACATAACGCTGGACAAGTCACGCACGGCATTGGGTTTGTTATAAATCTATTTGTAAATATCTCTTAATAGGTCACTCATAGGGGGCTCATTTCATAGAGTTGCATCTTGCAAACGACACAACTTTGTTGCAAAACAGTGGAAGATTATGCTTTACAAATATCGATTACCAACCAAAATTCCATGCAAGATATGCTGTTTTTGACTGGTTCTCGGCTCACTGACAATCATGCTTGTGTCTGGCCTAAGCTTTTCTGAAACAATGGTGGCCATTTCCATAGAAACCAGATGGTCATGTCGTTTTGACATCATCTGAACAGGGTATACTGTAATATGAGGAAGATACAATGATGTTCATGAGAAGTAATAACAACTGGTTTTGACAAAAGATGGAATATATCTAAATAATGCACATGTAATAATGAATATTTAATAACTTGTAGGAAGAGAGTCGTTTCTCAGGCCATCTTCAGTAGCAGGCCTTGAATTTGGTTCTGAAAAGGGCAAGGCCACTTTTTCATTGCAAGGGGGCACTTCCATTGGAAAAATCATAATGTCTATGGAAACATTTGAAGGGGGCACGAAGGCCAAGAACCAGGGCAACGAAGGCCATGGTCTTCTGCAATGAAAGGCATTATACCAAACATGACAATGCAGCTTTCGGGATAGATACAAAAAAACAGACAAACAAACAAACAAACTTTTGCAAAGTCAAAGCTGGCCCATTGGATGTCAATTGCATGTGCACCTGAGGCTAATTGCTTCTAACAATGATGGTGGATGTTCACGTGGAATCCGGATAGTCACGTGGAACTTGATGTCCTATGAACATTGTCTATTGGCCAGAAGTGCAAAAAAAAGAAGGAAATACATTTATTACAAAGAGATATAAATGTAAAATGTTACTTGTTCTGAGTCATACAATTCAGACGTCTTCATCAGTAACACTGTTATGTTCTGGGTATTATCCCTAACCCTCTGCATCTACCACACAAGACAAGAGCTGCCTACCACACATTACCAGTCTCCACAGGGGAACTGGATCATAGGCATTACCACACAAACCACACAGTGGTGTATTGTAGTACTCAGAATACTACACTTAGCACTATAAAGAACAGACACCCAACTTTTCCTCGGATCAACTGATTTCCTCTTTTTTCACTTCACTCTTATGCCATTGAAAAGTGAAAAACACTGTACAAAGTATGGTCAAGATTGGAATTTCCTCTTTTTTTTGGTTAAATACAAGTTGCATGCCTGAAAGAAACGTGTGGTAAAATGTGATATGGAGGTGGGTTAGGGTAAAGATAAAAAACAATGATTGCACGATTGCCTATAAAAATAAAAATGTCAGTTATTAATTGTGTAGAATTGGACCAAGTGAACCTCTGATTTCATTCTTGTAGTCTTAGGTTATCATTTTTATAAATTTCTTTTTTTATTTATATACAACAATGTTCTGTAATTACTACATGATAAGTCAGTGTTCCCTTGTGATTTATTTGATGATTTCAGCAGTTTAGGAATGAAAATAAACAATTGATGGTGAAAAGATATGTGAGTTATTATGGATTATTAGTACATTGTTAGTCTTCAGTTATCAAAAATATCATCTCATATTTGTTTGGTTAAATACGACTGGGGGGAAGCTGACATATACACATCTATTTGAAAATGGTTTCATACAGGCTAATCCTTATTTCAGAAGTTGCGAGACTAAAAGAAATTCTGGTAATTGTTTTCCCTGGTTTTAAAAAAGATACGGAATTTCAGAGCTGTTTCTATCTATCATAATTACCTTTAAACCATGCAAACTGCATTGATTCAGTAAATTTAATTTATCTCAGAATTTTACTATTTTTCAATCATACTGATAAAGCATAAATTATAAAGATTTAAGTTTAATACAAAAGTCTGAAACATAGTTCAGACTTCAATACCTTAATTTTACAAAAACCTCCAAATTTAAGTCTGGAATGAGAGTTTAAATACACGTGAAATATAAATGAATAATTATGTGTGTATTGCAAAGGTACATGATATAAATGTGTAGATCTGGTCTTTGGAAATGTACAAATGATCGTGAAAATAGATCAGCCCAAAATATGTACAATAAGGCACAAAACGCTCCTTTTAACCTTTGTGCGTTGGTTGTACATGTAACTACATGTTCACAGCATGAAAATAGCTGAAGATCATTTTTCTTTATGACAATTTTTTAAGTTGAACTTTTACAAGCTGACTAGTAGGAATTTGAGTGCACTTCAAAGTTGATGTCATTTTCAAGAATGTGGAGTGCAGTCATTTGATGCATTAAAGTTGCATTAAAGTTAACTTCATAAGTTCATACTTTCGTTTTGTCATATAAACGCATAGAAATGCATATACATGTAGATGATCACTCGTAATTTTATCTGTTAATCAATTAGATTTTTAGATAAAAACATAACTTCTTCTTCTTCTTTTTTTTTATGCAAGATACCAATGTATGAAAGTGGAAATAATTCTAGTTGTATATTGTGTACACTAACAGTTTATAACATTATGAGTCAGGTTATGGCAACTTTAACATTATCAAGTATGAAAGAAGCTTTCACAAAAACATGGGGCTCTCAATCTCTTTAGTAGAACCATTATAACCATAGGTACATGTAGCTCCTACATGTCCTATGATAAAGATCCGATTTAGGCAAAAATCTAAATTTGGTCAAAAAATGACTTAGGAAATAATTTTATCGGGCTGACATGGTGCAAATTTTCTGATTAATACTGCATGTACACAAACATCTTTCCTGAACTTTCATGGAATGACCATTTAAATGCATTTGCCATTTTTTCACTGCATGGCCTATAGTCTCTGACTGGCTTCTCGTTTTTTCAGCAGTTCCACTTTCCACGGTGGCATGTCACGATACTTCCTCTCTTCTGCTTTCTGTTGCTGCAAACAAAAAGGGAGAAAGACGGATTGTTATCACACTTTCAGTAGCATAAACACCAGCAAGGGCCATTGTTACATGCACTTTTGTAATTACTCAGTTTGAGCATATGTTCTTCCCGCTGCAATGTATTATGCATGTATTGTAACATTCATTTATTTACATTATTTCAATGTTGCCATTGAGAATGATACATATTTTTACATAATCAAATTGACAATATATGAACAGAGATTTGCATACAATTTATTAGATAACAATAAACATTAAAGGCAACATTTAGGACTGGGTGAAGCAAAAGGTTTTGTTTTGAACCCACAATCTGTAGATTGACCACATCCTTTTGAGTATGACATGCTAGGCCGCAGCACCCTACAAGTCCAAGTCTTACCACTTGCTGTTTGTACTCGACCGTTGCCAATCTGTTGGCCTTGTCTGCCTCTTTCTTAGCGAGGAAACGCCTCCTCCAGTCAGGCAACTCCACCCCATTCTCGTCGGTCATTGGGACAGTGTCCAAGAAGTCAGCAGCATAGTAAACTTTGGGGCCTTTGTCTTGGATGGGGCTGGGGCCCCTTGATGGCGGGTCACCGTTGGTCTGCAAGTGAGCATGATTGTGGTATATCCATTAACCTGTCCCAGTAATATCAGTCGTGTCATTTTACATCCCATGTTTCAGTGATGTTCAAATGACTTCAATCTAAATACAATTCTGTAGTTGTCCCTTTTCAGTGTACATCATGACATGTATAATTTGTCACTGGTGGGTGTATATATGAAATCACTCTCAGCTTTTCTTTTAGGTACATGTAGCAATTGTCATGTGGTTTACCAGGGCTAATATACATGTACATGTTCACTACATGTACACTACATATAAGGGCCTTTTCCAAACCTCGGCTCCAGTTAAGGCTCTGATTTCTTGTCTGTCACCCATATGCTGAAAACAAAGGTTGTGGTTTTTCACTAAAGCTGAAGCTCTGTTTACTTTTTCAAACCAGAGAATGTACTTTCGAACTACAACCAAAAGTCTCTATTTTGATACCCATTATTTTAGAATGATTTCATGAAATGGAACCAGAGCCTGAGTCAGTGCCTAGGTTTGTAAAAGGCCCTAAGTTAATTCTTTAAGAAGCGTTTGTCAATTTGTAGTATTAAGTCATTGGGGTTGCCCCTTTAAGTATTTTTTTTTGTTGGGTGGGGGGGGGGGGGGTCTGCATGCCTTTGAGTGCTTATGACATTTCTCATCAATTTAGTCATGCAACCATCAATTAAGCCTTAGGTATAATACTCTACATTGTATGACTTGGGTGTGCCATATTCTGTCATTCCTGAGTGGTCCTTAATGCATTATATTAATCCTGCCATCTCATTAGTGCATCGTCAGACACCCACACTGTTCTATTTACACACTAAAGTACATAAATCACAGTGCTGTCTTTTACACTGCTCTCTGGGAGAGAACAAACACGACCAAAACAAGTTTCCAGGTAAAACAGCATGACTGCATTTCCTGTGATAGTGATTTTATATTTGATTAGTACAGAGGCTGAATAGCATGACAGGTGTATGAATGTATCAGGATTTCTCAAAAATTGTCTCCTGAAACACAATGGCAGTAATTTCTTATAAATTATACATTATGATCCCTGGGATATATAACGGTATGTTTCATGGCTTCTGACTGCCAAATGAACAAGGATAATTGACTATTAGTATTAGGGACACTATCAACATAGGGCTGGGTAGCTCAGTTGGTATGGAGCACACATACGGTATTCAGGAGTTCGCTGGTTGGAATCCCGCTCTAGCCAAATTTTCTTTGTTCACTTTTCAACGAACTTAAAAATTCAATCAGTTTCCCTTGTGGTTATTTGATAGGTTGCTGCTCGGTAATTCCTCTCGTATATGTAAATTATCACCACTTGTACACAAGAACACCATGAATGTCTGCAATCAGTGTTTTATTTGTTTGGTTTTTACAGGGCCCAGCACCTTTTCTGGTTATGTTCTTCTGTATAATTATATTGTGCCTGCAGAAGGCGCAATAATCCACTCAGTAAATGATACATTATGCAAGTGCATTGTCTTCGCAATAATGGCTTGGCAAACTATGGAGAGGTTGATGTTAGGCTCCTGTGCATTTTAGATGGGTGTAATTAGTGGGTATTTAATGGGGACCATTACACCTACACCTGTCCATTAAAGCTTGCCCACCAAAGCACCTGCCTACCATCACTCTGACAATTATGCACCTGTATGTATTATTTACTGAGCCACAAAATAAACGCAAACAATGGGTCCATTCAATTTATCATCATTTTTGGACATTTTGTGGCTATTTAAATTAATCAAATTTAACAAAATTTGGTACTAAGTTTCTAACTTGGGTGTTGCTCTTGTTGTCTTAAATTTGTTGAATTTGATTAATATAAACAGTCGTAATGCGATGTCAAAAGCATGACAATCAATTAAATGGACCTAATAGTTAGCGTTTCTTTTGTGGCTCAGTACATATGCCTATTTATGTATGTGCAGGGTAGTATACAAACTTTGTCTTTGGCCCTATAGTCACGAGTCCAGTTTTGTTTGTTGCAAAGTTGTGTTGCTATTGTTCTATGTCACATGACATAATATTCAGTACAGCACAAGCCGTTTACTGACCAACGATCAGGATATTGTGAATTGCGGTACTTATGCACGAAAAATGCAATGTCATACTAATAAAAAGATGGCAGAAATTTCCCTATTGTTGATTGTCACGTGCTATCCATGTAGTAATCAGATTACAGACAATTACTACTCCCCTAATGGATTGTGCATTGATTGGATCTTGGAGGCTATTTCTACCTCCATGTCTGGAGGGATTGAGGGAGAATGAAAGGCGACTTACCAGGAGAAATCTCGATTGTTTCTTTCGTGCTGGCCTCAGTACTGCCCCAGCCTTTATCTCAGCTATCAGATCTGCAGTGACTCCAACACCTTGCCCACCAACCATCAGGGGACCTTGATTAAACAAATGAGAAAACCATTGAGAGGGGTCTAAATGGCTAAATCACAGGTCAACTTCAATTTCATAGATCTACTGCAGATCCCTGCACTCTTCTTAAGTTCTTGAATTCTTAAGTGGCCAACATCTTTGCTAGCCGAGTATGTGAATACATTCATAGATAGACATGTAAGTTAGCATGCATATTATGAGCACATAAAAACAACTGACTATTCCCAATACATGGCATAAGAACCGTTAAGCATGGAATGTTCCGCTTCTGTAATCATAAATTCTGTGATCCTTGTACATGAAACATTATAACCAGTTGGGGTAGGGCCACTTACTTGGTGACTGCCTGGAGGATTTTTGGCAAGGTTTAAGCACAACACTGGCCAGGTCACTTGGTGATGGAGGTCCAAGCAAGCTAGGAGACACATGGGGTGACGGACTGGCGGGCAGACTGCGACGGAGAAAGCCGTTGGATTGGGCAGGCAGGACAGGAGGCGGTAGTGTTGGAGGAGGAGGAGGCAGGGGTGCAGTCGGAACATCGGAGGCTATAAATGAGAGTCGAGAGGAGACACTGTTGGGCTTGTTGAGTTGATGCAGACCATTTTGATGAGGAGGTGTGGTCAGTTGGGATGCTTCAGTCGGAGGAGGTGGCACTGCGAGTGTGGTTGGCCTGTTTGGGGTCACTGTCTGCAAATAGGGAGGCGGTGAGTTGGTAAGTGCCGGTGGGGACGGAATGAGGTCCATGTTGGACTGTTTGTGCAGTGGCGGTGAGTGTAGCTTTGCCTGGTAGAACCTATTCAACGTTCCACCGTCTTCCTGTCTCACAACTTCTTCAACCATCACCGTATTGCTGAATCGAAGCTCCTTCTTCTCTGGCGAGTGCTTAACCGGAGACGCATCCTTGGATTTCAAGTTCTGTTCTGGATTTCTTGGAGAGGAATACCACATTTCCTCAGTTGCTCTTTGTCGAGGGAGGCTTTTTTTGGGTGAGACGGCAGGGAGCGGCGGCAGTTCCGTTGGATCAGCCTTTCCTGTCCCATTTGCCTTGGGGTTTTCTTGAAGAGAGCTCTCTGTCTGAGTTCCTTGGCTGCAGATCTCACTGGTCTTCTTGGGTACGTGGTTCTCCTCAACAGCATCTTGGCTCAGGAAATTACTATCCACCAACGAGATGGTTGAGCTGGACGAGAAACCGTTAACTCGTGTCCCCCCTGTCAATTTCTCAAAGATCTGGATGTATGCCGGATCAGGGTCAGGGTCTGGAGATTCGGTGACCTTGTACTGACCCGACCGGTTGACCAATTCCTCTCCGATGGTCCCTATGGAGGATGAGCTCTCATGGTCTGACAAGATGATGGATGATGTAACCGATGACAGGGATGTGTTTGACGGAGATGAGATGGTCTGTTTGATGTACACGCCCGCTTCATGGTCAGAGGGCATGTGATGTCCACTGTTTCCCTTGCCTTTGGCCTTACCGGTCTAGTGGAAAAACAAGACTTTCAGAAATTAACTGATTAAGAAAGAAAGAAGAAATTAATAGTACAGGCTCTTTACAAAAGTTTTGTGACATTATGAAAGAGCATCTCTTTCTGGGTCAGAATTTTTAGGTCAAGAAGCATATTTTTCCATATTCAATATAAAGTAAAGTCTGTTCCTGGTGTTTGCCATGGTCTACAACAAAGACTACTTTAACTTACTATGCACCTGACTATAAACAATCAATCAATCAATCAATCAGTAGGAGCATGTTGGTGCATCTACGTTTGAGCGGTCTCCTGATGGCTATTCCCCTGTCCGCCAATGCGACCCATCCCCATCTCAGCATAATTAATGATCTATCTGACGCAACCATGTGCCATGTGGATGCCCTACCTGGTGAGTCCTACCAGTAGGTTCTCTCAAAGAGAGAATCCGTCTGGTAGGATCACTCGCAGGGAATCTAGCCACAAACAGTCGCATCTGACACTAAAATTACTATCATAAAGGCATCAGTCCGACCAGCTCTAAACAAGCTGCAGATGATTCCTGACTTCCAAAGTTTATGGCAATCAAAGAGCAAATGAGTCTTCAACTTACCCTTTTCTCGATACTTCGTAGGTATTTGGCCACCTTGAAGTGGTTGCATTGTTTAGCAAGGTCAGATGCCACAAGGAAATCCTTATCCTCAGTGTTAACGTCGCATCCATGTTCCACCAAGATCTTGGCACACTAATAAAATACATTGATAATTATAAAAACAATAATAAACTTAGTATAAAAACACAAAAAGCCTAAAGATTGTAATAAACAAACAACAAAGTAATGGCTGAACATTTTCAAAGCTTACTTCAAAGATCACCACCCTGCACATTGCACTCTTTCTTTTTACCTATTACTTTGCTAATTACCTCCTTGCCATTTGTGCATCCTTTCCTAGCAATACTTCTGGAATTCCATCATCAACAAGCATAACATACTGAGCTTTTTCTAATAATGAATTGAGACCAGTGCTGGCCTCTCGTCTTGGTGATTTGACCTTTGAGCATTTCAGCTTTGAACATTTTTAACTGTGAATTCAAACTATAATTATATGGTCATTGTATCTGGTATTAATATTTTGTATTTATTTCTCTCAAGGGAAAAAATATTATGCACCTGCTACAGGAAAATCTCAGGGACTAGTGTCCTGTGTATAAGTCATGGGATACAAATTAGGCTGAGTATGGCCTGCTTTTTGGAAGAGGCGTGGTTCTGAGGAGAGCCTGTTCGTATAAACTTGGCAGAGCAGGTGATGGGAGAACATGGCAGTTACTGCATTACCTCTAACTGGCCATGCTCAGCAGCATCGTGAAGTGGAGTCCCCCCAAGATTGTCTTTGTCGCATGCTGCACCGTTATCCAGGAGCCAGCGAACTATTCTGGAATGACCACGACTGGCGGCAAAGTGGAGAGGTGTGGCACCGTCGTTGTCTCTTTCCATGACCAAGACACCTTGATCTTGCACCTAGAAGGAATAGTTACATTGACCGAGTTGGGATATTAGTTATGACAGAGTCTATGTTAAGAAAGATGTCAGGCTTTGCATGGTGAAAATTGTTATATGGATCGGGTTTGCATAAACACCACGTACAAATTATTTGTTGGTACTTCACACTTCTTGTTTTGTCGCACTTCTGGTTAGGTCACAACGTTTCGACTAGCCTGCTCTAGTCATCATCAGGATACCTGATCACTCCTGATGATGACTAGAGACTATGTCGAGTATCATGTCTGTATAATTGGACATTTTTATAAATACATTGTAGGCTGCTGACCTGTATTTGAGTCAATGGACCCCACCTGTTTATAGTCGAATACTTTTTGTTTTAAGGACTGGTAGCTGTTTCTTTTGATGTGGCTACAGGTGGTGTTAATTAATTTCTGGTTTTAATGGACACGATGCTTTGGAAGTCCATCAGTTCAATGCTTTGTCCTGTATCCTGATGGTGGGGAAGTCTTGATAAATTTTCAGGTGAATTTCACCAGGAATTTCAGAATAATTCTCACCAGCCATATAAGACAGTGCAGTTGTCCTGTCTGTGCAGCGGCATGGATTGGCTGCATGCCATCATTTGCCCGCAGATGCACATTAGCACCAGTCGCAGCCACAAGGCGCTGCAAGCATGCCAAGTGGCCATTCTGAACAGCAAAGTAAGCCGGTGTGGCTCCACTCTCCGTGCGATCATTGGCCAAACTGAAAAACAAAAGCAAACAAATGATAATTGGGTATGATGTACAAAAGCAATCAAGAGCTTGCAATTATTTGCCAAATAGTGTATTAAAAAAACTATGATTGCTGGCACCCATAGCATGTGCAATCTGACACATGCTTTATAAGAAAAGTACTATCACTACAAAATAAAATGTGAGATGTTTTTCACACCGCCCTTTCTTGAAATTTTTTTTAAGATAGAATTGTTACTATTCATTGTATCCATCTTAACTTGTACTATTCAGTACTCTGACATTTTCATTTGTTTGACATTTTAGATATTTATGTGCCCTTTAAATAATTGTTGCAGCATTACAGCTCTTCCTATAAATTGTAGTCTGCATTAAAAATTCATTTTAGATTTGTACAATATTTCAAAGCGCAGCAAAGCTCTCAATATGTACGGCAACTTACATTAACAGGTTTTTTTCTTTGAGCAGGTGTAACTGCACCTGAATTGGCAGGAAGACTACAGTCTTCCTGTTGGCAATAGCAACCTGTTCTGTCGCCTTTATCTCCCCCAGCCAATATTTTTTTCCATTAGCATTCAAGTGATTTTAGTTTATCTCGCTTTCATCAATGAGGTTTTTTTTATGTGTCTGAGAATATTCTCTTATCTTACGAAGATTTGATGACTTAGCAATCAGATTGAATTCTTAATTTCCCAGTTCACGACATAAAACAGTATAAATGAGCTATCATTTGGTGTCTTGGCTGAACAAGATAACCAGTGGTTAATGACAACTAATTAATAGCAAAGACCTACACATTTTCTAAAATATGCCATATCCTTTTATCACCCATTTAAAATCAATTTCCTCCAAAATTGTATAAAAATCATCCACATGAAAAATTCAATGTTTGTGTTAATGTCTTACTGAGATTCTTAGAGGCCTGCATAAGAAGGCTTTTGGGCTCTAAAATATCTCAAATTTATTGGTTTCGATAGGGTGTTTTGTTAAACCTATATATCCTCATATATGAAAGACTCCCCTACTCACAATTTTCATGAATCATCACATTTTATATAATTTTTTTTTTCATTTGAAATAAATTTTCATTTTTTTATTCATTAAAAATGTATTCTGATTTTGTGCAAGATGTTGTTTATCACAAGAAATGGCAATATCAAAGACTTGTGTTTGACATGCTCGAAAAAAAAACCCAAGTAGACAATGAAGTAAACAAAAAATTAATTTAAATTTTTCAAATAAAAAACTGAAGGTTTTTTCCATTTGTACTGTGTCATTAATTTGAGATGCTTCATTTTATAAAGGCGAATCTTCAATCTTTTGTCCTTTCTGTCTTCCTCGCTGAAATTATAAAGCTTCATACGTGTTGCCATGTCAACACAGACCATCTGAAGGATGGACAATCCCTCGTTGTGCATAAGGAGCACGATTTTGGTCTTAAATGCAGGGAAAAAATGGAAGCTCTGTGGGACAAAGATATCATGCAAATTGCTGATTTACGTAAGGGTTCGTTTCAAAGTTCAAGCAAATTCTGCTGACATGCAAACAATGCTGAGCAAGGGTTGCAGTTTATAAAATTAATCATAGATTGTGTGGGATAGCCAAGTGGGGTTAAATTCTATCTGACATCAATCTGCATTCTTGAATTGCTATTTGCTATTTTAGAAATAAATTTTATTGAAGTCGTTTTCAAGAATTGCTGGTTTTGAATGAAGTTAAACCTTTTTCCTGAGTATGGGATTAAGAAGTCTCTCGAAACAAATGTATTTCAGAAATTGCACAAATTCTTTGTATCATAAATTACTCAAACATTTGGATGATGATGTTGGTGAGAGAAAGCAACTAGAATTTTATTACCTTAAAAAAACAGAATACATGTACCATTACAGCAAAATGAATTTGACAGCCAGTTGTCAGTTATTTTACAGTACAACTGAAGCTTATTCAAAGCAACCACAGTGATATATATACTAGCTTCAAGTTTATAATCAAGGGCAACAACACGAGTGACTGAAAAGCATTAATTTAATAACATGTAGTTTTGAACTTGGTGAGATCGCCAAATAGTAGGCCTATAGCTTACTGTCTGTCGAGGTATAAGCAACCAAAAACAGCAGCATAAGTCATGTGACACCGTTGGATGGACAGTTTTCTGTCAGCTTATTAAATTGTACAGCTGACAATATTTATAATTTCTAAATTTATGACATTTCACTTATTATGCAGCACCATCATGCTGCCTGAGCCTGCAACCTGTATCTTTAAGAAACTGGCAATTAAACTACAGAGCACTGATGTGTTAACTTACTCAGGTGCCGTAGTGATGATATACATGAGGCAATCTAGGTCCCCCTTGGCTGCTGAATAATGCAGGATGCTAACTCCTTTCCCATCCTTGCCTCTGATGCTCATGCCATGTACTTCAACCAGGTAGCGTACAAGGCCAAGATGACCAAACCTTATGGGAAAAATAAACATCAATCATCAGCAACTTCGGTTCTCATTATTGGCAACTGGGGAATTTTTTAACAAGAATTGGATATATGGAAACAGGAAACATGTTTTTATTTTTGAGTGGCCAACCAACAGGAAACAGCAATCAAATACATGTAATAAAATTATTTTGTGCAATGACACATGTGATTTCATATTTCATAAATATATTTTATACACACAAACACATCAATATGTTGCATGTGCAGGCAATAAATGCATGATTTCTTGACAAAGAGCAAGATAAAGGATTCATCAACAAACAAATCCAAAGGCAAACATGTTAATACCTTGGAATAGCTATTTCAGCATCTGCACTTCATTTTTATCATAGTGGTCTTGTTCAGTAACTTTGAATAATCTTTGAACTAATTAATTAATTGAAACAAGTAAAAAAAAACTGCTTCAAACTGCTCATCAGCCCAAATAATTATAAAGACCTAGCATTTACAAAATGTTTGGAGCTGGGAGGGCCTGAAGCGTTTTGATCCTAGCAGGATCTTCATTGAAGGCTAAAAAGCCTTTATCCAATGTTTCAAGTAGTTATGTTAAAAATGACACTAGATCTTCAAAATGAGACAATATTTCTTTTAGAATTTAGATACTTCAAAGTAGTGCATTTTAATCTTTCTGCGGTGTATTGTAAGTAATATCTTGCTTTGCTAAGCCAATAAATACAAAGAAAATGAATCCTGCAACACTAGGCTCACCACACAAGTTTTCAGATCTTATTACAACAAAAACACTAATCTAAGTGATTCTTTAAACATAAAATCATTATTTAATAAACCTAAAACTGCAGATCGACTAACTACATACAAGTACACCCACATTCTAACTGCCTTCAGTGCAGTCTTGTCCCATACCTGACATTATAGGAATATGCATTGCACCATGAATTATATATCCAAGGTTACTTTTACACATGGGGCCTACATCATAAAACGATCCTTATGCCTGATTTTCATTTTATGATTGCGTTCGCAAGCTTCATGTCTGATGATGAAGGGCAGCTGTCATTGGGTGCGACTGATATAGCCAGTATTAGCCACTGAGAAAATGTCATTTAATGAGCTGAGTGCTGTGGGATGGACAGTTTATGGCCATAACCACACATTATGCCAGCAACACTCACATATTAAAGACAGACGCAGTTTAAGTTTCATTACGAGCTTAATGCATTTCAATCATAGCCAAAAAAATGATCTGAGAATTATTTTTCTGGTTAAAGGTGTAAATATTGGTAAACTCTCCATCTCGCCAAAGTGAGAGGGAGATAGTTAAAGAGTCAATTTATCATTTGCTAGGACTCACAAAATTTACAATTCAAAAAGCTTCATATTTTTCCTTCAGACTAACACAAGATTTGTATTTTGTGTACATGTACCTTGTAATGTGTACTGTAGGTAAATCTAGCATTTAGTAAATGTTGTATCATGACCATAACACTGCTGTTATTTCTCCAAGAGTCAACTTAGTGATTTCCTCTTAATTGACAATAAAATATTCTCTTTGCAAATCAGTTAAGAAGAAAAACAGACTCAAAGAAAGCAATGTAGTGTGCATCTACAGGTTATACAATGGGACACTCAGCAATTATTCAGTTTAAACACTTCCAGTATTAAATGGTGACCCTGCATGCTGGACATTGAACAATCTGCATTTGATTATCTCTGAGTCATTTACGCACAATGCATGACAGGTGTTTTAAATGACACAAAATGTTTTAAAGGCGTTAATATTTAACTATGATGCAAAGCAAAGGGCATGTATAGCCACACTGCAAAGCACGCTCGCTTCACAAAATTACACACAAAAACACAGAATCTGGTCAATTTCTTTTGATATGAATAATTTTGGTTGCAAAAACTTGCATGTCAGATTTGCTGGTAACTATTTAAAAATAATCAGGTGTGTTTTCAGATTGCCTGCAACAATTCAATAAAGAGGTATTTTATTAACCCAGGTAGCTGCAATGTACATTGTACAGGTATGATTTATTTATTACTACATGTATATAAATGTCAGTCATCTCATGTGATAATTATTTACAATGTGGAACCGAATAGTGTAACACTGGTATGTGTGATTTGTGTGCTAATTATTCATTTGGGACATGGGGGGGGGGGCATCGACAGGAGTGAAATCATAATGACCGAATGGCTATCCATTATATATAAATCCACCATAAAAAATGACACAATAAACATGATCAAGTAATAATTTAATGAAGATGGAGTGCATTAGTCCTAGGGAAAGGATGGGGTTTTGAGGATGTACATGTAAGGTACGGTGTAAGAATGTGGAGAAAGAAGTCACTTTGGCCAATACAAAATCAGCTGTAAATGGTAAAGTAACTCATGTGTTTCCTCTTCTATTCACTGTGTTCTATTTAAATCAAATTTGAATTTTATGAAAGAATTTTGGCTCTTAGGTCCCCCTAGAAAAAAATGCTTCAAAATGGAATAGAATGCTACAATTAGGCCTGATTGCTCATTCTCAAAATCGGAATGTTACTTAATTATTATCATGATTTTAATCAAACCAGTACTCCATGACCTGCACGTAAGTCACCATTTTTGTGTTTACTTGAGTTGAATCGGCATGCAGTGGAGTCATTTGCTCAAATTGTTAAAGTTAGCTGAGCTATTAATAAAAATGTACACTTTAATATCTACATGCGCCTGGTGCAACTAAATTATTATACTGAAAAATGTAGGATATTTTACACAAACAATGAAGTTACCTAGCACTGAGATGCAGTACCGTGGCTCCATTGTGGTCCCGAGCGTCGTCAGGGCATCCCCACCTCAGCAAGTACTCCAAACACTTCTGATGACCGGCCGCTGCCGCATCATGGCTGGCCAAGGCACCATTCTGGGCCGTCGAGATCGTCGAATGACCGGCAACCTCCACCAAGAACTCCACGAGTTGCAGGTTACCGGAACGAGCAGCGAAATGCAGGCACGACGCACCGAACGCGTCCCGCAGATTTCGGTCCAGCTCCCCACGACCGTGCAGACGTTTCACGGTGGAAAGCTGGCCGGTGCGAACAGCCAACAGCGCTTGGTCACTGTTGGTCGTCATTATACCGTCACAATTTCACATTTTTCTTGACAGTAGTTTACAGTAACATTTGCCATCATATCCCACAAACATAATGTTCACGTGTACAACTCTGAATGCATACATTTTACGGCTTATCAAAATGGGCCAAGTAGAAATCTGTCATGTTAAAATTCCACACATAGCCTCACGTGTTCTTCGTCAGATTATACTGCTAGATACATTTTTGGAGGGAAAATGCAGACGATACGAGAAAAGCGCCCAAAAGTAGACGACGGGCGTATGGCTATGTCTTCCTCAATATTGATAGGCTACGACTTTGCATTTTACACACTGGTTTATGTGTGGCTACAGCCGCTGCCATTGCAAATTAAGCTGACATAATATTTTAGATCTCATACATTATTTCGCTCAGATATCACTGGGCGTTGTCCCCAGAAGATAAATAAAATAAAATCTATTTAAAAAAAGACACAGAAAAAAAACCCGGCTGACTGGTTTACTTTCTGGGCGTCCACCGTATCCTTATAAATTATGTGCTTTTTGAAGGAGGCTCTGTGTTTATTCTTTTATAAATTAACGTACGACAAACAAAAATGTCTGCCATTCATGTTTTCTCTGCACTGCAAAAACTATGGTGTTAAATCGTTACACGAAACGGGTGTTAAGCTATGGGTGTTAAATGTGGTGTTAGGACGGCACTAGCTGACACCACTGGGTGTAAGATCCACTTCACTTTTGTAATCCTTGTTGGTGTTAACTGTGTGTCCATAAAATGAATGACTTTTAACATAGATATATAAAAAAAACTAGATGTCGCATTGGCTGCTCTTGGCCGCGTCTAAACGGCGCCATTTCCGATGGGACTAGTTCTAATCCGTTTTTATGGAATGCCGTAGCTGTCTTTTTAGATTGTTTGCTTCGGTAATTCCATCACTCATTTTGCCAAATTGAATGATGGAAATTTCGAACAGAATGACAGAATGATAAACTGAATGTTGGAATTGGCGACCGGAATGACAAAACGGAAAATAAAATGATGAAATTGGCAAATTAAATGATGGAATTACCGACAAACAATCTAAGCCACCGAATATAGCTACGGCGTTCCATCATGTTTCTTGGTGCATCGCGTACTGCGTAACGCGTAACGGCGCGGCTTTTTATAAGCGCGTGAGCGTAGTGCAACCCCCATTCGTTAATACACGGGTGCGTCATCTAGTCCTACATTAAATGACCGCGTCCTGCATAACGGATATAGCTCCCATTAGTTTGTGCACGGGTGCGTCATCTAGTTTTTATATATATCTATGACTTTTAACACCAATATGGTGTCAATCCCGTCAAAAGAGATCACGTGCGCGCAATCCGATGGTCCAATTGGTTGAAAGTTTACAGAACGAAAATTCTCCCGACGACATCACGCGCGCGAACGCGTAACGGCCATCTTGATTCTTGGACAACGTACGTGATCGATTGTTCGTGTTTCCGTCGCTTGCCAGGGGTGAAGAATCAGAGAAAGATAGTTGTTTTTATGGCGACAACGAGAAGTTCGTAAATAGTGGTAAGTATAGTTTATTATAGTTGCAACTGTATATTTTTTCAGTCGTTATTATGCAAGATGTTTGTGATTTTTAGTGATTTGATGCATCGCCTCAATCGCCTCACTGTGTAAAGTTAGGTTCGTACATACCCTGTATGGCGCCGTGTACGTATTAAAATTTCAAATCTCGTAAACTGCACAATCCGTGGCTTAATAGCCATACCAAGTATTATCGTTATATTTAGCCTATAATTCCCTAATTTTTCTTCTAATTGGTAAACAGAAAACACCCAGCACTGAAGTAAAAACAAAGTATGCCCGTGGAGTCGTGAACTTGTTCCCGTCTCTGAAAGATCCGCACACCATAGGAGGTCATGTAAGTATTTTTAGTCATATTTCTATTAAAGCTAATTCACAGAGATGTCGGCCTTCCGCAGGGAAAATAAAGTCCTGATTACATTAATTTCTTCTCGGCTCCTTATGGTACAAAAGAAAAGAAAAGTGATCATTTTCTGATATAGGGCCTACATGTATCAGGAAATTTTGTGAGTATTTTAGGAATTTTAACTGAAAAAGAGACGTGTCTTGAGGGAAACTTGAACCCAAGACCCTCGTATTAAGAGGTATGTATGCTTGGGCACTCGACCACATAAATCACATATAGGGCCTATATTGTTGTTATTATTGATGATTATTATGATGATGATGATGTATTCTTATCATGTGTATTTGTTCACAGCATGCAGGTTACCACTGAGAACATCATGATGTCCTAATGTCACTGAATGTACTTGCTGGAACAAAATAATGGTCAGTAGAGATATGGAGAAAACTATTTTTGGGTATCAGGTTTTGTGTGTGGTTCAATATTTATGTTTCTTTATAACCATGGTAAATTTTGCAGCTGAAAATGCACTATTTTGAAGATTGAAAATGTAACATTGTTATGGTAAACAATTAAGATTGCATGGTGCTAGTTGGGGTAATTAGGCAGTTGCAAGATACATGGCCTTTTTGCATCCAGATTGTTTGACCGATGAGACTGATATTTGATATTGCATGTAATACATGTAATATTTCAATACAAATTTCCATTCTGAGCAATTGGGCCATGTACCTTCAATTTGGGTTAGGCCTACCTTTCCAGAATCAACATCTATACTACCAAGAATGGGAATTGTATTCTGGTTGTCCAGATATTATTTATCCCTCCTCACTTTACTGCTTCAAATCATTAAGGCCCCAAGTTGTCTCTTGTCCCTGCGTGTTTGCTCATGTAAATTAAAATGTCGACATCAAAATTTATTGATCAATATTTATTCGCCATTTTTCAAGAAAATGTTCCATAGTCGGTGAAAGAATGGGTCAAACCCTTTTTTTTGGGGGGGGGGGGGGGGGTTGGGGGGGGGGGTGGGGGTGAGAGCATCATCACTCATCAAACCCCATTTTCTGGTTGCCAACAACTACATGTACCTACATTTCTCAGTTTCTACAGCCACTGCTGATAAATACATAAAAAAAAAAACACTGTATACAGCTTTGCATTTTGAAGACCCCAGGGACAAGAGACAAACATTATTAGATGTGGCATAGAGGGTCATATTTTTGTCTTAATTTCAGATTGTTTCGAGGCAGCTTACTTGACGAGTTGAACCCTACTGATCTCATTTTCACACAAAAAGTCAAAAAAGCAGGGAGCCCTGTCAAAAAAAAGGAACAAATTCAAACTGGCCTCCGATTAAAGTGAACATTTAATATATTTTCCCCTGGTGACCCATCTTTCTTACTATAGACTAAAAATAATTGATATATCAAGGAAACCATTTTTGTAAAGGTTTCTTTAAAACTGGCAAAAGCTTCAAAAATGGTTTCATTGACAATCATAAACATTATTTTATTCGCCACAAGTACAAAAACAAAACGCAAAGATGGCCTACCAGGGGAAAATTAATCAGCTTTCACTAAAAGTGCGGCCATTTTGAAATTGATACATTGCTTTTCTTCGGGGGGGGATGTTGTTGTTGTTGTTTTTGTTTTTAATGGGATCAGTAGACTTCAACTCATCAATTTAGCATGTTCTCTAAATAATCTCTGAAACAATGACGTATATAGCCCACCTTTTTTTTGCCTTATACTAGTTCTACAAATATTGTTGCAAGTGTTTGTCAAATTTCATATTGTTTAGAATAGGCCGGTGTTGTACACCGTAAGTTGAAATGCATTGTATAAAATTAATTTGAATGATTCAGAATTGATGGATTTTGGGGACTATTGAATTGAAATTAATGTAAGTTCTAGAAAGATTGTTGCAAGTGTTTGTCAATTTTATATTTTACAGAATAATTTGTTATGCAGTGTATGAATTTGAATGTATTGTTGAGAGTTGAGACTATTAAATTTGGAATTGTCAAAAGAAGTTTATTTCTGTCTTTCTTCCTCTGTAAAAGTGTATGCGTGTAACAGAAATTGCTTGTGTTTTCAAATAATTATGTCTTTACCACAAAAGGTATATTTTGCTCAGTTCAAGAGGAATTTCAGGATTACCTTTGTTTGCAGTCCAACCACCTAATCAAGCAGCCTACAGTATTTGAATTGTAAACGCCATTATGTGAGTGTTAATCTACATCACCTACAAATGTTAAATCTACATCACCTACAAATGTTAATTTACAACACCCATATGCGTGTTATTATTACACCTATAGGTGTTTTAAATTAACACTAGTGGGTGTGAATTTACACCCAGTGGTGTTTATTTTACAACACCTATGAGTGTTATTATTACACCTAGAGGTGTTGTAAATTAACACCTGTGGGTGTGAATTAACACACACAGGTGTTAATTTACAACACCTATAGGTGTAATAATAACACCTGTGGGTGTGGTGTTCGATTATTGAATCCAGGATGGTGTTGTTTTAACACCAAATAGTGTAAACTAGTTACACTTTCTGTAGTGTTAAACCAGCACTGTTACCGGTGTTGACTTAGTATAACACCCAGATACACCCAGTGGTGTTGCATTTAACACCAATACTGTGACACCAGTGATGGTGTCATTTTAACACTATGTGGTGTGGACCTATAGTGAATCCAAACTAGTGTTAAATTTAACACCCGTGGTGTTGAATTTAACACCATAGTTTTTGCAGTGTGTGTCTAGACGGGTTCTCATAAAAGCCGAAGTACTGAACAAGAAACTACATGCCAAGAAGTAAAAATATCTAGTTCGTTATTTCAATCTTCGAGTTGGGAGTCATTTTTTCCAATTCCATTAACGGCCTACCATTCACTCTTCTACGACCTATTTCGTCCCCGTAAAAAGGGGTTCTGGTGTACAATTATACGATCTTTTACTTAATTAGAGCAAGGCTATTGACTTTTGTGGAGTACCGGCGACATCATAATTATTAGTGACCTGTATTTTTGTTAGGTGTTTGTGTCTAAAGGTTCATGTCGGCTGGGGCAATATTAAAGGTACAGTACATGATTGATAACATACACAAACAGAAATGTTCACAGATTTACATATAGGCCTTACTGTCAGGATAATGATATTGTGTTGGTAGAAACCGCTCAAATATTTCCGCCTGAAATCATGGTGTATTTATCCACCGAAACAGTTTTGATTTCGGCGTAAGATCAAAACCATTCTTTATGTTTTATAAGAAAAAATGAGTCAAGTTTTTAAAGGTTTCTTGTGACTCAGACGACCGATTGAGCCAAAAGTTTCACAGGTTTACCATTTCCTGTACATGTTGGAACAGACAGTCCTTCAACTACACCGTGCATTGTTATCTACGTTCCAAATTGTGTAAGTAAGAAAAGCCTAAAAAATCTATAGACTCCAACAAATTCTTTTTCAACTTGTGATGACTTCAAATTTTTATAATTAAATAAAAAATATCGTTTTTAAAAACAAATTTTACACGGAATATCAGTTCGTTTTAATGGGTTACCAAAACAAGTAAAGAAAAAATGGATATAAAAAAAACTAAAAAGACAAAAACCATCTCCAAGATTTTTAGATAAATTTGAAGAAAAAAAAACTTGTTCCAACAGATTTGCCTACGAGAAGACTGAAGAACTAACCGTGGACAGTATTATAAAATAAGAGGATCTTCAACACTTTTCTTCATTAAAAGAAAAGGCTCTCATATGTGACGTCACGAAATCACACAGATTTGTCTGCTGCCCCCATTGACGAAATTCAGACAGTTTCAATTTTGGGGTAGCATGTTGAGAGAAAAATCATCAAAAAAAGACTCTCTTTCTGTGTTCAGTGTGAGATAAATATCTATTTTCTCATGTCAAGTAATTTATGGATTGTAGGTCTAACAAATAAAGCGAGGTTTGTTGATTGTTGAATATCCTCTTTAAAGTTGTTGCAACTTCTGTGTTTAAAGGTAGTATCATACTTTGGTAAGACACTAAAACATAAATGTTCACAGATTTACGTATAACTTACAGGGTGTGAATATGGTGGTGGTAGAAACTTACCGTTACAATATTTGTCTGCTTGAAATGCTGTATTTATCCAGAAATTAGTAAAACAACGACCGAATTTTTTTTGGATCTTTTAAAAGATAAAAAATAAAAGAGAAAAGACTTAAGAAATACTGTGGCCGTTTTTCACTGTTTTCTCAAAAAGTGGGCACCGTATGGGAGTGAAATTTTCACAGATGACTATTACTGTATCGTCCTTGATCTTTTTGTCCATAAATTTGTACTTTTTTGACAAAGTATGATACTACCTTTAAACCCAAACATATTGTGATATATAAGCATGCTCATGTACTGAATGCAAGATGTAATCTAAAACCACCAGCCACGAAAATGCGACATTGACAAAAATAATTTCCTGCTGTAATTATGCTTGTAAACTATTTATTGAATTTTGTTTTAAAAAAATGTTGCTCGTTATAACCATGACCAAAAGTTCATAAAATATGCAACAGCCAATTATGTGAATATTTTTAACTTCACAGTAATAGAAAAGATCACAAAAATTACTACCAAAACATCACATTACATTGCTAGCTGTACATCACTATATTGTAAAAAGTACTAAATAAATACTATCGAACCATGCAATAACATTCAAAAATGAAATATGCCTCCTTTTTCATTTAATAAAATTAATATCACCAATTTTTTATGATAATTTTCGGATCTTATTTTACCCTGCTTTCACTTTTCAATTGTAACCAAATGTAATTTATGTTCATGTCATCAGTCAAGATGAAACAATCAACTTTCTCAATTAGGCTCAGGAGGTCACTCGCATGCAAATATTCAAATGAGAAAAATATCCCATAAATAGTTCTTTTTAAAAGGCAAGGGTTATAACAATTCCCAAAATGTGATTGAGAAGTGGGATACCTTGTTAAACCTTTTTTCTCGTGAAGTGTTATTAAAAAGCGCAGATTTTATTTAATTAAAAAATATCAAACCCTTCTAAATAAAAAACAAACTCATACAAAATTGTGCTTCGCATTGAAACACACATGGAATGTCCATTATAATGAAAGTATGATAAATATTTAGAATTTGTTCTTGTAACGAACATTATAAAAACACAATTTATTTCCAAAGATCAAAAGATCACTCCACTTCAGGAAGAATGTATCACCCAGATGTACAGAACATCTTCTTCGGTTCAAAGTTGGAATGGGAAGAAAACTGGATTCTTGTAAAGCCGCACAGTGTGGCGCAATATGTTGTTTGCTAATGCAGTGATAGCTTTTCTACGCTGCATGGCCAATGCTTTTAGAGTTCAGACATGTCAGGGCAGACATGTGTGCTGTTGGTAATAGCAGCAACAGTAGCCATAGCCACTATTCAGACCAAGATTAAGATTCAGAGATCCACAATATCTGGACATAAACCAAGGTGGGTCAGCAAGCCCCATAAATATAAACCTGCAAAGGTTGCGATGCATGGGCTCTTCAGCTCTGTGTCCTTCAAAACAAAAATGTGCTGTATCCCTATAGCCGTGTTCCCATTGGACTTATTTTGGTTAAACTACCGCGACTTTCCTGTAAATTGACAAAATTAAGTCCAATGGGAACGCATGGTAAACTTACATCTCTGTCAACTTACCGCGACCGTGATGTAAAACTAACAGGCCGAAAGTGGTCGCGGAAAACTTCCGCGCAGCCACAGTAACTTAACAGGGACGTAAAAAAGTCCAATGGGAACACTTCCCGTGGGTAAACGTACCGCGACCACGCTGCAAACCAGGACAGCTTCCTGTATTACGTCACCAGTACACGCAGGCTGTACAAGGAGCGCGCGAAAATAGTTGCACTACGATTTCCCGTCATGTCATCAACATCGGCGGGCAAACGTGCCTTGGAAAATTGTACGTGTACGTACCGCCCGGTACGTACGTTTCTCGTTCAAATACTTGTGCTTAAAATGTGTCAGATTTGACAGATTTGGGCACTGAGATTTGGGTTTCTGCATGGGCCCAATTCTTCTTCCGCTGTTCACTGTTTTGCTTGCGATAGAATCATGTGTGACGTATATGCCAAGTTCGTGTTTGGCACCATCAGTATTTCCTCGAGATAGTAGGCCTACTGCGCCTTTTGAATTCGGCGACACCATTTTATTGGCGGCTATATTGTGTGAAAAATTTGTCTTTTTCACTGATGGATACTTTTATGAGTAGAAATAAATATTTCAGTTTTATATCTACATGCCGTTGTGTGTCTACTGGAAATAATTAATGCCGGCGACGCGCGAAAGTTACGTCAAGATATGACTCATATCCTGCTCAGGTCAAAGGTGATTTGTCCACCGTCTGCAATGTGTGCACTTATTACGGCCAATAAACTGTCCGCGGTGGTAAATAAAAGTCCAAGTGGGAACGCACAGTAGATTGACATGAAGGAATGTAGCGGTAAGTTACCGTGTAGCCGCGGAAAAAAAAGTCCAATGGGAACACGGCTTATGACTGTTCACAGATACAGTACCATGGTCAGGTTGGGTCAGCAGGCCCTAATGAAAATGTTTGTGCCTGAGATTTATTTCCTTTTTGGTAGAAAAGGCAAACAGTGACCCTGTAATTTTGTATGATGAAATCCTGTGAATAAATGGACCCTTCCGGCCTGTCAATCAAACTGTGCACATTGACCAATTGTAGTCGTTTTCAAACTCGGTCACATGCAGTATGTAAAACATGTGACGTTGCTAAGGTGGGCGGGGCTTAAGACAAAAGCCGGAATGGTCCATTACCCTCTACAAAGGATAGTGTCTTTTTTCGTCTGGTACGTCTTCAGCATTTCTTCCAGCGAAGGAGAGCCATCCAGAATCATGACCTCCCCTGGCACTGGATATTTCCCGTGCACTAGCCAGTCTTCATAACGCTGATGGAGCTTCTGCAAGTAATCCAAGGGAATCCCTTCCTCCTCTGTCCTGCATCGCTGTCGAATCCTCTTGTAACACTCCTCAGGAGGCGTGCGGAGGTAGAGGATGCGGTCCACTCTATTGTCATGGTTTGATATCACCCACTGGAAAAGCTCGTCCAAAACGGTGAACTCGGGATCGGACATGGTACCAGACAGGTGCAGGTTCTCAACGAAGCAGTACCGCGCGCCGTAGACTGACCGCTCCATCATCTTGAACGGAGTTGGAACCTTGAGTCGGTGGTTCTCCAGCATGGTGAGTTGCACGTACGACTGGAACGCGAAGCTCCATCGCTGCGGATCCCGATACATGAGGTCGAAGAGGTTATGCCCTCGGGCATCTTGCCACTTTGCGACCGGTTCCACAACAGTTGTGACATCGTCGCACTGGGAGAAGAAGTCCATCAGCGTGGTTTTGCCAGCACCAATGTTCCCTTCGATGGTGATTGTGGTGGTGGGTTTCTGCACATCCACCAAACCATTCAGACTTCCACTTGTTGAGGAGTCCTGGCTCATCATCTTGACGAGACTGCCTTGAACATTTGAAGCCATCAACAATGCCTTAACATTGGATCTACGTCTGAGACAGGAGCTCACACCTACAAAACAGCTTCTGACGATGATGCGGGGGGAAACTCTGACAATTTTACTGAGAGACATTCTGCACAGCGTACATTTTCAGCGCACCCAGAAAAAGACATACATCTGTAAAGAAACAAATTGCAACAAGTTCATTACTGACATGAATTGAAAGCACTCATTTTGGAAATAATGTACTCAACAATTTATCTGCATTCTTTTGTATTGCCCACTTCCACACGTTGCCAATATGTTACGCATGAAATAAGCTTCCTTATGATATTACACTGCTTATTAACTGTATTCTTTAACGAACATGACAAAATGAATTTTTGTGCGTTTAGCATCGTAAACACTGTGCAAATGTATTCAAAATCTGCTCATGATATTGTCTGCTACTGTGTCAGTGTCTGTCAATGTCATTGTAGGCCTACACAATATCAACAACACCACCATTTTATTTTTAATTAAAATGTTCGAATAAATTCATTCCCACTGCCAGTGCTTAACCATTCACAATAAATTAAAGGGACCAGGCTAATGCATAAGGGCTAGCCCGAATTATTAAAAAAGTGGACAATTTTCTTACCAATTATCAGTAATGCAGTTTTTCTGGTCAGACCAGTTCCTTGTATGCAGCAGCAGCATGGAGGGCAAATCAGCATGTAACGGTAGCATGCGCGGTTGTCTTATGCAATTTTCACGTTTCAACAGTTATTTACATAGGCCCTACCTGTAATATACACGACGAATACAATGACTCATGACTGGTAGTAGGCCTACATGTTTGTACCTAGCCTGCTTCCAAACACAAAAGCACATGTGGTATGGACAGCCAATATGGCAACAAAACTCTCAAAATAAAAAATCAGATTTAATGCAAATACTGTAATAAACTAATGTAGTACCACCATTATATGAAGTAATTATAATAGTTAAACCGCTGCAATCACGCGATTCTATCCTATCAGGATCTTAAATCTCAAAGCCAAAGTTTTAGCCTTTGAGAAAATTAGATATCTAGTTTTTTTTCTGATGGCCGTCCATACAGTAGCATGTTCCAGTTGAGGGCGGTATTTCGCAAAAGCATAAGTTCACTTTTTGGTCAAAAATAATTATTGTTCTATTTTTTTTGGTGGAAACTAAAATAAGCCCTGTACTGGTTTAATTACGTTTGTTTGACCCGACTGGTTTATCTGCCATTGTGACATTTTGCAGTGTCCTTTTCCTCCGACCATAATTCCTGCGTGCGCTGTTCTTCATGGAGGAAATGAGTCTGCTATTTACATCTGGTACCCAGTGTGGCCGTTCATAATATGTACAGTATAACCGCCGACAAATTATGGTACCCGACTATGAGCAGTTTCGACGTCTTACTTATAATGAGAGCAAGTGTATTCATGCGCAAAGATAAAGAAAGCTAAAACACAACCCCTAAGATAACATTTTCAAAACATTATCTACGAATTGATATAAAAATGTATTTATGTATATTAAAAGCAAATAAAATGGTCGAAATAATGTTCCTCACTTCTGAACATGGCCTACTTTTTCGTTAACCTTCAACCCGTATGGCGCATGGACACAAAGTGTTTATGTTGCAATGCGTCAACGATGTACACGTAGTGTTTCACATATAAATAGCAGATGACTCACGAACATTTTTGCCTAGAATTTGAGTGATAATACTCCACCTCCATGGTTACTCGCCCGGCGTTATATGACGTAATAACGTATGAGAGTGCATCATCTGTTTGTTTGCTGCCTGAGTTGTGAGTGATGACGTGTGCTTTAAAGTCTTTAAATATGGAAAGAAATTAATGACTCTCAAAAAGTTCTCAAAACTGTGTGTCGTGTGTTTACGTACGGCAAGTTTCTCGTTACAATTACATGTACATTGCCATTAGGTATGCGACTTTTAACTGTTACCTAATAGTATTAGGCCTACTAGTGTTAGTATTTGACTGGACAGTAGCCCTACCACCAATTCAGGAATAGACATCTTGGTGAATTCACATGTCACCATGCACCAGTTACCAGCCAAATATGACTTTTATAATTCAAGTGGCATTTGTTGCTCTGGTGATATTTATCACACACAAAGTTTATGAATTCTTCAAGAGTGTGTTTTCGGAAAACCACGGTGACCGTGGCAACCGGGTACCACCAGACCCCCCGGCCTACAGCAGTCTGTATCCCGACCTGTCCAAAGCCAAGAAGCACGATCCAGTGGAGCCAGTGGATGGATTAGGGAGCACCCTGGCGCGAGTCTTGGGATGGGACAGGTGTTCGTCGTTCCAAACAATCGTTGATAAATTCCATTCGCTGGATGAGGTTAGCAACGCCATCAGACGGGCTGGGCTGGAGTCAAGTAATCTCATATTTGGTGAGTTTATCCAATTAAGAATTTTAATCTTCAGAGATGTTCTAGCTTATCTAGACCCAGTAACTGGGGGGCTGAACTCCCTTTTTTAATTGTGGGGTTGACGGTCGGTCTAGTGCCCCAGAGAATCCCATAGCCCTAAATGTGTTGTACATGGAAAAAATTGTATTCCACTCAAGTTCACGGTACTTGCGCCAAAAATGTCCCCAAATGACAACAAAGACATCGCAAATCGGAGCTCTTGAAAAATCTCTTCGCAGATTGTCAGTGATGAAATGCATCCTTATGTACTCATGAGTCATGATCATTCCGTGTGATGAAAATCGATGTTTCCGACGGAAAACCAGACGATCACGATCGGTTTGGCACATCTTACGTGGCTCTGCTCCACACATTTTTGTCGGCCGTGTGTGTGGCTCATGCGCACAGTCACACAAATTAAAAAAAAGATGTATATTGATTGCTTTTATTGTCTGTCTTTTGTTTTAGGTATTGATTACACCAAGAGCAACCTGCACACAGGACAGCAAACCTTTGGAGGAATGAGTCTTCATACTATAGCCCCCGGATTCCAGAATCCTTATCAGCAGGTTGGTATAGAATAAACCCTCCTCTGTTGACCACACTCTTCAGTTAGTTTCAACTTGAATGTGAGGCCCTTGTGTGACAAGCTGAGCTGTCTGGCTTGCCTATAGCTGTCTGGATGACAAAACATACGTACGTAACTAAGTATGGTATGTCCCAGTTACCTGGCTATAGTTCAGGTTTAATGGTTTAGAATTACACACAAGCCTATCAGAAGAGGCTGCAGCCACTAACATAGACTGTGTATACATTCAAGCCATAGCCAGTCATTTCAAATACCTGGCTATAATGGTTTAGAAATACACACTTGTAACTCCATTGTAAGCTTATCGGAAAAGGCTGCAGCCTATAGATTGTGTATACATTTAATCCATAGCCGTTCATTTCAAATTGGGACTTATTACATACTTACGTATGTGCCTTGACATTTGTGCATAGGATATGCATAGCATGAATCAAATTAGTGTGCTTCACATTGGCATAATGATGAATGAATGACCACTTGTACTATCAATTTTTGTCCTCAGGCAATTTCAATTCTCGGGCAGACGCTGGCACCCTTTGATGACGACAACCTTCTCCCCGTGTTTGGCTTTGGGGACTCGTCAACCCAGGGCCATTCTGTGTTCCCTTTCCGGGCTGATGGAGTCTGCCACGGTTTCCAAGATGTCCTTGAGTGTTACGATCGCATTACGCCAACGATTACCTTGTCAGGACCAACGGACTTCGCACCAGTCATCAATGAGGCTGTCAAGATTGTCCAGAAAACAAAATCGGTGAGTTAACTGACAGATATAAATAAATATCTGATGCCATCAGAAAGGCGAATGTCAGACAAATCGACCACAGGACAACTCAACTTGAGTTGTCCGTGGGACAACTCGACTCGAGACTAGTCGACGGCAAAGACAACTCGACTCTGAGACAGCTCGACCGCGGGGCAACTCGACTCGAGACAAGTCAACTCTATCTCTGCCGATGCGATGCGCGGTATATAGCAATGTAAAAAATGTATCTGAATCAGTATAAATATCTAAATAAGTGAATAAATAAGTGACACTGAATACAATATTCTCATTTGAAGCAAAAGGCTGCTCGAAGGTCTGCAAAAGATGGACCTTTATTGATTTTAAGCAGCTCTATTGTTCAGGGCTGACAAGAGGAGGATTAGAGGCCTGAAGGCCCAGGCCTGGCGAGGCTTTTCAGCGGCTATGCCTGACCAGTATTAAAGTTTGTCTTGCTCACTTTTCTTCCCATTTTGTTTCCTCCCAGCAGTACCACATACTGGTCATCATTGCTGACGGTCAGGTCACCAGTGAAAGGCGCACACGTGATGCCATCGTGGCGGCCTCCAAGTATCCACTCTCCATCATCGTTGTTGGAGTCGGCGACGGACCTTGGGACTTGATGCGAGAATTCGACGACAAACTCCCCAAGAGGAAATTCGACAATTTCCAATTTGTGGAATTTCACAGGGTGATGCAATCGTCGGCCGGAAACAAAGAGGCAGTCTTTGCTCTTCATGCTCTGATGGAAATCCCGGACCAGTTTGCCGCAATACGGAGGCTTCACCTTTTAGATTGACAAAACGGCCGTCATGACTTAAGCACCAAGAAATGGCTAATGGACTGCCATAACTCTCTGAGGATATTTCTTCTGCTGTGATTAATAGGAGAAAGATCTTCACATTCGGGTTCCGTCTTCCTCTGTCTTTCAAATTTGAGAACAGTTTTGAAACTTTATTAGTGTGATTCAAATAACTCCCTGTTGTATAATCACTGTTCTACTCTTCCTTTGATGGAAAATCACACGACAGGCTAGCGTTGTGTGAAATCAGCTGTGCCATCTGGTGAAATGTAAACATTTGTACTTGCCTGACTTTTCAGTAAGTTACAAGTTTTGCAAATCATGTACGGCTACATATATTGCATCAGTACTTAAAGGTAGTATCATACTTTGGTATTAAGAGACCAAAACAGAAATTTTCACAGATTTACATATAACTTACAGGGTATGAAGATGGTGAAGGTAGAATTTTTTCCGCCTGAAATGGTGTATTTATCCAGAAATTAGTAAAACAACGACCGAAAATCTTTTTGATCTTTTAAAAGATCAAAAATAAAAGAGAAAACACTTAAGAAATACCATGGCCGTTTTTCGCTGTTTTCTCAAAAAGTATGGGACTGAAATTTTCAGAGATTGCTGTTACTGTATCTTCCTTGATATTTTTGCCCACGAATCTGTATTTCTTTGACAAAAAAACAAAGTATGATACTACCTTTAACAAACATCAAATCAGCAATGAAATTTTATTTGATCAACTGAGGGCGCTATTTTTCAATCAGATTAAACTATCATTATCAGTTTCAGATTTTCATGATTTTCAGATCTTGGAATAGATTTCTTATTTTCTGAAAAATTTGGAAAATTCTGAAACTCAAAGAATGATCTTACTGGATCATTTAATAACCACATCAATGTGGACTTCTCAAAAAAACTTTTCAAGTCTTTGAATTTGTTTTTGTTTTTGTCTTGCGTGTCTAATTTCAAAAGCCTTTTTACTTTTTCTATCATTTGTATATACGGGTTTGTTTATTTAAAGTTAAAATTATATTTTAAAGTGTTAAAAACATGTATATTGATTGATTTATGGTAAATGGTTAATAATTATTAATGGTAATTTAAAAAAATGGAAATTATCTTGAAGTTAAAATGCATACTGTAAATATAGCTCTGTCGTTTAAAACTGCACTTTTCTATTTTTTGTCATATTATTTCTCAGGATAAAATGATTAAGTTAAACATACATAATTGTAAATATGCATTTAGATATATGTCATAATTGATATATACATAGAATAGGCACTTCAGTTTTGTTTCTTTTATTGCTTTGTGTTTCTATGTCTTTCATCAAAGAACTTTGCAATGCATGTACAAGGTCTAGAAGATTCTGCCAAAAATAACGTTTTGGGTCATTTCACCTCGGAACTTTCTCATGGTTTAGAGGCAAAGTGCTAAAACTGTCGATTTTTTAAGTGCCACCTATTGTCATTGTAGCGATGACAAAAACTGTCGGAAAATAAATCGAAGTTTCATGATATAAAATGTGTAGATTGTGTTCTTTTCTGTTGTCTAGTATATTTAGTTCCAAAAACACCGATTAAAAACAGATGCCAGTTATCAAACGACTTCGTATAGTCATAAATTCCCATAGGTTCCCATGCTAAATAGCCAATTTTAGAAATTATTAAAAAATACTCAGAAGTTTCTCAGACACTCCAGCTATACACCAAAATGAAACTGAAAACTTCAATTTTCACTTTCTTTTCAATTTTCTATAGGGTAACCAATGACGTTTTTTGAGAAAAATCCATCCAAAGGAAAATACCCTGAAAACGGCCATATGCATGTTGACTGGTGCCAGACTCAACGTAGGCCTACCCCTCCCCTACAGGCCCAAGTAGAGCGAGTTACATAGGGCCAGAATTCATCAAAAGAGCTCAAAGTTGAAAGTCCAAACTCTAGCGACCGGGTTCCATCAATTTTCTTTACTTCCCATGTAGGGCCAAGCAAATGATTTTATCATAAAAAAAAAAGATTTTGAGGGTATACAAAAATTAATGAGCTCCGCGGACTGATCTGGACCTACTGGTCTGCACCAGTCGCGGTTCTAGAGCCACATTTTTTGGGGGGCTAGAAGAGCCATTATTATTATTATTATTATTTTTTTTTTTTTTTGGGGGGCGGGTGGGCTTCTCATATGTCTTACATTAGGGGTCGAAAAACATGCACATTATAGCATACAAAACGCGTTTTTTTTTAATGTAATTGGCGCTTAATAACTGAACAAATTCCAGTATTTTCAAGATTTGTTTGGGGTTTTCACTTGCATTTTTTTATGGGGGGAGGGGGGCTAGACAAAATATTTTGGAGGCTACAGCACCCCCCCCCTAGCCCCCCTAGCCAACCCCCCCCCCCCCCCCCCGTAGAACCGCGTCTGGTCTGCACCCATCAGTCTAATCATTAGCGTCGCTCTGTTGAGCTGCCATCATTTTTTAAATAATGTGCATAAGGCAAATGCAAGGGAATCCTCCTGTTGCTGAAAAAGTACAACACACACTGGAATAAGAACAGCATCAAACGACGTCACATTAATTAGCCAATCAGTAGGGAAGTACGAAAACTTGTAAAACCAAACACTGTTAAAGGACAATCACGTTTCCAATTTCCTGGCTCTTCCAACGCCAGCAGGGTTGTAATGTTTCTGGATTAATCAGAAGGTTAAACTTTCTGCTATGTTTCCTCTAATTAAAGGTAACATCATACTTTGCCAGTTTTAAATTTTTTTTAAAAGACCAAAAAGGTTTTCGGTCGTTGTTTTACTAATTTCTGGATTAATACACCATTTCAGGCGGAACATTTTTAACGGTATGTTTCTACCATCACCACAGCCCCACCACCCCCTCACCCCCCCAGAACCGCGCCTGAATGTACTTTTCGTTAATAAGTCATATCTGTTAATCTACACAAAATTGAAAATGAAATGAACATTGAAGTTTTCACCTTTATTATGCCGTTTTGGTCGATTGCCTCAGAAACACGGTGAGTGTTTCAAAATATTTTTTAGGCCTAAACTGGCCATTTTGCATGAAAGCCTATGGGAAATTATTTAGTGACGTACACCCTTGAACACTGGAAAAAATCCTCACGCGCTTTAGCAATGGTCCCATGCACAAACCTATCCACGAAGGTTGGGTACTTGACCGCATGTTACTGACTATGCCAAACATAATCAATGACCGTTTCGTGTCTCAACTCATGTTGGTCCACGCAGGCTATACGGGCTTTTTTTTAAGTGTGACGTGAACAGTCGTTTGGCATAGTCAGTGACATGCGGTCAAGTTCCCAGCCTTCGTAATATGGTTTGTATAGGGCTCATTGCTAAAGCGCGGGAGGATTTTTTCAGAGTGCACAAACATATTGGTATATGAAATTGGTTTCAAGTGGTACCGCCAATAATTGATCTTATGTGATTTTATTTGGGGGGGAGGGGGTTGGGGGTTGGGGGGTTGGATTTGGGCGGGGCCTGAGGACGTCTGCCGAGCCCTTTGCAGCAGAAAATTGCATGGGTTGCATGGGCCATTCCATACTTTGTGCGTTGTACCTGTTCATTTGAAATTGGTGGACCTTATTCGTTTTATCAAAAAGGTAAATCCCCATGCAGCAGGGGTATACCCCCTCCCAAACCAGGTTTAACCTATACAAAATTGAAATTTGGTATAAAGAAAGCCTTGTTAATTGGTATAGTGGCAGATATAAACATAAACAGTCCAAATCTTTAATAAAACGAAAAGCTAAAAAATGAAATGAAATAAATGCATACATGAGATGCAGTGGGCCATGGGTGTTACTTCGTGGTTTCGCGGACGATATGTGTCACATGGTGTTACCCCAAGCTGTCATCAATCCAATTTAAACTTGCAGATAATAGGTAAACTGTATTTACCCAAACTGACAGATTGTACCTTGGCTAACCTGGCACGAGATAGTTCTATGTGTTTTGTCATCGGATGAAATTGTGATGTGTGGTTCACGAGTCATTGAGTGTGATTCTTGTGTTTTTTCAAGCCCGTGAAAGTCAACACAGGTCTGACCTAACAACAATCTAGGCCTACTCTGATTTTGATTAAAGATCATTCTGACAGAGAAGTAAACATAACATTTCGTTGTGGAGAGGATACAATAATATGGGTCAGTTCAAGGGGAGAGTTGAATGTATTTAAGCCTTCGGTGCAAGATACAGCCAATAAATATAAAAAAAGATGAAATTTACGTTACAATTTTGAACATGATTTACATAGCGACAGTATTAAGCCCCTACTCCTGCTACCAGAAATTTAAGCCGCTGCGCCATCGTTCTGCCCTTTTGCAGACAGTAAAGTTGGTTGGCTTCAAGTTGCAAGAAGTTAAAATTGCCTCGTTTGACATGGGATGATTATGTGCATATTTAATGTCTTAATAATCATTTTAGTAACTGAAGGTTAGCACGAAGTAAGGGGGTATATGAATATACCAATAGAGTTATGACTAGAGTATACGGTTTTGAATAGAGTTAGCTGTTCTAAATATAATAGGCATAAACGGTTCTGAATATAGATAACGGTTCTATTTGGAACATGCTTTACTCCCAAATGACAGGTATATAGACGATGTCTCCACGAACTTCCTAGTTTAATATTGTGATTCACTCTAAACATCAGTGTACGTAATAACTTGATAAGAGTTTTAACTTAATAGGTCTAGTTGCTCAACGGATTATCTGAAAGCCTGGCATGTTAAGACCTCCGATAATTTTATAATAAATATTTTGAGAGTCGACCATTGCCCTAACAGTGTGTTGACTACCATTGAGGAGGATACATCGTAATAAAGGTAAATCATTTTGTGCTTGCTAGTTTACATTTTGATGTAGGAAAATGATTTACTTCACAGAGTTTCGCGAATAAGGTTATATACCAATATGCCCACATCCAATACGGCCATATAGGAGTATCTTAATGGTGCGGGGTTAGTTCAACATGACATACACTGGCAAGGGGCGAGTCGGTCAGGGGGCGAGTTGCTCAGGGGGCGAGTTGGTAAGGGGCGAGTCGGTAAGGGGCGAGTCGGCTAGGGGGCGAGTTGACTTGTAATCGTACGGTAAATTAGATTGATGTGCCATGTCATGGTAGTGACTGTGGATAGGGCTATAGTTATACGTGGTCCCCTAGTGATGTGATTCAAAGCTGAACAAAATTAACTTGAGAAATTCATTGTATCGCGATGGTGAGAGAAATGTCACAAAAATGCAGATTACAAAACGTTTAGTCTTTACATTACTGTTGACAATTTCGGAAACATCCCGTTTATTGTATCAGGCCGCTATAAACAGATTGCTTCGACAAAGAAAAAACGGCTAAGACAGTGGATTGACCTATGCAAATTGTGAATTATTTCAAAACCCATATAGTAAGTGTGATTCTGACTGCGATGATGAGAATTAAATTCGTAAAGAATAATCTGAAAGCCATTGTTTTAAAAATCATGACAGATACCACGTCAAGAATGGAATATCCATTTATTTCCTCCAATGTTGGAATCGGTTATTAAGCAAAAGTTCAAATTTTCGGTCCTTTAAATGTTTTGACTATTGTAAGCATCTCAGCGTTGATAAAGTGACTAAAGAAAGGCAATAAGCCATTGCGAGTTAAATCTGAATAGTATCTGGTACCCGGACTTCTTCATTGCATATAAACACCCCAATTTGAATTTCCCAGACTAAAGACTGTTGCTATATCACGTGATTCGGGGCAATCTGTTGCATAGTGATACCAATCTCTGGAGTGGTCTGGTTCCTTTGTGCCATTCTTATCCATTATGAACAGTGCATTGGTGCAAGACGTCTGTTATGTACAAACTGGATAGGTGTACAGATCAGTAGTTTCTGCCAATTGTTCTTAGATAAAAATAGTATATTCCATCAGAACTGTTATAAGAACTGGGCCACTTGATATACCATGAGTGTTTATTATTTTCATGCAAACATCCGCCATGCAGATGAAGCAACCGGCAATGATTTCTTTCGCTCTGCTGGCCGCCATTGCTGCGGTGTGCAGCGCCCTCACCGACGAGCAGATCGCCAGGTTCATGACGTCAGACATGATCGAGACCAACACTGGGAAGGTTGGTATGGTGGACATCGTGACAGCGAACGGCAGGCATACCATCACGAGTAACGGGGTACCAGACCACACGACACCCGAGTACCCGAGGATTGGTAACCCGAATGATATCGAGGTTCAGACGCACGTGTGGTCTGTACCGGTTAATCCGACTTTCGCTGCCACCACAACTGAACTCCCTATGGGTCCAATAGGTGTGGCAATCAACGGGATTCCATTCTTCAATCCCTACACTATTGAAGGTAAACTTTGTATTTGTTTTATACAAATACTTCTTCGAAAACGCCAGTGTACATGTTTTTTAAAGGCACAGTATACAGAATTGTCAATTAGGCCCAAACAGAAAAGTTCACAGAAAAAGTTTGTTACCAATGTTTGCATATGCCCTTTAAATGCTGCAAACTGCTCATCAAAAATTTATGAAAGTTTAAACACATTTGATGAGTGGCAGAACAAAGTGAGACACAGTGCCATGCAAGGGCAACAGGAAATATACAACTGGACCATGCAAACAGAGAGAGAGTGAAAAAGCATTGTCAAGGGTAAAGGAACAAAATGGCGTCTGTAGCTGGGTTGAAAATATCCGAAGTTTAGTGATAACAAAACGGATTTTATATCAAACCGTTTAGCCAGGTTCGCGTAATTTAAAAAATATAAAAATCCTTTTATGACGTGCGTTATAAGTACGCAATAGTACATGTGTGGAAACAAATTCATGCGACTTTGGGCCTGTTTGTTTCAGGCACGCGATCAGTGATTTTGCAGATCCATGTCCCATGTAGGATACGCTAAAATGAGATCCGGATCAGCAGGATCACTGATCTCGTGCCTGAAACAAACAGGTATGATCTGTATGATCTGATGTTTTAGTGTACAAGTAAAGGTGAACATGAAATTAGAAGACCATTATTTTTAATACAGAACAAACCCTTTGTACTTCGAAAGATATTCATGTAAGTCTAGAGGACAGTGCATGATTTGAGTAATGTATTTGTTTTATATGTAGTGTGGACATGTGAGCGGTTCCTACCAATAAAACGTTAATTCCTTCAACCATTTTGCGTCCTTCAACTATGAATTTCAGGTGAGGATGCTGTTCTTACGGAAATCTTTGACAGCTGTGACGGTCACCCAACTAATCGAGGCGTATACCACTACCACAAACAGCCGTCCTCCTGTGTTTTCGACTTGGTCCCGGGTCAACCGTCGCCACTCATCGGTGTGGCACTAGACGGGTTCCCCATCTACGGACCCAACGACGAGAACGGCAATGCCTTGGTGTCGGCGGACCTTGACGAGTGCCACGGCCGGGTCGTGGACGGCCAGTACCAGTACCACACCACGGCCGACTTCCCGTACATATTGGGCTGCTTCAAGGGAACGTACGGCAGAGATTCTGGTAGCGTCACGGTGCCTGAAGCACAACCAACTGTTGGCGTTACCGAAGCCTACAACGGCCAAAGCAGTCTCATAATTACTTCCAAATTATCTCTGATCTTGGGCGCCCTTATCGCTGTTGTTTCTCAGTATTTTATGTAACATGGTTACATTTTGGGCCATGTCATCCAGGGGTCGATCTCACGAAGCCCTGCGATCGATCATAACTCGAGTTACGAAGGAAAACCCATCGTAGTGAGCCTATATAAGATTTGTTGTTAAGATTTTAAATTATAAATGAGGCTTATAAACCTCACCATTGACGAGGAGATAATTTATCTATATGATCAACAAATTCAATTACATGTAATTATAAAATTATTTGTTTACAGAATTTATACTACATTAAACTGCTTTAAAACATATCAACCGAATAATATAATATTGCAGTATATTGCTCAAAGGTATAAATACTTCGATTATTAATTGAAATTTTATGTTATACTATATTAATGAATTATAGTCATAGCACGTTGACAAACAATAAAGTAATTCAATCCAAGAGCCTGCTTCAAATATTAAACCGAAAATATTTTGAGTTTTGAGACATACACAAATTGAGAGTTGCGAGAATAAGGGTTAAAAGGGATAAAGGTATAATACATGATTGGTAAAGGTCAAAGAACAGCACTCACACTTTGTGTAATCCAACATGCACATAAAATAACACACCTGTGAAAATTTTAGCTCAATCGGACATCTGAGTCACAAGAAAATAGCAAAACCCCAACTAAATTTTTCTTATAAAACACACAGAATGGTTTTGATCTTACCCCGAGATCAAAACTGTTTTCGGTCGTTGTTTGACTAATTTCTGGATAAATATACCATTTCAGGCGGCGCTATTTTAACCGTATGTTTCTACCAGCACCATCTTCATACCCTGAAAGGTATACTTAAATCTGTGAACATTTTTGTTTGGGTATGTTACCAATCCTGTACTGTACCTTTAAGCAATAATTGGACACAAATGGGCGAATCTACGTCAGTGCACAAAGTCATATAGTGACTGCATAATAATGGCCGCCGTTTTGGGTTCAAATACTGTGCATGTCGCAACTCACTATCCATACCACCGCTCTTAGGTTTCCTATTGTTCATGATGAAAAAATTCAATTAGATTCAGGTAAAAGATAAAGCCTTTCCAAGGTTGGTTAGGACGTCAGTGTTGTATGCTTATTGTAATCAGTCTCCTGCTCGGAAAATAAGTACTGAAAACTATAGCATCATATTGAAAATTTTCTAAACCGATGGCAAATGCAGTTCGGTATAATGGCGTAATTTTCAATGATGTTAAATGAGTGATACCTGTTGAATAATTAATTTTTTTCTGGCCGCACACTGGTAGTAAAGGGGCTCTAAAATACGAATGGAGTGTTTTGAGCATTGGAATATAAGCTTGTGCCACCATAAGAGGGCGCTAGAGACGTGCTCTTTTGGATGCATATTGTAATAAAATACATGCATAGGCCTATTACCTATGCATGTATAGGCCTAATAAGAAAAGAAAAAGAAAAAACAAACAGAAGACAAAATCAAGCTTAGTGAAGCTGTAGATAGGAATGGAATTGAGATTAAAGTTAACGCAGTCTGGGTTGTATTTATATATAGCCCCAAATTTCCTTTTTTTTATAGAGGTATAATACTTAAAGTGTGTGTACAACTTGACAGCACGATGGACAGAGAAAAAACTCAAAGAAACTGTCAATAAAGAACCAATCAAACAACAATATTGTGTTTTAGTATCTCTTTGCTTTCGATGGAGAAATTAATATAACATCGCAGGCAATTATAATTATACACATTATACACCGGGCTTTAAATATAGCTTGGCGTACATATCCGTCGACATTTTACCGAATAATTGTGCAATAAGGCAAAATGCTCCTCAGCTAGTCAAACGCGTGGTGATGTTTGCATTGCTAGATTTCAGGCGCGGTTCTAAAATCAACATTTTTTTTTATGGGGGGGGGGGGGGGGGGGCTAGAAGAGCCATTATTATTATTATTTTTTTTGGGGGGGGGGGGGGCTAGAAGACCCAATATTTTGGGTTCTTCTAACACTCGCTTCTGCTATGTCTTATTAGGGGGTCGAAAAACATGCACATTATAGCCCACACAACGCTTTTTTTTTTATGTCATTGGCGCTTAATAACTGAAAAAATCCAGTATTTTCAAGAATTTGTTTTTCACTTGGATTTTTTTTTTGGGGGGGGGGGGGGGGGGGATAGACAAAATTTTGGGGGGGCTTGTAACAGCCCCCCCCTACCCCACCCCCCCCCCCCCCCCCCCCCCCGTAGAACCGCGCCTGCTAGATTTTCTAGCCGGTTGTAAATGCATTGGCACACGTACGCCGACAACGTCCGTTTCGTTCAAGGCCCGGGAATGGTTTCATCACACGTGATTTCTTTGCCCGTCTGCGATTGGCTATTTATATTCCAATAGAATTACTAACTCCTGTCGCTGGAAGCTGCCAGCTGGAGTCGTCAAGCCGAGTCAACGCAAACTAATTGCAAGAGCGAATTTAGTTGTTCATTAGTTCCACGAAGACCGTGCAGGCAAGACATCGTCATTCCCGACTTGCATTTTGAAGGATTCTTTTTTAGGCCCTAGTATATATTTTGGAGTTTATGCCATGGGACCTCGATATTATATGTTTGTGATCCTTGTAACAGCAGTTACTCAGGGTAAAGGCGGTGGCGGTGGCGGTGGCGGTGGCGGTGGCGGTGGCGGTGGCGGTGGCGGTGGCGATGGCCGTGGCGGTGATGGCGGTGGCATTCAAAGTGGCAGCGTTCAAGGCGGTAAGTGCATAATATGTAGTTGATATTTAATTAAAATCAAAGATATTGTACGTCACACTCACTGATCAGTTTCTAAAAGAAAGAATTTATTCAAATCATCAAATTTTCTCCAGATGCATATCATAACACTAACCTGTACAAACATCCATCGAAATTAATTGGGCACGTATTAAATAGCCGAAAGCAGTGAGATACAATGGTTTCCTCTGAAGTGAATCAAGTTCTGAACGCTGGAATTGATAATTTCGTCAACTGGAATAAAAATTAGCTGATACGCTTTTGAACATACTGCGACGCAGCATTCTCGATGTTGACGACATTACAATGGGAAATATCTCAGTCAGAAGATTGCTACTGATATCTACCTCCTTATGGACCATAATGTTTTCTCAAAGAAAGTAAAAATATTTGTTTGTGTTGTCATTTAGCTATCGTAAATGACTTTGTTTCAAAGTTGGGCTGACATAATTTCACCCCATCATGACGCCGTCACATGATACATAATGATAATTGAAGGGGGCGGATCTAGCCTTCAGGAAACCGGGGGGGGGGGGGGTAAGAATAAAAAAAGTGCCATTTCCCAATTGACAACGGCCAATCGTCTCGATATTTGGTGGGTCGGTGAAATAATGTTGAATTGAAATTATACAAATTGCGTCATGATGACGACATTACTTGAATTCGTATGCATGTTTTAATCTTATTGTCTCCCAATCCTCATAGACGTGAACAAAGTTTTGTACATTTATAAAACATACGATGTAATGTTCTATTGATTAAAAAAACGTTGTATGCTTCCGAGTCGGGATGTGTGATGAGGGAAAAATGCAATAACGTCATTATGACATCATCATGTGCAACGCACGTGACACAACATTAAAAGGGCAACCGTCGCACTAAAATGCAATGATGTCATCACGACGTCACCATTATGTACCCCGCGACCTCTTCTTCAGGCCAAACCTGATTAGCTCGTCATTTAAAATGGTAAGAGCTAGGATCACGATTCCTTCGTCAATTGTCTATTTTAAGGATTTATTTCTTTGAGACATACTGCTTGACCTCTGTGACCTCTACTTCCGTTAAATTGGATGTAACCCCTAATTTAAAAGTAGTAAGGTCACGGATCATTACTCATTTACCAAATGTCATTGTTTGGAAGGGTCTTTCGTTGTAACACAAAACGACTTCTGCGGCAGTGGTGTAGACAGGTCATCAGACAGGTAGACAGGTATGAATAGGCCTTATATACATACATAATTTATACCAAATGTAATTCTTGGGGGGGGGGGGTGGGGGGGGGGGGGGTTCTACGCCCTGCTTTGTGACCTCTTCTTCTGGTCATAACAGGAATAAATGTCCTATTTGAACGTGGTAATTCTTCAAATCGCACTTTCACAATCAGATTCACTTAAAACTATAGGAACAAAAGTGAGACAATTATAGAGTTTGAAAGGTTGGGGTTTATATAGCTCTCAGACGTGTGTGAATTGAAAAAGCAATAATTATGTTATGCTCATATACATTTTCAGCAGTAAAGTGCTTGTGCAATGACTGGAAAAACAGATTAACTCATTTTCATAATGAAATAATTATATACCGGAGTATGTAAGGGCCATGTGATGGGTATATAGAACTTTGAAGAGCCTGAGCCTGACTGCAAAGCAAGTATTTAGAGGCCCTTTGATGACATTGCAAATACAAAGTACGAAGAGTGATTTTATTGTACTGAATACCTTCGACTTCAGTTTTTAGCAGCAACGAATTTTAGGGGAACAAGATATTGCATTCAATACATCAGAACCCAAACAAACAAACGAGGAACACTATACAGTACGTGTGTCCCATAAAAACAATACCCATTTTCAAAAAATTATGAAAAGAAATTGTATGTTTGTAGGTATTTGATTTTTAGTCTAACGCATTCAATATCTCCCAGGCCATGTTCTGATGAAATTTCAAGGCAATACATTCATGCATCACTGAGCAATTACTGATTGTCTGGAAAAGTCCATTTTGTTACCATTACAATTGAGTGCCAATGGTGGTCATCTTAACATTCTTAGTTGTGATCTTAAATCTCCCCTCATTGTGGCCGCCCACATTCACTACACACAGATCACCACTAAGATGACCACAACTGTCACTCATTTGTAATGGTAGCAAAATGGACTTTTCAAGACAATCAGTAATTACTCGGTAATGCATGAATGGATTGCATTGAAATTTGGTCAGAATTTACCTAATGAGATAGTGAATGCAATAGGCTAAAAATCAAATAGCTGAATTCCTACAACTTCTTCTCATATTTTTTTGAAAATGGGTATCGTTTTTTTGGGGACACACTGTAGAGTGTCCATTATTGGCGGTGTTTACATACTTAATTGTGATGGTGTTTTGTGGCGTGTTTTGCTGAGGTATGGCCAGGTGTGGTGCAGAATTGCTTCGGTGTGGTATTTGTGTGCTACACTTGATTTTTCTGTGTTAGCTTAATATCACTCTGTCTATACCAATGTCTGATAAACAGATCGTGTCCTCCAAACGGGTTCATTATCATGTAACTATAATTTGTTCATCACTCCGTAGACACCTTGGTGCCAGTTTCAGGACTCAGACATGTAGGCTTAACTCCCTGCAGTAATCTCCCTGCAGGTAAAATATATTTCAATGAGGGCTTTACGATTTACAAGCCACCGCTCAATAGTTTGTCCTTATATTAATTTCTGGCTGCTCGCTGTCAGCAAAATAAAGCACTATACTGACAATGCGTATTGCTTGGCACTTAAATTTGATCCGAAAATAAATGAAAACATCAGTAGGCGCCCATAGATATGGAAGCAAATTACTCTGCCCCTGCGAATGTTTGATAAACAAATCTTGTCCTCCAAACAGGTTCATTATCATTAACTAATTGTTCATTACTCCCTACACGTCGTAGTGCTATTTCCAGCACTCAGACATGAAGGCTTAACTCCATGCAGTAATTTCTTTTGGAGAGGGAAAATATATTTCAATGAGGGCTTTCATCCACGACTTACAAAACCACCGCTCAATATTTGTACTTATATTAATTTCTGGCTGCTCGCTGTTAGCAAAACACAAGACAGACAATGCGTATTGTTCGCCACACGAGTGAAATTTGATCCGAAAATAATTGAAAACGTTAATAGGCGTGCACCAATATGGACGCGAAGTGGCAAGCAATGTAATCCTAATGCCAATTCTTTTTCAATCGATCCTTGTAACGGCTTATAACCAAGGCCGATTCTGACGGTGGTTTGAACAGTATAGTACCGCCTACCATTTATGCCCTTGGAATAAGACTATTTTGACTCTGGTGAAACTTCACTCCAAACATGTCTCGACTTAAATTGTACCAGTGCTCCAACTCATTCTATAGTCTTACTTCAAGACCCTTTCAGGTATTAATGTTTAAATACTAGTCGCAAGAGGGTGTCATTAAAACGTATTACTCATTGTTCTGTATAATAAATGGGAGTGCAATATGATTAAGAAAACATGGGTACAAAATGGTTGCTAATTATGTGTATTAGTGAGCGAATTTAGTATTGTTGGCCATTGTAAAATTGGCCATTTGGCATGAAACCTGGGAATTCCTTTCAATGCTGTATCTAGCTGCGGCAGGAGTTCAACAGCGCCCCCTGGCGACAGGACATAACATATAAACCGATTCCTGACCGAGGCCGAGGCTACCTTGGGCTACCAAGCAGTCTGAAACTGTTAACTAATTTACTCCCAAAGGCATAATTTGTCATCACGTTTTCCTCCCCAATTCTTCATATGTATAATTGTTAGTTGATGAAGTCCATAATTGGTTAATTCAGATTTGCAAGATTGCGAATAGTTGAATCCCATGCGATCTGTATCTCAGTTCATGTTAGCATATAATCGTAACTCTTAATTGGATAATATTTTCCCTAAAATTCTACCATGCAGAGTGGGAATGCGAAAGCTCTTGGAAACTTTCTAACACATCATGTTACTACTTCGGAAGCGATATGAAGACTTATGAGGAAGCAGTAAAAGAGTGCGCAACCCATAATGCAACCCTTTTGGTGCTTGACTATCTGGACGAAGTGAAGTATGTGTGTCACTTTCATGCGGTGATCTAAATGAAAATACGACGGTTATTGATGCTATAGAAAGGGGAAACTGACCCATGGTTGCAGCAAACCCGACAGCCATATTTTTATTGGAGCAATTGCTATAATACATTACCAACGTCCAAGGGCTAAGTTTACTGTCGAATGATAACTGTGGACATAATGGGAAAGGGCCGTGTTAAACAAGTTACCGGCACTTTGAAATAATCGAATAGAATACCTTTGCAATGAAACATTTTACCATAGCATTTTAACAAAGATAAATGACTATTGGGGTCACGGGCTGGATTGCTCAGTTGGTAGAGCGCCTGTACGGTATTCAGGAGGTCGCCGGTTCGAATCCCGCTCCAGTCAATTTTTATTTGTTCACTTTTAAATGATTTTACCATCCCAGTAGATACCAATCGTTTGCCATTAATAAAATACTATATTTGCGGAAGGTTTAACGGTTGAACAGACCAATCAGGTTGTAACAGTCCATTGGATTTTCTTGGTAACAAAAATAATACCCAAATACAAGCAATAAACTGCTCATTAACCAAAATAATGATTTATTTTTCTATTCTTGAGAAAAATCCTGCTAGGATCTTAACTCCAAGCAGAATAAAATACCAAATCAAATGGATTACCAATCCCAAGGGATTACCAATTAGGCGGATTACAAATATATAATACTACGATAGGGATAAAATGTGCATTAAGGAAACAAATGCGAATGGAACGAAAAAAGCAAATAACGAATGGAAAGCCAAAAACATTAATTACTGACAGACTGCTAATGAATAATTATTAAAATGACCTTTAACCTTTCAACAAATAAATAATCCTATCGTGCAATTCAGGTTCGCTCATCAGACAAGTAAGTACGTGTATGTCTATCTGGGATGCACATCAGAGGACGGCGTCAAGTGGACTTGCCACGAACCCCTAAGTCATTATTACAACGACGAAAATGATAAAAGGGGATTCTGGCCAGGTAGGTTGATTACATTCATTTCATAGCGACGTAGGGTCTAACTCTTAGGAACGCGTATTTAGATATGACTGGAAAAATTACCCCTTTTCGCCAGTGAGGATTCTTTTTCGGGCGAAGCACTAATCCGCACGGGTGAAATACTAATCCGTACTGCTGCAAACCTCTCATTATCGTCGGGCCTTCATTCAGCCTTTGATTCTGCCAGGATCGAAACATCTGTCCCTCTTTACGGAAAGCATTTCAAACAAGACTTGTACCTCATATTTTACTCAAATGTACCTACACGATATGACAAAAAACGGAAATGCCCCCTGTCATATAAACCCCTCAAAACAGTTCTGCAACTCAAGTTTGAAGATGATATCTTGTTTGTTACTGATCTATATGAACGGTGAAACTGGTATCATTGGAAAGCTTCATTTTTTTCTCTTTACAATGATTATTATATCATCTGTTATGATTATGTAATCATGGAATGTGCATTTCTCCTTAATAAAGAGCAAAGCGAGAAGTGAAATGTTGCAAAATGCAAACGAGAATACACCATGTTTAGACTGTGCTTTCACGCATCAGCGCATCAACACCAATCATCAAACTCAGTCCATCCTCGAAACGATTTAGAATTCACTACTGAAAACAACAAATTTTGCAACATTTCATTTTTGACATTGCTGCATATTCATCAGGACTGTGCATTCTATGATTACATTAGCATAACATATGACACATCATTGTATTGAGGAATAATCATGCTTTACAATGATACCAGTTTCACTGTTCATAGATCAGTAACAAAAAAGATATCATCCATCAAACTTGAGTTGCAGAACTTTTTTTAGGAGTTTAAAACGAAGAAAATTAGGGGTTATTTCAACGCCTTGGATGTCAAGACCCTTTGTATTGCATTTTAATTTTATTTGAACTGATTTCAGTTTACATAATCTGTCATCATACTTCATTAACAGCATTTCAAAATTTCTGTTCTGACTTAAACCCAAGGAAAGAATGGAATCCGAGCCTTCACTTGACCACAAGTAAAAGTCTATTAGGCCGGATAGTTGATTGTATGCTGACCAGCATAGGGTGGTATACGAACCGCGTTTACCCAACTTGTAATCATCAAATAACCACAAGGGAAACTGATTGAATCCTTAAGTCATCAACATTTTCTTTTATGTTTGTTTCATCAATTTAGACTGGAACCCACCCGAAGATGAAATAAATACACATTGCCTGACGGTGAACCTGCCAAGACCTCCTAGTCTTAAAGTGGTTGATTGCGGTTCAACACTTCAGTATGTATGCGAAAAGGCAGCTATCGGAGTAACTATCAGCACAGCTAAGGCACCGACAGTGGAAGGATATGGTGAGTTTATTTTATATTTTCACAAATTAAGAAAAGCACCAAATCAGGAGCGACGCACACACTAATTTCGACAACTCCATGTATTTACTGATGTACATGTATTTTACTCAGTGATCTGCAGGGTAGGCATTGGCCCAATGGCGTAACTAGGGAAAGCTTCGCCCGGGGTATAGCGCTAAAATTGCGCCCCTTATTCCAACTTTTGATGCCAATGAAAGAATCAGACAATTTGAATTTGGAATTTTGCTTTCTTTGTTCAAACTTCATCGGATTTGATTACCAATAACTTCAACAGTACAACTCCTTTTTAGGTTTGGCAGTCAGAAGCCATGAAACCACGCACACATACTGCTATCATCCCCGTGATGATTTTATCTGCTACACGAACAAAGATAATTGACTATTAGGGTCACCACTAACGTAGGGCTAGATAGCTCAGTTGGAAGAGCGCGGTACGGTATTCAGGAGGTCGACGGTTCAAATCCCGCTCCGGCCATTATTTCTTTGTCTTTTTTCACCTTTCAATGACTTAAAAATTCAGTCAGTTTCCCTTGTGGTTATTTGATGAGTATATAGTAATTTAAAGCACATACAATATATCTCGTGCCCAACAGTTAATTTGCCAGTGACAAGTTACAGAACAGATGCTGCGATTTCAGATCTGCGGAGGAAGCGAGTCAAGCATAATGTTAATGGTGAGGTGGCAGCAAGTACAGCTTTGTGTGGTTCTGATGAAAACCGATGGATTGTCTGTTGACGACAGACAGAACAAACTGTTTCCGAAAGTCGAGTCCCTAGGTTCTGATCAGATCAAGCAAACTCATCCAGAACAGATGTGGCGTGGAAAGCTATATGAAAAGCTATGTAAACAAATTAAATTGGTTCCATTGTTTACTCATAGGACCATCAACCACAAGCATCCTCGATATCCCAGCGACCACCAATTCTCCTAAACCAGTAACACCAGGTGAAACTACCGTGACCACAGCGAGCGCTACAACTGCCCAGCCAACAACAGCAAGTACCATCGAGGGTGGAAGCACTCTAACTCAAACTACCACTACAACTAAGCTCACCTCAGATGCAAGCACCATCGCTAATACCGCTACCACTAAATCAGCATTGCCGAAGACCGAGCCCAAGCCCTACACTAACGCTCCTAACTGCGCAGGCGTTTCCTTCTCATCCGGTGTCCCAGGAGGACGCCCTCTATCTGGGCTCTGCCTTCAGAACCACGTGATCGATACCATTTACGCGCGGTTTTCATTTGTCTGTGCCTTTGCGTGCTCGCGTAATGCTCGCTGCCAATCGTTCAATTACTACCCGACTGAGAGTAAATGCGAATTGAATTCAATCAGATTAGCAATGGCGCAGGATCAGGATTTTAAACAAGTTGATGACTGCTACTCAATGGAGAAAGCTAAATAAATCGATATTTTGATGTTCAATTTGAAATACACTACGAGAGCCTTGTCAAATCCTTTTAAGATAGTAATGCATTCATTAAAAAAAAGATAACTCCTTGAATTGTCGAAGCTGCCAGTTATTGAGATCTTGGTATACCTTTTCACTGAAGTATTTGCACAGCTTGTCTTGCGCAGACTAAAGTTCTTATATTGCAAATTCTTACAGAGCTTTATTTTTAGGCCTCAAATTAATGCAGCTGCGTTACACTGGGCCATATAAATTGCTTGTTGTTCAAGTGATGAATTTAATAGCTAATGAGGTGTTGGAATGTCTATTTTATTGAAGACATAAAATAATAAGGATTAAGCCTATGTACCAGGATTTGGTAATTTGGTAATAAATCGCTTTAATGAGTCTTTGATTTTAGTATAAGAGTAAAGTTTTTCACTTAAAATGGTTGATTTTCTAGTTGATTACCAACTAATTGAGAAATAAATAAAATAAATCCATAAATGAAAACGGTAAATACAATTTTTTCGAAAGTTATAGAAGATTTAAGTCCTGCAGGTACAAATCACCCCACTGTTTTTGCTTTTATTACCTCGCCCTAAAATAAGAGTAATAAATTTGGACCTCAGTGCTAAGATTATAGTCATGTATAATTTTCATGAGACTGAAGAAAAAAGAAATCCGACTACATGCTACGCCCCTTTTAATCCTAATTTCTTATACGTTATGTCATCAATTTTGCCACATTCCAAGAACTGGCTTTCTACTTCTGCAAGAATTTCAGCTCAAATGTTTTATCCACATCTGAAAAGTGAAATATCACTGCATTAAGGAATATTTGCGCACATTTATTTTGTGCAAGGCCCAAAATTAGATCCAAATATTAACATAATTCAAGACATATTTAAAAAGGCCAAAGGGAACACTTTGTGGTGTCCATGATCTCATAAATTAATTTCCAATTCAAACTCTTACTCGCAAAAACATATCCACGAAAGACAATCTTTATACACTGTACCGTGTAAGGTTAAGATACATCCGCCTTCGTGTTTTTTCTATCATGAATTTGTTGGTGTTCAATCGACTTGAAAATGTTTAGTGCACATAATTGGAAACATCCCTAACCCCTACATGGCCCCTCTTTCAAAGCCGCTCAGACGTCCCCCCCTTGTGGAGTTTATTTAAATAGCCAAAGGCTTAGTCTCTTCAAGAAAGGCGATCCTATCACTGATTATAGACTAGATTGAATTAATGTACAGTGTGTATATTGGTTAAATTATATTGGATTAAACTGAATTTATTAGAATGAATCGACGTTAACGATTCAAGTTTAGTAGATAATTTAATAAGATAATTTTAAATTGGTCTGCATAGGATAATAATTGTGTAATTTAATTAGACAGATTCTGTTGGGATATGATTGATTTATTGATCTCAAGTACATTGATTACAATTGATTATATTGATCGGTAGCATTTCGGATGGATCAGATCGGATTAGATAGGACTGAATCAGATAGGATCGGACCGAATCGGATAACAATGGATTACAGTACATGTAGCCTACATGTACTTGACAGCAGAAATATGATTTGATTAGGTTTGATTGCATTCGATGAGATTGGATCAGTTAGAATTAGCGTGGATTTGACGATATATCGATTTATATAATTATAAAGTATATTGATTTGTACGTATTGCATTGGATTAGGTGATCTCATTATGTAAAATTTTGATTTAAATGGATTACATTGAAAAAGGTGTATAAATGAATAAGAAGGGATGAAATATACATAAAGTGGAGTGGAATGAGATTGGTTTGCATTGTATATCTTTTGCTTAAATCTTGATATGAAGTAAAATGAAAGAAAATAACTATATTTAGAGGATAAAAGTCGCTATCTGGCACAATGAGTGATTAGAAAAAGCATATTATCATAAACAAATTAATTACAATTTTAATATTGCACATTTTAAATTAATTGTAATGAGTATACATGATCGGTGGAGTTTGATTTATGCTTTTAATAACAGTGTATAGTTTATTTATAGGGCACCGGACTTATGTTGCTGTGACTAGGATAGGTGTAGTATAATGATATTTCATGAAAGCCTGATTATAAATTGCATTTGTGATTTGGATTGAATTGAATTGGACTGGCTCGGATTGAAATGAATTGGTTGGTATAATCTTGGATTGAAGGGGATCAGAATAGATTCAATAGATCAGAATTGGATTATTTGGTTTAAATGTACATTATAAATTTAAAATAAAGCATATAATAATTTTATCTTCAATGTCTGATGTTTCCCAATAGGGCACAATAGCAGTTCTTTTTAGAAAAAAAAACAACTATTATTATTATTTTTATTATTCATTCGACTGACAACTGATTTCCGGATTCTGTTAATACACAGTATATTTTGGCCCATCATTTTGCATGAGGTATTTTGTAACTGAGTATTAAGAAAATGGGTAAACGGATTATCTTCTGCCATCATAAATTTCGGATAAAGTTTCTTGCATGTGGACCTATAATTATGTAATCATTACATAGAAAAGAATGTCTGTAATACTGATATTATTTTTTCATCAAATAACGAAAAGGGAAACTGACTGGATTAATTCTAAGTCATTGAAATGTGCAAAAGTAAGGAATACCATTCTGGCGCTCTTACCAACTGAGCTACCCAGCCCTATAATGGTGGTGCCCCTAATAGTCAATTAGGCCCATCTTTGTTCGAAGTTGGCAGTCAGAAGCCATGAAACCACTCAAATACCGCTACGTCACAAGAATCATTTAAGATACGCGCAACTACAGCAATGCTATAACCTGGGAAACATGATATTATTCTTTCTTGAATTGGCTTTTGACAAATAGTCATGACATGTTCACTACCTGTAACTACGCATGTTTTTTCCTCATAACTGAAATATTTTATCGTTCAGTGAAAAATAAAAAATAAAGTTAAGATGTAGACGAAAGTATTGTTTTTGATCTACCTTTACTATTGTTGTTAGCGGTCTGTCATTTTGGAATGCTATCATAACACTTACAATAAGCGAGAAACAACATATTTCGCAGAGTGTAGGTCTGGAATTACAATTCCTGCTTTCAGCTCCATCTGTGTCAAACCATTTTCACTGGATTATGTGTTATAACCATCGACTCACATATCCACGTTACATACACGTCGACACGGTTACCAGACTCTTTTTTTTCCGATGGAGTAAGCACTCGTCATAGGAGAACTAGAGTTGAGATTTTAATATTAATCATAATTTGAGAGGGTAATCATGCTGACTCGCAGCCGGGGTGCTAAATTGCGAAGGATGCGACTTCAACGTGATTGCTGGCTGCCAGCCGCATCAACCCATTATAATTATGATCACGGAGTACAGCCTGATATTGAAAGTGTTTGATTTTGGGGAGGGAGGAAAACCGGAAAACCCGGACTAAGACCCTCGTAGCATAGGAGAGAGCCAACGCATAACTCTACTCATGACCCTGGCCGGATTCGAACCCAGGCCACATTGGTGAGAGGCGAGTGCCTAACGCACTTGCCAACCTATGCCACCTATAATGTGGTTTCTTTTGCTCATTCATTTGATAAAACAAATACATTAATAGACAATTATTTTATAAGAAGAACAAAATGTGCAACGAGGATTATCATATGCATAGAGCCAATGTAGCTTTTATATGGATATATAAGAACACGAGTATCTAAAAAAAATACTCAAAAGTATTTCATGGAAATTGTAATAAATCACAAAATTCTGAAGCACCTTACTTCACCAGCCTCAGCATTTTCGGCCTCACAGAAAAAAAAAATCTGCCGGCAGTCATGAGTGAATAATCACCTTAGGTCTATGGTTCTGAAACTACATACGTATCTACGCGGTTACCAGCGGCAGCAGTGAATTATATTTACAACATTAAAGGATGGTGATATTACGTGGCTTTGGCAAGGGTAATACGAAAGTGGAGGGAAAAAAATGCGTTTCATGTCCTTGTGTCGGACTGTGATTGGTCGAATGAAAGTGTGACGTCGCGCGCCAGCATAGTTATCCCCTTTGCCGACACATTCTGAAATCAGACAGCACCGAAGAAGAACGCAGACGACAGAATTTCCCCCAAAAACTACAGCAGTCGAATCGAAAGCCTGAAATATTCTGAGTAATTTGTGGAAACCTGCTCACGAACACAGGCTCGCTGGAGGTTTGCCTATGCATAATGGGACGCGTGGACGTGGTTGTACTCTTCATTTTGGTCGTGCTTGCCGCGGACAGACTGGCACAGTGTGGTAAGTGAACCCATATACTCAATCTTTTGCTCTAGACAATGAAAACCTGTCAACACTCGAAAATTGGGACCTTCTCTATTCAGAAAACAAAGTGAACATGAAAAAGGAAAAAAAAAAAAAGCAATCAGAAAATCCACAAACTGTATGCCTGTTGATTTATGACAACTGTCCCAATCGGCGACAAAATATAGTTTTTTTTCAAAGCTTACCGACTAACCGAAAAAACAAAAAAATCTTTTAAGGTTATGTACATTTGAATCCATTGAAACGTTGGTAAATTCATAATTATATTCATATTGCTCGTACACATGTGGGAAACAAGAGACAGGTCGATACAATTTTTTATATTTGGGGAGTAGGCATACTAGTCTTTTCAATTTATTTTTATTACAAGAATGACTAGTAACAAACATGGTCACACCTTTTGATTTTTTTTTTCGACGAAAATCTCTGAGAACGAACATTTTGGCCCAGTCACAAATTTGACTCAGAAAAGTCACGTGATGCACGTTTTTTTCGTAATTATCACGTCAACGGCTTAATTGTCTCGTTTACTTGTGGAATGTTCTATTCGACTTTTTGAAGTGTACCTTAAAACTGTACAAATCGTCTTTTCTCATGGCGTAACTTCATCAAAATGAATTAGAGAGTAAATACAATATATCTTTGACATAAAGTATGCATCCACGCATAATTGTAGGTGGGGTGGTGTATACAATAATCCCCAGGTTTCTATAGGGAGAAAAGGTGATACTTGACATTATGCAGTATATAGTAATGATATTTTATTTTGGAATAAAAACGAACAATAAATAACACCAAGTTTGGACTTTTATGGAGTCACAACCACGGACGTCATAATAAAAATCCTCGACTGGCAATACTCCCTATAAGCCCCCATGGCCACTGAAGCCACAAGCATCCGTCTTGGAGGGCCAAATACAAAGGTAATACAATGACGAGCTCACCATTGTTAGTTAAATCCGCCTGGCAACAATAATTACCGCATTGTATCTGGCACGGTAAGATGGTCGCCGGTGGCTTCAGTTGATACAAAAGCATTGCAAGTCCAGATTTTTATTATATACGTCCGTGGTCACAACTAATACCTTTTACGGTTTTAGAAGTAAAAACTGCCTATATAGCTTCGTCAAACATTCAACTTAATTGTGTATGTATAATACAAAATGTGCAAGATATTGAAACTAAAAGTGGAATATAAAACATCCAAATGCTCATTACGGCTCCTTGTTTCAACAACATCTCAGTAACATCTCGGTAACATGTTGGCCAAATGTTGCTAGTGCACACAGGGCCCAAAGTCATGTTGCCCAGGTGTGTTACCCTACCTGGGCAACATGTTATAGCGAGATTGTTACCGAAAATGTTACCGAAAATGTTGAAAGTGTATATTCTGCTTCATACATGATTTTCCTTTGTGTGTACATGCAAATGCAGGCACGTTTTGCATAACTCCAGTAAGTCTCACACTTACACATCAGTTTCTTTTTTTTTCAGTAAGGAAAAGAAAATTACTGAATTGAATTGTATAAACTGTAAACTAAGGCCCGGTTCAGACGTCGTGCTTATGCCGTGTCGAATACAAATCAAGTTGAATTTTTGTATTCGGCACGGCCTAAGCACGACATCTGAACCGGGCCTAAATATCCAACAATATAAATCAAATCAAATGGCTCGTTACACCTTCACTGCCCTACCACGCACCCCCTCTATTCAGGGGCAGAAATGGCGCACCTAAAACGCTGGCCTTCATTCAAATTGGTTGCCATCGAATTGGCTCAAATCAATATTAAGCCACCTATTTTCGAACAATTGACTCACAAAATGTCAATTGGTTCATGATATTGGAGAAGTGGCTAATGAACGTTGCCACTGCCTCCAGTAAGACTCTCTAATTAGGGTAATTCCTCCCCCCTGACATGAAACCCTGTCATGGTGATTTCAATCTGGCTTGCGCTGGAAATCTCGGTGGAAATGTGTAAAGATATTTCAGCTATGTTTTCCTCCCAAAAATAGAATAAAATTAACTAAAATACAAATTAGCTGGGAGAACGTTTGGATGAAAATTGTATGGACCATTCAACCTGACGGCCTTAACCTCCAGGAAGGAAATGACAAATATAATTGTTTTGTTGTCTCCTTTTCATTCATCTACAGATACCTTTAAAGGGTCTCTGCAATGGGAATATTATGGCTTGAACATGTGCCAATAAAAAAACTGTACATGGGGATTGTAATTTTACCCACTTCCTCACACTGATTCAGGGTTAAAAACAGGGTTTTTTGTTTGTATGCTAATTAGCATTTCCATATTCATGAGCAAAACTGTGATGTCATCTGGGGAACTGAGAGCAGTAACCCAATTGATTTGTGCACAAGAAGTTGCAGTTGTTTTATAGGTTTTCTGACAGACATTTTCCTCCTCAATGGTTTTATTGTGCCAAATATGTTCCTTTCACTCGACTGGTGGTGTATTTTTTTTTACCAAACCATTTCTGTAGGTCAAGTTTGCCTCTTCATTTCTTATGTTTTTTTCCATTATATTTTGGCTGTTGGTTTCCTACATGAGTATGCGTGAAAATCCCCCGTTTTACAAAGCCATTCAAAGCAAAATCAAATGCTGGTTTGAAACCAAAATAAGACTTGCCATTCATTATTTGTTAGTATATTCTCTGTATGAAGGCAATAAAATAACCTGACTGAAAAAGCACTGCAGCCGTCCTTTAAATCCCCCTGCTTTATTGTACTTCACCTACTTTTCCTTCTTCCCTAATCCTCTAATTACCTTCATTGTTAATCCCGGGTTCCCAGCCCCTCTCTCCCCCACCCTTTTTAGCGGCAAATACAGGATTTTCCTAAAAGGGTGGAAGAGAGGGCGTGGGAATAAAATTCACCAATGCAATGGCGACGGATGCATTTTGGGCCGATCAAAGCTAGCAGGTTACGGAGGGCCGGACGTAATTTCCTAATTTCTTTATTTTTCCCCTCTTTTTCTCATATTTTTGTGTCTTTCTCACCCTCTCCATATAGGGCCTATAAAACAAAAATTGGGGACGCATGCCCCAGCCCCCTGGATCTTCCCCTGATTTTGTTCCCTGGTACCTTTGATCTTGCCTATCTGACGCCTCTTTATCTGACTTCTCCGTGGTACCATGGATTTGTCAGCAATCACACTTACATTCAGAGCATTTTTTATGGCGTAAAATCATCAAAATGATATGCATATTTCCCATAACCAAATTCTTCATCGAAATGTACATGTAAATGCAAAAACGTTCTGCATGATCACAGTAAAAGTCTCACGTAATAGGTTCTTCGTACGTTTCCACCTGTTTTTGGCAATGCATATTTAAATGGTCAGGAGCCTGAAGTCCCTAATCCCAGTACCACAATTATTTCATGAGCGTTAAAATCATAACCTAAAAAGCCAACGATTTTAATAAAAAACAAATGGCTCGTTACACCTCCTCCACTGCGCCTATCGCATACGGCTAATATTCATTGGCAAAAATGGTGCCGAGAAAAAAAAAAACTGGCCACAAATTAAGCTACCCATACCGTTTTTAAACAATTATTGACTCACAAAATGTCAATTGGTTCACAATGGGGGAGGTGACTAATTCATTAGGGCAATTCCTCGTCGCCTGACCTGAAACCATGGCATGGAGATTTCAATCTGGCTTGTGCTGAAAATATCACAGCCGAATATCGAGGGGTTTTGTATGCGGGAGCTTAGAATATTCAGTCATATCTGAATTATATCACCACCCCCCGAACTACAAAAATTAAATAAAAAACAAAAGCATAAAGAAAGTTTAATGAATAATGCGTATTAATCTACATCCGAGAGGTCATTAATATGTTAGTTGATTTGGTTTTTTGTGCATGTTTAATTCAGAAGCATCTGTATTCAAGTTTACACGTTATGCTCGATACCAGAAGGTATAATAAACAGGAACTACCGCGTCACACACATCCATAATAATGAAGCACCATAATAATCAACTTGACAAACAGAGATGAACATGGAATCAACACAGGCGTTTCAAAATACTGCGGCAGCATAGGTTTGCAACGCGTTGGCCAATTTAAATCTGCGCATCTTTTCACATGCGCATATTAATCGACAAATTCCGCGCATTGTGATTGGACAACGCGTTGTAAACTCATGGTGGCGCACTATTGTGAATCGCCATTATTGTCACCCGACTGCGCATTTTCTTTTGCCATACCAGGTTAACATCTCAGATTCGGGGGAAGCCGTGCCAAAAGTGCTTGCTTGCTTTGTTGCCATGGTATCTTGGTTCAACAGGATCAACAGGATGCCTGTCTCGCAATGGGAAACTTTTGGAGAGTCGGTCTTGTCAACAGCGAACGCGCACGCACGCGCAATACAACGCGCGCATGCTCACAATTGTGCAAGCAAGTCGGTCTTGAGTCAACAGCGCACGCGCAAACCATGCTTGCACAATTGTGAGCATGCGCGCGTTGTATTGCGCGTGCGTGCGCGTGCGCTGTTGACTCAAGACCGACTCTCCAAAAGTCTCCCATTGGATCAACATGACGAATTTGGTCAATCAATATCGAATGCGCAGCCTTGCACTATGCAACACATTCAGTTCGGATCATTGCCTGAGTTAAACAAACAAAAAAAACATTGCAAGGACAAAAAAAGTAAACAAACCTACCTCGTTTAAAAAGGTATTTGTCAATATTATGCTTTGCGGTCCCATGCCTATGCAATTTGAAAACGACACAGCGATTATTGAGACAAATATGTTGAATCAAAGCCTAGACTTGGGTATTATGCAGTGACACTTAAACATTTAATTTAATATAACCTTTTTTGTATTGTGCCAAGCATGGGAATGTCCCGATGCTGAATGGCAAGTTTGGAATGGAAACTGTTACAAGTTCAGCACTGTGAAGGACGGCTATGACGGTGCTGTTGGAATATGTGAAGGTCAACAGTCGACGCTCTTGGTACTCGACACGGAAGAGGAAGCAACGTGAGTATTATGCCTTTAGCTCTTTTCCGGATTAAGTACTAAGATAGAAGGTAAACGATTATTCTAATTCAAGATCTTCACGAGATTTCATTTTCACTTGAAACCGTAGGACAGTCTTCACTTGCCTATGTTTCCAGAATAATTTATAATAAAGAGATCACGCAGGTTATTTAGTCCTACAAAATCACAGCAAATGGGCACTTGGGCAGGGTAATTTTAAAACACAGTGCGAATAGGGCCATATTGCCTGCCAATTCAAAGCGTTTGCCGTGGAATCTCACCATCACGGATTTCAATAACATTTCGTTAAATAGTTGGACTTCCACAACCAAAATGTTATGTAACCGAGTCAATTTATACTAATTGTTGAGATACGGGTTGACGAACCTATGACTAATTACCACGATCTTCTACATTCATACACCCGTATCTCCAGTGTATAGCTAGTTGAAAGCTAGAGATGGCCCATGAGGGGACATACCACGTCGTGTCTGGCAACTGGATGGTTTGATAACTTGCAATTGTTCTTTGATATGGGGCAAAAGGTGTGAATTACATTTAATTATTTCAAAGAATAATTGAATGTAGGAAATCGTCAACGTAGGCTGGTTGCTCAATTGCAATAATTGTCAAGGATGTCAAGGATGTTAGAGTGACTTTATTTAAAGCTAGTCTGCAATCTTTAACAACTGCAGTATTCAATTCAATTGAAAAGTGCCGTTAACTTCACTTTAGTCCTCAATCCTATGCACTTTCACACCCAAATCGTCTAAATCTGTACCAACGCTGACAGTCTCGTCTTCTATAGCATAGGGCAAGAACGTCTATAATGAACATAACACAAGTCACACAACGAATGGAAATATTGTTTGGGGACCAACTGACTAAGGACCATTAACCCGTGGAGACACTGGATTGAGTACAGGTATGGGATGGATGTTTAATACCGCTCACTTTTACTCGGTACCCGTTCATCCTATGCCGGTAATAGGTTCCCCCAATTTTTGTAGTTTGCCAGACCGGCGCTATCAACCAAACACTTGCATAACCTTGTTGATAGATGACTGTTGTTGGAGTTCTACTGTCACAAATGCCTTCCTTTAAATTAATACAATTATGTATTTGTTTTTATTGTTTTGTTCTCACAGGTTTATCCTGCAACATACTTCACATGATAAGATTTATCTTGGATGTTTAACTCTGGATGACATAACGTGGCCATGTATAGACCCCGAAGGGCGGTACTACACCTCCGAGACCGACTTCAGTGGCTACTGGCCAGGTAGGATGTTTTCAATATATCTGTCTAATCTCATCTGCAATTCGGTTGACTACAAAAATAATATTTGAGACGAAAATGGGTCGAACAACAACAAACCACTTCATTCAAATAAAAACAATTAGATAAATTAGAAAAAAAAACCAATCAGATAAAAACAAACCATTAATGATAAAAAAAAATAAGCCTTCAATTTTGCTGAAAAGTATAACAAAAAAAAAAAAAGGAAATAATTTATATAAAATTAAGACGACATTAAACGACTGGACTATCTTTGAGAGCCATACAATCTGATTGAAACACGATTAAGATTTTAACCTCTCGGGGTCACATGCCGACCCACCAGACCTACATTCTATTGATGTCGGAATGTTTTATCTAGTCTTGTGGGAAGGTGCAAGTGATGGTGGCCGCATCTGGCTGAAGAGAAACGAAACCCTTTCGTTGTATGTTCTCGAAGAATGGGAAACCCACTTCAAGGAACAATGGAGGAGATGTAATGTACCTTTTAACAAGACCGAAACAAAATAAGGACATCAACATAAGTGTATTATGGGCAATCCTGCTAACAAATACTCCACTAAAGATCGAATTTTCTGTTTAGTCTGGCAGCCTCCGCTGAGTCAAAATGAGTTTGGTCGTGTCTGTCTCAGAAGAACCGAGCCACCTTCGCTGTTTACTCTCGAAGAATGGGAAAGTGAGTACTACGTTTGTGAGCGAGCTGCATCGTGGACTGCGGACCCCTCTACCATCTATCCAACATCCACATTGGGACTTCTTGGTAAGTTGACTACTTCGACTAACTTTCTTGTAAAGGCAATGACTATGACGGAAAGAATCATAACTGTAGGTATACCTTTAATATAAAAAACCGAAAAAATAACAAACACAACAACGAAACAAAAACCGACGCGTCCTAGTCATTATGTTTAAAAACGGGAGGAAAATCAATGTGTAATCAGAATTTTTGAAATGGAAGAAGTCTGAATGATTGAATTTTCTAATTGTATTGCGTCTTACGTTTTAATAATTTATTTCTCTTCATCTTGATAAATGATGCAAGTAGGTATATGCTGTCGGAATACCTTCCAATGATAAATACTGGAGGCAACCTCCCCATACAAGCATTTTTGAATATAACGTCCGTGGACCCCAAATGAGTACAATGAGTGCTTTTCTTAATTAGTTTTAATTTGTTTGTAATATATGCATATTGTATCTAACACAGCAGCTACTACAACCTCTACCAAGCCTACAACCTCTGCAATGAACACTACTACTGCTTCTGTCGCATCTGCACTGACTGAAACCGGGGCGAACCACCAGGACACCAATCCTAACTGCCCAGCCGCGTCCTATTTCTTCAGCGACGTTCATGAAGGGCGCCCTCTATCTGGGTTTTGTCTTGAGAACCACGTGATCGATACCATTTACGCGCGGATTTCAGTTTATTGTGCCTTTGAGTGCTCGCTTAATCCTCGCTGCCAATCGTTCAATTACTACCCGACTGAGAGCAAATGCGAATTGAATTCAATCGGGTCAGCAATGGCACATGACCAGGATTTTAAACAAGTGGATGACTGCTACTTCATGGAGAAAGCAAAGTAAAAATAATAGGTGAAAATTGGTATGTTAAAACTATTATGTGACTTTGCATAAAGAAACTAAGAAACAAACATAAATGACATAGAAATAAAACACCAAAACGTTACAAAAACACCAAAGAAAAGAAAACAACTCCAGCCTAAGACGAAACCCTAACCAAGCCCAACCCAACCAAACCCACCAAGCCCAGCCAAGCCCACTTCACCCCAACCCAACTAAACCCACCAAACCCAGCCAAGCAAACCTCACCCCAACCCAACCCAACCAAACCCCAACCCCAACCCCAACTCCCCCACCCCAACCCAAAAATAGATAACCACACTGCCTATACCGTCAAATTTGGGGTACTTTGGGTAAATTACATTCAACAATAGGCGTCTTGATTTACTTCGCATTTGTATTGATAATTTTTTTTTTTCGTGTAGCATATCAATGGTTATCAGTAAAATTCACAAGTGCAAGGTAGCGGCACTTAATTGGAATTTTGTATAATAAAATGAGATTTAAATTTTCTATCGGGGTAAATTTGAGTGGAAAAGAAGTTACGAAAATATATTGTAACATGATTGTATAATGATTGTCAATTTCATAAAACTGTTCAGCCAAAAAAAAAAAATGCTTAACACAAAAATTTCTCGCCCAATAAAACAAACCACCATTGAAAATTCCATTTGATATTCATGGTCAGCGAACAACAGCCAAAGAACAATCACAGGTGATACACAACACATGGATATTTGATTGTTAACCCTGTTATTATTAAGACAGAAATGTCATGCTTAGCAAATGGTTGTGCTTAACAGTTTTATGAAATTGGCCCCTGATAAGATTTTATCCGATTGATTGGACTAGACTAAATAGACTAGATTCCTTCTGATTGCACAGAACGGGTACTTCGATAAGATTTGAATGAATATTTCGAAAAATATCGTAGTGGACTGAATTGAAATTCATTGGAATGGATATGATTGCGTGAAATAAATTCATGGGATGTATTGGACTGTAGTGAATTATGTGGACATCGAATCAGATAAGATGAATTTGATCGATTTGTGTATTTTACATTGACTGATTTATGTATTTGATTGAATTTTGTTATAGTTAGGTACCAAAATATCATACTTTAATGACTTATTAAAATGGCATTGATTTGGATGACACAGATGGTAATCAATTGGCTGAACAAATTTTGTTCACATTTGCTGGATTAAAATGACTCGAACTTGATAAAGGTAATTGGATTGTTTAAGATATGACTTGAATCTGGATTGAACTGGTATACGAACTGGATTTGCTGAGACTAAATTTATTTAATGATACAAGATTGAATTTGATAAATTATTCGATAATTCATTGATTCTTGTTAATTTCATGAAGTTTAGATTGAATTGCATTGCATTTTAGTTTGAAAACTTTTTTTATGAATGTATGAAATGCGTAAGATTTTAAAGCTGTTTAAGAAAAGGAACCAGATGGTTTGAACATTTTCATACAGGCATTGAGTCGGCGAACAATAAAGTTCACGTCCGGTGTTACCCGAAGGTAAAGCAAAATATACATTTTATACAAAGGGAATTAAGCCCTGCATGGAATACGATTAGTGACGTTATTTGAGATACACGGCGATCTTTTGGGATTAAAATCACCTTCAGAAGCTTCGGCAATATTTATTGATTTATTTGATTCATAGCATTGGTTCGATTTAGATTGATGATAACCAAATGGCTTGAAGGAAATTGTTTTTATTGGCTGAAATTGTTATGGTTTGAGTGAAAAGCGGGGAAATTGACGGTTGGATATTGGGTTATTCAGATTTATTTCATTGTGTCTAACAATTCCATTTAATTGGCAATATGTTATAAACAGGAAACAAAACAAAAAACTTATGTCGTTAACACTCACTGTAACCTGAAATCAACTGAAAGAGGAAAGAACGATAACGTTCAACGGTTGTGTGAAATCTTGTAACATTAACATGACTCGAACTGGATAGTCTTTGGATTGTTTAAGATATGACTTAAACATATCGATATCGACTGAAAAAAAGAAAGAATGATAACATGCATTATACGTTTGCATGAAATATTGCTGGATTAAAATGACTCACAATTGGATAGACGTCATTGATCTTGTTTAAGATAAAAGCTAAAATGATAGAATCTGGTTTGAATTGGCATTATTCATTGAATTTGATTGATTGTATCAAAGATGACTGTGGAGTACACTGCATGATCATGTGGACTGCATCGAATCAGATAAAATACGATTGATAGATTTTTGTGTTTGAACTTTACTGAATTATGTATGTTGATTGAATTTATATTGTAAATATGTAATTCTCTATTAGATTTATTGCATTTATTTGGATGAGACTGAAAAGCAAACAATTGGCTAAAACAAGATCGGTTTAAATTGGCTTCACTGTGATGGGTTTTATTAGATTTGATGAGTGAAAAGCAGGAAAAAAAGTCGGTTTGGATATTGACTAATTGACTAATCACATTGAATTCTAGGCGTCGACTATATGCGTCGACTAACAATGCCGTCAAGTTTAATACATGAAACGAAAGCATTACAATTACAAATAGAAGTAATCTTTGTATACTGAAAATGATTGAATTTATGATGATGTCCATGGTTGGATGAAATTGTTATGGATTGAAATGATTGAAATTGGGCAGACGGCATTGGATACTTCGAAATAACTGTGAATTTGATTATCGATTTAATGTATTGATATCATAATCAGGTTAGACTACACACACTGAATCAGATTGAACCGGATTGTGTTAATGATAACTGAAACGAATGGGATTATGTTGGGCCGTGATTTTATTAGAAAAGTGAAAAAATTACTGGAATCTGCATAATAGTTTGGACATGATAGGTCAAACCAAATTTCTTACATTAGATTAGATTTTAGTTCAATTCATTTTTAATTCAAACACGTCTTTAAGTAAAATTCTAAAGCAGTAACGTTTAGATTTATGAATTGTGCCCGTGAACAATTCAATTCACGTCCGGTGTTACTCGAAGATACAAGCAAAACAGGCCATAATTTTAAAACAAAAGGAATTAAGCCCTAACAAAAATTACGAGAATGGGCTTTTCAAAATTTGGGTTTAACAAAAGCACATTCAGGAGCCAAGATAATAAAAACAATAGCGTGTAAATGAAATAAAATAAAATATATGGACACTCTTTAGGTTTTTATCAAACCTCCCTTAACTTCGACCGATTTGGATTCATTTTTGTGTAATCGCAAATTGTCATGGTAACGTGTTCTTCAAAATAATGACTAAATCACAGTTATCAATGGACATTATGGACTCCTTTTTAGCATTTGGCATCATTAAAAAGAAACCTATTTGGTTATGTGGGTAATTCTAATGCTTACTGCTTTATTGATTGTTGAAAAATATTAAAAAATTTAAGTTGTAAGTAACATCATTATTTTTGTCAATCTTTTAGTCATTCTTTTCAGTCTGTCGTTCCCTTTTCAGTATTCAATATTACAGTGATGTGCAAGTAGAATCCTTAAATTCCACAGATAATTCATAACAGATTTAATAAGGTTCCACGCAGTAGTTCATGTTTTTTCGGGGAAACCGATGAAAATTGCAGCTTTCAGCTGTCAATTTCTGCCATTCAGAATGGTTTATGATGACGACAAATCTCGCTGCTACCTGCTCTCTGCTTCCCCAGACTTAAGAAATGAGTCCTTATACACAGATAAATTCTTTAACAGAAATCCAAATAATATTTGATAAACGGAATTGTACCGTGAACGATTTCATTAAAATATTACGAATAGGTTCTGCATAATTATGCAGTCCGTTTACATACATGCTACGCCCAATGTCTTTATTCTGAAGCGAAATAAGGCTTGCCGATGGGAGACTTTAGAGAGTCTTCAAGTCAACTGCGCACGCGCACGCACAACAGCGCAGGCGCAAAACAACGCGCGCATGCTCACAATTGCGTGCGCGTGTGCTGTTGACTGGAAGACAGGTTCTCAAAAGTCTCCCATTGTCGTGCACGGTTTAGGTTGTAGATCTAGAGCCCCTTCAATCACATACATAAACATGTCAACTATAATTATGTAGAAATCTCTGCGTGTCTTAGACAAATCTTTATATCATTCCTCAGTTTTGTTGACGGTGCAGAGTAATCATAGTCGAGCAAACCTAAAAACCTTCTTATTTGACTTTTTACCAATATTCTTTTTAAAGGAGCTTTTCGCATGTTAGATCTTCCAAAGAGAATGGATCACTGCCTACGCCCCAATCACAAACAAGATGTGATTGGTCGCCCAATGACAGGCAACTATTCACATCACTGTGCCGCGCATTCCCACGAAACCAACCGCTCAAACGTACGCTCACCCAATGTCTGTTCGCTACTTCGTTGTACTGCTGCTCTGCCACTTTCAACAGTAAGACTCGTTAGACATTATTGTTAAACATCGTTTTGCCAAACCGTCTACTATACCCTCCAGCAAAAACACCAATATACATCACATCAGGCATCACTGAGACACTATCCAGCATTTTGTTTTCGCAAGTACCGTATTTATAACCTGTTAAACTGACAAAACTCTTTCGGATTCTTGCTTGCTAAACGGTTTGCTGGCTATTTCCCTGTGCATCATGGAACATTTCAATGCAGCCGTGTTTCTGATTCTGGCCGTGTTTGCCGTGGATAGCGTGGTGCAGAGTGGTAAGTTCATGTACGTTTTTGTTTTCTATACGACACATGAGAAATATGCCCAGTAATTCGATGGGGATCTCGAGGGTTGTTTGGAGGGTTGCAACTGCCCGTAAAGCAAAAACTGGGCACATCTTAAAGGTAGTATCATACTTTGGTAGCATACCGAAACAGAAATCCACACAGATTTACCCATAACTTACAGGGTAAAGAGATGGTGGTGATAGAAACATACCGTTATGAGCTTATTTTGTCTACGTAGTTTAGCATATTGTAGTGCTATTATAGTACAGAAAACATTCAATTTCAGGGTTCCTTTAGGGGAAAAAGCGGCTGAGGGGTAATATCATATTTTGGTAGCATTAAAAAACCGAAATCTGCACAGATTTATAACTTACAGGGTCCAAAAACTGTGATGGTAGACCGTTAAAACCTTTCTGCCGGAAATGCTGTATTGATTCAGAAAATAGTAAAACCAGTGGCCCAAAATAATTGTGATCTTTTAAAGATACAAATACTGTGGGCGTTTTTCACTGTTTTCTCAAAAAGTCGGCACCGTATAATTTCACAGATTACTGTTACTGTATTTTCCCTGATATGTTTGCCCACGAATCTGCATTTCTCCGAACAAAAACCTTAAACCAAATCATTACTTTAGTGTACTTTTTAAACTGACTTTTTTTCTCACGTGATTAGTTTTTTGCCATTTTATGCCCTATAGTTTTAGAAAAATATGGAGATCTTTCGTTTTGTAAACGAAGAATTGGAAGCCGTGCCCAAATTCGTATACTACCATTTATAAATCTCTCGTTTTTCAGGCCTTCCTTCTTCATGATTGCAAACATACAACCATCGATAATTGCACGTTTATCATCATATCTCACATTTTTTAAACCATGCAAATTACGGGAAAAACTTGAAATTATAGTGATTTTTCAACTTTAAATCGTTCGTGGATGGTAATTCCGCTCCAGTGAAGAAAGTGTGCGGGACATTTCTGGCTGCCGATCGGCAGAGAGTGTTTCGCGTTTGTGGCTGTGGCTTCAAGTGGGGTTGGGAGAACTCTATCGGGTATTATTCGCAAAAACATTACGGGCACCACAAGGAAAGAACACTAGAACTAGCCTATATAATTACGAATTATGAAGACAAACATCATTTACGGGGAAAACACCATGCAAAGACATTGCCAACATATTGAATTGGAATTTGGAAATGCAGGACTTGTTATGCTTGATTTTAAAACGACTTTTAATCAACTTGAAAACGAGGAAGAATAATTTGTCTCCAATCAGCTGTCCTAATGTATATAAAGGAATACATGTCTGGTCTTTTCATGCAATACAATGTATAGTCACATTTTCAGTGACTAAAATAAGCGGCCTAAAAATGCATTATGAGTATAAATAGTGATCAGTTGCACCTCCAGTATACATGCACCCCAATAAACATTGTTTTAATTTACAAACAACCGCACATGGTTGACATGGGGGGCCAAATGTGGCAAAACATAAACATTTATCTTCTTCACAAACAATTATAAGACCAAAATCAACATTTTGAAAGCTTTGTGGAACAAAATAAATCGACCCATTATTCTTTGTTTTTTTGCAATAACATTCAACAATTTCTTTGATTGTTTGGAAACATTCTGTAAAATTAGTGGTATGTTTTTGTTCTGCACTAACCTTCCATTGTTTCAATCATCTTGATTAAAAAAAGCTGGGTATATGGCGTTGCAAAAGGGTGCAGACCATAGACATCCGATCGAAATAAATAGTGCAAAAATAAAATCAAAATCAAAATGTTTCTGAGGTAACGTACCAATCCATTAGCCTACACCAAGCATTTGTAATTTTTATTTCGCTTCAGATGTTTTTTATTTGACCAAGAAACATCCCTGCACTATTTGGAAAATCCATGGGAAATACCACCGACTTTACGACTTGATTTCACCGAAATGACACTTTTTTCATCCCTCCTGTTTCATGAAACCTATAGATCTTTATTTGTCGACCAACCTCATTGTGAGCAATGCCGATATACATTCTCATGTTCTGTGGTTATTACACGTAATATCATACTTTGGTTTTTGTCAAAGAAATAAAGATTCATGGGCAAAAATATCCTGGAAGGATTGTAGTCATCTGTGAAAATTTCAGTTTCATACGGTGCTCACTTTTTGAGAAAACAGTGAGAAACGGCCACAGTATTAAAAAAAACCCTTTTATTGCGTATAAAAAGTCAAATTATAGATGACCCTGTGTGTAGCCAGTATTCCTGCATGCCTAATTACTGTGCGATGGTACTATCGATCAATACGACGGCCGGGGCCTTCGCATAGAATCCTCCCATGTAGTATTTTGATTAATGACGTCTCCGAATGCCCTTCACCATACTCGTGAATGGTTTGATTCCTTTAAAGGTAATATTATACTTTGGTTTTTATCAAATAAATATAGATTCCTGGGCAAAACTATCAAGACAGATACAACAGTCATCTGTGAAAATGTCAGTTCCATACAGTGCAACCTTTTTGAGAAAACAGTGAAAAAGGTTTTATCTTTATTTTTGATCTTTTAAAAGATCAAAACGATTTTTTGGTCGTGTTTTTTTTTTACTAATTTCTTAATAAATACACTATTTCAGGCGGAAACATTTTAACGGTTTGTTTCTACCACCATCATCTTCTTACCTTGTAAGTTAGTAAATCTGTGAACATTTCTGTTAAGGTTTCTTACCAAAGTATGATACTACCTTTAAAAGGGGACAATTACAGTTGGTAGTTGGTAGAGCAGCAGCGAGGAATTTAACAAAATCGCATGCTCAAATCTCTTAGTTTCTCTTTGTTAGAGTCAACAGCGCACGCGCACGCACGCGCAATACAACGCGCACATGCATGCGCAAGCATGGTTTGCGCGTGCGCTGTTGACTCAAGACCGAATCTCCAAAAGTCTCCCATTCTCTGGTATCATGAGTTACCTTGTTTATTTATTTATTTTAAACCTTTGGACATTAAAACAAGATGTAGAATAAGAAACACATTGGCAGTGGCTTCCAAGGGAAGGCAACATTTAAAAAGAAATGTAATCAGAACATGTGTTATCAGACGAGGTCCACGAACATTTCAGAATCTGTGGCATAAATTTAGAATTGACGACAACATATAAACTAAGTTTTAGTGCCCCCCAAACCTCCAGAAAACAGAATATTACAATTCACAACTTAGCATGGTTTAGAACTTGGAATTGCTACCTCTACTTGTTTTAATATGCTACACACAAAGCAGTCTCACGGTATTTTTTGTTGACAACCACTTTTTCTAATAACACTGTGTTGATCATTTCTGGCAAAATTTATGAGGGTTGTATAGTTGTTTTTTCTACATGCACCCCACGTTAAAACGAAAATCAACCGAACGCTGTATAATAATTACAAATCAATAAAGGCTTATTTTTGTTTTACAAACAGCAATCATTTAGAAAAACAAAACAAGCTTTGTTCGATATTGAATAGAGCAATATAATGCATATGTCCCTGTCTTTGGCGTACCATGGAACCATGATACTACCTTCCTAATTGTTACGCTATATGATCGATTTATCCGACGTGTACGTCCCTGTGTAAAATTAAGCCACATCGTTGACGTTCAAAAAGGTCTCCGGTGATGTTGTATAGATGCTTTGGTCATAAACCTTCATCTGAATCATCTGATGAAGAAGCTCTTGCTCCAAATAATTTCTTCTTATTAATTAATCATTTTTGAAGGAACGTAACGCAATCGAGGTTTACAATTGTAATACTTTGGAGAATCCACAAAGGTTTCTGGTATAACAAATACCAAATCATGAACAAAAACTATTGCACAGGGGCCGAGAAATATATTATAATACTTTAAATAAAAAGAACACATTTCGCATTATTCGTTAGAATGTTTGAATAACAAAACATCATAGAAACAACAATATGGTCATTTCGTGTTATTTCAGCACGCTTTGGAACCTTACCATCACGGATCATGTGCTTAAATTCTACATGGTGATAGCCAAGACATGGTTGTATCACATATCTGAATCTTGAAGTGATAAACAGTTTAATTTTAACATTATGGGTCCCGACACAGTGTTGCGTTTTTTCTGGGACACCCTGTATATACTTGAAGCAAAACAAACAAACAAATAACGTCAAGATAATTAAGTTTAGGGAGCGTTTCAAAATAAGACTACTATAGCCAACTGCTGATGTTTTGCATATTTTTAGCAGTCTATCATTCAATACTATGATTGTGCATGTACAAATTATAATGCTGAATTTGCTCATTCAATATTGAGTGCGCATCCTGGCCTTTCCTTTCATTGATTTCATGCCTGAATTTTAAGAAAGCATGGGATGGACAAAAGAAAAAAAATTATCTCGTTTAACAATGTATTTGACAGTTTATTAGTAGAGTATTTTGTGGACATTTGCACATGCAATTTGAAAATTAAACAAGGATATAAATTAAGATAAATCGACCAAGAGGCCTGGGTATTGTAAGGTGACCGTAACGCATTGAGGTAACACTCGCAAATTTGATTCGATATAACTTTTTTATTCCACCAAGCATGGGAATGTCCCGATACTGGATGGCAAGTTTGGAATGGAAACTGTTACAAGTTCAGCACTGTGCAGGACAACTATGAAGGTGCTGTTGGAATATGTGAAGGTCAACAGTCGACGCTCTTGGTACTCGACACGGAAGAGGAAGTAACGTGAGTTTACATGTGATAGCTCATTGTACTTTAAAGGTAACATATCATACTTTGTTTTTTTTTGTCAAAGAAATACAGATTCATGGGCAAAAATATCAAAGAAGATATAGTAAAAGTAATCTGTGAAAATGTCTGTCCCATTCGGTGCCAACTTTTTGAGAAAACAGTGAAAAACGGCCACAGTATTTGTTTTCTCTTTAATTTTTATCTTTTAAAAGATCAAAAAGATTTTCGGTCGTTGTTTTTTAAATTTCTGGATAAATACACCATTTCAGGAGGAAATATTTTAACGGTAGGTTTCTACCAGTATCATCTTCATACCCTGAAAGTTATATGTAAATCTGTGAACATTTCTGTTTTGGTCTCTTACCAATGTATGATACAACCTTTAAGCAGAGTACACTGTCAACAATTTCGGTAACATTTTCGGTAACATGTTGCCCAGGTAGGGCAACCCTGTGTACACTAGCAACATTTTGGCAAACATGTTACCGAGATGTTGCTGCGAATTGTTACCCAACTCGCTTTGCTCTGTGTACACTAACAACATTTTGGCAAACATGTTACCGAGATGTTGCTTCGAACTGTTGCCCAACTCGCTTTGCTCTGTGTACACTAACAACATTTTGGCAAACATGTTACCGAGATGTTGCTTCGAACTGTTGCCCAACTCGCTTTGCTCTGTGTACACTGACAATATTTTCAGCACCAATGTACCTAGGCAACATTGTTACCGAAATGTTGACAGTTTATACTAATAATATAAAGATTATTTAATGTCACGATCTACAGAGATTTGCATTTACCCTTGAAACCGTAAGACGGTCTTACCTTTCCTATGTCCTATGATCACGCAGGTTATTTTGTCCCACAAAATCACAGAAAACAGACCTTGTAATTTTATAACGATGTGCGAATAGGGCCATTGCATGACGATCGATGTTTGCCGAGGAAATGAAATCAACAACAAAAAACTTTGAAACTCTAAAATTCACGGTTCTGGGGGTTTCTCTGGGGGTCCAATTAACATTTCAAATGTCAAAGTTGCAAAAAGGAAGATGTGAATAGTACAAAGTGCAGGGAATAACCCAAAAGGAAAATCAGACCACTTGGAACTGTCCTCACTTTGTTCACTTCAGGTCATTCTATGAATGGGAGACTTTTGAGAATCGGTCTTCACATTCCAGTGGATTCCAATAGGCGGATTGATTACGCCATTTGGTGCCACTTGGTGGACACTTCGCGCTGATTGCTCGATGCAAGTGGCGCTACGAAAATTTCGAACATTTTGAAATGTTCTTGCCGTCAAATTAAATTTTTGGCGCAGTTACGGGCCACCACGAACTGGGAGGCAGTTTGAGCCACTGCACGCCACTAGGCACCTTATTGGAGACACTTGGCGCCACAGCAAATTGCATTGGCGCGAACTGGCACCAACTGGCGCTGGCCCAGTGGACTCCTAGCATAAAATCAGTATATTTATTTGTTTTTTAAACTGTTTTTAATTGTTTCATTTTACAGGTTTATCCTGCAACAAACTTCACATGATAAGATTTATCTTGGATGCTTAACTCTGGATGACATAACGTGGCCATGTATAGACCCCGAAGGGCGGTACTACAACTCCGAGTCCGACTTCAGTGGCTACTGGCCAGGTAGGAAGTTTTCAATATATCTGTCATATCTCATCTTTATTTCGGTTGATTAAGGACTACAAAATCAATGTGAAAATTGGTCGAACAAGAACAAACCATTTCATACAAATTCAGATAAAATTCAACCAAAAATGATAAACAATATTATTTTAGTCTTCAATTTTGCTGAAAAGTATGTAAAAAAGAAATTGAAAATTAAAACAATATACAATTAAGAAGAAATTAAACGACAAGACTGATTTTGAGAGCCATACAATCTGATTGAAACAAGGTTAAGATTTCAACCTCTCGGGGTCACATGACGACCCACCAGACCTACATTCTATTGATGTCTGAATGTTTTTTCTAGTCTTGTGGGAAGGTGCAAGTGATGGTGGCCGCATCTGTCTGAAGAGAAACGACCCTTCTTCGTTGTATGTTCTCGAAGAATGGGAAACCCACTTCAAGGAACAATGGAGGAGATGTAAAGTACATTTTAACAAGACCGAAACAAAATAAGGACATCAACATAAGTGTATAATGGGCAATCCTGCTAACAAATACTTCACTAAAGATCGAATTTTCTGTTTAGTCTGGCAGCCTCCGCTGAGTCAAAATGTGGCTGGTCGTGTCTGTCTCAAAAGAACCGAGCCACCTTCGCTGTTTACTCTCGAAGAATGGGACAGTGAGTACTACGTTTGTGAGCGAGCTGCATCGGGGACCGCGGACCCCTCTACCATTAACCCAGCATCCACATTGGGACTTCTTGGTAAGTTGACTACTTCGACTAACTTTCTTGTAAAGGCAATGTCTATGACGGAAAGAATCGTAACTGTAGGTATACCTTATAAAAAAAACCCGAACAAATAAAAAGCACAACAACGAAACAAAAACCGACGCGTCCTAGTCATTATGTTTAAAAACGGGAGGAAAATCAATGTGTTATCAGATATTGAAATGGAAGAAGTCTAAATGATTGAATTGCGCGCCCCTCCTACGGTATTGCGTCTTATAATCATTCATTCCTCTTCCTCTTGATAAATGATGAAAGTAGGTATATAATGCTGACGGAAGACCTTCCAAAATGATAAATACTTGAGGCGACCTCCCCACAGAAGCCTTTTGAATATAACGTTCGTGGGCCCCAAATGAATATAAAGAGTGCTTCTCTTTAATTAGTTTTAATTTGTTTGTATTACGTATACTTTATCTGACACAACAGCTACTACAACCACTACTGAGCCTACAACCTCAGCACTCAACATCGCTACAACCTCTACCAAGCCTACAACCTCAGCAGTCAACATCGGTACAACCACTACTGAGCCTACAACCTCAGCAGTCAACATCGGTACAACCACTACTGAGCCTACAACCTCAGCAGTCAACATCGGTACAACCACTACTGAGCCTACAACCTCAGCAGGCAACATAGGTACAACCTCTACCAAGCCTACAACCTCAGCAGTCAACATCGGTACAACCACTACTGAGCCTACAACCTCAGCAGTCAACATCGGTACAACCTCTACTGAGCCTACAACCTCAGCAGTCAACATCGCTACAACCTCTACCAAGCCTACAACCTCGGTAGCCAACATCGGTACAACCACTACTGAGCCTACAACCTCAGCAGTCAACATCGGTACAACCTCTACCAAGCCTACAACCTCGGTAATCAACATCGCTACATCCTCTACCAAGCCTACAACCTCTGCAATGAGCACTACTACTGCTTCTGGTGCATCTGCACAGACTGAAACCGGGGCGAACCACCAGGACACCAATCCTATCTGCCCAGCCGCGTCATATTTCGTCAGCGACGTTCGTGAAGGGCGCCCTCTATCTGGGTTCTGTCTTAAGAACCACGTGATCGATACCATTTACGCGCGGATTTCAATTTATTGTGCCTTTGAGTGCTCGCTTAATGCTCGCTGCCAATCGTTCAATTACTACCCGACTGAGAGCAAATGCGAATTGAATTCGATTGGTTTGGTAATGGCACAAGAGCAGGATTTTAAACAAGTTGATGACTGCTTCTTAATGGAGAAAGCTAAATAAACAACATAAGGGATAAACAAGGATTAGCCTCAACATGCGTGAATATTACTTTTTCAAGAATAACACAATTGCCGAAATGCCTAATTAAGACAATTACCCATTCTGGTTTTGCACTTAACAGCTCAACTCTTAGCGAATGCACCCCAATAAACCTCACACGCTGAAGTTAGAAACGCGAGGATAACATACCATACAGAGGTGAACAGTACTAGATAATTTAGGGCTCAAATTTACTACTTCATCTTGTGGTGATCCAGTCTGTAGCAATTATGCTAAGTCGTCTATTTGTTTTATAGTCGCATGGCTGGATATCTAGTTGATAGAGCACTGTTACGGTATTGCGGATATCGAATTGTCCTATTGTCAGTTTTTATTCACTTGGCAGTAATCCAGTCAATTTCCCTTGCGGTTATTTGACGATTAAATAATAAAAGTAATCAAACATAAACCTTTGAAATAAATGAATCCAGCAAAAGCCCTATTATAACCATCTACAAAGAAGTGTCTAATTAGAATTCATCGAATACATCTGCATGTATACACAGCAATATTCTAATAATTGCCCGAATAACATTATTTTAATAATTACATTTAAAAATGTAACTGTAGTCACATGACATGTGTCAAAATCAGTTAATATTTATGGGCATTTCCACGGTTTTGTGACAATTTGAAACGTAAGTTACCTCTTTTTTGTTTTAAGGAAGTAACATTTTTTAATTTGTGTCTTTCAAGAATGATTGATCAAGGAATAATTATGTCAAAGTTACTGAACAGGTAACTTACATTAACGTGAAATTGCCCTTATTCGTGTTATTTTGGTGACTGAATTAAATTTAATTGTTATAGTTAGGATCTGATTGAATTATATTGTAAATACAAATTAACATATTCTAGTAAACTTGATTGCATTGCATCTTATTATATCGAGAAGGATTCAGCTGCATGAAATTGACTGGGTTATACTGAAAACGATTAGAATGGATAAGTTTGCTTTAATTGTCTTGGACTTGATTGACTTGTTATACAAGTTCTTAACACTGCACTGACCAGGCGCGGTTCTAGGGGGGGGGGGGGCTAAGAGGGGCTGTAGCCCCCCAAAAATGTTGTTCAGCCCCCCAAAAAAACTGCAAGTGAAAAAAAAATTCTTGAAAATAATGGATTTTTTCAGTTATGTAGCGCCAATTACATAAAAACGCGTTGTGTGGGCTATAATGTGCATGTTTTTCGACCCCTTATAAGATATAGCAGAAGCGAGTGTTAGAAGAACCCAAAATATTGGGTCTTCTAGCCCCCCACCCCAAAAAAATAATGGCTCTTCTAGCCCCCCCAAAATTGTGGCTCTAGAACCGCGCCTAGCACTGACAACTACATAACACTGAAAACAAAGGGTGCATTCGAATGGACATAGTTGGATTGGATCGATTGAATGAATTGAGATTCTAATGAATTTGACTGAATTGAAATGACTGGGAGGATTTAAAGACTTTTTTGAATAGTTATAAATTGTTAAATAATTATATGTAAAGATGTAATTCCTGTGAAATTATTTTTGTCAAAAATTTAGTTAAAAAAAAAAAAAAAAAAAAAAAATCGGATAACCGGATTTATTTTGAACGCTTTAGATTTTATTTGACTGGATCAGACAGCAACATGATTTTTTTTATTGCTTCAAATTAAACCAGATTGTATCGCATTGTTATATCTTGTGTTGTATAGGATTTACAAGGTTTCTATTGCATTGTAATTATCAAAGCTTTAGACCAAAATTGACTACAAAATTGATGTTTTGCATTGTATAGGACAGGTGTTTTTGTATTGGCTATATATTGCGTGGACTGAACTTGACATCACATTGGAATGGAAAGGGATATGGATTGGGTTGACTTTTATGAGAATATTTAATGAAAAGTTAATGCTTGGAGCGAGGAGGGCCTGACGTTTCGTTCCTAGCAGGATCTTTCTCAAATGCTAAATGACAAGAGGACAGGAACATACCAGAGAAAGATCCTTCTAGTATCGAAACGTCAGGCCCTCGTAACTCCAAGGATATGATACATTTTCAGGTTTTGTTTTAGTTGATGTGCAATCTGCAGCAATTTAGGTCTTTTACTTAATGAAAAGTTAAGTTTACAATGGAATATAATAGTTGTGTGTAATATTTTTGTAGTGACACAGCATTCGTCGAAATCAGTCGTGACCTTGGAATCGTTAAATGTATTGTAACAAGAGTCACAGTGTGTAGTGTTAGGAAAAAAAATAACGACCCAAAGAGAAAAGAGAAGAAACGCAATTGTATTTTGATTGTTGAATGTGATCAGGGATCATCGAATAAGGGGAAAACCCACATAATTATGGTATCATTCAAAGATGAGCATAATAATTGACTTAAATTCATTATAAGCATTATAATAATAACTCTAACAACAACGATGGGGCGAAATTCCCATAGGGTCATGCACAAACTTTATTTACCTTTTTCTAAATAACCTCCAAACCGATCGACTTGAAATTGATATATTTTCCTAATGGGAGCATTCTCCGTCTTTTATCAAAAAACGGACAAAAAAATGTTTCTTTAAAAGGTAATGAAAACGTTAGGGGGAAGTGGAAATTTACCCCTAACAGCCGATTTCCCCCTAACGTCGACTTTTAATGCAAACCGTTTCCCCCTAACGTAGTCATTAACAATATAAGCATTACATTCTTTATGTTTATTGTTCATATCCATTCACGTTCAACCAATTGCCTGCGAACCAGGGGCCAATTTCAAAAAAACTGTTAAGCACAACAATTTGCTTAGCACAAAAATGTCTCGCCCAATAAAACAAACCACCATCGAAAATTCCATTTGATATTCATGGTAAGCGAACAACAGCCAAAGAACAATCACAAGTGATACACAACACGTGGAAATTTGGTTGTTAACCTTGCCTTTATTAAGACAGAAATGTTATGCTTAGCACATTTTTGTGCTTAACAGTTTTATGAAATTGGCCCCAGACTACATTACCTTTACGTATGATGTTTCTCATTTTAAGCTTAATGATATCTCACATGGGATTGGATTGAAATTGTGATTTGGCCTCGGTTCATATTGAATAAATTTTGGTTAATAAATCCTGTAGGACGGTCAGCTGTATTGTATTTATGTTTCACTTCTTTTGAGTGTTTTTCACTTTTTCGACTTTTTCACAATTTTCTAATATGAAAGGCAACTGAACTGACTCATGGTAAAACATTGAAGAAAATGCAGATCAGAGCCATGATAAAACATTGAAGAAAATGCAGATCGGAGCCAAGATAATTTTGTAAAACAAAACATTTCCCGATACTGAAAGTAAAGTATATCACAGCATCCTGGGCAGTTTTGCAGGTTTTAAAGGAAATTCGTAATACATAATTATTTGGTCATAAACAACGATGATTGGACGCAAATAGGGTCTCCCTTTTCAAATGACCCGAAGTTTGTCCTATTTCGCCAGCGACGTTCATGAAGGGCGCCCTCTATCTGGGTTCTGTCTTAAGAACCACGTGATCGATACCATTTACGCGCGGCTTTCATTTGTCTGTGACTTTGCGTGCTCGCGTAATGCTCGCTGCCAATCGTTCAATTAATTACTACCCGACCGAGAGCAAATGCGAATTGAATTCGATTGGTTTGGTAATGGCACAAGAGCAGGATTTTAAACAAGTTGATGACTGCTTTTTAATGGAGAAAGCTAAATAAACAACATAGGGGATAAACAAGGATTAGCCTCAACATGCCTGATCATTATCATTTCGTTTTGACTGAGAGCAAATGCGAATTTAATTCAATCGCAATAGCAAATGCACATGAGGACGATTTTAAACAAGTGAATGACTGCTACTTTATGGTAAAGGCTAAAAAATTGTTGTTTTGGACGAACCCGATTGATAACTTTGAAATATGACCAAAGTCTCGGTGTCTAAACATGATTCACTTTCAAAAAAAAAAACATGACACTGTGCTCGTTTGGATTGATAATGCTAAAAATATTATACTGATTAATTAGTACTTAACGTTTCAATTTCGTTAAAGGTTGTATCATACTTTGGTAAGAGACCAAAACAGAAATGTTCACAGATTTACATATAACTTTCAGGGTATGAAGATGATGCTGGTAGAATCCTACCGTTAAAATATTTCCGCCTGAAATGGTATATTTATCCAGAAATTAGTAAAACAACGACCGAATTTTTTTTTTTATCTTTAAAAAGATAACAAATAAAAGAGAAAAGACTTAATAAATACTGTGGCTGTTTTTCACTGTTTTCTCAAAACGTTGGCACCGTATGGGACTGAAATTTTCACAGATTACTTTTACTTTATCTGCCTTGATATTTTTGCCCATGAATCTGAATTTCTTTGACAAAAACAAAAGTATAAATACCACATTTTAACGTCCGCATATTATTATTTCAAACAAGATAAATGCCACTAAGTAATATTGATGAAAAATGTTTTCGTAGTCACTTAATATTTGTCCAAATCAGTTTGTATTGATACGTTTTAGCAACCCAATTTAATTAAATTGTTCTACATTGGATCCGGCTGTATCAGATAAAGATTGCAACGAAATGTTTTATTTGAATCTTGAATGTATTTGATCGTAATATTAAGTTTTTATAAGACTGAAGAAGATTCTGCCCTATAGATAAGTGAGCATTGTCCTGGACTTGACTGACTCCTTGATTGGCAACTACAGCACATTCAAAATTTAGTGGATCGGAATGGAAATATAATGAATTGAATTGAATATAATTGAGAAATTGAGATCCTAACGGATTAAACTGTATAGAATTTAAGGATTTGAATAGCTTTTGAATAGCTATATAGGTTGTGAAATATATGCTATAATTTTGTGTACAAATGTAATTTTAGCGATATGACATTTGCCCAAATCAGTAATTTATTCTAATAAAGTTTTGAATGACTTAAATAATTTTTGAATGCTTTAGACCAGATTTGACTGGATTAGATTGCATCGAATTGTTTCAAATTTAACTCGATTGCACCACACTGTTAATTGTATTATTTTAGTGTTGTATGATTGTGATTGAAGAGGTTTCTATTGCGTTGGAATTACTGGTTAGGACAAGGGTGGATTACAAATGGAATATTTTCCTTTGCAGGGGTTTAATGACCTGATTATTGTACTGTATAACCCTGTCTGCATCAGATTGGAATGGAAATAAATTCGATGGGTTAGACTGAAGTTTTAGGTTTAAAATTTATTAAAATAATTGTATGTGAACAAGTTTCATAGTCGTAGCATGCATTCGTGGAATTTAAGTTCATCATGGAATTGTATTGTATATAGAGTCACAGTGTGTTAAAAATATAACGGCCTAAATGAGATAGGAAAGACAAATAATTGGGCAAACCCACACGTGGTATTATCAAAAGATCAGCATATTCATTAGTGTTCAATTGGTTTCCTTGAAACCGAACTATACCCTGTAAGTGAACATTTCTCATTATAAGTTTACTGATACCTCCCGTGGGTTTGGTTCTACAATATTGCAGAATTATTATTATTTTTAATTTATATATCACGCGCGTACATATTGGATACTATTTTGCAGCGGTTAATACATTTAGAATTAGAGTTTGCATGTTATAATTAGAAAACCAGTAGTATTTCATTCATTGTCAAAAGACACACACCAAAATATTTCGTTTCAATACTTTGAGTAAATGATTATGTATATAGACATTGTATTACGCCTGTTAAGTATTCGTAAAAATAATAATAACGTTTAACTGTTTAGCTGATATAATGGCATGTTTATCAGGCACTATTCTAGACCACATAGATTATCGCCTATTTTTCTGCACGATTTTCTTGCGAACAAAAGCTTTTCAGGGGGAACACAAAGCATAAACCAATTTATCTGTTTCGAAACTAGAACATAAAGATTGCAAGATAACAAGACCCAGAATAGAGTGGACGCCTTCGCTGGCAAGAATTTCACTGATGACCATCATTTGTGCAAAACTCTATTGAACCATGCAGCAGGGGAGGTTTGAGATAAATGGCTGCCGCTACATAAGAAGTGTATCATTGAAGGAAAAAAAAACGTAAAACCATGCAGCTGAGATTGAAGTTCATCATAATTTGTTTCGAGTAAGGTATAACTCTTAGATGATATAACCGTTTTCCTGCGTTCCTGGCAAAAGTACATTCCGGTTAGCTGGTACCCAGCTTCCACAGTCAACTATCTCACCTATAAATTTAACTCTTCATCTGTTGGGTCTGGGTACCAGCTAACCAGAGCGGATTAAAGTATGTGCAGGAACGCCCCCTTTCGCTTAATGGTCATAAGTGGAATTCTTTCCGGAAGAGCATAATAAGAAGAATTTTACTTACCTCAACAAACATTGCCTTGCTTGTTCCCTTGTGGTTCCATCGGTCGAGCGATATCAGCCAGCTTATATATCCAATCGCATATATTCAGTCATCCTTGGGTTATATCCAATCAATGACGTGGTAAATTACTCCTTGACCAGTGGTCGTTGTTGAACCTAATGGTAGTCCGGCAAGGATCCCGATCCTACACACTACCTTCCACATCATTTATTAAACTCGAAGCAGTTTCATTTTCCCTCGGTAAAGAATCTTGTCACTAGAAGATGAGCTTAATGAGACCAGCTCCTCGCGCATGTACTTGTATGTATGATAAATCCCTAACACACGGGTCCACGCCCTGCACTGCACTGAAGTAGTCGTGTACACGTGAATCAGTGGGCACAGACCAGACAGTCAAACCAGACAGTCATTTACATAGTTTAATACATTGTGGTGCAGGGTGATTGTATCTATAACAAAAGACTTCCGGAGCTCGGCATATTTTGAGTGGAAGAGTGTAAGGTGTGGTCAAGGTGGGGGGGGGGGGGGGGGGTGCATAGATACCAGTCGCCACGTGTTTTGTAGCACAGATATTAAATAAGCCCTGAAAACCAGGATTTGACACTTGAATTCTCAACTTACCGTAAAAATTGTGCCTTTATTTTAATATGAGCCCTGGAGACTATTAGCATTATTGACATATTTGATTTTCTCTAACAAGATTTGAAGTTTTAGTGAGACGAGTTAGCATATGATATATTTAAAATAACAATATTCAACATTTTCAATAATAATTAAGAATCTTTGTGGTGTAAATATTTTGTTAGCTAGTAAAACTCTTAGTGCCTCCTGCCGCGAATAATTTCACCTGTATTTGGAAAATAAAATCGAACGCACTGTAGTGACATACTAAATTAGAAATGTAAAGAAAAATACTAATGTAAAGAAAAAAAATAGAATTAAATTATAAACTGATGAATGAAATCTATTCTCAATGGTCAGGCTTTATCATTCTAGAAAAGGTTTTTCAAACATGGTAAAATGTCTTCCTTTCGATTGGGACATCTTAATATCTCTTACTAGTCACATACATGCTAATTTAATCAGCAGCTTATTACAGGAGCTATATATTTGTTATCGTGTAGTGTGTTCCCTGCCTTCAATTTCGCAGTTTTATCGTCTTTTCATTCCTATTGCACTATATTTACACCGAAGGCCTTTCGCCCTTGAACTGATATTGTGTTTGATTGATGCCAAACTTGTGATCATGCGCTCTTTGGCTGAGCACGTGACGCGACGCGTGCTATTTTTAGAACCTATACTGTGATTGCTTGAAGCGCCTCCAGTAAAGGTACACGCCTTCCTAGAGCATCAGTTACAGCTCTGTATGCCTTTGCCATTCCAGTGAAATTTAAACAGCGGACGGAGATTTGAAAAAAATTATCCTCAAGCTACAGAGTTTAATCTTTTAAATACTAGAACCAAATCGAGAGGAGTCCATTACAGAAAGTTTGAAAAACAGATCCCCTTGCGTCATGGGATTTGTGGAAGTGACCGTGCTACTGGTAGTAATTGCGACGGAAGCATTGGTACAAGGTGGTAAGTACCTCCTTTTTTATTTTGGCTTCTTTGGTTGATCAGTAGATCCACCTCTCAAGAAGGGGGTTGAAAACCAAAAAGTGCCATTTCGATTAAATCAAATCTCAAACTGAGTGGAAACGTAATTGCTCGACACGGCTACCAAATCTTTGTTTATAAACAGAACATTCTTGGTCGAGATTGTTATCAAATTAAAGAACATATTTATGGCGAACAATTAAATTATGAGTATGAAAAATGGTCTGGAAATAAGCACTGGAGTTAATGGTTTGGTTATAAAGGGTGCCTTTCCTTTTTCTTTTATTCTTATGTTTCTTTTCTCCATTTCACTGACATAAATAATAACATTGATCAGCGGTTGAACGGGGGGTGCAGCCGCTCATTTTTTCTGACTGATGCATCGTTTGAAAGGGCAGGGAATGTACTTTCTAGATTTGTGATTATTTCTTTGAATTTCAACTATCGTTGTGCAGACGACTTTTTGATAGCATTGCTTCATATTGTTTTTATTATGAAATTCGTTCCATGCCTTCTATCTTTTCGATTTTTCCTCTGAAAATGCTGCATTCTTTTTTGGCGAAGGATAGGAAAACAAATTATGTGAAATACAATTTTTTAAAAGATTAACCGATCTTATAATAATGTTTGGCCCAGATAAAAAAAAAAAACCGAGAGATATAGCTACCTATGCAGAAATACATGCCACTAAGGCTACTCTTTACACTACGCAGTTACAATATAGCTTCATAGGTGGATTCTGTCGCTCGGTGAACAGAAATTGAAATCAATTTCAATTAGGGAAATACTTTCTACTAGCTGGTCTGACAGGCAGGTTTAGCGACAAAGCCTAATTGCACTTGTTGAAAGGCAAACCTTGCCAGTTAATTAATGCATCTAACGGAACTCCACTTCATTATGGCTATTGGAAATTAAGTACAAGGTGAAGGGGAAGCCCAAGCCGGAAGCTAATTAGCCGCTTTTGTGTTTGCTCGAATTCATATGCTCGAGAAAGTAGTGTAGTTTGCCACGTCGAATCGCATAGACCTTTGACCCAGGTCAACTTGTATTGAAGTTACTACATGTACATCTGGGTTAGGGTTATGTTTGTAGGGTTATGTTTGTAAAAAAGTTAACATGATGGTCGAGGAGTCGTCGGGATTCAAATAAAATTAACGACCTGAAGACTGTTTATAGTTTAATATGTGGCATGTTAACCCTTCCAATCGAATGTTTCAATGTAACCGATCAGCTTTTATGCCTGAAGCAATGCTACGTGTTTTGGGTTACCAACATCTGAACACTGGGTTAGTTTAAAAACCGACATCGTAGTTATACCTATTGAGAAATACATGCCACTCGGCGCTACTCTTTACAACACGCAGTTACAATAGGGCTTCATAGGTGAATTCTGTCTCTCGGTGAACAGAAATTCAAATCAATTTCAATTAGGGAAAAACTTTCTACTAGCTGGTCTGACACGCAGGTTTAGCGACAAACCTTAATTGCACTTGTTGAAAGGTAAACCTTGCCAGTTAATGCCTCTAACGGAACTCAACCAGAGTATATGAAAAGGCAAAACGGACTTAATTATGGCTATTAGAAATGAAGTATAAAGTGGAGGGGAAGCCCACGCCGGAACCTAATCAGCCGCTTTTGTGTTTGGGTGAATTCATTTGCTCGAGAAAGTATTGTAGTTTGCCACGTCGATTCGCATTGACCTTTGGCCCAGGTCAACTTGTATTAATTATGGCTTGATTATTAGAATCGAAGGTTTAGGGTAAGGGGAAGCCCACGCCGGAACTTAAGCAGCCGCTTTGTGTTTGTGTGATTTCATATGCTCGAGAAAGTAGTGTAGCTGGTCGCGTCGAATCAGTTTGACCTTTGACCCAGGTCAACATGAAGTTACTACATGTACATCTAAGTCAAAAGTTAACTGAGAAGGGCGGGGCGCCCATGATTAAAAAAAAGTAATGAATGGCTCGAAGACTGTTTATTGTAATGTTTCATATTCCCCCCAAAACCGAAACAAAAACAAACAAACAAACATAACAACAAACAATTGTTCCATACCATCCAATGTTTGTAACTGGTCAGTTTCGGAGCTAAAAACATTGCAGCTGGGTATAGGCACAATGTGCACACTATCTCGTTTAAATGTGTCTATACACATTCATTTATCTTTATCTATTATTCTGCTGTTTTGTCTGGATGGGTTTCAAAGATTTTTTGCTTATTTTGGTCTTAAAAAAATATATATACCGTAGTCTGTAGCTTTGTGATATTTTCCTTTCAAATGCCGTCATACTTTGAGTAAAGTGCATGTGAAATTATTTCTTCTATTTTGCGAAGGGCAGTGGAACAACTTTTGTCAGATTCAAATTTGTGGAAAAAAATCTTTCTCAGTACATAAAATATTAAGCGGTCTTGATGATGTTTCATCGATTTCAAAAATCACAGGCTAGGGTAGATACATAATAAGAAATACATGCCAAAAAAAAAAATGACGCTGCGTTTTACACCAGGCAGTTATACAATGGGAGACTTTTGAGAACCGGTCTTCAAGTCAACAGCGCACGCGCACGCAATTGTGAGCATGCGCGCGTTGGTTTGCGCCTGCGCTGTTATGCGTGCGCGAGCGCTGTTGACTTGAAGACTGGTTCTCAAAAGTCTCCCATAGCGCTTCATACACAGATTGAATGGCAATTCAAATCAATCTCAATTATATTATAGTCGAACAAATTCATTGCCAAGCTGGTCGGTCTGTCAGGCAGGGATCGGCGACAAACCTTAATTTATTGCACTTGTTGAACGGAAAACCTCGCCAGTTAATGCCTCAAACGGAACTCCGCCAGACTGAATGAAAAGGCTACGACCTTAATCAATATGGATTTTGTATTTTGGTGAATTCATCGAGAAAGAGGTGTTATTTGGCAAGTCGAGTCGCCTTGACCATTAACCAAGAAGCAATTTCTTGACTCTGCTGAAATTGTGTGATTATGATATCCTATTTCGTGGATTAGCAAGGCATTTTCAGCTGTAGTATCGCGTAGTTTGCGCACACCTTTACTCAAACAGTCCGACGGCGGTTGAATAGAAATTTTGAATAATAGAAATTTTATTGTCACATATAATTATATACACACATACATACAGTAAAATGTATTATGGTTGGCGTGTTTTAGAATTAAGTAAAACATACATAAAATGGTACATGGATACGGATACTAAGTCAAAATTACTATAAGTCCAAGTTCAACTTTTTTTAAAATCCTCAACGCATGTCAAAGATGACTCAGATTGTACATGAAGTAACATCAAAACCTGTTTACCAAGGCTTGATTTGTATGGCCCTGCTTACCACAGAATTCGGCGCTTATGATTATCATTCTCTAGTTGGTTAGCGTCGGAAATAAAGCAACCTATAGAGAAATATAAGCTACTGGTCGATACTTTGTGCACCGCGCAGTTACAATCGTGCTTCATAAACCGGACTCTGTGGCTCGGCGAATCAAATCAATTTCAATAATGGAAACAATTTCCTGAAGCTGGTCCGTCGGGCAAGCCTTGCCAGTTAATGCCTCTATAACGGAAGTCCGCCACACTGTATAAAAAGGTAAACGGCCTTACTATGACTATAAGATATGAAGTAAGATGAAGGGGGAAACACACGCCGGAACCCAATTAGGCGCTATTGTGTTAGTGTGAATTCATATGCTCGGGGAAGTATAGTGTAGTTTACCACGTCGAATCGCATAGACCTTTCGGACCCAGGTCAACGTGTATTGAAGTTACTACATGTACATCTAGGTCAAAGGTGAACTTAGACGGTCGAGGAGTCGGGGATTCAAACAAAATGAACGCCCTGAAGACTGTTTATTGTTATGTGGCATGTTAACCCTACAAAGTTTCAAAGTCAGTTGAACTTGGACGGGTAAGGCGTTGAGGATTTGAAAAAAAAATAACTTCTTGAATACTGGATCAGTAACTGGATCAGTTTCCGTGCCGGAAGCAATGGGCTGCTTTTGGAGAGTCGGTCTTGAGTCAACAGCGCATGCGCAAACCATGCTTGCGCAATTGTGAGTATGCGTGCGTTGTATTGCGCGTGCGTGCGCGTGCGCGTGCGCGTGCGCGTGCGCGTGCGCGTGCGCGTGCGCTGTTAACTCAATAGGCACGTTCTCACACACCAAAAAGCGCGACTATTTGGGTCGCGATTTGGAGCGCGACCCAAATAGTCGCGCTCTTTGTCGTGTTCACACAGGCAAAAAAGCGCGACCCAAATCGCACCGGTACGATTTCTATCAAACTGCGCGTACGCGATTCTAAATGTTTAGCGTGAAGTTGGCATGCATCCTGTGCTTAACTCGCGCGCCCGCCTTGCATGATGGGATATAAAAAACCGGTATTTTTTGGTGCACCGTTCACACAGCAAATAATCGCGACTATTTGCAAAAAGACGCACTACTAGTGCGATTTGGAGCGCGCTCCAAATCGCACTAATAGTCGCGATTATTTGTGTTCCCACACAAATAAGCGCGACTATTTGGGTCGCGCTCCAAATCGCGACCCAAATAGTCGCGCTTTTTTGGTGTGTGAGAACGTGCCTTATAAGTGCGATTTGGAGTCCCCACACAAATAAGCGCGACTATTTGGGTCGCGCTCCAAATCGCGACCCAAATAGTCGCGCTTTTTTGGTGTGTGAGAACGTGCCTAATACCGACTCTCCAAAAGTCTCCCATTCTAGACGCAGGAGAGTTTCTTTGGTTTCTCCAGCTAGGATTTAAGCAACATGTGAACACTGATGACTTGAATGCCATCTTATTCAATTGAAATCGAAGCATGTTTGAGACTGAACAATTAAACTCATGCCAATTCATACCCTCGCTATCTCGCTTAAACTTTAAAATTTGCACTACTCATTCATTTACGATGTAAATTTACTTATTTACTTACTTATTTACTATTTATTTACAGAAGCAAAATACCATGTTTGTTTTCATTTCATACAGTGTTGCAATGCCCCAATGATAACTGGCATTTGTGGGATGGAAAATGCTACACGGTGCGTCAACAAGCTGAGCGGTACTGGGACTCATCAGATGACTGTGACAGTCAACATGCAAAGCTTCTTGTCCTCGACACTCAGGAAGAACTTCTGTGAGTCTGTTAATGGTAGTATAGGGTTTCAATTGGGAAGCTTAGAAAGGTGGTCAATTGTAAAGATTCTTGCCATATTTCACTGAAACGGACTTTTAACATACTTCCAACAGGTTTATCCTGGGCATTTTATCTACAAATGGCACACTCCGCTTGGGGTGCGACATGGACGAAACCAGCATGGAATGGACCTGTGAAGACGCCTTCAGACGTTATTATAAATCTGCGATTGACTTCAGTGGCTACTGGCCAGGTACTTTAGTTGAAGATTTTGCACAGGACTTTTCGATGAACCATTATTGAACCATTTCCCAAGAATTTCACATCGCTACTGACTGTCAAACAGACAAAGATGGTTGACTAAGTATAAGTCAACCATAGGGCTGGATATAGGTCAGTTGGTAGAGCGCCGGTATGGTATTCCGGAGATCGCTGGTTCGAATCCCCCAAAGACGAAAGCCCACGTGACTGCGTTTTTGACGTGAGTTCTTATCCAACCTTCTTTTGCATAGACTGGTCGTCTGCATTTGATACTGAGAAGAAATGCGTCTGCCTTCAGAACACCAATCCGCCCACCCTGGCCGTAATCAAGTGTTGGGATACTGGATACAAGTATGCATGCGAAAAAGCTGCGGCTGATGATGTGCCACAAACACAAGACGAGGCAAACACTGGTAAGGTTTATTTTATCAATTACAAAGAAATTTTATAATACAGCTCTGACACCAAGTACCAAGACCTAAACCAGAAAAGATAATTCAGAAGTGCGAAAGTACGACCGAATATCTTTCTTGATCATGTGCTATCATTGTCAAAACAGTGATTATGATTGACAATAACATTCAAGCGCATGACATTTTTTTCCTCTGCTATAGTATATAATTGTTTAGAAATGGCTATTGCATTGAATATGCCTGTAATCCGAAGAAAATAGGCCTACACTTGGTGGCGCCACATACATTGAAACACCGCGGTCGTGTCAATAAAAGATTTTGCACACTGCCAAATCATCTTTTGTTGAAATTTGGAAATTGGAAAGCTAATCATGGGGGTTTTTCTGGTCATCAATTAAGCAAAAAAAAGAAACAAATTACCACACAAATTTGTTCGTTCTCATTTCATGCAGGGTTGCAATGCCCCAATGATAACTGGCACTTTTGGGAGGGAAAATGCTACACGGTGCGTCAACAAGCTGAGCGGTACTGGGACTCATCAGATGACTGTGAAAGTCAACATGCAAAGCTTCTTGTCCTCGACACTCAGGAAGAACTTCTGTAAGTCTGTTAATGGTAGTATAGGGTTTCAATTGGGAAGCTTAGAAATATGGTCCATTGTAAAGATTCTTGCCATATTTCACTAAAACGGACTTTTAACATTCTTCAAACAGGTTTATCCTGGGCATTTTATCTACAAATGGCACACTCCGTTTGGGGTGCGACATGGACGAAACCAGCATGGAATGGACCTGTGAAGACGGCTTGAGACGTTATTATAAATCTCCGACTGACTTCAGTGGCTACTGGCCAGGTACTTTAGTTGAAGATTTTGCAAAGGACTTTTCGATGAACCATTATTGAACTATTTCCAAAGAATTTCACTTCGCTTTTGACTGCCAAACAAACAAAGATAATTGACTATTATGTATTAGGGACACAACTAACATAGGGCTGGATAGCTCAGTTGGTAGAGCGCCGGTATGGTATTCCGCAGATCGCTGGTTAGAATCCCCAAAAGACGAAAGCCCATGTGACTGCGTTTTTGACGTGAGTTCTTATCCAACCTCCTTTTGCATCTAGACTGGTCGTCTGCATTTGATACTGAGAAGAAATGCGTCTGCATTCAGAACACCAACCCGCCCACCCTGGCCGTAATCAAGTGCTGGGATACTGGATACAAGTATGCATGCGAAAAAGCTGCCGCTGAGGATGTGCCAGAAACACAAGACGAGGCAAGCACTGGTAAGTTTATTTTCAATTACGAAGAAATGTTTATAATACAGCATTGACACCAAGTACCTAGAACTAAATCAGAAGACCTAATCAAGAAGTGCGGCAAAATAAGAAGTGCGAAAGTAAGTACGAATGAATATTACATGGTGTTTCCGCAAACCAATCCATATGTCACCATGCAAAGCTTCAAATCTTTCTTGAACACAACATTGTCAAAACAGTGATTATTATCGACATTAGCATTGAAGTCCATGATTTTTTTTCTCTCTGCTATAGTATGTAATTGTTTAGAAATAGCTGTTGCATTTAATATACCAACAATCCAAAGAAAACGTAAACACGCTTGGTTGTGCTACTCAGATTGCAGCACTGCACTGTCAGTAAATATTTTGTTGAAATCTGTGAAGCTGGAAAGCTCAGTATGAGCAAAAGACCGGCGGGAAATCTTGGAGATGTTGACCATGCCGAATTTTCTCCTAAGTTCGTGTTCCTTTTCAGGAATGGATACGGGCGTTTCACAATAGTGCGCCACCATGAGTTTGCAACGCGTTGGCCAATCATAATGCGCGGAAACAATTTTGTGGATAAACTGCGCGTTTGGAAAGATGCGCAGTTTTCATTCTAATTGGCCAACGCGTTGCAAATGATGACAGTGATGGCCATTGACCTCCATATGGAGATCAATGGTGATGGCGCACTGCTGTGAATCGCCCATATTGCGCACCACGTACCGAGTCGGAGTTGTAATGCATGTAGACCGAAAAACGCCACCCCAGTTATCATTTTTATCAAAAGAGGGCGCCATTCAAAAACTTGTGTTCGATTTGCAGATAGATACACATCGGAAACATACCTTTAAATAATATCTTGCTTTCATTTGAATGTACATACAGGAGGATCATCCCAAGAAATAACCAGCGGCGCACCAGCAAATGGTCCTGTCGCATCTGCTGAATCTGCACTGACAACTGATGTGATCCAGCAAATCACGCCTACTCGATGTGTACGTAGTTCCTCCTTTGTCGGCGACATCCGCGGAGGGCGCCCTCTATCTGGGCTCTGTCTTCAGAACCACGTGATCGACACCATTTACGCGCGGCTTTCATTTGTCTGTGCCTTTGCGTGCTCGCGTAATGCTCGCTGCCAATCGTTCAATTACTACCCGACTGAGAGCAAATGCGAATTGAATTCAATCGGTTTGGCAATGGCGCAGGATCAGGATTTTAAACAAGTTGATGACTGCTACTCAATGGAGAAAGCTAAATAAACGTTTTTTTCGCAGCTTGAAGGTAAAGCGTATAGCCTACCTGTGGCCATTTTAAGAACAGGGCCAGTGTCTGAGTATCCTAAGATAATTTGCATCGTGATTTTGAACCCAAATGAAATGTTTTTGCGATATTTATGCGAAACAACTCAATTATCGAAGCAGTTCTGCAATTGGAGGTGCACAGTATACGATAATTAAGGACATAGAACTACTGTTTGAACCTTTGCTAATGAAAATCTAGCATTAGGCAATTTCGAAATGTCGTGACTGTTCTATTGGTGGTCACTTACACCCTAAATTAAAATAAAATCATGATACAAATCATGATAAAAATCAACCAAAACAGCGCTTTAAAAAAAAAAAAAAACCAGACTAATTATAATTGTTCGGGGCAAGAAGAAGTCTCTTTGCGCAGACATTAGAGATTGTTAACTTTAAAAAAAAATATGCGAATTGGAGTAATTAGTGTGAGAAGTAGCTCGGGGAAGGATTTAAGATAATTATGTGGAAGAATAATATTTAATTAAAAATAAAACCAAAAACGAAAAAAAAGTTTTGGTTTTAAATGAGTACATTATTGTTACCTTCAAACATTTACATTAAGACCAATTGGAAAGAATTGTAATTGTTTCTCTTTGTTAAGAACGAAGGCTTTTGGAAGTTCTCTTGCACAACTGTAATCGGTTGTGCAATATTATTCAATAGCAAAGTTAATGGGAAAATGACGATAATGCATGGTAGAAAAGTTATTGCATGTAGAAAGTCAAATTCGATTATTCTTAAACTAAGACTTAATTGAAAGTCAATTGAGCTAAAGAGTACATCTGAAATTAACAAAAGAAATTTAAATAACAAGATGGGAAATTGTTTAAGATTTGCTCCTAAGAAATAAAATAAACTTTACAATCGGGAAGTAAGCAAACAGATATAAAACGTCGCATCGGAAAGTGTTTGTAAATAACTTTTCAAATTCTCTTTCAAAAAGGAAATTTATTTGAAATAATGTGTACCTCAATTATAACCCGCGTCTTTATTCAGCTTTTATCAACTAGAGCATTTAACGAGGTAGATCGACCATTACTATGGCTATTGTTAATGTCATGCATTTGTGTATGAAAAGAATTTGTGTTATTTCTAATGTGTAATTGATTGATGTAATGTATGATAATGATAAATCAGTTTAAATCACAGTAGAATATATTTAATAACTGTAAATTGAATCCCGTTGTGAAAAAGGATGACAATCTATCACATTTCACCCATATTTTATTAATGATATTCATTATGCTTAAATCAGATCGAATGTCTATCATTTCGCAGAGCAACATTTGAAAATTTGCTGATAATATTTGTTAAATTTCATACATAATTTAATGCAAACGATAAGAAAGTTTTTCTCAGACGAAATCACTATTAAAGAAAGGTCTGAATGCAGTCTGCAATCAGTATTAAGTCTTTTAGGGTTGTCAACCGAAAGACGACTTCAGGAAATATGAAGTTAATAAAATTTTGCCAAGGAAAAAAAGAGAAGCTGTTAATTACCTCGTCCACCTAGCCACAACTACGTATTTCTTTGATTTTCAAAGTTGAGGAACATCTATGTAAAACTAAAGATTTAGATGCAAAAATCCCCTACTTGATCTGTTAATACACATTTGGAATTATTTAATCTATTGGTTTGATGTTCTGTAGTTAAATTTGGTTAATATTTAATCAAACCGAAAGCATGTTTAGGAAATGTGTAAGTCAACTTATGTTTTGATAATTGTATCGTGTATGGTGCATTCTGTACAAGCAATATAAGCAAGACTCTTGACTAGGCCTGTATGTAAAATGCTTTGGTCTAAATTGTAGGATTAATCAGTTTTGGCCCGTATTGTAATAGAAAGTAATATAAGCACATTAAGTGGTGAAACCTTTTGACTATCAAAATTTTATTTAAATTATATTTAAATTATAGAATACTTTAAATGAAGTTGTAAGGTCATAATTGTGAAATTGTCACATGACAAGACAAAAAACAGGTAATTGAATTTAAGTTAAACATCAAGAAAGATTTGAGGCTTTACATGGTGACAATTGGTATGTGGATCGGTTTGCGCAAACACCATGTAAGAATCGTTCGTACTTTCGCACTTCTATATCGTTCGCACTTCTCGCAATTAGGTCTCAACGTTTCGGCTAGCCTGCTCTAGTCCTCATCAGGAGACCCTGAACATAAGCAAAGAATGGAAAAGCAAAGATTTGTTAGACCGGCGGTATTTAATATTTTTGCCTTTTTAAAATAGACCCGATATTTTTTTCAAAACCCTCTGCAAATAGCTTTTCGAAAGTTCGTTTAGATTATGGCAAAAACAACGGTTCATTTTGCTTCAGTGAGTTTCCTCAGAGAAAGAGCTTGTAAGGAATATGACCTATGTAGTGACAATTTCGGTCAAATGTTTTATTAATTCAGATGGACTGTACAAATGTGATTATTTATAAATATAAATGTATTAATTTTATTTATAATTGTATATTATTTTTCAAACGGAGTATAAATATTATGAATTTAGGATGTTTTTGATGACATCTCAAATACAAATTTTGAGTTTTGTGTAATATTGATTGCTCTTTGGCAGAGAAAATCGTTTTATGCACGCAATACATACGCACTTCATGCTTATATTATTATTGCATGAAGTGCTTGCTCTCAAATTCTGGTCCACAATGGGGATTCTATCCCCTTTCGAGCAGTCATATTTCTCAAACAGCACTGATAACTTAAAACAAAAATCCAATTTGTAGTTAAGGGTTCGTTATTTTACGTTCTGTATATGTAATTTCAAGATGAAGTTTGAGTACAATAAAATGTTCGACAATAGTTTTTCTGTCTTTGTTAATTTATTAAGTTTGAGCGAGCACCTTTCTGGTGACTTCTGCTTTTTAAAATCTTTCGTTGACCTGATGGCTGAGGAATCACAATGAAGTACGCCATGCCCCGTCATTCAATATTGTTCAAATAATTTGAAAATACATGTGCATGGTATATAGCCTCTAGGTAATTGTGGATAATGTTGGCATGGTCATTGACCACAAGCGGGGCTTCAGCAACCGCGATATCAAGTTGTCACTTATTACGCGACAGTTACGCTAGCTCTGTATATGCTACATGTATGATTTCTGACTCCTAAAAAGAAATAGGGCACAGCAGAAGATGATGACGTCAGGTTCGAAGGGTTTAGCCCCACCGGCAATACTGCCCCTAGAACTGATCACACATGCCCACCGTGTCCGCAAACAGGATTACCTGGTTCCATTCAGAACCACATAATTTATACTCAAAAAGAGACATTTATTATGTTACCCTAAACTTCCCGACGTATTTGCCTATTCACCAAAGAAACATGCAGGCAGAATATGCATGGGTTTGAGGAGCACATTGCAACATGTAGGCCTACTATAAAATTACCTTGTACATTGTGTTTACCTTCCGTTGCATGTGGTTATATGGATGCCATGGCTTCCTTCGGAGAAAACAAGTCTAGGCCTAAATAGCTCCCAGTTCCTTCAAAACCCCTTTTTTAAGAAGGTTGGATAATCCGACGAAGCCCTCTAACATGTATGAGTTTGGGCTCCGGATTGGCTCTCAGCCAACCTTTTGCATAGGCCTATACACATGTCCGGGAATAACAAAAGGACGGTATGCATCTAAACGATGACCCCACCCACTAAGGTCATCGGCGTTTGGCACTGTCCTTTGGCAACAACTGCTTGGAGGACTTGAGCTCGTCTATTGCCAATTGGATTACAAGCAAGCCAGCGATCGATATAATCCCATTCGTAGCATAAGGCATGATCCTGGCCACGTCTGCCTTAAGGGAAGATTAATTACTCCCATAGCAACTGTGCGTTCTTTGAATAGGCGGACAATCCACAACAAAGCGTAGCACATGTAACTGTTAACATCTTACATCATAATATTCACGGGATGATCGTGGATCATCCCATCATGTTGGCAATGGCATTTATCGTTGTTTAGTAGCATGTTGAGCTGACAGATGGAGATCGCACCATAGTCCACGCGCTAGAATCACATTTAGCAGGATGGATTATTTACTGACGATGGGATATAATGCATAGTATACCTGTTTGGGTAAGTCTACAATAATGTAAATATTTGGACGTTCACTCATACCATGGAGAAAGGAAGTCCTCAATGCTCAAACCTACCATTCTCTGGATTCTTGACGAGAAATATTATATATTATCTTGGCGATGAGCAACAAAACAGGCTTCATGCAAATGGTATAAACAGGTTTCTACCACAATGCACGACACTTATTCCTGATTCAAATTGGTTGATAACTTTGAAGATTTTTAAGAAGAAGATTTGATCATGATTCGATGTACATGTTTTTACTCCCCTTTTAAAACATTTGATATTGACTTATTTGTTCGGTACATTCTACATTTTTAGAGGAAGAGAGCTCTTAGAAATTTACAAACTTAATTGGGATACATCTGAACTGACATAATTCATTTGGGTAACTAACCGGACTGACGGTAGTGCGTCACAATACTGGGTAGAAGACAAGACCGCCATGTTTAAATCGATCGAGTGTCACACAGCTTAGCTGGAATTGTGACTGACTGAGACATATTGTGTTTATGTGAGAGCCTTAGCAAATATTGATCGGTGAGGATAACACTCGAAGTGTTTAGACAACCATGTACTGTTTAAAGGACCCGTCGAGTATGTAACTTTCCCATCAAGCGAAGTGCTGGTTTGGAAAGTTCTCAATGAAATCCGAAAGATATAAATTGCACTAATAATTATATGCAAACTAGGCTTGCCTTCACTGACGTGGATGAGCACTGAATACTCAGTGCTTGTGAGTGCAAGTGAAAAAAACCATGCGCTGTCTGCAGGTGGTATTCGAAACCCACAATTAATCATGCATTAACTCTTAAAAGCAACGCCAGAACAAAGACGTTACTCTTAAAAATAAGAAATTCAAAGTACGATTGGACAACCGATAGAGGTGCATTATGGAAAACACTTGAAAGAAAGATTTGACTATATAAAGTTGAATTTTGTTTTGTAACAATATTTAAGTAATTAAGTATTTAAGAAACACCAAACATTAAAGGTTAACGATTTTGTTTCGCTTTTTCATTTTTGCAGATTTGACAAGCTGAGCTGCTACAACAATGGCAGTATCAGAGAAACTAAAGAAGGGCTCTACAAGCGAGTTCCACAGTGGTTTTGACCGCTGGATGGCACTTCAGACTGTCAGCGATAAAATCATTAAGCGTGCCACTACATTAAATGCCATGGAAAAACTTCGCCTTGAACGAGCAACACGTCAGATCGACTTCAAAATTCATCTTCGAGAAAGCCACTACGACACTGTCAATCAGAGGCTTAAGAACACACTCAAAGACCACGATCTGTACAAAAGAGCACTCGTGAGAAACGCACACCCCCTTCTCAAGAATAAACAGATCCCACCTACAGCAGATATGAAGCCATTCGGTAGATACCACGGGCAATATCATTCAAAAATGGGGAAAGCCATGCAGAAAGAGGAGGAGGAAATAGCTCAGCGGAAGGCACAGAAAGTGAACAAGCTACTGGAGAAAGCCAAACTTGAAAGCGGCACTCTGATTGATCCAAAACTATCCACTGATCAGCTTCTGACCAATAAGCACAAGCCTCTCTCTGAGAGGTTCCAGCGTTCGGCTGGGATGCGCATTTCAACGCTGAGGGCGCAGACAAACGCGCTGAATGCGTTCATGAAAATAAAAAATGATATCAAATTGAAAAAAGAAGCCAAGAAACATGGTAAACATAGTCTATTCAAAGGTGTGTTCACGACAGAGGACCCAAGTTAGCAAAGGGATACGGGATGATAGTGCAACGCTCATTTATCTGAGCGTATGTTTGTACATACAGTGTCACAGTATTCACTAGTCTGGTTCCCTGCCCAAAGATTCCCTTACGACTCTTATTAAAAATCTTACAATTGACAGACAATAGTCGGAGATTCTTGGCCTGGGAACCAGACTAAGTATTCACATGTTCCATACGCAATAAATAAGAACAAAGCAAAGAAACAAAATTAAATTGACCTCTTAAAGCTGATGTAATTTGAAGGGGACGTTTGTACTGTGTTATTTATATTTGAAATTTATGTTGACATTTGCAACAAAACGCAGGTTCGATGTAGGTTTACAACTGTCACTCGATGTGTAAATTGGCCGATATGCCAACTATAAATACTTTGAGCTTGAAGTATCTAACACATTTCTGGTACCTCTATCGGGCAAAAACCACCGCCTTTATGTTATGTCGACTTGCTCATCTACTATTCCATTGTTCACTACGGACATAAGCACTCGCAGACTTCATTGTTTAATGGCATATTTTTGCGAAACTGGCTAAGAAAATTAATCATTAATTCCAGTCTATTCACTTAAGTGTCAACAAGTAAAGTGGTGGCCATGTGCACAATTAAAATACAAACTTTACAAATTTTTAAAATAAAGTGTTGCACAAAAAATAGTCAAGGTGAAATCTAATTTTCTTTTTACATTCCGAACAGAATTTGGGCCGGCCAGATAACACCTCTTCGTCACCATATTTCTGAAGTATCATTTGCAATGATTATAATACATCTTTGTCTGTGGAAACGAGCACGTGAAACTTGGACACTGGAAATGTTGCCATGTCAAAATAATTAAATTTAGCCAGTAAAATGCGAACGACAATCAAAGATGCTTACCTTTACGATTTTAACTTTTCAATGTTATTTTGTAAGTAAATATTAATACAAAACTAAATATTGTAAAAACAATAAACGAACATTGCCTATTCAAAGGAATTAATTCAATTACCTAACCTTAAAACTTACAAAATAAGTGCTTGAAAATATATGTTTACTGAAATACTGAGTATGATATAAATGAAAATGTATGCTAACCTCTCAACGTTATTTGTATTACCATTACATCACGGTGTTTATAACTTGATGTCAGTCAAGACTACGTAATATTAATAAGTGTGACGTGCTTTTACTTCATCTTCTACCGTGTGATTTTTGATTTAGATTTTCTTTATTGCAAAACAAAAGTTGATTACGCAATTCCCAATACGGGCGATTCCAAATAGTGCGCCACCAAGAGTTTGCAACCCGTTGGCCAATCACAATGCACCTAATTTGTCGACCCAATGCGCTTCTGTAAAGGGTCGACACATTCCGCGCATTGTGATTGTCTGACGCGTTGCAAACTCTTGGAGGCGCCCTACTTGATTCGCCCGTATTGCATTTTGAAGTGTATTGTTTAAAGGTACAAAAATTGTCTTTCATTGCAAAAATTCATTCAAGTTGTATACTGATATAAAGTGTCTGTCAAACGAAGAGTAGCTCTACATAACTGCATGATAATGTATGAATATGTTACGAATGACGTGTACGCTATAGTTATAGCCTACAAAATTATACTTAACTGTGTAAACCATTAAACTATTTAACATGTGTTCAATACTTGCTGTCTAGTTTTTTATTAGTTCTTTGCTGCGGTAGATGGTAGTCAGGGTACTACACCATGATTGAACTCAGGAGAGAAATGAAAAGCAATGACACCATCACTGAAGTATTCTCTGCACCGGACATTACGAACAGATCTTTACCTTGGGTGGAAAATAATCAAGGAACAGACAAAACACAATGGCTTAGAAATATCATGCTTCATTCAATTTCAACAGATTATCGATGCTTTGTCACTCTTAGAAACCGCCAAACGCAATGTTCAAATGTGCTACATTAGACACCACAATAAAGAATCTTGCGATAAAAAAGTTGCACTCATCACGCATTTGTCTACGTGATTCAATTTAAACGACATTTACAAACATAATGTTTGTAGACCTTTTGCATTTCACAATAATCTTATTCTTACGCTTTATCTTTATGTTTTAAGACATAATAATATGATAATAACATAATATTGATATTGATAGCAGTGAAAACCAAAAAAAAAAGGAATGATAGTGACAATGTTACTTTCCGATGAACTACTGGTGTGTCTAATTCAAATTAAACTATTAAAGTAATAAACTGCTCATCAGCCAAAATACAACCTGAAATAAAATGCTTGGAGTTAGGACGCGTTCCATTTAGCTTTCGATAAAGGTCCTTCTAGGATCGAAACGAGTCACGCCCTCCTAACTCCAAACAACTAAAATTAATTGGTTATGATTTCTGCACTTACTTTGTTGGGGTTTGACGCATGCATGCCCACAATCGTGATGACAGCATTTGAGGCTACCATCGCAGTCCGTATCAACCAGACATTCCTCAGTACATGAAGGTTGGTCATCAGTGGTCAATACGGGGCATGAACCGGCCTTCATGACTGGAAATCAAGACATACCGCCATTATAACATCAACTGATGCAAACAGACATCAAAGTTGTCTCTTGAATGGCCATCTCTTCAAAGTCAACAGACTTGAACAGAGGCCTATGGAAAAACCTCTGTTTTCTTTTATGATGATAGATGATTGGTAAAGGTCACAGAACAGCACTCACACTTTGTCTAATCAATCATGTACATGAAATACTAAACCTGTGAAAATGTGAGCTCAATCGGACATCTGAGTCCCGAGAAATAGCGAAAAGCCACTCTTGTTTTTCTTATAAAACAAAAAGATTAATATAATAATAAAACATTTCTGTTTTGGTTTGTTGCCAATCCTATAATGTATCTTCAAAAATGATATCAATATTTTTAAAGAATAATTATAAAAATTGTGCAAAGGTTTTCAGCTTATTATACACTTATGATATTTCACTAGTGTCCTTTTCCACACCCTTAGCTGTTTATATCAGCAAGCTCACTTTGAGCAGCATGCAAGCAAGAATTATCATACCTTTGTAAGGCTCGAGGCAGACGTGACCGCATCCATTGGAACAGCATTTCATATCCTTGATGCATTCACCATCGGTGGAGCAATTATTAATGCATGTACCAAACATGCCATCTTTGACAGGTGGGCAGCCGCCTGGCTTAAGCACTTTGAAAAAAGAAATGGTACATGGAAAAAATGTCGTCAATACTTCACAAGATCGCTTCCATGAGAAAATGTGAAAAATTATTAAACTTTAATTAAACAATAATTATTGAGCACATTGTCTGATACTTACCCGTGTGTTGAATAGCTTCCATGCATGTGTGGCCGCAGCCATTAGAACAACACCTCTGATTGGTTAAGCAGTCTCCGTCATGTGCACAAAACTCGCCACAAACACCAATCATATCGTCTGATACTGGACACTCCCCAGAATGAAACACTGCAGACAATCAAGAAAAGGAAAAAAAGAAAGAAAAATTGAATTTGGTATTATTAGAGGTAAGACGAAAAATGCTACATGTAATTAGAGTATAGGGAGCAAAATTAAGTAATATGCAGTTGTTAATCAAATAAATAAACAATCAAACGTACTAACCTAAATGATGATATCTTTTCACATAATCCAAATTCAGTAATGAAAGCTGTTTGTACTCTTATGAAATACTGCCCTCAAGTTGCCCAAACAATGATGTAAAATGCACGAAGAAACAATGCTATTCAATTTCAAATATTATAAGACATTCACTGCAATGTCAAATATAATACTCATGAAATGGGGCACTCTAAAATTGGTTCATGAACTCGATTTCAAACAACAAAACAGTCTTATAATAAAAACCCTAAAAAGGCAAAATAAAAAGGAAAGCATATTTAATACGTAAATAACAATCACTGTCAAGAGGACCAAATACTTTCATGCAAACTACGTCTATAATTTCAAACTATCAACGCATTTACCTTGCTCGTTGCAAGCGCACATTTCACAACCAGTAGAAGGATCTCTCTGAAACCCGTAATCACATTTCATATTGCACATCATTGACGGACAGATATCTGCGGATTACAACAAAACTTCTTAGACTTTCAAATGTAGTTGTTCTTCGCAGGTTTCTTCCTGAAATATTATTTGTCATTCTGGTGATCCAACAAATGAGAAGAGAAAGGTTAACTTTCAAAAAATATTCGTGATTGACAAATCTTCAATTTGTTTCTTTTGCTTTGTCTCTGCTTGGTTAATATTTTGTATATGTTTTATTGACAAAATTCCATTTGTTTTGATTTTTTTTCCGATGAAAATAGTTTCACCTACACTGCCAGATTATATTTCTAAATCGGAAATAATATTCAAATGTGGCTGTTGAACACTTACTAGTATTCATATTTACCAAAATGGGCTTGGAGAAAGAAAATGTGTACTTTGGATGCAATTTACCAATCTTATGAACTTAATACATACAAATGGTACTAGTGTTTGAACTGCATGTGTGAGTATAAGGCGGGTGCAGAGACAGGCCCATAACTTAATCCGTTGGTATAACAGCTTAGCATATGTCTATACTAACTATCCACCCTCCAAAACCCTAACCCTAACTCTGTGTCATACATTACCTGGATCGCCTTTGCAGTGGCACGTTGTACATCCGTTCTCATCAACTACATTGCCTTCCTCACAGAATCGCTGGCACAGCACTGGTGGGCAAGTCACTGGACAACGAAATAAAAAATACAGTGAACAATATTCACATGTAAAAAACATTAACATGTTAATACAAGAAATAACCTGCTGCAAATTGCTCATCAGCCAAAATGACCTGAAATAATTTTAGAGTTAGGAGGGCCTGACGCGTTCATGGGTTAAATAGAAAGAATCCTGATTCTAGCTTGCAAATAAAGCAAGCACAAAAGATGCGTAGTATGTCAGTTGTACGGCAGATTCTTATATGCATTCCTTGTATCTATTGCACGGTTGTTTCTATACAGCCATATGAATGGTGGTTTCTTTTCTATCGGTTTCATTATTGATGCAGCTATTCCTTCCTTTCCCTTCTTCTATTTGTGTTCACTCACCTTGCTCCGAGGAGCAAACACAAATGTCACAGCCGTTCTGGTCTTTCTGGAATCCATTGGCACAGAACATCAAGCAAATAAACTCGGGGCAGACAACTGCACAGTAAGAAGGAAAAGAAAGAAAGGCTCTAAAAACGGTGTAAATCAATGGGAGACTTTGAAGCTGGGTTTTCAAGTTGATAGCGCGCATGCTCAGAGATAGCTAAACGAAACTTCAATCTGTTGCCTCCAATGTCTCAAAAGTCTCCCATTAATACTTTAAAGACTTCATACTTTGTTAGCTAAACATGTATTTACTATTTGCAAGTACTATTCCATAGCTAGGTCAACGTCATTGAATGAGCCAGGTTTGGAAATTACCTGGTTTGTTTACTGCGTCAATGCACGTGTGGCCACATCCGTTTGAACAGCATTTCTGGTGCTCTTCACAATCATTATCCGACATGCACGTATCGGAACAAATGCCGAAATTGCCTCCATTGGTTTGATTAACAGCAGGGCATTCGCCAGTATGCACAGCTGTAAACGAAAGAAACGAAAAACAAATATGAAACAGTATTAATTGTGTGAGGGTGTCATCATGGTCTTGAATCGAACCAATTACAAAAGCAAATCACAAAAGGTATTATTAGCAGGGGCCAATTTCATAGAGGGAAGCACCAACATTTGCTTAAAGGGATTGCATACGTTTGGTAAATTGAGCCTATTGTTTGTTTCAAACCAATATAATTGTATATATATACCATAAAACTAACCTGTGAAAGTTTCAATTCAAAAGGTGGTAGCGTTTGTGAGATTTTGGCGACAAACTAGAGCGGTTATTTCACGCCAGATAACAGTTAGTCAATAGCTGAGAAGCGTTACGGCCATAACGCTTCTCAGATTCATAATTTTTCTGAGATAAAAAGTGACATATTTTTCCATAACCGCGGTACTTCGAATTGAACGTTTCTCAATATGCATTATACTATCCAAAGCAGCTGTACTTCTCACCAAGTAAGTTTTTATTGCCATAAATTTTCAGAGTCATTACCAAACGTATGCAATGCCTTTAAGCACCAAAAACCTAAAAAAAAAATTGTCAGCCAAAACTTCTTAAGAATGTTATGCTCAGCAAAGAATGGCCGAATACAAGCCAAAAGCGGTAAACATCACATGACAATTTGGTTGGTAATCCTGTTTGTTCTGCTTAAACGGCTCTATGAAATTGACCCGAAGTGTCATAAGTGAGTGTACTGTCTGATACATAATTATTAGTCTGTAATTATGACAAAGAACGATTTTGATAAGCATACCCCATCTCTAGACTTTTTTAACCAACCATTTTTCAGGACAGTCGGAGCGCTTTTATGGTGTTTCAACTAAATTTAGCTTCACCTTAACTGAAAAACCATGTGAAAGCTTCCTGTTTTTGTACATAAATGTCCATGACTTTTCTAGTAATTTGCATGAACAAAGCTTATTCTTTAACACCCATACCTGGTGGATCATTGCATACGCACACATCACAGTCGGAGTCGTCCCTCTGGAGGCCATATTCACAGAACATCGTGCACATCACATCGGGACAGGTATCTAAATAAGCAAGCACAAAATGTCATATTTCAATTGGAAACTCGCTTCGCAACGCCAAACATTAGAGAAAAGCCCGTTCCAAAACACTTTCCTTTAAATCAGTCTTCGTTTGAAACAGAAAATTTCATAGTGATATTCCCCTCACCCAGTTTGGTAGAGTAATCTTAGTGTTGGCCTAAAGGCGTTTTACAGCAACTTTTTCCTATTGGGTTCACACAGCCTCTCGACAAGAATTGAACATCAACACGAAGATCTACACCGTTAAGTTAACCTTCAATTCCATTGTAAATTACCTGGAGCAGCTATTACTGTCATACAAACATAACCGCAGCCGTTGGAGCAGCATTTTTGGTTCTGACCGCATTCATCATCAGCTTGGCACATATTGGAGCAAATGCCGTTGATACCTTCAGGTAGGGGCCCTACTGGACACTCACCAGGCCGAACAACTATGACAAAATGACCAAGTATAGGAGGCGTCAAGGAGGGCGCTATACCAAATCTGGTGGATTGTTGAGATGTTACCCCAGTGGATTGTTGAGTGTCGGTTCTTAAGCTTAAAGGTAATATCATACTTTGGTTTTCGTGAAAGCAATACAGATTCATGGGCAAAAGGAAGTCAAAACATTTCGATGAATCTTCATTTTCAAAAACCCTTAGTGGTCCAATGAACCGCGCTCGTTTATTTTCATTCCCAAAGATGTGCAAGATGTCCTCTTCTTGTGTTCATTTAAAGGTAACATCATACTTTCAAAATTTGTTAAAAAATGGCAGATTCATGGTCAAAAATGACAAGGAAGATTCAGTTACAGTCAACTGTGAAACTGTGAAGGTACCTTCTTTTCCTCAGTACCTCTATGCTACATACGACTAACCTGGTCTGTTCACGGGTTCCATACACTGATGGCCACATCCATTGGTACAACACTTTTCAGTCCCGGTGCAATTCACGTCCGACGAACAAGCTTCAACACACACACCGATGAGGCCACTTGATGATGACTCGGGGCACTTGCCTGGCTTAGATTCTTAATCATCAATGACAAAAAGGATAGTTAATTACTTCCATGAAGCCCAGTTTAGAATGCATCTTCAACTACTAATTGTAGTTGCGTAAAATAGTTTTAGAAAAGCGAAATCTACAGTAATTTTTTATTGAAACATTTAAAATTATTATGTTACTCTTTTTCTGAATGGTTCAAGTATTGCCTTGTAGAAATTTGTTATAACCTTTAAACATGTATCAAGTATTACCTATAGTACAATCAATTTACGGTAGATTTTGTTTAGCTTTTACTTGATTTCATCAACTCTTACCTGTAGTAATGGCCGGTACACACTGTCGTGCGCCACAGCTGTTGGGGCAGCATTTATCTGTTTCTGCACATGCACCGTCATGTCCACACGAGTCGGCACAAATACCGAACCCGTCAGTAGGAGCAGGGCAATGGCCACTGTGAACCTCTGAGAGAGAAGTCAAAAGTATCTCACTTTAAATCAATTCCATTTTCTATTTTGTTACCAATGTAAGATTGGATAACAATAAATCAATTAATCTACCAATCAAAGGGCCTTTTACGATAACAGGCTTGAGGCTAGGCATTTTGCCACTGCCATTAAGGCCCCGAAACGAAATGAAGGGATTGGGCCACACGGCGAATCGGAAGAAAGGCTCCAGCTTCGACAAGTATCTCAATCCCTTCATTCCATTCAGGACACAAAAGGGTGATTGCAAAATAAATCCCAAGCCTAGCTTCAAACATCATTTTCCAAAAGGCCCAAAGACTCTTGCACAGGGATGCGAAGAGCCACCCTGTCGCGTCAGAGATCTCCATCTGGGTCTATCCCGTATATCAAGTCAGGCAGGTCTAGAGCTTCATGTATGGTGATGGCACATAATGAGACATCATTGGTAACGACATCAAGCCAGTGGCTTCAGACTCTTCACATGAATACATTTTGGCAAAACAGACACAAATACACTTACCTGTTTGTTGATTGCATAGACACATGTCACACCCATTTGTGTCCTTTTGATATCCATAGGCACACCACTTCATGCAATGGACTGATGGGCATTCAACTGTATAGAAAACAACAGGAAAACGTTTACATACATACTGAGTCATTGAATCATCACTAAAAACAAGAGGACAACAATGGAGGTTCCCTAATATGAAACAAGCAGTTGATGAGCATAGAAACTTCCTTACATTGGAATAATTATGTAACCACAACATTGAACTCTTATTTTTTTATGGTATAAATACCTGGTGCTTCTACACAGATGCAGGTGTTACATCCGTTTGCGTCTTGTTGATGTCCATACTCGCAATAGATAGCACACATGACGTCAGGGCACAAGACTACGATGGGAGTAATAGATGAATACAGAGATGAGGCTTTATAAAACAGGCGTCTAATGGATATTCTAGATTTCCTTCTCACATGGCATATCAGTCAAGCAATCTATTCCAACCAATTTGAACAAGAAATCTTATTTAGTCATAATTTCGAGCTAAAGGTATCGGTTTCTACTTGATACCTTGAGTGGTATTGACACAGCTATGTCCACATCCGTTGGAGCAGCACTTCTCATGATCTGCACAGTCACCGTCGCCATGGCAACTCTCCACACATGCCCCCAGCATGTCTTCGGGCAGAGCACCAACGGGACAAGAACCCGGATGAATAACTAATATACAAGAGAACAAGAAGTAAATTTAAACGTTTTCATAATCCCTTGAAACGTTTGATGTCGTTTTAGTAAGGCACATTTCACGACTGGCAGCATTACCGATAGCTTTTCTGGTGACAAGTTAGGGCTAGTTTCACGGCCATGATTAGGACAAAAATTGGCTATAATCCTGAAATCTCTGTCTTAAAAAAGAGGATTAACGACCAAATTTCCATTTCCAAATTTCCAATCACTTGTGATTGTTCTTTGGCTGTTGTTTGCTGATTTTGCTATTTTTTATTTACGATTCTGACTCACCCGGCGGTTCGTAGCATTCGCACATGTCGCATCCGTTTGCATCCTTCAAGTAGCCAAATAAGCAGAACATACGACACGTGACATTTCGACATTCATCTGATAATAGCAGAAAAATAAGTTCTACTGTCACATCAACATAAATTTCAACTGTGAAGATTTATGCTTGGTGTGTTACTAAAGTACGATGTTACCTTAAACGGATGCGGAATATTGAGGAGGTGACAGTGGTTAGGTAAGGTAGATATGGTGATGATGGATGGTGAAGCGATAATTGATTTCTTACCAGGAGAAGAAGCAACAGCAATGCATTGGTGACCGCACCCATTAGGACAGCACAACTGAGAGTTGTTGCAGTCAGCATGCATTTCGCAATCAGTGACGCACACACCAAATTGGTCTTGGCTGACTGCGGGACATCCATCAAGGCTTGGGTCTGAAATGGAGAATGTGCGCTCAAAGTTAGTAAACAAAGGCAAAATTCGTATCGAATGGATAAGTTTGATCTTTACAACACTAATTAAAATTTTTATTTTGATTCAAGGCTATGCATGGCTGAAGTACACGCGATTTTGAGGTAAACACATAAAACAATGAGATAAATTTATACTCTTTTATTAGTTGACTGGCTCTGAAGAGAGCCGGTTATTTAGACGTTCGGGCAACTATTGTCTGGCTATCTTCAGGAGAATGCTGCAGCTGCTATCTACCAATCTATTTTCGAGGTTTAACCTCGATCCATACATGATGGCTCTCCTCACTGTCAAACTTCTGTGCATGCTATGATGCTAGTATGTCAGATTCAACTGCGTCTTTCCTTTAGCTGGTCTATGTAGGTTTTGAATGCCCTGCCTTTCGATCGCTGTCCTGTTCTCGGTGTCCAAAGCACAAGTTTTGATGATACTTGACTTGGGTCTCTATATTAGGCAGTGCCCAGCTACTTCCATGCGTCTTTTCCTTATTTTATCTGTTAGTGTCACTATTCTTTGGTAGCTGCTAGGTGGAGACTAGTAGTAATGTTGCCCAATGTGCAATGAAGTGTGTCAGTATGGCTATGGGTAGGAAGTGGTGAGATCTCTAAGGAGACTGGGGACCATGTGTATAGATATAAGTATTTGAGATTTGCTTGCACCTTTTTGGAGCGCCTCCATACAGGCGTGGCCACATCCATTAGAGCAACACTTCTGAGAATCAGAGCAGTTGCCATCGTGGTGACAAAGCTCACTGCATATGCCGAATGTGGATCCATCAAGAGCTGGGCAGTCACCAGCATGGATCTCTGCAATGAAGTAGACCATAGCATAATACATCACAAGGAGCACACAATACAAATTCATAGTGGGGAGAAATCCATAATAATCTGTAGTACGTTTCTTCAACGTAGATGAGAGCACAACCAAAGTTTATTGGGTGAAACCAGTTTATTGACTTGATCCAAAAACTTCGGGTCAAACGTCGTCCATAACTTGTGTGGTACTATTCTTGGCGAATTTTGCATACATTGATACATATTGCTCTATATCCCACTGCACTGGTTATATACCTGTTTGTTGATTGCAAAGGCAAATGTCGCAGCCATTTACGTCCTGTTGGTAACCATGTGGACACCACATCATGCACATCACCGACGGACATTCAGGCTCTTTATAAAAGTGGACAAGTTCATTGAACTGTTAACGTTAACAAACGGGCCTTCGTAAAGAAGCACGAACTTCTCCAATTTACAAGTGAAAAATACAATGTCAGGAATACCGCTAAAACCGATGTTGGCGCTGTTTCAAATTGTCAATTACCAATATTCGTTAGCTGGTCAGAGGTCACAAAACCAAACTAAAATTTACATGTTGTCTCTACTTTTAACAGAATCGTTAAAACAAATCATAACTTAATAATATAATAATTGAATATAATATTTATAATATAATATATAACTGTGGAGAAAAACATGACAAATGTTCCTAGTACGGCCGATATAATTCATAAGATGACGTAACGCCATTTAAGCCAATCTGTAGCAGGCCACGGCAGAAAGTGATTAAAAGGAAGAAGGACGTAGAAAGAAAGGTCTAAACATCACTGTTAAGTTATGGTCCACATCCTGAGTAAAAGTGAAGTACATACGTTTTATGTAAACTCGCCTCAAACTAGGCTAAAAGCCACTCTTCTACAAGATGGATAAACAAATATCAGTGGAAATGAAAATAACATTAAATCCAAGTGCATTCATTAACGTGCATGAATTCCTGTAGGCCTACATATTTATGACTATGGCAATCGTCTCTACGGAGCTCCACGAGTGTTGTTCCTTTTATCCAGATAATGTATCTCACCAAGTCGACTTATTTTAATAAGTCGACGTGGTGAGATACATCGACTTTTAGGGCTTCAAAGCCCGAAAAGTCGACTTATCGAGATAATTTATTTGTACACTAAGAAGTCGACATTTCCTGATAATTTATTTCGCCAAGACGACTTACTGAAAGAAGGAAGTCGACTTGTCCGGATAGTTACCTTGTAAATACGTCTGAATAAGACTGAGGTTATATATCAGGATAAGACTACTTTTTAGGTGCATTTCGTTGACTTGGCCAGACAAATGATCATAATAAGTCGACTTTTCGTTTTTCCTTAAAGTCACCTTGTTGGGATAATTATTGAGACAAGACGACTTTTACCACTCCAAAACTCGACTTGGCGAGATATACATGTATTATGTGGTTATCTGGATAAGTGGAATGACATTCGTTGGTCTCGAATTTGCTCCTATGGTTTACTTTCTACACCGTCACCTCCCACAGCATATTATACCTGTGACAGGTTCCAAACATTGGTGACCGCATCCGTTTGAACAGCACTTCAGATTCCCACTACAATCTGTATCTTCGCTACAATCCTCAACACAAATACCAATCCCTCCATTTACATCCATAGGACACTGGCCTTGTTTTGTACTGTTACCTGTAATTGAACCAAAAAACAGATTTGATAACAGAACGGTATTTATTTTAAAGGTAATCTCATACTTTGTTTTTTCTTGACAAAGAAATGCAGATTCATGGGCAGGAATTTTATATCAAGAAATATACAGTAACATAGCTGTTAATTCCCAGTCCCATACGATGCCCCTTTTTGAGAGAATGGTGAAAAACACTCACATTATTTCTAAAATCATTTCACAGGATTTTTGATCTTCCGAAGACTGTCTGGTTGATTTGACTCTTTTCTGGATAAATACAGCATTTCAGGCTGAAAAATTTTAACGATATGTTTCTACCACCACCATCTTCATACCCTGTAAGTTATATGTAAATCTGTGACGATTTTTTGTCAGTTCGGGATTTTTATTAGGTTGGACAAGGACAGTTATATTCCACAACCACTGCACGTCATATGGTTGAGTTCATGCTAATTCGTGCTTTGAGCGTGGGGTCCGTATCAATTATAACTGAATATATCTCTAGCTAACGGGGAAAAGAAATGCTTTCCTGCATGTGTAACATCAAATACGTCTCCTATGATTACCAACATAGAGCTCTGACAACTTGATCCATGCACTCCGCAATGGCATTATCTATGCTTAGAGTTGGCATATGGTCTGATGGTTTGGTCCTTCTATGATCTGTAATTTGCAATTGCAAAAAGGTTCTTGATCCTTTCCCAGGATCGGAACGTCAGGCCCTATTTACTCTAAGCATTTTATATATTTTCAGGCCATTCCTTTGGTTGATGAAGAGTTTGTAGCAGTTAATCAGTATGTTCTATACCATTAAGCCACAGGCGTTTACGATTTTGTTCCCCTCGAATTATTTGAGTATCTTGAACGCTGCGTGTCTTAGCCATAAGTCATAGGTTCATGTTTATACTTCTTGAGTGATCAAGAAAAAAAAATTATGTAATGTGTCAACAAGGTGTCGTGACAATGATTCATACTCACACTCCGATGATTCGCTAATAAGAACTATACTGCTCGTCCACGATCAGCGAGCAAAATCGAGTAATAGACATTTGTTTTTTCACAAACATCCACTTGTGGTGTTTTGTCCGGCCAAATCAAAACATTAATTGTCTAAAGAAAATGTGATCATACCAAATGCATGTGACCAAATTTTTTGAAACTTTCGATACCATACAAAATGCATTTCATTATAGTGTGTCTTGTTTTAGTAACATTGAACAACATCTTAAAACGGCGTCTTTGCTTTGCAATGGTACCTCCCATTATCTTGGTTGTAAAAAGGTTAGGGTTTTGATGTTGCGAAAAAGCTGTCTAATTATGCTAAAAAAGTATATAATGTATAGACAGTTTTGACTTCACATTTTGAAATATAAATACAGTGCGAATGTATACCTTTGATCCCGTGCACAGCTTCCATGCATTGATGACCGCAGCCGTTTGGACAACATTTCTGGGCATCACTGCAAGACCCATCATGCTGGCAGTCCTCGATGCATATCCCTAAAGTGTCACCATCAATTAATGGACACTCGCCTTCGTGAATCACTGTGATCAAGTCAATGTGAAAAATATAGTATTAAATTTATCAATTTGGAAGAAAGATGACGAGAAAAAGTAAGGGGTCAGAAAATTACATTCGTCTAAACCAGGACCACTCTAGCTCCCGTTTATTATACGACGGAAATTTGTCCATGGACTACGCAACCTCTATGCGGACTACGAAAGCTCTCTGTGGACTACGCCACCTCTCTGTGGACTACGAAACCTCTCTGTGGACTACGAAACCCCTCTGTGGACTACAAAAGCTCTTCCGTGGACTACGAAAGCTCTCCGTGGACTACGAAAGCTCTCTGCGGACTACGAAAGCTCTCTGTGGACTACGAAAGCTCTCTGCGGACTACGCCACCTCTCTGTGGACTACGAAACCTCTCATTGCGGACTACGAAACCTCCATGTGGACTATGAAACCCCCTGTGGACTACGAAAGCTCTATGTGGACAACGAAAGCTCTCTGCGGACTACGAAAGCTCTCTGTGGTCGACGAAACCCCTCTGTGGACTACGCCACCTCTCTGTGGACTACGTCACCTCCCTGTGGTCTGCGAAAGCTCTATGTGGACTACGCCACCTCTCTGTGGACTACGCCACCTCTCTGCGGACTATGAAACCTCTATGTGGACTATGAAACCCCTCTGTGGACTACGAAATCTCTCTGCGGACCACGAAAGCTCTCCGTGATTTACCTCTATTGGGTAAATTAAGCCTCATTTCGAAAAGGTATTTTATTCCACATGACCTTTTCGCGAATATTGCTGGCCTATGGGATTATGTGTGAAAACCTTTGCACACATTGTCTCAAATTGCATTTTTTCCTCGTAAATTATACTCTCCCCACACACCCCCTGGGCAACATGTCTATGTCATACACGTCAATTTATAGGCAATTACCCCCAGGCAATCTTGAATTTTTTTTTTTTTCGAAAAGGTCTTTTATTCCACTTGACCTTTTCGCGAATATTGCTGGACTATGAGATTTTGTGTGAACACTGTCTTGTGCACACAGTGTCTCAAATTTCATGTTGTCCTCGTAAATTATACTCTCCACACACACCCCCTCGGCAACATGTCATACACGTCAATTTACAGCCAATTACCCCCAGGCAATCCTGAAAAAAACTTTTTACAAGAAACATAATATTGCAGGGGAGAACTAAAAAACAAAACAATAAAAGCTTTATATTCTGCCGAAGTAACTCTCTTATTGCTAATTGCTTGCATGAATAGCTTATGATGACACAATGTGCAAACGCCAGCGCATGTTGGATGCATTCGTATAGTATCAAATCACTCATAAGGAATTAATTTCATTACCAGTTTGGTTGTTGCACAAGCATACAGCGCATCCATAAATATCCCGTTGATAGCCGAATGGACATGCAATCCTACATCGAACCTCGGGGCATGGGGCTGAACAACAAAATGGAATAATAATTATAATACAAAATATTCATTAAATGACAATATAAACCGATCACACAACAAGGAGAACAAAATTGCATTTATGCAACCATAAATCTTGTATCAGATGTAGTCATTTTGCCGTATCCGTGCAGAGTGTGGGGTTTAGGCTATCTATAAAGGACAGGGTGCAGTAGAAGAACTCTGTGAATCATATGAATGGTAACAAATGAAAGCTGAAGAAATTGGCATTTCAGATATGTGCCATTTATTATTCAAAAGTGAAATTGAAGTACATTTATAATCAAACATTAATGCAAGTAATAAACTGCTGTAAAACTGCTCATCAGCCAAAATAATGACCTGAAACTTGGAAATGAAATGCTTGGAGTTAAGAGGGCCTGACGCGTTTCCACTGTAGCAGGATCTTTATCCATTATAAATTAACATTGATAAATCTCGGCTCCTTTTTTCTGGTACATGCACCCTATACAGCATGCCCCCCCCCCAAAAAAAAACCGCAACACTTTGTCGGCAATCATTATGTAAACATTAAACTGTTTATTACTTCAAGATTCAGATATATGATACAACCTTGTCTTGGATATCACCATGTAGACACCCACCTTGGGTAGGGCTAATGATGTCAGTGCAGACGTGTCCACAGCCATTGAAGCAACATCGCTGCGTGGACGTGGTGCAGTTGGCGTCATCTTGGCATTGGTCAATACAGATACCTACCAAAGTATCGTTCCTAGGGACGATTACAGGACACGCCCCTAGTTCTTCACCTTAACAGACAAAAGTACCAACAAAAGATTATTCCAAATGCCTGCCAGAAGTTCAGATCATAGGCAAACCGTGCCGCAATTAAAGGGTAATTAAAACGGAGAATTTTAATAAAGGAAATCTTACCGACAAACAGCAACCTGATACCAAAAGCAAAACCTAACCTGAACGGAATATCCGTATTACCTTTAAAATTATTCGAAATACAGGCCAACGACTTCGAAAATATAAAAAAAAGTGAAATGAATGAATGCAAAAGAACAATAATATGTAAGCGATTAGAACGATGGCATAAAGACACAAAAGACAAGGTTATACGTCATTAACGATGATCATAAACAACTCAGATTTCAGGCGGGTTAATTTGTGTTAAGTTTAAGAATTAATGGTTCAAACGTCCTTGCCTTTTTTCGTTAATTTGCAAGGGTGACGCATGGACGGTATGAACGCACAGCATCATATCATGGGACAACACGGCACGGTACGGTACGGCACGGCATGCAGGGCACGGGACGGCAGGGTACGGCACGGCACGGCAGGGAACGGCACGGCATGGTACGGCACGGCAGGGAACGGCACGGCACGGCACGGCACGGCACGGCACGGCACGGCACGGCACGGCACGGCACGCAGGGCACGACAAGGCAGGGCAGGGCAGGGCAGGGCAGGGCAGGGCAGGGCAGGGCAGGGCAGGGCAGGGCAGGGCAGGGCACTGCAGGGCACGGCACGGCACTGCACGACACGACACGACACAGTACATGCACATACACTCATGCACAGCACAAACCAGAGAAGAACAGAGCAGCTGCAGAAAACAGAAACAATCGCAATTGTACAAGATAGGCCTACATTATGCAAAAAATCGTCTCCTTAAAAAAACGATTTCAAAATCCACTCCTACAAACTGAAAACATCAAAGCGTATATTGACTTTAATCAAAGCCTACAAAGTATATTGTGAAATTTGTGCAACGGATTTGATGTTTCATGATTTCGGCTGAGAGGTATAGCGACCGGTTTCAGCTATGGCCTTTACAAGGTACATTCACACACACCAAAAAGCGCGACTATTTGGGTCGCGAGCTCCAAATCGCAGCCCAAATAGTCGCGTTTATCTGGAGTGTGTGAACGTGCCTATTATCAAGCTAAAGTAGACACTTGATCTGCGGCATGGAGGAAGGAAGAGATATCCTTCCTCCATGCTCTGTTAAGCTAAATACCTTTCAGCCAGATCGTGACCTATGGAACTATTAGCTTCTTACCAATTTTTCCACACACAGAATAACCCATTTCGTATTATTTATTTCTTAACCTTGATAATTCGTTAGGCCTATATGAGGGCTATGGGGGAATTATCTATCTGCATTTGTGATTTGATGACTTCAGTAAATTAAATTCAATTTCAAGACTCGTGTATTGCACATATTTTTTAATCTTTGGAGACATTACCAAATCAAATTATGCATCATTGTATATGGACTTTGAACAAATATCATGTCCGTTATACCATAGCCTACATGCCGTCACTTGGGTATAACTTGTGCACATAATTCACAGACACGTTTTCGATCTTGAGTTCAATCGTGAGCGAAAAGCCAGGGCGTACGTGTCATATCTATGTGTGGATCTTCTTAGAAAGTCGGAGGCAAAAAAGAGCTCTTTGCAATTTGTGATCAATTGAGAGCCTCAGTTAAGTTCAATGCTAAAGCAGAGCAGGGAATGTCCTTCAATATACCGATTCAATTAAAAGTTTCTAGTGATTCAAATCAGCCTTTTATATTATTGAAAGTTTCTACCCTGATGAAAACATGCTGTACATGAAAATACCTTTACTTTTATATAGAAAACGACGAGTTTAGAGTTCGTAAAATTAGAATATAGGGTGTTCCAGAAAAAAACGCAACACTGTGTCGGGAACCTAGTATGTTAAAATTAAACTGTTCATCACTTTAAAATTCAGTTACAACCATGCCCTGGCTATCTCCGTGTAGAATTTAAGCAAATTTGGGCTGGACTTGGGGAAAAAATGACAAATTGAAAGAGCTACTCTTTAAAAACAAATTTGCAGTATTCCAGAAACAAGTGGTCTATATACACACATAATGTGAATGAAAGAAAGATGAGAATCGGCTTTTGAGGGTGGGTAATTCAGTCTTAGGTTTTCCTCTCAATGTTAGTACAATTTTGATCAAATTCTACATGGTGATAGCCGAGTCATGGCTGTATCACATTATCTGAATCTTAAAGTGATAAACAGTTTAATTTAAATATAGGCCTAATTGGTTCTCGACACAAAGTGTTGCGTGTTTTTTTTTTGTTTTTTTATGGGGGGGACGTCACACGATATACAGTGTGTCCCAAAAAAACGATACCCATTTTCAAAAAATTATGAGAAGAAGTTTTATGTATTCAGCTATTTGATTTTTAGCCTATTGCATTCAATATATCACTGGGTAAATTCTGACCAAATTACAAAACAATCCATTCATGCATTACCAAGCAATTACTGATTGTCTTGAAAAGTCCATTTTGCTACCTTTACAAATGAGTGACAGTTGTGGTCATCTTAGTGGCGATCTGTGTGTAGTGAATGTGGTCATCTTAGTGGCGATCTGTGTGTAGTGAATGTGGGCGGCCACAATGAGGGGAGATTTACTGATCACAACTAAGAATGTTAAGATGACCACCATTGTCACACAATTGTAATGGTAGCAAAATGGACTTTTCCAGACAATCAGTAATTGCTCAGTGATGCATAAATGGATTGCCTTGAAATTTCATCAGAACATGGCCTGGGAGATATTGAATGCGTTAGACTAAAAATCAAATACCTTCAAACATACAATTTCTTTTAATAATTTTTTGAAAATAGGTATCGTTTTTTGGGACACACTGTATAGAGCGTCCTGGACGAGCATATGGCGGCTTGCAGACGACACTGACGTTTTTAACCTTTAACGACTTAATCAACCCTGAAGTGCAGACAATTTTATCTAATTATTTCTTTGATGAATGTTCATATCATTGATGGATGACAGTTACGCAGTATTCTAGGCGCCTAACATTTAACTAAAAAAGGAAGAAAATTCTTGATCAGGATCACCTACCATTGCAAAGGGTCGCTTCCACGGTTAAGCAGACGAGTACTAGAACAGCTAGACCTCCCATGCTGAGCTATATCTGGCCACAAATGAATTCCGTCTCTCCTTGAGAATTCCTTTTTATATTTTTCACATACATAAACCACATAATACACGCGGAATGTTAAAGCATGGAGGAAGGAAGGTTTAAGTGATGGTTGATCGTATAAACGTCTCCAGTTGTAAGTTTCGCGGTCCATCGTTACCCAGCTTGGAAGGATTTCGAGTACAATAAACCCGTTTGCACTGTGGTATTTATTGTAGGGTTTATAAACAGGCTGTCTTATTTACCTTCTGGCATAACCCAAGGGCTACCCTTGGGCTCCTGACAACACACAACACTTCATCGTACAGTTTATGACTCTCGCATTGTTGACTTTAAAATCGCGTACAGGCTGTGACCGATTGACCCTTTACACCATAAATTGGTGAGGAACGCGACCCACTCTGTCGAACGCTCTTTGAACGCCGAGTTTGAAAAGTAAAAAAGCCACGTGCATGACAAATCTATCCGGATCTTAGAAAAGGGAGAGTCGTGCAAAAATGAATGTTCAACTGAAATCAGGATCGATTTAAATTGCACTGAAATTCCCCAAATCGGAATTCACCTAAATGTATTTCGAAGAGCACTCTTGCAACCTGTAATCCAGTGAGAGCTTTTTAAATAATCCATTTCAGTGCTGAAATTTTTCTCAATGTCGTTCACAAATCCTGGTGCAATTTATAGTTTGTAGCGATTCAGAGCAGGCTTTTAATATAACTGAACATTTCTAGCCCGATAAAAATAGCTGTACATGAAAATACTTTAATACTTTTATTTAGAAAACGGAGAATTTAGATTTCAAAGAATTAGAATATAATGCTTCCTGGACGAGCAATGCGGGTTGCTGACGATTGACCTTCAATGACTTAGACGAAACCTCACGTACAGGACTGCAAATTTATCAAGGACTTTTATAGAATACATTGCAGGTGCGGTTCTACGGGAGGGGGGGGGGCTAGGTGGAGCTGTGCAGTTAGCCCCCTTAAATATAGAAAGAGCAATAAAGATGCGGTTTGAAAGCTGATAAACTTGTTCTCTTTAGCCGGTTCTGCAAAGAACCGAAGTTGGACGTTTTGAAGAGTGCGTCATCAGGGGAATGCTATAATGCCCCTACTCTGATACAATTAGCAATTTACATTTTATACACCATTTATATTGATTACCTCTGTGTGCAGCATATAGGTGGCCTATAATATGGCTTGTCAAGTACACGAGTCACAGCATGAATACTGCAATCTCCAATTCCCATATTCCACGTGTCTATTGACGTCCATCATAAAAGTCAATTATACATGACTAATTCCCCATACACTGATATACAACGGCTTCTTTACCACGTTAATCACATTACTTCTCCCATTGAGCTATTGTCCCCATGATTTGATTGAATAAAAACATGACCCCATTATATTCTGAATTGAATTAACATTTTAATTCCGCATGATATCCCCTGCCCATCAATTTTCGTCGGTCTGTTCTCCTTGGGAATTGCCTTTGAACAGACTGAATTGAGAGAATAAGGAAACGAGCAAGACACGAACACAATGGAGTCTATATATAGCTTTTTATAGACTGATTAGACACCACACAACAATAAATTTTTGTTCGACTTCCGGAATCTATGATTGGGCGACAAAAAGCCTATAATTAGTTGAAAGATGCCAGGTTCTTATTTTCCAATAAGCTTTTCGAATAAAGATATTGACTGACCTGGGTGTTTAAAGGTATAATACATGATTGGTTAAAGTATTAAACAGCGCAGCACTCACAGATCCAGCATGTACACGAATAATAAATCTGTGAAGATTTGAGCTCAATCAGACATCTGAGCCATGAGAAAAAAGCGAAAACCTGACACAATTGTTCTTATAAACATAAAGAATGATTTTGATCTTACCCGGAGATCAAAACTGTTTTTGGTCTTTGTTTTACTTATTTCAGGATACATACACCATTTCAGATGGAAATGTGATCACGGTTTGTTTCTACCAGCACCATCTTCATATCCTGAAAGTTATAACGCGTAAATCTGTGAACATTTCTGTTTGAGTGTGTTGCCAATCCTATACTGCACCTTTAATATTCCTGTTTACAAATTCGTTTAATAGCAGGATATCTCTTGCGGTTTTCCTGTTCATCGCATATCGAAGTGGAAGTTTGACACTTCGTCAAGTTATCTCTTCACTTCATTCTAGATATAATATTAGAAAATGATACGAGGAAATGGTACATTCACAGAGCCTGAACCATATACCATATACTAAATGTGGATGTTCTATTACGCCTTTGTACTGAAAGACATGATTTTTCAAAGCACCAACTTGTTCAATGATAAAACAAATGCATGCTTTTATATATGCTTTATATACGCACGTTCCCCTGGAGTACTGAAGCTCGATAACTGCTATCAGAATTAGCGTAATCGGTGAGATTTTTTTTTTCAGGTTTTCGAATACAATTTTTGTTTCCGCAAGTGCCCATGAAGAAGGAAGCATTTTTCGTGAATACCCTTTAAACGGCATTGATATTTTTGATCTTGGAGAATCTGTTACAGCTCGATGTGAAAAAAGAAGGCCGGTAGGCCTACGTGTGTCAAGTCTTCATGCAATGTAACATTTTGCTCTTTATGCCCATCAACATGATAAATTTGGGGTTTTCAGTTATAAGCAAACGACATTATTCCATTTCCCACAGGCTTGTAGAGAGCTGTATGACACAAGGGCTTCGAATTCGAGATAATTATTTTGGTTGTGCGCTTTGCGGAAGTTACCGCGGGAAATTCCCAACTTGATCTCTTAGCCAGATTCGACCCCAGAAACCACTCCAACCTTCCCTAGCTCGTACAAACAGCCGTTTTTCTGATTTATAAACTAAGCCAGTTTCCTGGTATGCAGTATACAGTATCCAGTAAACCATAGACCTACAATTTGTAGCGCTCCATGAGTGTACTTTATAGTTTGAGAGTAGAATCCATAATGGTAGGACGCACTGCAATCATGGCCGGTGCCAACTCGTTCTGCGGGATCTTTGGGTGAGTTTGACCACGTTTTCTTGCCGTCCGGTGTTTTAACTATCACCCGTGCATATTTAATTGCAATTACTGTTTGTAGTACAGGGCGATGCGATTTAGTACTGAGTAATATCAAAGCAGTCTTTAGAAGAAAATGGAGTGCGGGTGGAACAATATTGCTTTACATATCAGCAACACTTCAACTAGGTACAGTACACTATGGTAACATACCCAAAAAGAAATGTTCAAGATTTACGTATAACTTTTAGGATATGAAGATATGGTGTCAGTGTCTGAAGTGCGCTGTATTTATCCAGAAATTAGTAAAGACAATTCTCACAGGTTTATTATTTAATGCACAAATTTGACCAGACAAAGTGTGAGTGTTGTTATAATGACCTTTACCAATCATTCATTATACCTTTAAATCAATTACCCCAAACAGTTTTCATCTTTGGGATAATTGCTGTAAAAAGATTTGAAAATACCGTCGGCGTTTTTCACTGTTTTCACAACAAAAAGTAGGCAATTTGTGGGACTTGAAATTTCACATAGCACTGTTACAGTATCTTCCTTAATATTTGTGCCCATCAATTTCTCTGTCAAAAACCCCAGAGTATTATGATATTACCTTTAATATCGTATTGCCATATCTGACTTGAAATGTGTGATGTCGGCTAAAGCTGCTAGCTTTGATGTCGTGAAAGGTCACAGAAGGGGATGATTTATGCACCTGGTTTCCGCATAATGCCTAATCCACAGGTTTCCAATACAGGCAGCATTGTCAACCGACATGGCACATAAACCCCTATCGTGTTAAGCAGAGTGTACAACTTGTCAACACTTTCGTTAACAATCTCGGTAAGATGTTGCCCATCAGGTACGTTGTTGCTGAATTGTCAGTGTACACAGAGCAAAACGATGTCGCAGCAACATCTCGGTAACATGTTGGCCAAATGTTGTTAGTGTACGTATACAGCGCCCGAAGTCAAGTTGCCAGATGTGGTGCCCTAACTACCAAAAATGTTAGAATATCAAGAAAGATACAGTAACAGTCATCTGTGAAAATTTCAGTCCCATACGGTTCCCACTTTTTGAGAAAACAGTGAAAAACTGCCACAGTATTTCTTCAGTCTTTTCTCTTTTATTTTTTATCTTTTAAAAGATCAAAAAGATTTTCGGTCGTTGTTTCACTAATTTCTGGATAAATACACAATTTCAGACGGAACTTAAGGTATATTTCTACCACCACCATCTTCATACCCTGTAAGTTATACGTAAATCTGTGAATATTTCTGTTTTGGTGTCTTACCAAAGTATGATACTACCTTTAAGTATTAAATTAACAACAACATAAATTAAGCAGCAAACAAAATTACAGGCATGGGACGTCAGTTCCTCTGTAAAAAGCTAAAAAAAAGAAGGAACTACCAGGAAGTTATATCACATAATAGTTAGACTGAGACTATGGCCGTGTCCCAATTTTCTGGCTGCGGCTGCAAATTACGTATGCACCTATGACAGCCACTAGCCAGTGACTGCAGCCATTTTTATAGACTTGTGTGTTATTTGCGGTCGCAGCCAGAGAATTGGGACACGGCCTAAATCTGGTTATTTATAAGTTCCTTGTACACAACTCATCATGGCACAGATTTTTCTTTTTCCTTTATGTGCATTACTTCATAATTTGTTTATTTTCACTGACACACTTTCACATTCAGACCAAAAATTATGGTAAAATTATTTGTCAAACTCATTTATGGTTATTCACTCGTCTTTCTTTCGTGTAATGTCGAAAACATGCAATTTTAAAGTAAAACATCCTTTGGAAAAACCGACCCATTATATTTTCGTGCTGTAATTATGTTTGTCCTCTTGTGAACATGACCTTGTTTTTCTGGGTCGCTATGAATATTATATGATATTGAGCGCTACATTTTCCTTTAATTTGATTCTGACGGTTTTTGTATGTGCATGTTTTAATGCATTTTTGATGGTTTCAATTGAATTTTTTTGTATTCAGTAGTGAATTAAATTTCATTTAATAAATGGTGTCTATATATCGGCACGCTATTATACGAATTTGTGCAGATGTAATGACCTAACTAACAAACAAAACTGATATAGAGGCAAGTAATAGTTTGTAAGAGTTTGCTTGTTGATGGAAATGAATGTGTGAAAAGGAGAGCAAAATCATACATGTAGCCTGCGGAAAACAGACAAAGAGCCACGGCCCATTCGTGAGATCATAGAACAAACAAAAATGGATAAATATATAGTGACATCTTAGTTTTTGCTTATCTATACCACAGAAAATTTGAAGAAGCGGAATGCGCTCCAAAGGTTTTAAGAACGTTTATCATGCAGTGTATACCGAGCTTAAAAACAACTTTAAGAGGCATTAAGTCTAGTTCTATGTGAAAGTGGTTTAAAGGTGGTAGGGGTAAGGGTGGGGTGGGGTGTATGTGGAGGAGGAAGGGGGAATTGAAAAAGGGGTGAAGGGGAAGAGAAGAAGACAGGGATGGGGAAAAGGTAAGGGGTGAGGGTGGGGTGGGTGTGTTTAGTGTAAAATTATTCTGCCTGCAAGTTTTTTTTAGAATATTACCAGTCAGCGTATGTGCAAAATGTGCAGTATACAATATGAAATACGGCATATGCATGCCTGATGATGACTAGAGCAGGCTAGTCGAAACGTTGAGACATTACAAGAAGTGTGAACGAAATAGAAGTGCTAAAGTACGAACGATTCCTACATGGTGTTTGCGCAAACCGATCCGCATACAAATTTTCACCATGCAAAGCCTCAAATCTTTCTTGGTCTATACACAACAATGCCTTTATACTCCCATGGTTTTGTGATACTTTGGTCCAAACGTTAGTGAGTTATGTTCATGATTTCTGTTAACAAGAGTTACACATTCGATTGTTAATTTGGTCTCGTTTGTTCAGTTATCTTCTTTTTCGGCCGCCGTCAATACCGACGATTGGCTACCATCTGAAGCCACCTGCTCTTTTTCGAGCTATAGACGCTTGACTTTTGCACTAAGTTCATTCCTGTGCACTCTTTGATGTTATCAATCCAGTCATTCTCCTGATGTCCTCTCTTCATCTTCCCCTTCCCCTTCCTCTTCAGAATTATAATATTTCTTAAAAACTGATTTCGATGTTGTCAGCATTTCGTCGACCGGTAATTGAGGCTATGAATCTCCGCCCTGTCCTTCGGAAGGACTCGTTGCGAAAATAGTAGACGAACACGTTGAGCCAGCTGTTGGAAAGCATGCAGAGACGAGCCAGGAACTCTGTGTACATGGTGTCCGATAAGCCCGTGGCTAGCTTGTTCAGCTTGCGGATGGCAGAGGGCATCCAGGCCAGTGCGAAGGTGAGGGTGACGATGAGAAAAGTGCCGGCGGCTCTGTGGTTGGACTGCCTGGTCTTTGCCCTCGATTTCTCTTCCTCGGACATCGGCCCGATGATCTGGATCTGACGGATCTGACGACGGGCTATCAGGAAGATGTGAGTGTACAAGATCAGCACGATGAGGATCGGTATGATGATGAAGACTACGGCCATGTACTTCAACGGGTAGTGCCAAAAGTCTCCCTTGCTGGTGTCCAGGCTGCAGTTATCCTCGTCTTCGTCAACTTCGGCAGCGAAATTGACGCTTGCCCCGAAGAATATGGTGATGGCGAAGGCCAGTAGCCATATGCAAGCCACTGCGAGACGAGCTCGGAAGAGGGTCACAATGTTGTGGTACCGTAGTGGACGGACCACCATGATGTATCGCTCCAGCGTGACAGCTATTAAGGATAGGAGGCCAGTGTAGTAGCACAAGTACTTACCCACACCGTAAACACCGCAGATGAGACTACCGTACGGCCAGCGGTCCATCGCAGTGGATACTATCATGGGCAGGGCGACGAAGAACCCACTGGTCAAGTCCGAGATGGCCAGCGACGCCATGAAGAGCTTGGTCACCTCGTGGATCTCGCGGACGCGGCGGAGCACGATCAGGCAGAAGGAGTTTCCCCCAATGATCAATATCGTTGTGATGCTAAGAAGGATGCATCTCATCACGTTAAACCACACAGGTGAAGGCGGATCATCATCTGCCATCTCTGTCATGAGAATTACGAGACAAAAGCATAAGATTAGGCCACATTCGAGAAACACTTCTTGTATGATCAGGTATCTATTATGTAACATGCTTCATTCAGTTGCCTAATGAAGGCTAGCAGATCCAGCAGCCGAAACGTCGCTACCAGCTAGACGACACATCATGACTTTGATCACCTTTTTTACCTTAACATGTTTTACTTTTCAATAAGCAAAACAAAGCTGTAGGCATTTCCACTTTAACATCAATTCTAATATTGCTAGAGGCGGAAAATGAGCCGGTTGTGGAGCTGGTGGGCACAGAAGGCGTCCGCACCGATGGTTGGCAAAACCTCCCCAGCATTTTTGAAAATTCAGGAGGCTGAAAGCGCGATGTCAAAAATGGTTTGGAGGTGTTGTCGAGAGCGGAGCAGTTGGAGGTGACTGACTGTAACCGAATGAACTATACTTGAACCTCAACTCTCGCTTGATCTGTGGCCACTGTTTGTGCCATATACCCAAAATGGATTGAGTACTCTAAGCCTCAAATATCAACCTAATTGCTAAATGAAAGTAAAATATCCAGCCATCCGTCACGGCTCCATAAATACCAATACCTGGAATATACGCTATTTCCCCCATTATATTGTGCGATTATCATTTTCAAGGGCACTGTACGATAGCTTTAACAAACTAATTGCTTGAAACAGGAATTAATGGGGTTATTACGGTGGTATTATGAGCTTCTTGTACCCAGGTTTAAAGTACTAATCGGTTGGCATAAAGAAATAGCGCATTGAAATTGTGATAATTCTCTGCTGATCAGTGTATAAAAGCTTACAATTTTGGTTTTACTAAACTGAGTGGACATTTGTAACGTAATGGTTTATATGGCCACTGTTGAAAATTTAAAAAGATCGTTAATTTGCTCTATTCAGTCTAGAGGAAATGGTAGAGAGAAAATCGTGCTACTGATTGACAACTGAATCAGCGACTGTACGCACAATAGAAAACTGTTTCTATCTATTGCAAGGGGAAAAGAGACCATTTTGAGCATAAATTAAATCGTTGCCAAGCGTTTCAAAAACAAGCGGTCAATGTTCTATATTCCACTGAGTAACACGTTGTGTGCGTTCGTTTCGCTTCCACGGGGACAGACCTGACCGGAACGATGACGTATACTGCGCAAAACAAGCGAGAATTGCGGACGAGATTGACTGGTGTCAACTCGAGAAAGCTAAACGAACACACCCTTTATTATAGCTGCCACGTTTCTTGGATGATTTCTGTCATATTTTACAAAATAAATTGCATTTAGTAGATGCCACTTCCAACATAAAATTGTTTAATCCACTAATATTCAAATCTAATACGTGCACGCATTAGATTCATGTTTACAGTACACATCGTATTGTCTTTTAGCAAAAAGGAAAACACTGACTTCGAGACTTACCGAAAATTTAAGTGGACCTAGATATATGGCGTTCTCCTTCACTTTCCGTTCTTCGGTTGATAGACTTACAGTCTACGTATTACGAGTCTATGATAAATAAATTCCGCAAAGAAGAACATCGTTAATATTAAATGATTTTGGTCGGGAAATAGATAATATGCAAATTAGGCTTGCCCTTCACCGACGTGGATGAGCACTGTATACTCAGTGCTTGTGAGAGCACGTGAGAAAAAATCACATGCTTGCTCAGGTGGGATTCGAACCCACGACCTCCTGCTTACTAGTGCAGATGCCATACCTGCTAGGCCACCGAGCTAGCTGGGGTCTGCAGGGTGGATCGAATCCAATATCGCGGCGGGTACCGCAGTAAATCACATCAATTGTTACTACAACATTAAGCCCAACTTTTCTTTTTTTTCTTTTGAAGAAAAGCCACGAATTTTCAAAAAAAAATACAACAAATATTACAAGAAGCACTAACTGATAATGTTTGTCTTTCAAATAGCAATATATCTTACGTTCTTCTTTACTCTTATTTTGAAGCAAAGTGCAAAGATACAATCCTTAAAGATACTATCATTCTTTGGTAGGAACCAAAACAGACATGTTCACAAACTTACGTATAACTGGCAGGGTATACAGATAGACCTGATACAAACAAACTGTTAACATGTTTCTGCCTGAAATACTGTGTTTTAAGAGAAATGAGTCAAAAAAAATACCAAAGACAGTTTCGATCAAAACGTCACAATTACAATTACCTCACAATATTGCGGCAATTTTTTGTTTTGTTTTTCCACTGCTTCCAATTCAAAAATGAACTGAAAATTTAACAGTTTTGTTTTTATTCCATGACAAATTAAAAAATGAACAGACCGCAGCTGTTCTGTCAACTTAACCAACATGTGAGAGTACTTTTTGAGCATCCATGCATACGTTCTTATTATCGGTGTGATTGTTTTGCGATAACGCACTGCAAGGGTACGCTACTTCATACTTTCTGTTGTTTGCTCATGCTGAATAGCTGTTGTTAAAGGTAGAATACATGATTTGGTAAATAACAGCACCTACATTTTGGAATTGTCTTATCCAACATGTACATAAACTAACACACCTTTGAAAATTTAAGCCAAATCGGGCATCTGAGTCACGAGAAAATAGCAACAACACCAAAAAGATTCAATTTTTCTTATAAAACATAAAGAATGGTTTTCATCTTACTCCGAGATCAAAACAGTCTTCGGTCTTTGTTTTACCAATTTCTGGATAAACACTCCATTTCAGACGGACATATTTTAACGGTATGTTTCTACCAGCACTATCTTCATACCTTAAAATTCATACGCAAATCTGTGAACATTTCTGTTTGGTATGTTATCAATTCCGTTCTTACTTTCAAATGTATATCCAACATATTTACCTTTATAGTGGTCGTATCCTTCTTCTCTGTATCAGGTTGTTAAGCACTTTCGCTGACAAGTCACTGTCGTTTTCCGTACTGTATATGCAGAAGCCTGAAAGCCTGGGTTCTACCTACAAGTCCCTGTCATGTATTCTTGCAAAATTTTCCCTACGCTCTCTTATATACCTTGGTCTGCCATAGGTCTGCCACCTGAAGTACCTGGGCAGCGTGATTGAAATCTGCCGTCAGTAATCAGCAATGCACGTCACTAGATTTTACGCTGAATACTCCCAATTGCTGTAGTCACATGTAATGCATATTCTGCCATGCACGCTATAGTTATGAAAATGAGGAAAACCACTGATTTTGTTCATTATAATTATCTAGTGTATCTTATGCTACGATTGCGATACATTTCATGATTTTGTTATGATATGCTCGTATTGTTGAGGTAACGATTTTTATGTGTAGCCCCTTGATTGAAAACAAATCTACTTACAAAACAAACACTTTAACTTAACATTAAATAAGTACGATATCTTAAATATAATTTGAGCTTTACAAATACAAAGAAGTACACGTAGATAATGGAATGGATTCCTTTCCAGATGCAATACATGCTGATTACACAATTCAATCAAAGGATCTGTACAGTAGCGATTCACATGAGATAGTGTACGTAGGATGGGTACATACATGTAAACTCGGGCTGAAAGGAGCGAACATCTTTTCAAAGTGCAGAGTTAATGGAACGAAACCCTTTATTGAATATAGGGCTGGTAACAAACAGACACTATGACGTCAGGGGAATCGTCCCCTACTTGTACTTCATTTTTATTTATAACATCCAAAATTCAAATTTGATATGTTGATCGGTATGCGGAAACACCATGTAAGAATCGTTCGTACTTTCGCACTTTTAATTCGTTCGCACTTCTCGTATATAATGTCTCAACGTTTCATGGGCACAGATATCAAGAAAGATACAGAAACAGTCATTTGTAAAAATTTCCAGTTCTATAGGGTGCCCACTTTTTTGTGAAAACAGCCAAAACGCCCACGGTATTCTAACAATCTTTTCACCGTTTTTTTTTTTTTTATTCCGAAGATGAAAATTGGTTTTGGTCATTGTTTGTTTCGATCTTTTATGGAGCATTTCAGGCTGAACAACTTTAACCGTATGTTTCTATCTTCACCATACACCCTGTTGATAAATATGTGGAGATCGCTGGTTCGAATCCCACTCCAGTAAATGTTTCTTTGTTCACTTTTAATTTATATTTTTACAATATTTATTTTGTCAATTGAAATAACAGAAGGCTTTTGGCCCGAGTGATGTTCATCGGAATGTGTACCCAGACGTCACTCTGCTTCATCGCTGCAGAACCCATTGTGCTGACGGATGTGATGCACGGAATACTCGAGTCACCCGACCATCCGGGGCCTTATGCAGATAACCTGGATCTTCAATGGGACATTGATTTGCCAGAGGGGTTTAGGGTTAAGCTCTATATGACTGAGTTTGATATGGAGCCCGGCGTTGAGTCATGCAACCAGGATTATGTCAAGGTAAGTATAATAAAATGCCACAATGTTTGCGACAGCAATGTTCTTGCTGAAATTCCTTAAAATGTACAGTTCAGGATTTGGTAGCATATACCAAAACAGAAATGTTCACAGATTTACGTATAACGTTCAGTTTATGAAGATGGTGCTGGTAGAAACATACCTTAAGTTCCGTCTGAAATTGTGTATTTATCCAGAAATTAGTGAAACAAAGACCGAAAACAGTTTTGACCTCGGAGTATGATCAAAACCATTCTTCAGGTTTTATAAGAACAATTGAGTCGGGTTTTCGCTATTTTCTCAAGACTCACATTCACAGGTCTATATCATATCATGTACATAATGGATCAGACAAAATTAGGGTGCTTCTCTTTGACCTTTACCAATCATTATTACACCTTCATACGTAGTAGGTAACTGATTTGAACGTTATCTGTACGTGTGTCACCCTTGTTATTAGTAACCTTTGCGTCTTAAAAGACGTCGATGCTGAAAACAACTCACTAAAGCATTTACCGAGAAACACAAAGAGGTTACTTCAAATATTTATGAATCCTCAGGTCCGAGGTGGTTGTCTAGATGAGTCTTGCAAGTAGGCCTATTGATATGATAAGTTTTCAAATACCAGAACGCTTCGAAAGACTACATACATACTAGTGGGGAGATTACAGCACCTTTACAAGCATTATGTGACAAGGTTACGTCAACATTTACTCGTCAGGTTGTCTCTGAAAATGAAACACTCGGCAAGTTCTGCGGTCGAGCCGGTTCCAACGACGCCCCTGACAACCAGGCACTTACCTCACAAGCAAACACGATGACCGTAGAGTTCCACTCGGACTATTCCAATGAGATGAGATACACTGGCTTCATGGCCCACTTCGTTGCTGAAGGTGAATTTATGCAAAAAGGATTACGACTTCACATAACACGTACTTGCACGTGCATCTCAGGCACACGTTCAATATCTTGATTTCCTTGACCGAATTTCTTGTGGTTAATCTAAACTGTCAGTTCGGGTCAAACTAGTACTGCATTTATGTCATTCTTACTTAATGTAACCGATGCATGCGCTGCTCTGCAATGGAGCAAGACTATTACGACAATCAAATTCAGTTAATAATTCAGTTGCCACTTAGAGCACGTACACAGAGCAAAGCGAGTTGGCCACATGTCGTCCAACTGTCGCTCAAACGTTCACGAAAGAATGGAAATGCATTTATTTCGGCAACATGTTGCCGACATTAATCAATAAGGAGTGGGCTCTAGGTCACTTGACCTAGTTTGATCATGTGATTTGGACAAAATGGCAGCTACCATGGGTGGTCTAAAGACAAGGAGAAAGGGTTAATGGAGTTATGGGTAGCATGTACCCCTTTGTGGGATGTCACATGCAAACAGTATAGGGACACAACCAAATAGAAAGCTGCAAAGCAAGATATTGCATGCTACAAGATTTGAAACTTATCCATCATTCGGATGGTTTATTCCCACTTATTGTTTCAGCAACATCTCGGTAACAATTGGTCAATGGTGCTAGTGTACACAGGGCCCAAAGTCATGTTGCCCAGGTGTGTTGCCGAGAAATGTTACCGAGAATGTTGACAGGAGTGTACACCTGCCCACGTCACGATTGTGTCAAGCTTAATTGTCTATTGTGTGTATGTGGCAGTGGAATGGATTGGAACGTGAATGCCAGGTGTCCTTTTGTTATGAACACTTTATCCTCAGATATTGATGAATGCCTAGAGAATGCAGACGAAATCTGTGACCACTTCTGTCATAATTACATCGGAGGCTACTATTGTTCGTGTGAGATGGGCTACACACTGCATCAGGATGGGACTTCATGTGAAGGCAAGAGAGAATGTGACTGGCTCTTCTGAAATGAGTCACTTATCTCACCTTTTCTATTCACGCATTAAAGTCATTTAATTGAAGAATTCACAAAGCGTTAATAATAGATTGCTTGTTTGCGAGGACTGCTGAAAGCATCCCATATGTTCCTTATGCATTTCAGGATGTTCTTGCTTTTCATCATGTGACTCATTTTGACATAGCAGCTCACATTATAGCCTTTTTTCTTGACGAACAGTCCCTCTCCTCCATGAGAAACCTCACAAAACCCGCATGCGCATGCCATTCAGTTGACAAGTTGAATATCGGCAAATGTACTACCTTGCCAACATAATGTGCAGTGATATTATTTTGTCTTTTATGATGTGGACAAAAGGGGAAAAGGAATGAGAAACATCAACAGAAAAAAAGATGAAAGAAACAATCTTGCCTTGAATTTGATAAAAAGTGAGTTGCGTTGTCGCACAAATATTATCTCACTTTCCCAATTGTTTTGTTTTGATATGTTTGTATAATTAGTCACAAAATTATATTTTTCGTCTTCATAAATTCTCAGAATTCTCCTATAAAAAGAGCTCATGCACGATTGTTTTCTATTCAAGAAAGCATTAACACTTCGTCCCATGATTGAAGTTTAAACTGAAACAATATACAGTTAAACCCCGATGACTCGAACCTTAAGGGAATGAATGTAAACGTCGACTCATCCAGACTTCGACTCGCGCATGTTTTGAATTGTCAAGTCAAATTGTGCACATGGAATAGGGGAGATCGACTCACAATGGAAGCAGCATGTTACGTCGCCCAAATTATATGGGTAGGCAAAGACTGAATATTCTCAACTTTTGGTACTGGATTAATATTTCTTTGAACAATTTAACTATTACACCGTATTCTCGTGCTTTGATGGATCTTTTGTGCCCTTTCTTGGGAAACGAAGGATAAGATATAACATAATTTATTTAGACTTACTCGTTGTGTGTTTTAACATGTTTTCCTTGTTTACAGTTCACTGCTCTGGCAACATATTGGAATCTACATCCGGGGTTATAACCTCACCTGGCTACCCATTCCCGTATCCTCGCCGCTCGGAATGCGATTGGCTGATTCGAGCTGAAGCAGGCCACGTGATCAGCTTGACTTTTGAGGACTTTGATGTGGAAGATCACCCGGATGTTAAATGTCCGTATGACGCATTGAGAGTACGTTGTGTTGTATGACAAAATGTATTGATGATATCGAGACTCGTGGTGGCGGTATTTTGATTATCATTGACCTCGATTGTCCATGGGCCTTATCAAGGATTAGTCTAGTTCCCAGACCAAGAATCTCCTGCTATTCTCTTCCAAGTCTAGGTTCTTTCTCATAGCTTAGGTTCAGGGTCGGGGTCAGGGTCGGGGTCAGGGTCAGGGTCAGGGTCAGGGTCAGGGTCAGGCTCAGGGTCAGGCTCAGGGTCAGGGTCAGGCTCAGGCTCATCCTCATGCTCAGGCTCATGCTGAGGCTGAGGCTCAGGCTCAGGCTCAGGCTGAGGCTCAGGCTGAGGCTGAGGCTAAGGCTCAGGCTGAGGCTCAGGCTCAGGCTCAGGCTCAGGCTCAGGCTCAGGCTCAGGCTCAGGCTCAGGCTCAGGCTCAGGCTCAGGCTCAGGCTCAGGCTCAGGCTCATGCTCAAGCTCAATCTTAGGCTCAGGCTCAGGCTCAGGCTCAGGCTCAGGCTCAGGCTCAGGCTCAGGCTCAGGCTCAGGCTCAGGCTCAGGCTCAGGCTCAGGCTCAGGCTCAGGCTCAGGCTCAGGCTCAGGCTCAGGCTCAGGCTCAGGCTCAGGCTCAGGCTCAGGCTCAGGCTCAGGCTCAGGCTCAGGCTCAGGCTCAGGCTCAGGCTCAGGCTCAGGCTCAGGCTCAGGCTAAGGCTCAGGCTCAGGCTCAGGCTCAGGCTCAAGCTTAGACTCGGGCTCATGCTCAGGCTCAGGTTCGAGCTGAATCCATTCTAAAATTACGGGTATTAAAATGGAGACTTTGGACTTCTGTTAAGACGTAGCCTGACTATTTTGAACAAGACAGCAGAAATTCAGTTTCAATGAAAAACCACAACCTATATTTGTATTCAGCATATTTAGGAAAATCGTATTATGTATGAATTTCAACCAGTTCACCAGTAGATTATAGCTTGAATGTTGTACTCGATACAATCCTAAAAAAAATATTGACAAGAAATTTCTCTTTCTTACTTTATTTGTGTTATTCTATGGTGTAATCATTATTATCATTCTAATTTCCAGATCAAGCAAGACAAACGCAAGCTTGGACCGTTCTGTGGACAGGCGCGATCGGATTGGCCAGAAGCCATCGAAGCCAATAAACTCATCAAAATATTCTTTGTATCTGACGAGTCGGGTAAAAACCGTGGATTCCGAGCGCGGTACATATCAACAGGTACCAATAACATTACGCGGTTTCCAAATTGTACATTATCATGCAGATCACGATTTTTGTCATAGTATATTGCTCGTGCTATCTGGGGCGAATTTTATAGAGCTGTAAAACTAAAGCGTCCAGCTCCATAAAACAGACAGAAATTTCAGGTTCGGGCTCAGGCTTAGGCTCGGGCTCAGGCTTAGGCTCAGGCTCAGGCTCAGGCTCAGGCTCAGGCTCAGGCTCAGGCTCAGGCTCAGGCTCAGGCTCAGGCTCAGGCTCAGGCTCAGCCTCAGCCTCAGCCTCAGCCTCAGCCTCAGCCTCAGCCTCAGCCTCAGCCTCAGCCTCAGCCTCAGCCTCAGCCTCAGCCTCAGCCTCAGCCTCAGCCTCAGCCTCAGCCTCAGCCTCAGGCTACATTTCGTGAATCTATTCTAAAATAACGGGTATCAAATTAGAGGCTTTTAGCCGCGGTTCAGAAGTAGATTCTCTGGTTTGAAAAAAAAAAGAAACAAAGCTTCAATGAAAAAAAAAACACAACCAATATGTTTAGCATTATCGAAGTCGGAGCATGAGCTTGAGCCTCCGTTTCGTAAACCCCATAGGCCTATGCCTGCCCAAGGACCACGTGCAGATATCAAGAATGCCTCAGCTTTGGTTGTCTACGAATGCTGTGTGTGTTTTATGCTTCTCATGCAATGATATCTAACCTTTCTCCCCTAAAGGGAAACCATGTGTCGCAATTAATGCTCCTGAGAACGGTGCAATGTCTCTTGCTAACGCCACGGTTGGAAATACTGCCACATTCAGCTGCAATGAAGGCTACAGGTTAGACGGACCGAGTGAACGAACATGTATCCCCACAGGGGAATGGTCAGGAAACATCTCAAGGTGTCTAGGTAAGGATAGATTCGCATGGGAAATAAAAAATACCGATTCGTAATTGTCTCGTCTGGAAATAGAATTTCGAAATCCAAAGATTTTTCCTATTTTCCAATGGGAGACTTTGGAGAACCGGTCTTCAAATCAACAGCGCACACGCACGCACGCGTACGCATGCGTAAAACAACGCGCCCATGCTCACAATTGCGTGCGCGTGTGATGATGACTTGAAGACCGGTTCTTCAAAGTCTCCCATTCTTCTCACCAAAGAAAGAGCAATGAGCCGCAACGGGTTTTTGGCAGCCTGATATGATTTCAATTTGATCATGAGGTCATTCCATTTGGTAAGCAGTTTGCAGCAGCCTGTTATTTCCATTTCAGGTCATCGTTGTTGGTAAGCAGTTTACAGCATTGTGTCAAACTATAACCAGTGTTGGCGTTATCGTTTATTCTCAGTTGTACACTGTGAGCCTCCAAAGAGTCCGAGAAATGGTTCCGTTGTCTTGACTGACGAGTCCTTAGTTCACGGCACGGCTGCGATCTTCTCTTGTGACTCCCTGTACGAGCGTCAAGGCTCCAGACTCATCCTCTGTGGTAGCGATGGTGCGTGGATAGGCGAACAACCAGTCTGTGTCCCAGGTAAAAGACGTTCAGCAAATACGCCTGGTTCACGGTGCATCCATCCTGCATTCGAAGCTGTGCATTCAAACCGAGGCTTAGATTCAAAATAGTCTGGTACCCGTTTTGTGCTTTTAGAATTTGTGATAACTTTTCCGAAGGGTATACAAGGAAGGTGACAAAATTGATGCGCCATGAATAAGGCCTACGTTGTAAACGTTATTCAAAGATTCGTAGGACAGAAGGCTATTATATGGACACCAATTGATAGGTTGTATAACTTAAATGAGAAGGAAATCTTCTAAAGTTAGTATATTCTCAACGGATTTAAAGTTGGAGCTTTATTTTCTCTTGCAATACAGGTGATTCAAGATAGTGCGCCTCCATGAGTTTGCAATGCATGCGCGGTTTGTTGACAAATTGGCCAACTCGTTGCAAAGTCATGGTGGCGCACTATTGTGAAACGCCCATATTTGAAGAACAAACTGGCTCAGACTCCTTCTCCATTTCGTGTATCCATTTCAAAATAGAGGCTTAAGTGCGGTTCTGAAATAGATTATCTGGTTTGTAAAGGAAAACAGAGTTCCAGCTTCAATGAAAAAGCACAGCGTATTATCTTCAGCATAATTATGGATGACAGAGCTGGATCCGGATCCGTTTGAAAAGGGCACATGTCTTTGGCTTAGAGGTGGTGTTTCTGATCTCGAAGAGGGTGCTGGACATAATAGGTTTTCCCTGACTCCAGTGGCGTCGCCAAGGGGGGGCCAGGGGGGGGGGGGGGGGCACGTGCCCCCCCCCCCCCCCCCCTGGAAAACCTCGTGCCCCCCCCTCGTGCCCCCCCCCATTTGAGATTTGGGTTGGCGAAAAAAAATATAATATATATTATTGTAGTGCCCCCCCAACAATTGCTAGTGCCCCCCTTGTGCCCCCCAGACTCAAAAGTCTGGTGACGCCACTGCCTGACTCGGTTTGGGTATTAAAGACGTTTGTGGAATTCCATATTAATGTTGATATTGATATTCCATCGTGTTGTTTTCCTCGCCCTCAGTTTGTGGAGTGAGCGCAGTGGAACCGCGCACAAGCGACGGACGAATTGTAGGAGGCCGGGCGGCTAAGCGTTCGTCCTGGCCCTGGGCTGCCCATATCGTTATCAGGGCACCGAATTTCGGCATCAATAAGGCCTTGCTGTGTGGCGGTTCACTCATCGGAGAATCCTGGGTGCTGACCGCGGCACACTGTGTGACCGTCCTGAAGAGGACTGTGATGTACGGCCGGCAGTTGCCTGTGGAGTCGTTAACAGTCACGCTTGGCATCCACTCTATCCAGGACACAAATGGAGTAGTTGTGAGTTTATAAACTTTTGTTGCTTTAAGCAGAGTGTACACTGTCAACATTTTCGGTATAAAATAGAAAAATACACATTGAACTTTATTGACTAACTAGAGATAAAATTTGTATAAGCTTTCGCAGCAACAACTACTTCATCAGATGCAGTCCAACATTTTCGGTAACATTCTCGGTGACATGTTGACCAGGTAGCTTTTTGCTGAAAATGTTGTCAGTGTAGACAGAGCAAAATGATTTGGGTAACATGTCGCCCAACTGTCCATCAGGGGCCAATTTCATAAAACTGTTTACCACAACAATTTGCTAAGCATGACATTTCTGTCTTAATAAAAACAGGGTTAACAACCAAATTTCCACGTGTTGTGTATCACTTGTGATTGTTCTTTGGCTGTTATCAAATGGATATCAAATGGAACTTTCAATGGTTGTTTGTTTTATTGGGCGAGGCATTTTTGTGCTAAGCAACTTTTTGTGCTTAACAGTTTGAAATTGGCCCCTGATGTTGACAAAAGAATGGAAATGCAAAAGTTCGCCGACATTAACCAATCAGGAGTAGGCTGGCTCTAGGTTTCTTGTCCTTGTGGTAATTTGATGATGACATTAACTTTGCTTAGCAATGACCAAAACATATCTGTTTTCTTGTACTGGTCATGATGTCAGTAGACCAACATTTCGGTTAATAGATAGTAAGCATATTTTTAACAATAACTTCCATTTTTACTCCTATTAACGTTATTCACCTACGAAGAGGAACGTGGTAAGGATTGTAAGAGCGCCCTCATACAACGTCAGTCTCTTCGACAACGACGTTGCTTTACTGGAGCTGGACCGGCCGGTGATACTTTCAAATCGAATTAGACCAATATGTGTCCCCGATGAAGACACTTTCGATGAGGAGACCGTGGAAGATCAAGCTGTGACTATTGGATGGGGTAAGACTACCAAAACCCTATAGCCCTAAACGCGGCCAAAAAGCCTCTCAACGCACACTTAAAGATACTATCATACTTTGATAGACTTATCAAAGTATGATAGATTTACCTATAACTAACAGGGTATGAAGATGGTGATGTTAAAAACATATTGTTCAAGTTGTTCTGCCTGAAATGATTTATTTTATCAAGAAATTCTTATTCCAAATTATACAGGTTCAACTTCTGCCAGATCTTCTAGACAATCCCTTGTTCTGAAGGAGCTCTATCTTCCTCTCGTCGACCGTTTTTTATGTGAAGAAGCTATGGATTATGTGGTCACGGAAAACATGGTGTGCGCAGGAACTGGAATTGGTAAGCTAATCAAATGCGGGTAGCTGGGTAGCAGGGTAGGTGTATGGATGGGTGGCATGATGGCAGGGTATAGCTGGGTGGCTGAAAGCTGGGTGGCAGGGTAGCTGGGTAGCTGGATTACTGGGTAGGTGGGGACTAAGATAGCTGGGAGGCCGGGTAAGTGGATGGCTGGGTGGCTGGGAAGCTGAGTGACCGAGTAGTTTGGGCTGGATAGCTGATTGGCCGGGTAGCTAGGTGTCTGGGCTGGGTAGCTGGTACACAGTTGGGCAGCATGTGCAAAACTAATGGAGATGTTGCCAAAAAGTTCAGGTCCAAGCGACCAATATGAGGTTATCGATCACGGTTATCAAACTTGTAACACTTTCGCTCTTTCTTGTCCACCTAGGAGGGAGCGATTCCTGCTTTGGTGACAGTGGCGGACCCCTCATGCTTAAGAACGGAGACCGGTATTACGCCTTTGGTCTGGTATCCTGGGGAGACAATTACCAGTGCGCAAAGGAGGGCGAATACGGGGTCTACGCGAAGGTTGGCAACACCGCTAGCTGGATTCGGCAGGTTCTGCAGCTGGAAACCACAGAGTAGCTTACCTTGTGCCAAACATAATGTTTATGTTGACTATTGGATTTGTTATCTACACGAAGATGGGATTTACCTTATGCCGACATAGTCCAGTAATGGACGACGATGGCAGATCTTATGTACTGATGTTCAGTAAGAACATTGATTTTATTTTCCTTGTATTAACTCGCTTTTCATTTATTCGAATTAAACAGATTTGAATGTACTCACGTTAGTATAGCGACCATAACTGTAAGACCTTAAGTGTAAGTTCAATTGAGTTATTATCAATCAGTTTATCAAATCTATTCGTTTTTTCCCTGGGGAAGTTTTGACGTACAAGAGTTTCCTTCTTCTTCATGAGCTAAGACACAGCGGCCGAAAAGTATATGCATTGGCAATTTTAGTGCCGAGGAAGAAGGCACGAGGATTCGGGCTATTCACAATAGTGCGCCACCGTTAGTCTGCAACGCGTTGGCCAATCACAATGCGCGGAATTAATTTTGTCAACAAACGGTCTTTCCACGTGCGCAGTTTACGAAACAGAGGCTTAGGCTCAGGCTCAGGCTCAGGCTCAGGCTCAGGCTCAGGCTCAGGCTCAGGCTCAGGCTCAGGCTCAGGCTCAGGCTCAGGCTCAGGCTCAGGCTCAGGCTCAGGCTCCAGCTCTGACATCCATATGCTGAAAATATATCTGATTTCCTTTTCAAACCAGAGAATCTACTTCAGAACCACAGCCAAAAGCCTCTATTTTGATACCCGTTATTTCACGGAATGGATTCACGAAATGGAGCCAGAGCCTGGGACGGAGCCTGAACCTCCGTTCCGTAATCGCCCATAGAATAAATTCGGATTTTACTCGAGATTCAATTGGAAAGGGGGTCATCAATGTAAATAGCCTTGTTTGTCATGCCATTTCGTCGTGATTTATTTACGTGTATGAAAGAGTTACCAATAATTGCTTTGTAGCGTTGACTTTTTTTGGAGAATAGAAGAACAGAGGCCGATTGTATTGTGACATCACACGTTGCTTGACAATTAAGATGAATTCACACTTAAGATCAATCTTAGTGCTTCGTGAAATCGGCCCCTGAACTCACAAAACTCGGGCGCTCTCAATACAATAAAATAATTTTAATACAAGTAATAAACTGATACAAACTGTTCATCAGCCAAAATAATGACCAAAAATTTATAAAATGCTTCGAGTTAGGAGGGCCTGACTTGTTACGATCCTAGCAGGATCTTTAAGGCTTCGAAAAAGATCATGCCAGGATCGAAACGCGTCATACCCTCCTAACTTCAAGCATAACATCATTTTAGATTAGTTTTAGTGTCTTCTGTTCGGGCCTTTAGTGTAAATTATAAAGTTTGAGTTTTTTTCAGGCTTTATATTATATTGCTTCTTATCTGATTCATTTATATTATTATATATACATGTATTTTAGCATAGATCAAAGTCAGGGCCAGAGACCACAAAATAATATGGTGAATAAGTTACCCTTGATAAAATATGAGAAAAAAATAAAAGTATCTTATCTCACTGCGCATAAACTACTAAGTCACCATGGTATTGTTCATATCATTCATTTTGATACATAATACAGACACTAGTCACAAACATGCCACCATTTCTGTTTAAAATATAGGTAGACAAAGCTTTCCTTTTATAGGCTAAAACATTGATCTCGATAATCTTTTAATTTGAGAGTCAAGCTACAGAAGGACTTTATTTAAAACAAAAAAAAATCACTATGCTTGAGAAATGACATTGATATAGACAATTTTAAAGAAATCCTCTAATGTTATTCATTAAAGTTTTTTTTAGATCATTTGAATAGCTTATCACAATGATGCTCGGCAGAAATGCTGACAATGATTAGCTACAAGGACAAACCGTCTTCGAACCAAAAGAAAAACCGACTCCCAGCAATATCCGTATGATACCGAACGAGATGAAAAACAACCTGACCGTGTGAATGGGTACCAGCTAAAACCAGTCTAATCAGTCGATGTGCAGGAATTAGTGTAAGACGGTTGAAGGCATTATCAAGTTAACTATCCATCCAAACGATGAAGCCGATTATTGTCAAATGTAAGTCCGTATGCCTACAGATATCACATTATTAAGTAGGTATGACTCGTAATGAAGAGGGTACATGGCTGAGAAATACTAAAGCAACGGGAAATGGCGACCGCCAGCAAACGCAAGACGATGTAGAAATCCCATTCTAACATACTTCACATAATAATTGTCACAAAGAATGTAAAGAGGCTACTTTCACTTTCACAACGTCACATTTTTTTCGTAGCGTTTCGGTCTCTTGTTCGCGCTGCTTCCTGTCTTTACTCTTCACAGATCCAGAAAATAGCAATTCTCCTCATCAATAAGATCACCCGCAGCAGCCTCGTGACTGGTTACGTCGTTTAGCTGACACATCATTTTACCACGGCCATGATCCAGCAGATTGAAGGAGCGGCATTCTGGATCAGCCAGGCAGACCTTCCCGCAGGACACAACGCCCTGAGCCGGTAGCTCCTTCATGACGTGACCAGAGAGGCACTGTGAGCTGATGCGACCATCGGAGCCGGTATAAAGGCAGAATGTAGGGATGGGGCTGGTATTTGCAGGCTGCTCACACGCTGCGTGAAACTGCTGAGTGCAAGGACGATCAGCCCAACGACCGCCATGAAGAGTATTCATAGCACAACAGTCGGCCCAATTGTAGTTATCAGGTTGGTCAAGTTTCCAGTTCTCGTAGCCGTTCGACTCACCCCTCAACGGACAAGGCTGCCAATTCCCCTCTTCTTCTATATCATTACAGCCAATCCAGAGGTGTTTGGGTGGCTGGCCATCAAACATCTTCAGGTACATTTCCCAGATCGTGGTTTGTTCCATATGTGAACGAGGAATGGCCAGTCCACCGTGCTTTTGTGCACAGGTGGTATTTGCTTGGTTCCAAGTATGTGGACTTGTAGTTATAAAATAGCAGGTATCTCCGTATCGATGCCAGTGAAGAGGACAAATGGCCGCCAGGGTTGTAGAAAACCATGTCATGAAAATGATGAATTTACGAACATTTGCCATTTTCTATTCCATATGCCTTGTCTACAAAAATGGAGAGAATAAGTCTGATGCAGTCACTTCGTTGCCTGAGATTTTCAACTGCGCAATGCTGTCACTGAGCAGGCTCTAACAATCTGCCTTTTACTGGAAGAATTTAATTGGCTGCCGACTACTAGTGACGTCAGTTGGAATATGCATTAAATTATGTTGACCTACAGAATCGCCAACTCTACTTGAATGATAATAGACGCAACTTTTTTTTGCCTCATGATGTTTTAATTGCTTACCATAATGATCGCTGCCGCTTCGTTGGAACTAATTAAGTGGCTCTACGGAATAAAACAAAAACGGCATGGCTTTGTTTTGATTACGGTAAAATACAAGAGACGGTGAAGATCTTGATCAGTGTATGAAAAGAAAAATCTTTGATGAGCCAAATGGCTACCTGTCAGCCTGGTATTATTACTTCCAGTTTCTGTCGCTTAAAGAGACGAATAATGACATATTTATTTTATCAAGACCTTGTGTGGTTCTCCTCAAACTAATGAGTCGTGCGTAGGTCTGTGTGGTATAGGGTTGCCTTAATTGCTTGCGTCTTGCAACCTTTAATAAAATTGTTTGGATTTGAGCTTCGAAAAATATCCATATTTATATAAGTTGGACATCCCTCCTCAGAAGCCTTGTGAATTAAAGATCTATTATTTTAAGTGGTCAAATTTCTCAAATTCAAATACATGTACAGATATATTCCTGTTGCTTTCAAATTGTGTCAATTCAGCAAATTTTAAAATGGAGGCGCACTATTTGGAATCGCCCCAAGTAATGATAGTCCACTACAGTTACAACCAGTTTATAACCACGGTTTCTACAAAGAAAGGAATACCGTTTCACTTGTTCCGTATCGATTAAAATATATGTAGTTTATTGACATTTCTACTCTTTAAATCACTGAGATTTCGTCAGCATGATAATAATGAAAGCATGATTTTTTTTGGCAAAGTTTGGTGAGACTCTTAAAAAAAGAAAGAACCTCTACGGTGTTTTGCTGCTATCTGCTGTTTAAAAGCATTCAGTAGCACATTTAAATCTTACCAAAATATACATTATATGAAGATATATCTTAGCTTTTTTATCTCACCAATTTCATGTAAAATCATAGTTTTAGCAAAAAAAAACATTACTGTCTATAATGTCATCTCTATGTCAATTAAGCGTATGATGTCCGTGCAGTTTACTGACGACCAAATAATTAAAAAAAAAAGTCTGTTTGGAAATAGAAAAATGCTATCCTTACAGCTGAACATGAAGCATGGTATAAACAGGTAATCGTCGTCCAATTTAAGGATTGATATGACATGCTTTAAAAAAGGCGAAACTCTTAACCACAAACTGCTAATAAGGTTATCGAAAAGCAAAATTGCAAATTTGCTGGAGATTGTTCCACGCATTTGATATTAATATCAAAATAACAATAAGAAGCATGATTTAAGACGTCATTGTGATACATGTTGAAATCTGATGTCAAATAATAAATGTAACCATTTATGTATATCTTTACTTGTTCTTGTCCACTTGTCATTAATTTTCAGCCTTTAAGAAAGATCCTGCAAGGATCGAAATGGGCCAGGGCCTCCTAACTCCAAGCAATGTTTCATTATGGTTAATATAAATTTTCATATTTCCAATCAGTGGGAATCAGTTTCATGAAACAATGATAACTGATGAGATGATAAAGTAACAATTATGATGTATATAAGTATATAAGTGAAATGCAATTAACTCTATGAATGACACCCAAAATCCACTCAAACTGATATTGTTAATTAAAGATTCTCTCACCAAGTGCAATCACTATACAGAATTCTCTGTTTACAATCATAAAGATCCCAGGAGTCGATTTCATGAAGCCCTACAATCAATCGTAACTCGAGATACGAAGGATAACCCATCGCAGGGGACCTATCCTACGTAGGGCTGCAATGCATCATGATTTCTACGATTGATAGTAGGTTACGATGAGTTTGGTGAAATCGACCCATAACTCATACATTCAACGAACACAAGCATCATGACATTCATTTAAGAAACATTATTTTGATATAATATTTCCGGTAGTTGATGGATATGCTTTTATGCAAATCTAGGACAATTCTGAAGAGTTACTCGTAATGTTCTAGGAAAATTCATGGTAAATGATTCCTGGGGCCTTTTTCCAAACCTCGGCTCCGGCTCAGGCTCCGGCTCCGGCTCCATTTCGTGAATCCATTCTAAAATAACGTGTATCAAAATAGAGGCTTTTGCATACGGTTTGGAAGTAGATACTCTATTTTGAACAAGAAAACAGAGATTGAGCTTCAATATTAAAAATCAACCACCTATATTTTCAGCATATGGATGACAGAGACGAAGCCGGAGCCTGAGCCGGAGCCGAGGATTGGAAAAGGGCCCTGGTAGGAATCATTTACCGTACAAGTCGTGTATACGTCACCTTTAACGTTCTATTATGGTGTTTTCTTTAATCCAATTAACGAAGTTCCCGGTGCGAGTGTAAATACCATACCTGCCTTCTGCACCACAGCCCTCACCCCAGGACACGATGCCGTACGCATAGAAACGTCTTGTGGTGGAATCCTTCAAGAGCAGCGGACCTCCACTGTCTCCCTTGCAAGCATCTGCCCCTCCTGTTGCATCATTAAGAGAATGTTAGTGCGCTCTTTTCATAAAAACTTGTCTTGAATATAAACAGGGTATTTATTAGAACCATAATTATGAAAGGGAACAGGTCGGTGATTTTCGGTCGTTGTTTTATTAATTTCTGGATAAATAGACCATTTCAGGCGGAATATTTTAACGGTAGGTTTCTACCAGCATCATCTTCATACCCTGAAAGTTATATGTAAATCTGTGAACATTTCTGTTTTGGGTCTCTTTTACCAAAGTATGATACAACCTTTAAGTTCTAGATTTCTTACCTTCACGAGGACCGGCGCAAACCATGTTTCTAGTGACAGGCCTCCTTTGCATAGCCTGATCGCATGTTTCTCGGGGAACATTAACGTTGACATAAACTTCTCGTAGGACATTCGATACCGGCCCATTGGATGCAATCCTTCCCCAACCGATGACAACGGCTCGGGGGTTGTCCTCATCCAAGTTGCGGATATGAACCCGCGTGTCGTCGTCCGGACGAAACCGTGTGTTATGCTGAGGCAAGCAGACGGGTCGGATGTACTTTGTAAACTGGATGGACTGATTCAGGTGAATCAACGCCACATCAGTGTCAAGCGAGTCTGGATTAAAGTTTGGATGGACTAGAATTTCACGCACGCCACTCTGAAAGAAAAGGAATATCACTGACGTGTAATCATGATTCTGTACAGTTATTCGATGGTACTTTTATGTAACGTTTTCCAAAGAATAATTTGAATATTGTACAAGTTGGCTCTTATAGTGACATTTAGGTCATTTTACTATCATGTAATTTTGATAACTATACGTTTTTTGTGTTTTTTGTCATCTTAGGTCATCAGATTAATGAAGGGGACATGCAAATGGTTCACTCTCCTAAACTTAGAAAGATGATTGAATAGATGTTAAAGGTATACTACATGATTGGTAACGGTCACAGAACATCACTCACACTTTGCCTGATCCAATATGTACATGAAATAATAACACGTTTGAAATTTGAGCTCATTACAATAGGACATCTGAGTCACGACAAAATAGGAAAAACCCGACTCCCATTTTTCTTATAAAACATAAAGATTAGTTTTGATCTTACCCCGATATCAAAACTGTTTTCGGTTTTCGTTTTACGAATTTCTGGATAAGTATCCTATTTCAGGTGGAAATGTTTTAACGGTATGTTTCTACCAGCACCATCTTTATCATCCTGAATGTTATACATAAATCTGCGAACATTTCTCTTTGGGTATGTCACCAATCCTGTACTGTACCTTAAAGGTAGTATCATACAATTGGTAAGACACCAAAACAGAATTGTTCACAGATTTACTTATAACTTTCAGGGTATGAAGATGGTGCTGGTAGAAACCTACCGTTAATTTTTTTTCCCGCCTGAAATGGTGTATTTATCCAGAAATTAGTAAAACAACGACCGAAAATCTTTTTGATCTTTTAAAAGATCAAAAATAAAAGAGAAAAGACTTCAGAAATACCGTGGCCGTTTTTTTACGATTTTCTAAAAAAATTGGCACCGTATGGGACTGAAATTTTCACAGATGACCGTGACTGTATCTTCCTTGATATTTTTGCCCATGAATCTGTACTTCTTTGACAAATACCAAAGTATGATACTACATTTAAACTCACTAAAACAAAGCACAACCAAACAAATCGAGTCCAAACCTGTTGGAATGACCAACTTACAACGACTGTGTTTTCTGTATGGTGTATTCGGCTGTGGAGACCCAGACCCACTTCCACTTTACCATGGGGGACCTTCTCGCCGAAGACCCGAGGTCTTTCCTCGTTCTTGCCGGTGACGCAGTGTGCAGCAGTCAATACCCATTCCTCGTTGAGGAGCGATGCCCCACAGATGTTCACGCCAAAGAAGTCGTATTCCGGAGCCGTGACCTTTAGCATAGCTTGCCAGGGCCATGAGCCTACGGCCGCTTCTCGACCGCCTACGATGCGTTGAATCTCAAGCGGATCTCGTCGAGGAATTGAGCTCTTGCCACAGACTACACTCGGAGATAAATTCAAGATTGAGTACAGGAGACGTCGTACAGTGGTCATACCATGCCCTGCCCTTCCCTGCCTTGCCCTGGCCTGTAATGACCTCACGTTTGACCGGAAGCGAAATTGACCATTGTACCATAGGCCTACATATTGCCAAATAAGCGCAAACATGGGCCAATACGGGAGTTTCGCAATAGTGCGCCACCATGAGTTTGCAACGCTTTGGCCAATCACAATGTGCGGAATCAATTTTGTCGACAAACTGCGCATAATTATAGAAAGATGCGCAGTTTGTCGACAAATATTGGCCAACGCGTTTACAAACTCACGGTGGAGCACTACTGTGAATCGCCCGTATGAAGAATATTTAATGCTTGGAGTTATCGAGAGCCTGACGCGTTTCGATCCTAGCAGGATCTTTATCGACGGCTAAAGATTCTGCTAGGACTGATAATGCGTCAATCCCTCCTAACTCTAAGCATTTTTATAAATTTTAGGTCATTATTTTGGCTAATGAGCAGTTTACAGCAGTTTATTACTTATAATCAGTTAAGTTCTAGTAATCAATCATTCAATTATTAAAGGTAACATCATACTTTGGTAGCATACCGAAACAGAAATCTTTACAAATTTACCTGTGACTTATAGGGTATGACGATGGTGATGGTAGAATCATACCTTTAAAATGTTTCTGCCTGAAATGCTGTATTTATCCAGATAAGTGAAAAACCAATTTTTAAGAATTTTAGAACGAAGATTTAAGAATATTGTGTGCGTTTTTCACAATTTTCTCAAAGAGTGGGCACCGCATGGGACTGAAATGTTCACAGATGACTGTCACTGTATCTTCCTTGATATTTTGGGCCCATGAATCTGCATTTCTTTGACAAAACACAGGTATGATATTACTTTTTAGCAAGTATTCGAGTGTAATCTTACTTGGCACGCATACTGGATTTTCAAAGTCCCATCTGCCGTTGCTTTGGCACATACGGGAACTGACGCCGTTGAGTTCATAGAACTCATTGCACTGGTATCCAATGGAGACGGTGTAGCTGAAGTTACTATTTGAGTAGAATAATATCCTGCCGTTGCTGATTGGTGGAGGACTGTCACATGTCACGACTATTACAGTTTAGTTTGAAAATGAGATAACAAGATATTATATTAAATTCTCATCAAATGAAACAAGAAAATTGCTCTTAAAGGTGCAGTACAGGATAGGTAACATACTCAAACAGAAATGTTCACAGATTGTACATACAATTTTCTGGGTATAAAGATTGTGCTGGTAGAAACATACCGTTAGAATAATCCCTAAAATAGTATTTTATCAAGAAATTTGAAGAAAAAAAAAGCAATGAGCGAAAACAGTTTTGATCTTGAGGTAAGATCAAAACCGTTCTTTATGCTTTATGAGACAAATTGAGTCTGGGTTGGAGAAGAAAATAGAGCTTCAGCCTAAATGAAAAACCACAAACTATATGCAGCATAATATGGATGTCAGCGCAGGAGCTGGAGCCCGAGCGGGAGCCGAGATTTGTGAAAGAGCTTAGGTATGTGGATTGGTTTGTGGAAACACCATGTAAGAATCGTTCGTTTGCACTTCTTATTTCGTCGTACTTCTCTTATAAGGTATCAACGTTTCGACTAGCCTGCTCTAGTCAAGGCCCTTTTCCAAACCTCGGCTCCGGCTCAGGCTCCGGCTCGTCTCTGCCATCCATAATTATGCTGAAAATAGAGGTCGTGGATTTCATTGAAGCTGAAGCTCTGTTTTCTTTTTCAAACCAGAGAATCTACTTCCGAACTGCAGCCAAAAGCCTCTTTTTGATGCCCGTTATTTTAAAATTGATTCACGAAATGGAGTCGGAGCCGGAGCCGGAGCCGAAGCCGGAGCCGAGGTTTGGAAAAGGCCCCAACATCAGGGGACACCACACTATAGTCTGGTGTAAATTGCTGTAATAATGCACTCACTCTGACAGACAGGTTGGGTACCAGACCAGGTACCATCTCCTTGGCATGTCCGTATGGCAGTTCCATTGATGAAGTATCCTTCCATACACGTGAAGGTCACATACTCTTTGAAGGTGAAGTTACTGCTTGACATGAATCCATAATCAGGGGCTTTGAGTACAGGACAAGGACGGGCTGTTGATAATTAATAAACTTGCAATAACTCAAGAAACACGATCTACAATGAGATGCTGTTTTGCTGGGCCCAATTTCATGGAATCCGTTACCGTTAGCAAACAATTCTTCGCTTACGGTAGCAAATTTGTGTTGGTTACGGTTAGCGTATTTCACGTAGGAGTTTCCTTTTTGGTAACGGTAAGCAAGGAATTTGTGCAGAATGCATACAACAGCCCGTTAGCATAAAATGATAACGATTACCCGTAGAAATTCTTCGCTAACCGAGAGTCTTGCTTACGGATTCCATGAAATAGATTTCACGCGTAGCAGTGTCTGTTAGCACAGAAATAGGCAGTAACGGATTCCATGAAAATGGGCCCTGGTCTTTCAATTGAAGCAAAGCGATTTATAGAATTTTAATGTTTAATCACGACCTGGATTGTTTCTACACCAATTGGTTTCAAATTAATCAAAAAAGTGACTGAAGACATTTTTACTTAGGAAAGTAATATCGATGATACATAAGCTAGGTTCTCTCAACTCTAAATGTTGGAGGGTGACAAGTAAAGATCTTCAGAAGCTGTCAGGATTCCATGATACTAAAAGCATAAGAATTATAATACTTATTCTGACCCAATACAATATCAAACTAGACATTTAAGTGTTCGTGGATGAAGACAGAGCTGTTCCGACTTTATTTAATAAACTTGGACATTGGACTTCTGGATAACTCTCTACTTGGAAGGCGTCTATTAGTAAAAGTATTATCTCCTTTTATGATGCATAACCTCTAGTGACCATTAGGATCAAGTAAAAAAGCTCATGGTTCATTCCGAGGAAATCCTTTTCCATCACGCAGTTCATGATTTGCTTGGTGCAGCGCCATGTTTCTTTATTTACTAAGAACCATCTACCTGTTACAAAGTATCTTGCATGGAAGCCAGTTCTTTCCTCGGAATCATCCGAATGGAATGTGACGTTGACGGTGTTTCCTGACGTCACGAAAGTTGGGGGCCAATCAGCGGCTGTCTCTCCGCAATATGGCCCAACTGCATTACCGTCGTAAAATACCTAATGGAGAAAGAACAAACATCACTTAAAGGTACAATACATCATTGGTAAAGGTCACAGAATAGCACTCACACTTTGTCTAACCCAACATTATATATAAAATAATAAACCTGTGAAAATCTGAGCTTAATCGGACATCGGAGTCACGAGAAAATATCGAAAACTCGACTTATATATACAACATAAACAAATGGTTTTGATCTTATCCCGACATCAAAACTGTTGTCGGTCTTTGTTTGACTTATTTCTGGATAAATGCGCCATATTTCAGGGAAGTATTTTAACGGTATTTTTTTTTACCATCACCATCTTCATACCATGAAAGTTATACGTAATCTGTGAAGATTTCTATTTGGTATGTTACCGAATCCTGTACTGTATCTTTAAAAAAACAATGTCTTTCAAAACAAACCGAAACAAACAAACATTCCAAAACAAGCCACAAACAAACACCTCGATAGCCCATCACCGTCAGACAGACACACACGGCCCAATTTCATCAAACCGTTAGCAAGACTTTTCGGTTAGCGAAGAATTTTTTCTTGGATAACTTATTTTATGCTATTAACGCGTTGTCATATGCTTACTGCAGAAACTCCTTACATACTGTTACCAAAAATAAAACCCACTCCCGTGAAATATGCTAACCGTAAGCAAAAAATAAATCTGCTACCGTACTGCAAAGACTGTTTGTTGACACCTATACGGATTCCATGAAATTGGGCCCCAGACCGTACAAAATGACGAAACGGACAACAAAATGTTTCTTGTCAAAATACGCACATGGACAAAATCATAAGGACATTGCACTTCTGGATGATTCTCCACTTGAAAGGCGTCAAAGCCAAGATTGATGACGTAGCCGACCTCGACTTCAATCAGCCAATTACAATCCACGTTCGGGGGATACGCCCCTGGGTAGTCTGGTGTGTGGAACACATCGGATTCGTATGTGTACATCAAGTCCGTGCACGATACTGATGAAGCAAATTGAAAACAAAGTTGTGAATTTGAAAGTCTTGCGAAATATTACAAACAAAGGAGGAGATAAGAAAAATGGTTGCCTCTTTAAACTCCTCGCCTCAAACCAGGTGTAAAGCAAAAGCTTTTTAAAGATACTGTGTATAGAAGAAAGAATCCAGAATAGCTTGAGATCGAAATTTACAAATTCATAAATAAGAATCGTCGTATATGCCGCTCCCAGTAATGAAATATCTCAACAAATTGTCGCTGAATATTATAATGCAGATTATATCCTGTGAGATAACCTATTTGGCTTCTTAAGGAAAAACTGTAATTGACCTACTGGTTGGACATAACCACCGAAAAGCCAGGCAAGGCCTGGGCTTTGCCTGGGGTGTTCCTCCCGAGCCTTAGACTATCCATTCCTACACCAAGGCCTGTGGTGTCAAATCGGCATAAACTGAAAGATTGAGTCCACGTCGATCCTGTACAATGTACAGTATCCAGAAGCCGGACTTTATCGATAATAAGCAGCTCTATTGTAGTGAAGGTCAGGGCCAATTTCATAACACTGTTAAGCACTAAAATTTGCTTAGCACAAAAATGTCTCGCCCAATAAAACAAACCACCATTGAAAATTCCATTTGATATTCATGGTCAGCTAACAACAGCCAAAGAACAATCACAAGTGATACACAACACGTGGAAATTTGTTTGTCGACCCTGTTTTTATTAAGACAGAAATGTCATGCTTAGCACATTTTTGTGCTTAACAGTTTTATGAAATTGGCCCCTTTCAGTGACATGGGCCTGACCAAGTTTCTCTGCTCAATCTATAACGTACCTTTGCAGCTGTGCTCATCTGGCTGCAGCCTGTAGTACATGCGACATGAGCAGTAGTAACCGGAAAAGAAATTATGGCAGCGATGTTGACACCCTCCGTTGTCTGTTGCACATTCATCAATATCTGTCATATCAATTAAAACCGCAAGATATTAAAAAACTTATCTGATTTTATTATTTGTAGAGATCAGTGGATACAATGTTTTCAATTGCCAATGAGCTATCAAGCCTTTATAAGATCAGTGGATACAGTACTCCCAATGGCCAATGAGCTATCCAGTCTTTATACAGAGATCAGTGGATACAATACTCTCAATGGTCAATGAGCTTTCCAGTCTTCATACAGAAATCAGTGGATACAATACCCTCAATTGCCAATGAGCTATCAAGTCTTTATACAAAGATCAGTGGATACAATACTCTCAATGATCAATGAGCTATCCAGTCTTTATACAGAGATCAGTGGATACAATACTCTCAATGATCAATGAGCTATCCAGTCTTTATACAGAGATCAGTGGACACAATACTCTCAATGGTCAATGAGCTATCCAGTCTTTATACAGAAATCAGTGGACACAATACACACAATGGCCAATGAGCTAGCGATATAAAATCAGTGGATACAATACACACAATGACCAATGAGTGTCCTTGTATAGAGATCAGTGGATACAGTACTATCAATGACCACTGAGCTATCCTGTCTTTAGATCAGTGGATATAATGCTATCAATGGCCAATGAGATTTCCAGTATTCATACAGAAGTCAGTGGATACAATACTCTCAATGGCCAGTGAGCTATCCAGTCTTACCTGCTACAGAGATCAGTGGATACAATATACTCTCAATGGCCAACGAGCTATATCATGCTATAGAGCTAAATAGATGGTGGATAAAGTTACTCTCAGTGGCCAATAGCTCACACAGTAATCAGTTCGAGTCAAACATACCATCAGCACGGTAATGCGCGACGAACCCAAGAAACGGCTCCTCATTGGAGAAATCTGAGTGAAACCTGACCACCATGTTGTTATTCTGTGACGTCAAATGTACGTCACGTGGTGTCCAGTCTTCCATGACTCTATCATTGCCACAGTAAGTTGCTAATTCTTTGCCTGCGCTGTTTACCTTCAATTAAAAAGAAAAATTGTTTACATTTCAATTTATCTGTATAACAAGCACAACTTTTATTTGAGCGCTCTTTGAAAGCTATAGTTTAACTTTGCTGTGTGCCAATTAAAAAATAAAATGCATTAGTCACGTGACCGTATTCAAGTGGATGAATGTGATATAAGCCATCGACACTTTTTATTGTTGTTGCTTTTTGTTGCTTTGTTTTTGTTGCTCTCACGTTTGCTAGCAAACGACTGCTTGTAGTTGGCACAGAATTGTACATTTTAGGAAACATTCCAATTATATCAAAGAAGCCATCATAATACTCTTTGTTTTCCTTATCAATCAATTTTTCAATCAATCTTTTTCAGTCAAATTATATCTGTTCATTTTTGGAAAAAGTTTAAATATAATCAGTAAGTTGACTTTTGTTTTAATTATCATAAGTTTACTATGCCAATTGCTTGTGATTTGCGGATCATTGACCCCAATAGGTTTGTGCCCATTGGTTTTCACGTATAGGTTTATTTACATACAACATGCAATTAAAGGAGTATCTTTTTAAATTACCTACATGCCCAACTAGAGCGAATTCGAATCTTTAAACGTACCTTCACGAAGTCATACTCGCAGTTGTTTGATGCTTCTAACTGAAAGAGACTGAAATACAAGTCTACTGTGTAGCCCTGAGGTACGGTGATATTCCACACTTGGTCTACGTTGTCGTCATACGGTTCTGGGTAAGCGGCTGGCCTCAACTGACCGTAGAGGGCGGACAGCTGGATGGTCTCACAAACGACGTTGGAAGAGAAATTGAGAGAATACAACAATGCTACAGCAAGGAGCGTCCTAAGAATAAAAGAAAGGAGGAAGGGTTAAGAGGCCTTTTCTCAATGGACTCGTTGTCAGGGATGGCCCCTGAGCGACGCGATGTGAAATTAAAGGTACAGTACAGGATTTGTAACATACCCAAACAGACATGTTCACATATTTACCTATAACTGTCAGGGTATATGAAGATGGCGCTGATAGAAACATACCGTTAAATGTTCCGCCTGAAATTGTGTATTTATTCAGTTTGAAGTAATGTCAACGAACGTTCCTTTATTGGTCTACTTCAGAACTGGGCTCCATATTTGGTTACCAAAAAATGATAAAATTACCTTTAAGTTCTAGTTTAACGACAAATGAACTTTCGACTACAACTTATTTGCATATGTTTGCCGCTGATCTTCTTTGGCTATCTGCCAAAGGAGCCTATACGTGCACATTTGCTCTTGTCAGTACGAAATAGACAGAATGATAAAGCTATAGGTTGATACGCGTTGTGCGTGTGGGCATAAATTATTGCATCTCCGTCTACGGGTGACTACGAAAAAGAAAGATTTGAGGCTTTGCATGGTGACAATGGACCGTTCCGGCTTTGCTCTTAAGCCCCGCCCACGTGTGTGTTTTACATACCGCATGTGACCGAGTTTGACCTAGGCTTTCGTAGTCAGCTGATTAAAAGGCGTCCTCCAATTGGTCAATGCGCACAGTTTGATTGACAGGCCGGGCGGGTCCATTAGTATGTGGATCGATTTGTGGAAACACCATGTAAGCATCGTTCGTACTTTCGCACTTCTATTTCGTTCGCACTTCACGTCGTAAGGTCTCAACGTTTCAACTAGCCTGCTCTACTCATCATCAGGAGACTGTCCGGCTAGTCGAAACGTTCAGACCTTACGAGAAGTTCGAACGATATAGAAGTGCGAAAGAACGAACGATTATGGTGTTTAGATGCACATCCGAAAAAGAAAAAGAATAATTTACTTTCTTTTTGCGCACGACACGATAAACGATTGCCCTCGAGACCAAACGGGCTATCATGTACAAGACGTACGTGTTTATCGACCCCTGGGGCGGTATGTTTTGGAGAAAAGTGAGAATTGACGAGAGGCGTGAAATATTCCGTGTCGCCGTGAGACAGCCACGAGGCTGGAGCTGCCCCCGGGGCGTCCCCGAGGAGTCCCCCGGACAGATGCTCAGGCGAGAAAAGGTCTTAGGCCGACATGTGGCAGTTATCATGTATGAATAATAAAAAAAAAGTTGGAAAATCATGTCTTGTTTATTTGCTTTTGCTCCACAGTGTTAGAAACGCTCAGCGAACATGGAAATACTTATCGAAAGCATTGATGGATGCCTCTTTTGCTGCTTGAAAAACATATTGTTCTGACGTCATATTGACACACAATTCCTGGTAATACGAACTTGTATTTTTCCAAATGTCTGTCTTTTTTTACAAAGGTTATAAGCTGTCTTTGAAGTTGAGAGAAATTAATATTTAATTTCATTAGTTCTTGACAAATGTATTAATAGTGTTGGCTCTTCGAAATTTTCAAGCTCAATTAACTCAATGCCAGCTCTGTTAATTATAAACTTCTCATTCAGTCTTCTGTTTCATATTTTGAGTAGGATTTTTGCCTGATCATCCTTTCCATTTTAGTCAGAATTTTTCCGTCCCTGATTCTAAGGTTTTCTTAATTGATTATGGATTATCATATTTAAATAGTTACACTCAATGTATGTTATTGCTTAGTGCGGCTTTTAGTGCATACAACTACTTATTTTTCATCTAAGTCTTTGCATTTTTGTGGACGTTGTTTCATTACTGCTTTTCATTTGACAATTTGTCATGAACAGTTACACATTCTATATATTTGTCTTGTTTCGAAATATTGTTGTCTAAAATTTACAATTTACATTCATATCTATTTAATATATCCACTGGACTTCATGTGGAGTGGCAGGTTTCTGGTCACGGTCATTGTCATGGCTTTTGCTTCTCTTTTGGCCATCTTGTGGTTTTTATATGTGTTATGAATAAATAAAAAAAATAATAATATCCATTTCGAATGACTACTGTATTATTACATTAACATGTGACACTAGTAGCTCACGATATAGGTGGAAATAGCAAAATCCCGAATATTGGAAATGAGAGCCTTTTAGTATGAAACAGTTTGGATGCCGAAGTCCTCTGTTATGCTTTTTTTTTTACATGTAACACTTTATGATAATTCTATTGGGACAAGTCTACAAAATCACAGCCTTTCAAGATCCAATGTACGTTGACAGGATAATGATTCGATGTGCCCTCCCATTTGGGAATATCAATTGAATGGTGTTATTGAATCCCCATCAGTCACAACTGGTTGATAAGCCTATACGCTTAAAAACAAACTGCCACACGTTGACAAAGCGTTTCAACATGTGCTGCATAACCAACATACTCAATACAAAGTTGAACCTTTTACAAAAAGGTGATACATTATACACGTGAGTATTGCATAGGCCTTGGCCATACCGTTGGTTTAAATCACGGGAAGGCCTTTTCAAAATGAGTCTACAAAAATGAAAATACTTACCAACTCCGTGTAACCTCCATGGCTGACGATTTTACTTTATATTACTAATGTTTGGGTGTACAATGGTCCTCAAACGATCAGTACACTACAGGGCCAATGGTCGATGATTGTAAACATATTTATTTACTGATTGATATTGGTCTTGATAAAATCCTTGCCAAAGTGACTTTAAACCCTTTGTAATCAGGTAGCCAGTCGGCATCACAATCGGTTTTCTACGAAGCTATGAACTTTGTTTCGAAGGGTATAGGGTATGGCTACCGCAGAAACGGATTAACTGGTTAGACCCACTCAGCGATTCAGTTGAAAAATAATACAAACATTTATCAAACGTTTCAATATAATGAATTCGTTACAACTTATCAAAGTGCAAATTTCTAGTTATACTGCTCGCAAACACAACGGATGCTACAATTATAATCATAGTTTTTGTTGTTGTTGTTGCTGCTGTTGTTGTTGTTGTTTACTGTTCTTGCTACTGCTGCTGTTGCCGCTGCTGACGTTGGTGTTGGTGTTGTTCTTGAGTAGTGTTGTTGGCGTCGTCGCGCGTCGTCGTCGTCGTCGTCGTCGTCGTCGTCGTCGTCGTCGTCGTCGTCGTCGTGTTGTTGTGTTGTTGTTGTTGTTGTTGTTGTTGTTGTTGTTGTTGTTGTTGTTGTTGTTGTTGTTGTTGTTGTTGTTGTTGTTGCTGTTGTTGCTGTTGTTGCTGTTGTTGTTGTTGCTGTTGTTGTTGTTGTAAGTTGTTGTTGTATGCAGTTATGCAAATTAAACGCAATAAAAGCATCTCATTTTGGCGGGAGCCTATACTGGATTGGTGGTAATCACCAAATAACCACAAGGTTAATGAACTAATGGTAATTAGATAATAATAAAGTGCGCATGGGTGTATATAATTGTGGATGAAGGTTCAAAACACTGCATGCAACCAATAAGCATCAAGTCCTTTAATTTAATTCAATTCAGATAAAGATTTATTTCAAACTTTAACGTAGCATTGCAGAACAGAATAATTTACATAGTTAATATAGCAACATAAATCCAAATCTGTGAACATTTCTGTTTGGGTATGTTACCAATCCTGTATCGTACCTTTGACTAGACATCAAAGACTTTGGTTGCCTGATATCAGATGAACAGAGTTTAGCTTAAATGCAAACGACTTTGCCGAGCGTTAAAGTTAATACAAATGGGTTAAATGTGACACCCAGAATGCTGTCAAATTAAATCCTGTTGAAGAACACATTTGACACCACTGACTCTTGAAGATTTAAAACCCAAAACACTGGAAGCAGGCAACACTGAAATTGCTGTGGATTTAAACTCAAGATGTTTTATGACATAAAAACTATCTATGGCACAATAAAGTTAACACCATTGGTGTTTATTCAACCCAAAGTCTGTTGCCTAATATGAAAGCTATATGAAAACACAGTTTACACCGCTAAGTTAAATTAACCATCAACATTTGCTAAAATGTACACCGCTAAAGATGTCAGTGGACACGGTGGTGAGGGCAATGGGTTCAATAATGTTAAGAAGCGGCGTGTGGCATACTTTGCTTCGTACAAAACTCAGGTTTTCATCCCAAAATTCAGATTTTTTGCTCAATTGTTTTCCTGTTTTGGCAGTTTTGGCTTAATTCACATCGGCGACGCCCCATTACGTGCATAGTGGCGGACCATGATTGATCTCAATTGCCATCTAAAATAACCCTCAAAGCATAGCTTTTTTTAATACAAAGGTGAAGAACTCCATCCAAAAGCAGGAAAAATCGGCAAAGAGCTGGACCTCGCTGGGTACATGAATGGCAGCAAAAACGTGCAGTGACGTCCTGATAAAGACGACTGCTGGATCCCAGCATTGGCAATTCTTCCACATGCTGTTATTAATAAAATTGAAAATCAGCCAAAATTCCACCTTACTTTAAAAAAAATGCTTTGCTGTATACTTTGAGTGATTCGCAAAATTGACTCGTGTTGGTCAATTGATTATTGTTTGAATGTCCTCTGTCCACTGGCCCCAGACACCAGTAGCCTTAGCGCTTAGCAGTGGCATCTTCATGCGCCTGGGATTCAGAGTGCTGTTACTGTTAGTGACTTCGTATTCCACGGAGACCGAGTGATCGATGACGGGCACCGAGCCAGCCTCCAGCCGGCCCAGCCTGGCCAGCAACTTGCCCACGATGCGAGGATTGCCCTCTGCCACGTTGTGGAGCTCCGTAGGATCGTTCTTGAGGTTGAACAACCTTATGCAAAATTGGTCTTCAAGCCTCTCAAAGGTCCTTTGGACTTCTGAAAGTGACTCTGGAGGAGGTGTCCATTTTGAAGCTCCTTGGAACAAGAAATCATAATGACAATTAATCATTACACTTTAAAGGTACATGATTGTTAACATTACCCAAACAGAAATGTTCACAGATTTATGTATTTCTTTCACGGTATGAAGATGGTACTGGTAGAAACATACCGTTAACATATTTCTGCCTGAAATGGCGTATCCAGAAATTAGTCCAGAAACAAAGACCGAAAACAGTCTTAATATAGGGGTAAGATCAAAACCGTATACGTTATTTATGTTTTTACTACACGAACAATGTAGTCGGGTTTTCGCTACTTTCTCACGACTCAGACTGTCCGATTGAGCTCAAATTATCACAGGCTTCTTATTTCATGTATAAGGAACCATGCAGTCCATTCCAGAGATGGGTATTGCTATATGCTTGCTCGGAATCATGTGATACAGTCTTTAGTCTGTGACATTCATTCAAGTGAAAGAAGTCTGTGTACTAGATACTATTCAGATCTAACTCGCAATTGGCTTATCGGAAGGTTAGACAATGTAAGTTTAAGGATATCTTTTACTATACATACATTTCATTTCATTTCATGTATTACTTTTACAGGAACATACCTGCAGATCCGGTCACCAGTTTCCAGTCTCGGTATCGTATTGCAGCACTAACCGTCGCATTGAAGTCCAGGGCGTCTAGTCTTCCCCACAGTCGCTCATCGGCGTCCGTCCACTTTCCTGGTACACTGAGAGGGTCAATGTTGTGTAGGAGCTCCTTGCGTGGTGATGGCCTCCCACGGCTGGAATATAGGTCAGAAGTACATGTTTATATGCCTAGTTTACACACAAAACGGTCATCAAATTTCTACCACCAAAGCATGCAACAACTTGCGAAAGCAGGTGCGTTCCACTCCAGCTAACTATGCGCACGGCGCACAATGTGCGCCACCGTTTTCAAACCGGAACGCGCTGTTCGCCAAACACGCACACAACGTTCGCCTAACATAGCAAACGATGTAGAGGAGGTTTTTGCTGAAGTTGGCTAACTACATTGAATGAAAGATGGACGCAATACGCAACACATGTTCGCGGTTTGTTGCGTGTGCGTTCCACTACAAAATCCAAGCGTGTATAATATGCCTTATTCAAGGCGTATCCATCTTGTCACCTCAGACCCGAAGGAAAAGATAACCAACAATTCTAAAAAGAAAATGGGTATCAGACTATTTTGAATGCAAGTCTCTGTTTGAATTCACTGCTTCGAATGCAGGATGGATGGTAATAAGAGAGTCTGGCAAGTGTATGATCTGCGAGGGATGTCCAATCGTAGACATACCTTATTGAGTGCCACACGTTGAAGCCATCCAGCGGCAGAATGTTGTCAATACGCTCCTTGGCCACGCCCTTGACTAACGTCGGGAACCAGTCACTCACGTGAATCAGCTCCTTGTTAATCGTACCCCTCACTGATTTAGGGAGGACGGGACCAGTGACAAATGCAACACCACGCACACCTCCTTCCCAGAGCGTTCTCTTCTCTCCACGTAGTGGCCAGTTGATACCACCACTACGAGTTCGGCCTCCGTTATCTCCAAAACAAAAATGAGAAAACAAATTTTGAAAACAGATGAATAAAAGGGATGACAAAAGATATGTCGTCAAAATGTGGAGAGCGGGATTCGAACCATGCAGCAACCAACGGACAACCATGCCGGCGCTCTACCAACTAAACTATCCAGCCCTATGTTGGGGGTACCCCTAATAGTCAATTATCCTTGTTCGTTTGGCATTCAGAAGCCAGAGTCAAAGAGCCGGTGCGGCATCCCCGAAATCACTGGTTCAAATCCCGCTCCAGTCAATTTTTCTTTGTACACTTTTCAATGAAAACAATATGACAATATTAATAAAATATAAATTAAATATTACTGAAATGCAGTATTTATCCAGAAAACGAGTAAAACCAATCACCAAAAACAATTTCCATCTTTTAAAGATAAAAAATAGCGGTGACAATATTAGAAAAATACCGTGGGTGTTTTTTCACTGTTTCCTCAAAAAGTGGGCACAATATGAGACTGGAAATTTCACAGATGACTGTTACTGTATCTTCCTTTATATCGTAGCCCATGAAGCTGTATTTCTTTGACAAAAAGGGCAAAGTATGATATATTACCTTTAAGGGCAGGAATGAATGGCACGTTATACATACCAGTGGAAAATATCAAGAGGGTATTTTCCCATAGGCCGTTAGCGATGAGTGATCGTGTGATGTTGTTAACACCTTCGTCTACCACGCTCAGCATTGCTGCATATTTCATACGTTTGGAGTCAGCTATTAATGGTGAGTACTGGTGCAGGTATTCGCTGGGGACCTGGAGAGGTGTGTGCTGGCTTTGGTATGAGACGTAGAGAAACAGCGGCGGCTGTGGAAGGAATAGAAATGAAGATAGATGATTATATATTCATTCAAACAAAACAAAAAGCCATCATTGTATTACATGTTGATTCTTGTGTTTTCAAACTTCCATATCATTTCCATTTCATTCAATTTCATTCCATTTCATTTCCACTTCTTCCCATTTCACTCCGTTTCTTACAATTTCATTTAATTTAATTCTATTTCATTAACATTTCATTTATATTTCTGCCCATTTCGTCCCATTTCATTTCCATTTCATTCCATTTCTTCCCATTTCATTTCCATTTCTACCCATGTCTTCCCATTTCATTTCCATTTCTTCCCATTTTATTTCCATTTCATTTCCATTTCATTTCCATTTCATTATTTCCATTTCATTTCCATTTCATTTTTTCCATTTCTTCCCATTTCATTTCCACTTCTTCCCATTTCATTTCCATTTCTTCACAATTCATTTCCATTTCTTCACAATTCATTTCCATTTCTTCACAATTCATTTCCATTTGTTCCCATTTCATTTCCATGTCATTTCATTTCATGTTCCAGTTCTTCACAGTTCATTTCCATTCTTCCCATTTCATTTCCATTTCACTTCCATTTCTTTTCCATTTCATTTCCATTTCTTCCCATTACAATTCCGTCCCATTTTAATTTCATTCTATTTAATTTCCATTTCTTCCAATAATTATCATTTCCATTTCATTCCATTCTTCCCATTTCTTCCCATTGCATTTCGATTTCTTCACAATTCATTTCCATTTCTTCCCATTTCAATTCCATTTCTTCCCATTTCAATTCCATTTCTTCACAATTCATTCTATTTCATTCCCATTTCTTTCCATTTCATTCCCATTTCATTCCAATAATGTGCTAAATAAAAATAACATCTCACCTTTCCCGCCCCTGCGTGATATTTGATGATCTCTTCGGCTCGTTCAGTGTATAGATTAGTTGAATATTTCTTGGCCCGTATGGTTATTGGCAATTCATTAACGTACAGAGCACTAATTGCTCTTTTCTTGAAGTCGAAGTGGTCACCATGTCCTAATATGAGACCTAATACAGTATGATATTAAAGAAACAAACACCATGTTACCTGGGGCCAAGTTTGGACCACTTTTATAGTTTCCCATAATGTTCGTATGAAATGAGCTGAACAATTCACAGGTTTGTTTTTATTCCATGACAAATCAAAATAATTATGAACAGTCTGTAGCTGCTCTGTCACATTTACCAATCCTGTAGGCCCTAAAGTTATGTTTTTAAATGAAGGGTATAATACACAATTGTCCTTTATATAATGATTGATTTTAATCAAACTTGAATGAACCGCGATACCTACCGAGGTACGAGTCAAAGCCTCTTCGTGTTGGCAGGCAGTTCAGCTTGCAGAAACCCAGATGCCATTTACCCACAGCATGGGTCGAGTACCCAGCTTCCTTCAACGACTGGGCTATGGTGTACTCGTGCACAGGCAAGCAATGGGGGGACGTGGGTAGAAGGTTAGAGTGCTGCATTCCCGTGTGGATCTGTCAAAGGGTGTCGGAAACGAGGAAGGATGGAGGTTGATGAGATACATACATGCATTTCACTCAGGCAGAAATATAACCCCCTCCCACCCCTTGATATGCGTCCCTGCAGCCCAACAATGCACAGTCAACCATTATTATTTCAATGCGGTTGAGTTCGCACAGTAAGCCCAGTTCACCTTAGGGGCCACTCAACATTTTCAATGTTTTTGAATTTCCACTTTCTTTCTTTTTTCGAAATAGTGGATGGGTGGGTGAAGAAGATAAATTGAAGTAAACTATTAATCGAAATGCACTTTTTACATTAAAATATGTTTTTGACTAATTGCCTGAAACATGTATGTACTGCAGTGCGCGTGCTACACAAGCATTACACAAATGCAATCTTTGTCAACTTCTTTTCCAAATCAGAGTCATATTTGTGGGTTCCCGGACGTAACTTGGCATTTGTTACATCATACCAACGAATGAAGCGCAAGAAATGTTCAGGGCACCTGCGTACATTTTTTTTTCGAAATTGGGGATGGGTGGGTGGATCAAGCAATTTGGAAAAAAGTCGAAATTTAAAAACATTGAAAATTTTGAGTGGCCCCTTAAAAGTACAGTACATGCTATAATAAACAGACTAAAACCGAAAATGCCCACAGAATTATCCTATAGGCCTATTAACTTACACGGTATAGAGACTGACATGATGGAAACCCCCTGCTATTTTTTTTTCTGCCTGCAATGCTATAAATATTTGTTGAGAAAAGTGTAAAACAAATTTACGTCTCGGCGAAATAAAAAAAGAGTATGAAAATCAAATTAACAACCACAAGGGAAACTGACTGAATTTTTAAATCATTGAAAGGTGAATAAAGAAAAATTGACTGGAGGAGGATTCGAACCGGTGTGGAGACCTCATGAATACCGTACAGGCGCTCTACCAACCGTTATCGAGCCCTACGTCGGTACGTGGTGCCCTAATGGTCAATCGTCTTTGTTAGTTTGGAAGTCAGACGCCATGAAACCGGCGCACATGCCGCTATATCCCAATGATCATTTAATCGATACTCGCAGCAATGCTGCAACTTGAGAAATAATACATGAAATTTGCCCCTAGCTGGCCGGCCCTTGATCGACAAGAACATGCACAATGGTGACGTCAATGATGTAATACCTGGTATCTACCCGTCATGAGCTGGCTCCGTGTGGGCGTACAGCTCGGCTGAACGTAGTAATTCTCCAGACGCACCCCTTCCATGGCCAGCCGGTCAATGTTCGGCGTCTTAAGCAGGGCCCCGCCCTCACCATGGTAACCGACATCGTTGAAACCCAAGTCGTCGACCAGGATAAAGACGATGTTCGGTTTACCTAATTTCCTTGGTTTCCTGCTCTTAGCGCTAGCAGCCAGTTGGGCCGACTTAAAGATGTTCGTCAAACTCTGTGCCTCGTCGCCTCTTGCCGAAATTGGTAAACTTTGACACAGCAGATGTATGGAAGCAACTGCAAATACGATGTGTAGGCCTAGTCCATGGAGGGCCATGACTATGCAAGAAGGGAACGGAACGCACAGCCCAGAGAACGGTATCTTGAAAAATATGTCCTCGTCCGACCGCCCGTGCCTATTTCCATGATACGCTATGGAAGCGAAGCAAGGTTTCCATTTCAACAGTGATTATATGGGCGGTGATATCAGGCACCGTACACCCTGCTGGTTTTCACAGTAGCATTGCTATGACGGGAAATAGTCTACTAGCGATCAATCTGGCTGTACTGTATGAGCGGGTGTGACAGTCAAATTGACATTGACCTCAGCCCTGCCGTGCTGACTGAGGTATTTAGTGTCATGAGACGAAAATAGCTAGCATACATTATTTTATGCATATCGCAACATTCAGCAAAATTTAGACAAGCTTCAGACGGAGCAGCAGCAAACATGAACAAGAAAAACAACACCAGAAACACCAAGAAGAACACCAACAGCAAAAACAGCAACAACAACAGCAACAGCAGCAACAACATAAACAAATACAGCATCAACATAAACAAGAAAGATCAACAACAACAAAAACAACAACGATGACGACGACGACAGCGAAAACAATTAACAACAACAACATCAACAATCAAAATAACGACAACAACGACAACAACAACAACAACAACAACAACAACAACGACAACAACAACGACAGCAGCAACAAAAAACAAATACAGCAACAACATAAACAAGAAAGATCAACAACAGCAATCAACAACAAAACCGGCCAGCAACAGCAACAAAAACAACAACAGCAGCATGCAGCAACAATACCAACAACAACAACAACAATCATACAATTATTTGTTACCATAATCTTCAATGTATTCCATGATTGCAGCTCTTTTGGAACTTTCCCGGGTTTATAGCCTACCTTTTTTATATTCAGATGTTTTAAATTCATTTACTCCCTCAAGCTATAATTCGTGGATTATTTATAACTATGAGTCACATTGTCTGCAAGACATTCACTGTGATTTGGCCTTTATTATACAGCTGCAATATAACATTAAAAGTAATGTAATAGGGCACTGGAAACTTTTTAGCATAATTTCCAGCCAGCCTTTTAAAAAGTACAGATAGAGTAATCGAAAAATGTGTTTGTGCTGGGGTCTTCTAATCACTATGCCAGCTATGGTGGCTTTAAAGGGACATCGCAAACAAATATTGACACCAATATTTCCGACATGGCCTCAAGTCGCAAATATTGACGTCAATATTGACGCCAATATTCACGACATGACCTAAGTCGTAATTATTGACGCCAATATTGACGCCAATATTCACGACTAAGCCTCCAAGTCGTAAATATTGACGCCAATATTGACGCCAATATTGACGCCAATATTCACGACTTGGGCCCCAGGCCACTAGTCGCAAATTTTTACGCCAATATTGACGCCTATATTTGTTTGCGATGTCCCTTTAAAGCCACCATAGCCAGCCTACCTGATGGGTCGATTTCACAAAGCACTGTAAACTTAAAGATTGAGCTTAAGTGTTAGATTGATCTTAATTGCTAAGCAAAAGTGTGATGTCGCTATACAAATCACTATGGTTAATATACTGCCAATTCAAAGGCTACACTGCACATGTATAGAAAAGAGTTCTCATCAATGCCTTTTAAGTTAAAAGTTGTGCATTGTTTGCATTATGTCCTGTAGATGCACATGCGCATGTACAGTAATTGATAAACACAAATTAAACTGTCACTACTTTTACCACTCCAAAGGTCGACTTGGCAAGATGATATCTGGAAAAGTGGAAGGGCACTTGTGGAGCTCCGTATAGTTAGGAGATGCATCTCGCTAATGTATTATCCATTAAAAATGGTTAAACACACGATATCATACGTGACATTCTGTTGCACTGCCTTGCACAAAGTCGATGACATCAGCAGAAAACAAGTTTAAGACATTCTCGATAAAAGTCGTAAAATGTCTCATTTGACACCCCCTGTGATGGCTTTTACCGAGATCAAGGTAGAGAACTAATTCCCAGCTGTTTATCATGTCTGAGAAGTCTAGGCAAGACTTTTTTCTTCTTCTTTTTTTAGAAAAATGTGAATGGGAATCAAGTATTTACAGATGGCTGAGGACTTGACTGGAAGAAAAAATTAGACAATTGACACCTTCAGAATGACTATTATTATTAATGCTTAGTCAGACAAAACATTTGATGCCAGTGCGCAATTTAATGGCTGTTATGATAGAGATATTCCTCTGAGGAATCAATAATTTAAAGGTACAGGACATGATTGGTAACAAAGTAAAACAGAAATGATAACAGATTTACCCAGCCCTATAACTAACACGGTATGAAGATGGACATAAACCTGCAGCCCTTACTAACTTATTTCTGCCAGAGATGCTTAAAAACAAATAAAGTACGTCTCAGAAAAACGATATTCGAAAAAAAGAGTTGTTTTTCGCTATTTTCTCTGAACTAAAATATTCGATGAGCTCATTATTTTCACAGGCTTATCATTAATGTACATGTTGGATAAGTTAAAGTATGGGTGCTGCACTGTGACCTTTACCAATCATGTATTATACCTTTAAAGGTAGCATCATACTTTGGTAAGAAGCCAAAACAGAAACGGTCACAGATTTACGTATCATTTTTTACAGGGTATGAAGATGGTGGTGGTAGAAATATACCGTTAAAAAATGTCCATCTGAAATGCTGTATTTATCCAGAAAAGAGTAAAACAACAACCGAAAATCTGTTTGATTTTTTAAAAGACTTAAGAAATATCGTGGCCGTTTTTCACTGTTTTCTCAAAAAATGGGCGCCGTATAGGACTGAAACTTTCACAGATGATTGTTACTGTATCTGTCTTGATATTTTTGCTCATGAATCTGCATTTCTTTGACAAAAAACAAACTATGATATTACCTTTTCACTCGCGAGTGTATGACTGTGCACCTCTCTTGGTCTGAACGGCAAAACGTTTTGCCAAGATTTCCTTCATCGTTTCCTTAGTATATCGTGGCCTTCTTCTTAACTGGGGCGTTGAACTCCCTTTTATTTTGGGGGGTCTACGGTTGATCGGTCCCAGAGAGAATCACAGAGTGCGACCAGAGACATGGTACATAAAAATTTAATTCAAACAGAAAGCCTGTCGTAAAAAGTCAAAGGGATGGGGGCGCGCTAGACTCATTTATCTAGCCCCCACCCCCCGAAAAGTAGTTCAGCGCCCCAGTTACAGGGTCTAATCGGGGGTACACCATCATTTTACTCCAGTGGGATGATGGCAGATAAAACTGACGTAACTGGATAGCCGGATGCAGGGTCCTAAGAAGTTGTTGAAGGGCAAGATGATGATGAGGCCTATAATCAGCTGATCAGCGTGACGGTGTGGAACAGAAATATCCTTTGGGTCCCGATTACGGTTGTTAAATCCATTTGTACGTCATGCACTTGGAGTATTCAAATGGTTGTCAATGTCTTAAACTTCCAGCCTTGAAATAAAATAAAATTTGAAAACCAAATAATTCGAAATAGAAGTTGGAATAAAATAATTTGTGTCTCGGCTCACTTTACCACCAGCCAACTGAAAATTAAAAATAGAAACGCTATGCATAAGTGGAGTAAATAACTGACGAACCAACGGACGACATCGCAAGTTCTCCATTGGTCTGGTTCCCACTTCCACCTCACGTAGTCGATAGAGGAATTCATTGCATTGGCACAGTACCAGACTAAAATTAGATATGTTATGGCTGCTTGATATTTTCTTCACGGAGCAAGCAGTGGGTAAGTTCATGGTAAGTGCAACGTCAATGGCGTGATAATACAATTTCCGTTGCTTATTGAGAAGTTATTTCTCAATCAGATACGTTATTGAATTACTTTCATAAGCCTTGTACGTACCGGTAACCAAAAGGAAGGGTGATTTTTGTGATAAACGGTTTGCTTTAGTTTAATCATTGGGAGGTTGGATATCGTGTTCGCTGTAGCTGTATTCATTTCCCTAGCCTGTCTGACTGTGTAACGTTAGAATGCAGTACTGTACTAGTGACTAGTACTGTTGGGCCTACAACAAATACAACTAGTAAATACATGTACAAACTGAACTACTCATTACTAGTTGTGACCGAAGCAGGTCAACTTGTACACATCTAACTCGTACACAAATTGGTCAACTCGTACTAGTCGTAGTCACTCATACACACGCCATGCCAACTCGTACACAGGTTGGTCAACTAGTACACAAGCCAAGTCGTTATGTACGATTCTAAGAGGGGAAACAAAATTAATAGTGCCATCATGCATTTGTGTGGCCGCCATGACGGGTGAATCACGACCACTTACTGCACCCCGATATTGCGCATGTCGTGGCAGTTGACCGCTGTTTTAATTACTTTTAATTTTGTTTTTCGTACCCAAAGATTATTCAGAAAAAAATGATGCCACATTATTTCAAAAAGACACACTAGATTTTTGAGAGAAATTATTTTGTAAAAACGGTAACGAACACGCAACTTTTCACGGACGCATGGACGGCCGCGCTGCAGACGTGATTACAAGAATATAGTCTAGTTTCTGCTCTCATTGTGTGGACTTCTGATACATTGTATTGTATGTTGGCTGTAGTTACCAGACTGAACTAGACTAGCTCAAATGGGCTGTTTTCAAGTTCACAGCTAGAAAAGTGTATTTTTACTTTGAAAGTGTTGCACAAGTTTCTTCTATCTGGGGTTTTAAGGGTTCATTTTGCTGAAAGTCAAAAATATAATTTTGGAACAGTAGAAGCTATTGAGTTGCTTTATCCCCTTTATAGGTACCCAGTATTAAACCGTTATCTGTATGTGTTTGTTTCATCATTACAGCATAAAGGTTGTTTCTGCCGACTGATGAGAAATGTATGCATTGGTCGTTTGTCTCGACAACATCAAGAGAGTCATACCGCTTGATTACATCCAGAAACGTGAAGAAGATGGCAGCATAGCTGTCTTTGTTAGTGACAAGCAGCGGTTCTGTAATGCCGTCATCCTGGACAAAAGCGGTAAGTATCGTAGGATGTAAGGAACGTCGAGTTAAAAATATCGTGGGCGTTTTTCACTGTTTTCTCAAAAAGAATTCACAGAGAATTGTTACTGTATAATAATTTCTCAAGGTATTTTGGCCCATGAATCTGCATTTCTTTGACGAAAACAAGGTGTGATATTACCTTTCAGTCGATCTCACTTTTATTTGCCTTATTATGCGTGCAGATGACAAGGATGAACTCTTGGACAAAATGAAACTGATGGATGAGAGGAAAGAGGCATGCGTCAAGAGAAAATTGCCAAACACCTTCTCATCGTCCCGAACCCCTTCGCCCAAGAGACCCCGGGAGTCATCCTCATCGCCGCACCCTGGACGCGGACCACTTCTGGATCACTCCCCGGGCCCTGGGTCCTCTGTTCAGGAGCATCACTGTGACGGCTACAGTAGCAGGAGAAAGATTATAACAGAACAGGAGATCGAAGAGAAGATACGAGGAGACGGTCATGGAGAGTATTACTCCTGCGATGCAGCCGGCCGTGATGCGACCTCTGGAGAATGGCTAAGCAATGGCGATAGCGGTATGTCTGTTGAAATGCATGTTATTAGAATACACCGATCCAGTTGGCCACGCCCACCATAGCAACGGCCAAGCAACAACGCGCATGCACCCAATGTGTCATGATTGCCCACATGCGACGTGTTTGCATACCCTCAACCACTGGAAGCACTTCTCTCTGTTGGACTTTGGTGTTGGAAAAGGCCAAAAATATATTTCCTCTCAGCCAGGGCATCGAAAATCAGATTTCCAAAACTCGGGTAACTTACAAAATGATTGCCTTGTACATACCAAACAAAAGTAAACTCAACAAAAAGTGTGTAGTATTTATACAAAATTTACTAATGTTATGTCGGACGAAATGGCGGCAATATGTTTCTCTTTAAATAACGCATTGTGATTGGTGAAATTGTCAAGGGGCGTGGCTTACCGGATCTATGTATTAAAGTGTCCATGGAGTTGGAGTTGAAAATTCCTGATGTCATTTTAATAAGGCATAATACAGGATTGGTAAAAGTGACAGAACAGCTTTGGTCTGTTCATAATTTGATTTGTCATGGAATAAAACCAAACCTGTGAAATTTTCAGCTCATATCATCATCGGAAACTGTAGAAAACAGTAGAAAATGCTCAAAGTATTTATTTTCAAATCTATTCACAGGATCTGACCACCATGAAAACTGTTTTTGGTTGTTATTTTACTAATTCTTGGATTTCAGCAGGAAATATTTTATTTGTATGTTTCTACCAGCACCATCTTTATATGCTGAAAGTTATACGTAAATTATCTGTAAAAATTTCTGTTTGGGTATGTTGCCAAACCTGAACTGTACCTTTAAACTAAGATTCTGATTTAATTGTTGATTTCATTTCATCCTACAGGTTTTCATCGACCTCTGTCAGTGACTTCAAAATCGCCAGACTTGGGAAATGACGTAAGTCTAACCCACATTCTGTGTGAGGTCCTGCAAGACCAAAGGAGCTTAGAGAGAAGGGTCAAGAAGATGGAAGACACTTTGCAGCAGATTCTGGAAACAGTCAGCAAAACCTGTTGGATGGTAGAGGGACAGGTCGGCCAACAGCTGCAGGGAAGTGCAAGCATACCACCTCATCAGACTGAGAAGTCTCGAACGAAAGAGTCTGGCATTTATGACCGCCTTTCAGATGAAGGCCTGCCATCAGATGGACAACCCCTGAACAATGTGCTGATTAAGTCCGAGCAGACAGATACCAAGGAGGCCTCTTACCAGGAAGGCCTATCGGATGAGGGCAGCATTAGTGGTGTACACACGAACCATCCAACCGCCGATCGTCAGGAAAGCAGTAGGGCATTGCCGAAACTGCTCCAAGGATCTTCGGGTTCAGCTTCAGCAATGATTCAAGTGGTTCCTTTGATCCTGAACGAAAACCATCTGGACGACTTTGAAGACTTTGTATCCATTCCAATCAGGCAGTGTGGCGGCTCGTCGGATGACACAAATGTGGAGGAGTTACAACCCATCCTCATTCCGCATACTGAGTACCGTCACATCTTACTCAAGTACAAGACGCCCACAGCCTTCTGCCGGTCTCTACTCAGGTACTTCTTCACGGAGGGCACCCTCAAGACACATAATTTCAGGGGCGGGCTGGTCCGAACAAAACAAGGTACGGTCATCCGAGGCCAGCTCAATCCCCGCATGGTGCTCAGCTTGATCGACCAAGTGGAGAAGGAATTTCCGGGTAGCACGAAAGGAAGAGAGAACATGAGATTGTTGAAGAAGGCCATCAATGATAAGTGCAATCACATGTAGTGCGTCACACTCTGAGGCTAGGACTTGGTCAGTTTCGTCACAGTCCGACATTAGGCTAGGTCTTGATGAGCTTCGTCACTGTCCGAGGCTAGGTCTTGGTCAGTTTCGTCGCAGTCCGAGGCTAGGTCTTGGTCAGCTTCGTTGCAGTCCGAGGCTAGTTCTTGGTCAGTTTCGTCACAGTCCTAGGCTAGGTCTTGGTCAGTTAATTGAGTCAGACAAACGAGTCAAGTGAATCCCAAAGCGTAAATGTGTTAACTTGGCATTTCTTCAGGAACTGCAAACTTCATTTGTTTATGACGGGTCATTTGTTAATCGGTTCATTAAGGGTCAGTGCTTTAAGAAGGTTCATCAAAAGATTGAATTTTGGACATTTTAATATTTGCACTCGTTATCCCTAATTGCCTAATCTTTTTATACTTTTGATTTATTAACTTTATTTATTAGCTTTATATTAACTTGTTAATTTACATTAAACCTTTTGATTTATTGGATGGTTGATCAATTGATGGATCAATCAATGGATCAGTGGATGGATCAATTGGTTGATCGATTGGTGGATCGATTGATGGATCAAATGATTGATCGATTGATGGATAGCTTGATGGATTGATTGATAGATCGATTGATGGAGTGATCGATTGATCGATCGATGGATCGATTGATGGATCAATTGATGGATCGCTTGATGGAGTGATCGATTGATCGATCGATGGATCGATTGATGGATCAATTGATCGATGGATCGATTGATGGATCGATTGATGGATCTTTTAATATATTGATTAATTGATGGATCGATTGATGGATCAATTGATTGATGGATCGATTGATGGATCGATTGATTGATCGATTGATGGATTTATTGATGGATCGATTTATAAATCGATTGATGGATCAGTTGATGGATCAATTGATGGATCGATTGATGGATCGATTAATGGATCAATTGATGGATCTTTTAATTGATTGATCAATTGATGGATCGTTTGATGGATTGATCAATTGATGGATCGTTTGATAGATTGATTGATCGGTGGATCGATTGATGGATCAATCGATTGCTGTTTCAATTGGTAGATCGATTGATGGATCAATTGCTGGATCGATTGATAGATCAATCGATTGACGTATCGATTGCTGGATCTATTGATGGATCTATTGATGGATCTATTTAATATTTATTGATCGACTGATTGATCTATTGATGGATCGATTGATGGATCCATTGATTGATGGATTGATTGATCTATTGATTGATCTATTAATTGATCTATTGATTGACTACCTTTGTAAAAATCTGTTTTTATTTTTTTGCGATGTGCTCTACACTTGGGCCAATCCACTTTTGTAAGTCTACATAATACGATGGACCAGAAAACATCTTTTTCTCTCTAAATATTTAACGTTTTGTCTGTATTATAGATAGCAATATTTGTTTTGTGTTTTTACTGACATTTTCGACCGAACACCCATGCTTCTGTTTTCCACAAAAAGCAACAATTAAGTCTTGTTATTGAAAACATATTTAATATGTCTCTAAGGGTCCTTATCTCACACCTTTTAATTGTAACATTAAAATTATCATTTATTAACCATCCAAATGGATTTAAAAGAATTAATCAAATTTGTGTTGCTTTCTAGCAAACTTTTTTGTTTACTTTAGAAACAATGCAACAGATGAGTCGGTATGCTGACTAAAAATGGACAATACAGGGCCAGTCAGAAAGAAGTTGACCGGAATTGGTGATTTTTTTTTTTTCAAAACAAAGAAATGACACTCAACGGTTCAGTGAAGTGTATATTATTTAACAAGCACTCTCTCCTGCTTATTAGAATAAAAAAAATGATCACATTTAAGAGCCATAAGAGGAGTTATGTCTATTTTAATAAAGGTACTCATTTTGCAAGCTGTTCGTGAAACGTACCCAGCTAAAATGCTTACTTCACATTTGTTTTGTCAATTAATAGCATTCCATGGACTACATTTCTAATAAGCAGGAGAGAATGCTTGTTAAATATATGTTTTACTGAACTTTTGAGTGTCATTTCTTTCATTCGAAGAGCATCACCAATCCCGGTCAGACTCGTCATTCTGTAATGTTGAAAATGTCGGAATCTTTCCACAGTTTGAGGTCAGGTGTACATAATTTTGTAACAATATAATTAGATGGTGTTTAATATTTTAGTTGGAAGAATGAATGTGTAGCACAGGTATTTGCTGAAGATTTATTTTACAGTCGACTAATAAATAACAAGAACGAGATAAATAGGTTTTTATAATTTATTTCATTAATCGTAGTGGCCAAAATGATGGGCAATTTAGGGTCAAGTCAGAGTCAGTCATGTAAATAAAACAAACGAAATGATTTTAATTATGATTGTATATATGAAGCTTCACGTTTTCTTATAAAACGATATATTGGGCCATATAAAGAATGGTGTTGATCCTACCCCGAGATCAAAACTATGTTTTCGGTCTTTGTTTTACTGTTTTCTGGATAAGTACACCGTTTCAGGTGGAAATGTTTCAACGGTATGTTTCTACCAGCACCATCTTCATACCCTGAAAGTTATACGTAAATCTGTGAACATTTCTGTTTGGATATGTTACCAATCTTGTGCTAATTTCCTAAAGTGATATATGAATGGTGGAAGTACTAAGGTAAGTTTGCGATGACACCGTGTAATCTGTTGTGTGTGGTTCTGAGAAGAACCGATGGTCGACGTTCCGAACAGTGTGCCCTGTTCGTCTTCAGGAGAGTCACGTCCTTCAACTCACCCCCCCCCCCAATAAATTATATAGATATTCCCACAAAATATCCCTGCAACCACAATAAATCATTGTCATTACTTTCTATAGGCTATTTTATTTGTCGCACAATTACCTTACAACCTTGTGAAAGGGCAAATGTAAACTCCACAAAAGGTCATGCTTGATTTCATGCAAAGCTGCGGTCTTGAATCAAGACTAATATTTTTATAATAGGTCTATAAGCGGCTGGGTCAAAGGGTATGTGTGTGGTGATAAAAATGGAATTATACAGCTGAATACATGTAGGCCTACGTCAGCGTACCATGTACCACAAACAGATGCCCTGGTGACTGGCATTATTTAATTGTAGAGAAATTATCTGTAGTATTGAATCATTGTGTACACAAGCCAGGGATTACCTTCATGTGCAGTGCAATCGTATGACATAGAACAATGTCCTTGCATGCTTCCTCCATGGTATTACCTGCCTTGGCAATTGCACACTATTCTGTATAGTAAACTGGCTACATGTACATGTTCTGCTAATGTTTGAAGGCGTAGGGCTACTTATCTGAAGTTTTGTGGCCAGTTCTAGCACATGCGTACGTATGACGGTATGAATATGATGAAGCATGGACTAGCGTTTGCAAGTTTGCTCCTGGTTCTGCCCTTAGTACGGGCATCCAGTGAGGACCCACCCGTTGTTACAACCAGCCAGGGTCGTATCATCGGTACGAGGCTGGATTTCAACCCCACGTCGGACCCATCACTCCGCCGGAGCGTCGATGCCTTCATGGGTATACCGTACGCCGAGGCGCCCGTGGGACCGCTTCGCTTCAAGCCTCCCGTTGCTAAGTCATGGAGTGGGGAGATTCAAGCTACAAATCCTGGCATGGCCTGTCCCCAGCCTATAATTCCGATGGGCAACTACATCATGGAAGGCCCCTTCTCGGAGGACTGCTTGTCACTCGCTGTGTTTGTTCCTCAGCCAGTTGTAAGTACACAATGTCCACTAGCCTACTACATAATGTAGTAATACAGTAATATTATCATATCGTGATCTATTGTATGGCTTTCCATTTTCATTCCTGACCTTGTATAGCCTCCACGTGCAGCCGTTTTAGTCTTCATCCACGGCGGTGGCTACTTTCTCGGTACTTGGAACATGCTGGACATATACCCGACCGCTCTCGCTGCTGTCGGTGACGTCATCGTGGTAGCTTTCAACTATCGACTTGGTTCCCTGGGATTTCTGTCCACGAGTAAGTCTATAACAGCTTCAGTCTAAATTCCGATGCTTATTCGGCCTATACGTATTTAGCCTACGTATGTGATGGATTAAACTTATGACCCAATAGGTAGCTAGGCCTACTAATGTCCCTTATCATGTAGGTCCAACCGCCATAGGGCTGTGATAACTGGCAACTCAATATCAAACTGATTGAATTTGATTGAACTTTTGTTTCAGACGATGACGTGATTTCTGGTAACATGGGCCTGTTGGATCAGCGTCTTGCCCTGGAGTGGGTCAGAGACAACATCCAAGGTACAACTTAACTTCATATTCATGGTGTACGTTTAAAAAACATTTCAACTGTAAAATTGGTTCGAAACTGAGGGTAGCGTTTCCAACCGACATGGTGTGGTTGTATCTTAATCTGTCTCTCCCTGCTTTTCCATTCTACAATTGCATTCCTCATCAGCGTTCGGTGGTGATCCAGATAGAGTCACCATCTTTGGCCAGAGTGCTGGAGCGGGCTCCGTGGCCCTGCACATGTTGTCACCAGGAAGCGCGGGTCTCTTCACAGGCGCCATCATGCAGGTGATTGTTATTCAAGTGATTGTGTTATCAAATCCCCTTCGTATGTGGTATAGGACCTCCCAAACACAACTGCCTTGTGTTGGTTTGGTTTGGTTTGGTTGAGTTGGATTGGGTTTGGCTGTGAGACACACATTATGGACTTTGACTGGGGCATGGGAAGGCGTCTTTAGTATTGGGTCTCTGAGGAGGATCCGTAGGTATCGCTGGCCAGACCGTATGTCTAACGAGAGGTTACTCAGGGAGAGTCGGATGAGACATTACCTGCGTGATACGTGAGCGCTATAGATGAGACTGTACGGTCACGTGGGTATAGATTCTGCAAAGCGATCCTGTCAGGCGAATTCTCTTTGGCCGGGCGGAGAACACATATACTGGTATATAGGACTCGCCCCTAGGGCATCCACATGACACGTGGTTGTATCAGATTGATCGTTATTTTGCTGAGATGGGGATGGGTCGCGTGGCTGCCTGAGGGATTGCTATCAGGAGACCGAGGAGTACCACTAGAAGGGATGCGGCAACGTGCTGTCGTGGCGCATGCTCCCACTGATTTGGCTGGGTTAGGTTGGGTTTGGGTTGGGCTTGCTTGGCTTGGCTTGCTTGGCTTGGCTTTTCTTTGGTAGGTTAGGGTACTGGTAGGGTAGTTTAGGGTAGGGTATATAGGGTTGGATTGGGTTGAGTTAGCTTGACTAGGGTAGGTTGGCTTGGCTAAGTGTGCTTGGCTTGGGCTTGCCTCAGAGTGGCTTGGCTTGGCTTGGCTTGGCTTGGCTTGGCTTGGCTTGGCTTGGCTTGGCTTGAGTTCGGTACGTTGGGTCATTGGTCGCCTTGGATTGCATTTATACAAATATGTGGGGATCGAAATGTTTAACGTGAAATGAAGTGGTTCACTCATCAAAATGTAGGTGTTTCATGTTTCAAACGAAGGCACGCCTTCTCCCTCTCGTTTGACCATTGTTTCAAACTACAGAGTGGCGATGCCTCTACTCCGGGAGCCACAGTCCCAGTTGCTCTTAATACTTCACGTAGTGCCTTTGCTCTCGGGAAGCTTGTCGGCTGCGAGCGGGATACGTCGAAGGAGCTTCTGGAATGTATGCAGAAGATAGATGACTTCAGCATCTTTATCGATAACCAAATGGAAAAGGTGAGGACACTTAGGATCGACTGTCTTAATGAGCTGATATGTGAATTACAGGAGAAAGCTTTGAATGAAGAAAATGTGCCCATGCATGCAATGATTTATTCATTCATCCTTGTATTCATCCATACATTATTTATGATAACATGTTTTTACTGATGGCATATAAACCCATTTCTGTATAGCATACCACAAAGAATGCTGTCGCCGTTTCTTAAACATCTCATTTCACCCATGGCCTTCTATATTTGTAAGTAATTAGGACATAACTTGGGTGTGTCGATTACAGCTAGGTGCAGAACTCGGAGGCGATCCTACAATGGCGTTGCGACCAACTGTTGATGGGAACTTTCTGCCTTCAGATCCTGACGATCTTTATGCAAAGGGCGCCATCAACGACGCCGTCTCCATCATAGGGTCGCTGTCTGATGAGGGTATGATGGTCGTCGTACCAGCCTTCCCCAACAATACAGATGAGGCTCCTTTCATGGACAGCGCCACCTACGATATGTTTGCACAAGGTGTGCTACCAATATTCGTTGGCCCGGAGCCAATAGTTGCTGAAATGGTGAAGTTGATGTACCGCAACGCCTCGTGTAAAGACGCACCAGATTGCGACTACCTCGAGAGCCTCTCACAAGCTCTCGGTGACGTCATATTTGTCTGTCCTGGAGAGAAAACAGCCCAAGCCTTCACCAAGGCAGGCCGTAAGGTCTACCGGTATTTTATGGACCACGACTCAACTACAACATTCATGGGCAAGGAGTGGAGCAAGGCAATTCATGGCGACGACATCCCGTTTGTTTTCGGTTTGCCGCTCACCTTCGACGAGAGGTGGACTTTCACAGAGGAAGAGGCCCGTATGTCTGTAAAGATCATGAAGTATTGGACCAATCTGGCTAAGACTGGGTGAGTATGCCTAGTTAGTTATTCATTTCACGAATCGACAATCTGTCAAACGCAACAGATGAATAATCCTCATGTAATGTGCTTCAGTGATATCTCTTTCATTTTCCTATCAAAGTTGATGCTTGAAATCACTCCACAATGTCCCACTAACTTAGTTAACTAAGTTTCACAAAGACAACAGTGCCATGCATCAAATTTTCGCAATCAAATGGTTATGGTTCTTTTCTTTCTTCAAAGTAACCCCAACCTGTCTTCGCTGGATGCTGAGCTGACGGACGAGGAAAAGGAGACAGAGTGGCCGCTGTTTACCGTGGAGGAACTCGCCTACAAGAAACTGAACCCGACCATGCAGAACGGACGTGCCATCAAGGCTAAGGAGTGTCTCATGTGGAATAAGTTCATGCCCAAACTCGTCAAACTTGCTGGTGAGATGAAAATGTTAAATGTTGTACTCCGAGACTTTGGAGAACCAGTCTTGAGTCAACAGCGCACGCGCAAACCATGTTTGCGCAATTGTGAGCATGCGCGTGTTGCTTTGCACGTGCGTGCGCGTGCGCTGTTGACATGAAAACCGGTTCTCCAAAGTCTCCCATTAGTATCGTCTTCTAAGTCGGACTCGATTCGGCAAGTTTAACGGTGATTTAGCTTTACCTTGTTACCATGTTATACCCTGCATCAATATAGGTAATGTGGAACTAGAGTTCCTGCCCAAACTCGTTTCTGCCTCTCTGATACACATTCTCTCGTTGGCCAATTGCTACACCCGTGAGTGTTTTGGTAGAGATGAATGATCAGATAGTAAAAACGTGCTTACTGCAGCGCTCACTCTTGAGCATTACAGTCATTTCAGTCCATAAAAAAATTATTTTCTCAAATGTATTTTTTTTTCAGAGGAAGCCAAAACGTGTGGAGAGGAATCAGAGGCTCCCACACAGGAAGGACAGGGTGACAAGGATGACCAGGGCACATGTACCAAGGAAACATGCCCAGAAGACTAAGTGCATACGTTATAATGGATTTGCAATGTAATTCGTGATATAGATAATGAAATTGCGTACTACACTTCGTACTGCTTAATTTGTATATTTTTGTTCAGGAAGAAAGTTTTGATATCCCAGTAAAGCACAAAAAGGAAGACCATGTAACCTCTATAGACTTAGTGCTTCACAGAAAACTTCATACTTATGAAATGGCTGCCAAATGATTATGGGGGGAAAGGTTTATACGTTTATAGCTTTCACATGACACCAACAAAGCTGAAAATAATTCATGATTGGCCGTGAGCACTGCTGACTATTGTACAGGATATGGACATTAAATTGCGCATGAATGGGCCTTCCTCTTAATATAGTATGATTTATGTCTCATGGGGAATGAGAATGTACATGGAAATTTAGTTCAGTAATTTGCTGGATTTCAAATTTGTGTCATTCATTACTTGTTTAAAATGGGAAATCGTTCAAGAAGTGTCATTATGCATGTCTAGTCATCATTTATTGTCTACTTTAGTGCAAATAAAAACTGCAGCTGCAAACGTTTTTTGTACAATACAGTATACTAATTGAAAGTCACATGTCATGTGATATTCTAGTAAATATTGATTGATTTTCAGGAAACAATCAAACGAATACCGATTTTAATTTGTAAAGTTGTCATCACAATAAAGCTTGTTACACTCGAAGAATTAGACAATTAATATTTTTCTAATTTGTTCACATATTTCTATTCTTTATTTTCCACTGCCCTATGTTAAATCATTACAAATCTTCAAACATCTGAAGGAAATCAAATGACACGATTGGTGCAGCCGTCTAAGACAGAATTTCGTTTGCAGGGGCCAATTTCATGGAACGGCTAACCACACAAAAATTGCTTAGCACAAAAAAAAAGCACCATTAAACATTCCATTTGATATTCATGATCAGCGAACAACAGCGAAAGAACAATCACAAGTGATACACAACACATGGACATTTGGTTTTAAATTCTGTCTTATTAAGACAGAAATTCATAGTTCGCTAATAGTTGTGTGTTAAGCAGGGCCATGAATTTGACACCAGGGGCCAATTTCATAAAACTGTTAAGCACCAAAATTTGCTAAGCATGACATTTCTGTCTTAATAAAAACAGGGTTAACAACCAAATTTCCACGTGTTGTGTATCACTTGTGATTGTTCTTTGGCTGTTTGCTGACCATGAATATGAAATAGAATTTTCAATGGTGGTTTGTTTTATTGTGCTAAGCAAATTTTGGTGCTTAACAGTTTTATGAAATTGGCTCCTGGGCTTTAGTTTGGCATGTTTTTATGTATAATATGGAGCGCTGGGTAGTGCTTTATATGCCATGGATCCTTATAGAGTCAGTCCAGTCGACGACACCTTTAGTGGATAAAAGAGAAGAAATTTCATCTCTTAATGATTACATTGTAATTATTTCAATTGCTAATTCGGGAATTAGACATCGGGAATTAGGGAGATATTTCGATGTCTCCCTAAGGTATTATAGCTAAATTTTAAAGACATATTTTTAATGGCGCTATTTTTATAGAAGACATAGGATTCTCTCAATATGAACATTATGGCAATATCACGTTCATTGGTTTGGATGATCTTTATAAATAGGTAAGTAACGTTTGTGCACAACCCTATGGGAATGTGCCCTCAAGGAACCAATTAAACTAAGAAAGAATAAAAGACGAAATGTGTACTTATTCAATTGACTGCCGGCGTTCTGCTGTACCAGAAATCATTCTAAATTCGCATGAAAAATGAGGCTAAACTTCTTACCGTTTGCCGATGTTACTCCGCATCACCCTGAACCGTATCAGGTGCTCTACGCACTTTTCCTGTACACATCTTGTTGCGCCAGTGACGAAACAAAGGAAAGTCACCCTTGGAGCCACGAGAGTGATGATGGCCTTGGTTCTCGGACATCTCGTCCATCTGAGTGACCAACTCGGCCCTCTTCACCTTATCTTGCTCGTCCCTGGTGAGCTCTGACCATCGTTTTCCGAAATGGCTCCCATCACAGAGCGCTGGTTTCCACGGACAAACCTGCAACATAAAAGGCGTCAAACGTTCTACCATACGCTATTGAAATTATGCATCTTCATTAATTAAGAACTAGACCAACCGTTTGAAATAATATCCAACTGCTGCAAACTGCTCATCAACCAAAATAATGACCTGAAATACATCAAGTGCTTGGAGTTAAGAGGGAATGACGTCTCGATCATATAGCGTCCCTTCTCAAAGAATAAATGACAAGAGGACAAGAACATGCGAGGAACATAAGAGGATCAGGACAAAATTTGGAAACAGAGGGACCAGGGAAACAGGGAAAGCATGCAATAATACAGGGAAACCACAAAGAGAGGATATTATTGGATCGACAAGTGCATATCAGGCCCAGCCCTTACTCCAAGCATTTGAATAAAAAGAACAACGAAATATCGTTTGCTTTGCCACTATAGGCCAATCGGCTCTGGATCAATGTCGTCGATTATGTTGCATTCCACGTTTCCAGTTATAAGGATCGAATGTCATTTTCATGATTAAAATGTTGATAATTATAGTTTTTCAATGGCCTGGGGTCGATTTCACAACACTCATCGCAACTTACTATCAATCGTTGGACTCACTGTGCAGCCCTACGTATAGGATAGCCCCCTGCGGTTGGTTATCCTTCGTAACTTGGGTTACGATCGATCGTAAGGCTTCGTGAAATCGACCCCAGGATAAACACCGATCCACCTTACCGTAGCATACACTTCACAATCCATCACATCAGCTGAAGCAGCGAGATAGACTTGTAGGAGTAGAAGAATCGAGACAATACAAGCTTTTGCCATGATGCAAGTAGTACAGCCGTTGAAATGTGAAATAAACCAGCTCCAAAATGTGCCTGCTCTTATAGAAGCTCCTCTGTTTGCTGAAGAGGAGGTCACAAACATTTCCACATCTCGGAAGAATTCGATTAATAAGTTTAGAACAAACCTTACCTGTGATTACTTGGGTTATTACTAAATTGTTCTGCGTGTAACGAGAGACAATTGGTGTTTGTTTTCACACTCGTGGGAAGAAGTAGTTCACGTCGCGCATTGGAAAGATTCGTACTAATACAAAAGCTTGCACTTTAAGTCTACAATTAAACATTACCCATCGTGCTCGGATAAATGAGTTGAAAAATATAATGATGGAAAACTATACAGATAAGTGTTAATAATTGAACCACACAAACAAAAACTCGTAATAATTTCTTCATTTGATTCATAAAGCAAACATGACAGGCAATATAATCCTGCAAATGTGCTATGGTTGAACTATACTGACCATCGTGTCTCGTTGTAGTTCAAATGGTCCACAACACTGGGTCATACGTCCACACTACCTACGAACGTCTGATATATACATGCGTGAATGCAAATTTTATGCAACGCGGCACATCAGCCAATAAGATCTGTTTTTAGACCATTTCTTTCTGGGTCGTGACAAAGGATGTTGAACTTGATTGGTCAAAACCTAGAGGTCAGGGCTGGGTTGGCTTGCATAATTAATCAGGAAATGTGCACGCATGTGATAGACGCTCGCTCGCTGTACGGTGAGTGCATCTATCACATAGACTAGGCCATGCGGTGAGCACGATTCCAACCAAAACAAAGATTCGAAGCATTTCTTTTTGGTTCATTTTTCGCTACTTTTCGGAACAAAATCAACAGATAATTATGTCTGTTTCTCACTGGAGATGACCAGGCAGGGCGAAAAATCGTACTCAGATGAGACTTAAAAAAAAGGCAAAATGGAAGAAAAAAAGCAAGAGTCTTCAAGATGCTGAAGGATATATGTCTCTTGAACAAGGGTACAGAAAGGGGGGGACATGATACAAACAAAATGCAGCTGTGTATTACGAATAAATGTTACCTGTGTTTACACAATATCTGGTTTGCTGAAATATTTGCAGTCTTCTCTTAATTAATTTAAACGAAAGAGTACACACAACCGCACCAAACACACCAAAGATTTCACAATTAAATACGATGGGGGTTGTTCAAATAGTGCATGCTCTGCTCCACGCAATACAAAAAGTTGTCTAAACACCGCTCTAACAATATGGAATATTTCCCTATTTTATTTCCTTGCAGAAATTGGAATGTAAACATAATTATCTTCTAATAGACTATACCTAGATTAATATCACATGGCTGTTTGTAGTACATGTGGAAAATAGAAGGATACTTGGTGGACAATGTGTACACAAATCGCCCACGAAGTGCAATAAAGACTTCAACTCACAGTCGCGTGTATTCTAGTGGTTCAAAGTGTGTCAAGTATGATATCGACTACCGCAAGAATCTACTGCGAGAAATATAACAGCACTCACACTTTGTCTGATCAAACATGTACATGAAATAATAAACCTGTGAACAGTTGAGCTCAATCGGACATCTGAGTCGAGAGAAAATAGCGAAAATACCGATTTCTTCTTAGATCATGATGTTTGGAGTTAGGAGGCCAGGGGCCGATTTCACTAACGTTTGAGATCATCGCTAAAGCCCAAATCCATCGCTAAACGGAAAATCAATCGCTATTTTGCGTAGCAATTTTCTGTTTAGCGATGGATTTGGGCTTTACGATGATCGCAAAGCGTTAGTGAAATCGGCCCCAGGTCATGACGCGTTTCAAACCTGGCATGATCTTTATTGAAGCCTTTAGATAAATATCCTGCCAGGAGATCAAACCGCGTTAAATTTCAGGTCATTATTGTTGATTGTTGAGCAGTTTTCAGCAGTTTATTACTTGTATTGATCCTATTTTTTCAATAGAGTATGATGAAAGGTTTCAACTACATTGAATTACTCTGGTATAGTCACACAATAATACATCAAAATTGTTTTTCTTGTATTCATTGAAACCACGAATACTAATTTGAATTTGTGAAACGTGAACGAAAACGTGCGAGAAATTAGACAATGAATATTTATTTCAATTTAGTATTTGTTTCTAAACATATCTTCATTTTACTTTCTACTCCCCCATGATCATTTATAACAAATCGCCAAACAAGGTACACCTAAAGCAAATCAAAAGACACGATTTTTGCTGCTGATCAAGACAAAAATATGTTGTTGCAGGTGAAAAATTGATTGATTGGATGTGGCACTTTCATGCATCGATGTACTTTGCATTATGTTATGTAAGTTAGTTGCCGAACACACTCTATTCTAGCAGTTAACGTCAGAAAATACAAAGTAATCGGTAAACACTTTCCTAATACCAAAATCAAATTAAACATTTTTGATTGCTTGCTTGCTGCAAGAACGTGTATTGGCTGAATCGGATGCAAATAACGAAAATAGGCTAAAGAGGCTGTAGACAGAGGCTATAATATTGTTATGTGTGTACTTTACTGGAATAATTATCAAAACTATAATTACATGTACAAAACAAATAGTTGTAGTACGAAGTTAAAGGTAGTATCATACTTTGGTAGCATGCCGAAACAGAAATCTTGACAGATTTACCTAGAACTTACGCATAAAGATGGTGATGGTAGAAACATACCGTTAACATTTCTCTGGCTGAAATGCTGTATTTCAACCAGAAAAGATTAAAGCCAAGAAAAACCAATTTTGATATTTTAAAGATCAACATAACGGTGATATTTTAAAATACGTATAGGGCGTATTTCACGGTTTTCTCAAATCGTGGGCACCGTATATGGAACTTGAAATTTCACAATGATTATATTTTCCTGGATATTTCTGCCCACGAACCTGCATTTCTTTGACAAAAACCAAAGTATGATATTACCATTAAGTGTGCATGAATGACATTGGCAGATTTGTGTGATGTATAAAATATGCACTCAGTCCTATGGACAAGTTTCCTTGGTGCATGTTCCCTGTTCATCCTTGTCATCATGCCCTTCCTGGCTTGGAGCGTCTGATTCCTCTCCACACTTTTTGGCTTCCTCTGAAAAAAAAATATTGGAGAAAATAATTTTGTTATGGACTGAAAGGACTGCAATGCTCAAGGGAGAGCACTTCATTGAGTACAGGTTTACTATCTGATCAACTCATCTCTACCAAAACACTGACGGATGTAGCAATTGGCCAACGAGAGAATGTGTATCAGAGAAGCAAGGGTGAGTTTGGGCAGGAACTCAAGTTCCACATTACCTAGACTGATGTAGATTATAAAATGGTAACGAGGCATCAGGACCAAGTCACTGTAAATCTTGCCAAATCGAGCCCGACATAGAAGACAAAATATATACTACTAAGGCTGATTACAACAACTTCACATCTCACCAGCAAGTTTGATAAGCTTGGGCATGAACTCATTCCACATGAGGCACTCCTTAGCCTTGAAGGCACGTCCGTTCTGCATGGTCGGGTTTAGTTTCTTGTAGGCGAGTTCCTCCACGGTAAACAGCGGCCACTCTGTCTCCCTGTCCTCGTCCGTCAGCTCGGTATCCAGTGAAGACAGGTTGGGGTTGCTTTGAAGAAAGAAGTACATGCTATTATAACCATATGACCAAGATTGTTGTCTTTGTGAAACTTGGTAAACTTAGTTAGTGGGACATTGTGTAGTGATTTCAAACATCAACTTTGATAGGAAAATGAAAAAGATATCACTGAAGCACATTATATGAGGAATTCGTGTGTTGCGTTTGACGGATTGTTGATAGGTGAGGTGAATATGTAGAATAGGCCTACTCACCCAGTCTTAGCCAGATTGGCCCAATACTTCATGATCTTTATAGACATACGGGCCTCTTCCTCCGTGTAAGTCCACCTCTCGTCGAAGGTGAGCGGCAAACCGAAAACAAACGGGATGTCGTCGCCGTGAATTGCCTTGCTCCACTTCTTGCCCATGAATGTTGTGGTTGAGACGTGGTCCATAGAATAACGGTAGACCTTACGGCCTGCCTTGGTGAAGGCTTGGGCTGTTTTCTCACCAGGACAGACAAACATGGCGTCACCAAAAGCTTGTGAGAGGCTCTCGAGGTAGTCGCAATCCGGTGCGTCTTTACATGAGGCGTTGCGGTACGTCAACTTCACCATCTCAGCAAGTATAGGATCCCCGCCAAGGAGCATTGAGAACACGCCTTGTGCAAGCATATCGTAGGTGGCGCTGTCGACGAAAGGAGCCTCATCTGTATTGTTGGGGAAGGCTGGTACGACGATCAGCATACCCTCATCAGACATCGACCCTATGATGGAGACGGCGTCGTTGATGGCGCCCTTTGCATAAAGATCGGCAGGAGCTGAAGGCAGAAAGTTTCCATCAACTGTTGGTACAAACGCCATCAAAGCATCCTCTCCCAGCTCTGCACTTAGCTGTAATCGACACAACCAAGTTAATATCCATATCATAAACAAATAGATATTAAAGATCAATCAACAGGGAAACTGACTGAATTTGATTGTATTAATTAAAAAGCCGCATCCTCTTTGAGTGATCCCCCATGTACCGTTCCCAGGTTGCAGCATTGCTGCGTGCATCGGTGAAATGATCCCTGTATGGGATATGACGGGGTTGTGTGCGTGGTTTCATGGATTCTGACTGCCAAACGAACAAAGATAATTGACTAATTGACACCACCAACGTACGGCTGGATGGTTCAGTTGGTAGAGCGCCTGTATGGATTCAGGAGGTCGCCGGTTCGAATCCCGCTCCAGTCAATTTTTCTTTGTTCACTTTTCAATGAGATATTAAAGATATCAAAAGGAACTCCGGTGTACGTGAACACTATACTCGAAATAAAAAGAAATGAGCAACTGTTCCACCAATGGGAGACGTGTGTTGCGTCACCATTCTTTGTGGTAGGCCACCAAGAATTGGGTTTCCCAGCAGTAAGTAAACATCTGAATGAATGTCTGTTTATGTGGATGAATGAATAAATATATGAATAGATATAATTATGTTCTTTATTTAAAGCTTTCTCCTGTATTTCACTTATATTTAGCTCATCAAGACAATCGTTCCTGAGTGACCTCACCTTTTCGACTTGGTTATCAAAAAAGATGTTGAAGTCATCTATCTTCTGCATACATTCTAGAAGGTCCTTGGATGTATCCCGTTCGCAGCCGACGACCTTCCCAAAGGCGTGGGCTCTACGTGGGGTAACTGCAGCTGGTACTGCGGCCCATGAAGCAAAGGCATCGCCACTCTGCAATGGTCAAAGGAAAGGGAGAAGGCGCATCTTCGTTTGATACATAACACAACTGCATTTTGCATTTAACCTTTGTCCTCATGTTTTTGTTTTTGAAAACCAATCCATCCCAACCATCCCATCCTATTCCATCCCAGCCCAGCCCAACCCAACCAATCCCATCCCAACCCTCCCAACCAGCCCAGCCCAGCCCAGCCCAGCCCAGTCCAGTCCAGCCCAGCCCAACCAATCCCATCCCAACCCTCCCAACCAGCCCAGCCCAGCCCAGCCCAGCCAAACCAATCCCCTCCCAACCCATCCCAACCCTCCCAACCAGCCCAGCCCAGCCCAGCCCAGCCCAGTCCAGCCCATCTCAGCCCAGCCCATCCCAGGCCAGCCTATTCCATCCGCTCCCAAACCATTTCAGCCAAGCCCAACCTATAAACCAGACCAATCCAAAACAAACCTTATTATGAAAGTGTGGGAGGTCTTCATAAGGAGGATTTTAAGGGCTTCCCACAACAAAAAGGGGCCTTTAAGTTGATAATACGATCACTCGGATTACAATCACCTGCATGATGGCACCTTTGAAGAGACCCGCACTTAATGGAGACACCATGTGGAGGCCCACAGAGCCCGCTCCAGCACTCTCACCAAAAATGGCAACTCTCTCAGGATCACCACCGAATGCTGACGAGAAATGGAATTGTAGAGTTGAACGAAAAGCAAGGAGAGACAGATTGAAAATACAACGTACCACACCAAGATGTTCCAACGCAGGTTTGGAATGGTACCCTCAGGATCGAGTCCATCTTACAAATAATGAACAAAATCATTGTCTGATAATTGAATTTACACCATGAATATGAAGTTGATGCTACTTGTATATACCTTCTATGTTGTCTCTGACCCATTCCAGGGCAAGACGTTGATCCAACATGCCCATGTTACCAGGAATGACGTCATCGTCTGAAACAAAAGTTCAATCAAGATCAATCAGTTTGAAATGCTTTGAGTTACGAGGGCCTGTGTCAAACGCGTCAGGCCCTCCTAACTCCAAGCATTATTTTTATAAATTACAGGTCATTATTTTGACTGATGAGCAGTTTTTTGCTGCAGTTTATTTCTTGTATCAATCAGTTTTAAATTGAGATGCCAGTTATACTTAAAATGTTATAAGCATTCGTCTAGAAAGGATCACAGCCCTATGGCGGTTGGAACTACAATTTGGTGGCTATATAGTTATAAGAAATCCAGCGCACGCGTAAATGATTAGGTCCCAGACTAAGCATTGGGATTTAGAATGAGTCTGCATGATGCCGTTATCGACTTACTCGTGGACAGAAATCCCAGGGATCCAAGTCGATAGTTGAAAGCTACCACGATGACGTCACCGACAGCAGCGAGCGCGGTCGGGTATATGTCCAGCATGAGCCCAGACCCTGCAAAATAGCCACCGCCGTGGATGTAGACTAAAACGGCTGCAGGCGAAGGCTAAGAGTTCATGAATAAAAACAATAAGTCATACAATAGACCATGTACAATGTCATATAGGGCGCCACAAAACGGAGGCTCAGCACCGCTTCGGCTCCAGCTCCATTTTGTCAATCCATTAAAAAATAACGGAGGTTTTTGGCTGGGTTTCATAAGTATAGTTCTCTGGTTTGAAAAAGATCGAGTGGGCTGTATATAAGCATTATGGCGCATGAGCCAGGAAATAAAAATGGAACATTACTTACATGGGGGTGCACCCAAGTAAATAGAATCCGTCCGCCGAGCTCATTTATAAAAGTTAAGCACTCAATACATTATAAACGAGAGATTTCTGAGAGCTATGAAACTGAGGTATTGAAGAAATATGGCACTGGACTTCCTGCCTGGACTCTGGGCTTCCATTTGTGACAATTTGTGATGCAATTGGTGAGAAAGTGGGTCTATTTCAGCCACTTTGCAGAGGGATGTTTTTTTGAAAATGGCTTCTTTGACCAGAGTGATCCATACCGTGTTTTAGGGGTGGTCAGCTGAGAATGAATATAAATCTCAAAAATTCAATGGTCAACCCACCATAAAATGAAAAGAAAATGAAAGGTGACATGTTCATCATCATTTTTCTGTGCAACTTGAACACCTGTGATAGTTCTGTGTATTTTTTTTTGTATTTTTGAAGTATGAGGATTTATCACTGTTGTCTATGTGAGTTTATTTACTTGGGTGCAACCATGGGTGTCGATCCCGGAGGATGGGCGAATATATCCCCCCCCCCCAATATTTGAGGTGGGGGTGGCATGCATAATTATCACCCCCCCCCCCCCCCCCCCCCAAAAAAAACAATTGAATTTTAATGCCGACAATCAATACATCTGAACTCTGAAGTACCAACAGCATAATTAAAAAAAAACACAGCAAGGTCTTTTTTAAATGCTCCAAAATGCTATGTATTTTTTTAGGACCCCTGTGCGGGAGGGGGATACCCCTCCCCCTGCTTTGTCGTTTCGCTCTCTCGCATAGCCTGGACACCAAATCACCAAACACACCCCCCCCCCCCCCCCCAACACACAATCACGACAAGAAATCGACACCTATAATTATGATTAAGTATAGTACTTACAACTGGCTGAGGAACAAACACAGCGAGTGACAAGCAGTCCTCTGAGAAGGGGCCTTCCATGATGTAGTTGCCCATCGGAATTATAGGCTGGGGACAGGCCATGCCAGGATTTGTAGCTTGAATCTCCCCACTCCATGACTTAGCAACGGGAGGCTTGAAGCGTAGCGGTCCCACGGGCGCCTCGGCGTACGGTATACCCATGAAGGCATCGACGCTCCGGCGAAGTGATGGGTCCGTCGTGGGGTTGAAATCCAGCCTCCTACCGATGATACGACGACCCTGGCTGGTTGTAACAACGGGTTGGTCCTCACTGGATGCCCGTACTAAGGGCAGAACCAGGAGCAAACTTGCAAATGCTAGTCCCTGCTTCATCATGTTCTGACAGAGAAATGGTCAGTCTGGCCACAACACGTCTGCAAATAATAACGCCGTCAAACACTCACAGTAGGCCTGACGTATAGCTGCTCGTTTACACACAGTGTGCAATATTGCACTACATGTAAATTAACCTTGACCTGTGTACACAATGATTCAATACAAAAGATTTTCTTCGACAATAGAAATATGCAAGTCACTGCCACTTGTCCAGGTCACCAGTGTGTGACGTTGTACCGGCGCTGGGGCAGATGAAGCTTGGACTCAAATGGTTATCTTTAGTCTTGATTCAAGACTACATTTGTATAATTATGAAATCACGAATGAGCTCTTGTAACTTTAAACAAGTCTGCCCTTTCACAAGGTTAAATTATAGAGTAAAGAAGATTGAATGTACAAAACAAATGATAGGCCTACGCGAAGTGTTACAACAAAACTAGCCAATAGAAATGTAACGATTATTGGTGGTTGTATGCATTATTTTGTGCGAGTTTAGTACAGGATTGGTATCATATACCCAAACAGAATTGTTCACAGACTGATATTTACGTATATAATTTTCAGAGTATAACGATGGTCCCGAAAAGAGTAAACCCAAACACCGCAAATATTTTGAAGTGAAACAAAAATCAGGTATTTGCTATTTTCTTGGGACTCGGATAATTATGTGTCCGATCGGCTGAAATTTTCACAGACTAATATTACATGTATTTCATGCTGGATTAATAGACAAAGTGTGGGTGCTGTCTCTTCCTAACTCTGACTCTCCCTGAGTAACCTCTGTGGTGCACGTCCCCTGCTCATCTTCGCTCTCTTGTCTTTCCTGGCTTGGAATATCAATTGTCTCTTTACACTTCTCGGCTTCACCTTAAAAAACAAAAACATGAATACATTACACAAGTGTCAGTACTCGGCCGTCTATACATCAAGTACTATTCGGGCTATTCTAAACAGTGCGCCACCAAGAGTTTTCAACGCGTTGACCAATCACAATGGGAGACGTTTGGAGAGTCGGTCTTGAGTCAACAGCGCACGCGCAAACCATGCTTGCGCAATTGTGAGCATGCGCGCGTTGTATTGCGCGTGCGCCGTTGACTCAAGACCGCGCTCTCCAAAAGTTCCTCATTCACGGAATTTGTCGACACAGTCCAATGTGCGTCTGGAAAAGGTCAAAAGATTCCTGGGCCATTTTCCAAACCTCAGCTCCGGCTTCGGATTTGGCTTCGACTCTGTCATCCAATTACTGCATAGGTTGTGGTTTTAAATTTAAGCTGAAGCTCTGTTTTCTTGTATAAACCAGAGAATCTATACTTCCGAACTGCAGCCAAAAGCCTCTATTTTGATACCCGTTATTTTAGAATGGATTAACAAAATGGATTTTGACATGCAGCCGGAGCCTCAACCGGAGTCGAGCGTTGAGAAAGGCGCCCGGTAATATGAAATGGCCAACGCTTTGTAAACTATTAGTGGCGAATCGTTTGAAAGCGCAGCGGCGGGGGGGGGTCTCTCAATGCGCATTGGTAAAATTATTAATGTGCATTATATTTTGCAATGAACAATGTCTGTATTATTCTACAAAACAGCTTCATGCCTCATGTCTTCTCGACATGTAGCCTACATCATGTAGTGGTAGTGGTAGTACATGTATATGTATACATGTTAGCATTGCTCGGTATGTCGCATGCACACATCAGTGGCGCACCCAGGGGGGGGGGGGCTCGGGGGGCTTGAGCCCCCCCCCAAGAGGGTCCCTGAAAAAAAAAACGAAAAAAAAAAACGAAAAAAAAACGAAAAAAAAAAAAAGGGAAGGGGAAAGGGAGAGGAGGAGGAGGAAGGGGGGGGGGGGAGTCACAAAATGTTTTGTGGGAGAAAAATTTTCTTTGAGCCCCCCCCAAGACAAAATCCTGGGTGCGCCGGTGGCACACATGGTGGCACACTCACTGCCACACTCACTGCTGAGCTCAGCTACAACAGGAGAGAGATTGGGAGTCGATTGTCTCGGAATCGAGTTGTCTAGTGTCGAGTTGCACCGCTGTCTGACACATTCGATATTTCCTTATTTGTACATAATCTAACGCTAAAATACGATTGGACGATTTTCGCCTAGTCATGCATGTCGGTCAGACCATATATGTACATAACAGCTTACGGAAGGCCGCTGCATTGTATGCAGTATTTATTATGCCAATTGGGTTCTATTATTATGCAATGTATAAATATTCCTATGGGCCTAATGTACTATTCACCGTGAGCGCACGTACACGCTTGTAGAGTCCTTTTGGGAATAACACTCACAGCTAGACCATATTAGGCCTTTTTCATATCGATCTGCATGACTCATTGTAAACAGTGCATTACGGCTATAAAAGCACTAAACGTTGGTACTTGTAAATTAAAACATTTATAAAGATCTAGAGATTTTAGCATTGACAGTTACAGCACGTACGTACTACAATGACTATGAAGCAGGGTCTGGTGTTTGCAAGTTTGCTCCTGGTTCTGCCCTTACTACGGGCATCCAGTGAGGACCCACCCGTTGTTACAACCAGCCAGGGTCGTATCATCGGTAGGAGGCTGGATTTCAACCCCACGACGGACCCATCGCTTCGCCGGAGCGTCGATGCCTTCATGGGTATACCGTACGCCGAGGCGCCCGTGGGACCGCTACGCTTCAAGCCTCCCGTTGCTAAGTCATGGAGTGGGGAGATTGAAGCTACAAAGCTTGGCAATACCTGCCCTCAGCCCATTATGCCGATGGGTGATTTCACCATTGAAGGCCCCTTCTCGGAGGACTGCCTGGTTGTTGATGTGTTCGTTCCCCAACCAGTCGTGAGTATCATCATGGTCATTTAGAACAAATTAATGTCAGATAGACGTGGTCGGCCTTAAGCTACTTTCTGCTTGGAGAGATGTCATTCAGAGAGATCCCTCACTCCTAGACTACAGAATTGCTGGATGACATGGTCAAAAAAATTTAGTACGGGGCCCCTCCGTGGCCTAGTGGCATGTTGTAATTAGGTCTTGTGGTCAATCTACAAATTGTGGGTTCGAATCCAGCCTTGGGTTATCATGGTGCTTGCGTCCTTGGGCAAGACGCCTTGTCACATATTGCTCCTCTTCACCCAGGTGTAAATGGGTACCTGTGAGGGTAGAGATGGCTTTGCGGTTTGATTAGCCTCTGTGTATACTGATTGAATAGTTACGTTAACCGGGGCTGTTTACTCCACGGGAGTTGAGATGGTTTCAGGAATGTAAATTATGGCCCGATGACCAGGGATTATAATACATTTTTGTAATGCGAAGTAGAGTACATTCATATAGTATAGCTGCACAATATAAATATCCTATTATTACTATTAATTATTATAATATTTCGCTTTGTGTTGAACCTCTAGCCTCCCAAATCAGCCGTTTTAGTATTCATCCACGGTGGTGGCTACATGTTAGGAGCTGGGGTCATGTTGGACATGTACCCGACTCCAATCGCTTCCATCGGTGACGTCATCATGGTAACTATGAACTATCGACTGGGTGCTCTGGGATTCCTGTCAACAAGTGAGTACGAATCATGAATGAGTAAGACTTGTGCGGAGACACCGTGTATAACACTCTTTTTAGAAGGTGTGATGTGGTCCTGAGAAGGACCGGTGCGAGTAAATTTACTCTCATCGTTTCTTCTCGGGACCACACACCTTCCAAAAAATAGTGTTATGGCACCAACAAGCTACATGAATAGAAGCACGACTCAGTTGAGGTTTCATTCTGTTTTTTTTTTTTTTCAAACTTGTCTGCAGATGATGGCGTCATTCCTGGTAACATGGGCCTGTTGGATCAACGTCTTGCCCTGGAATGGGTCAGAGACAACATCCAAGGTATAATTATTAAAGTGCTAAGAATCAACTTTTTTAATAATGATAATGATAAATATTTGTATAGCGCTATATCTAGTTAAAAACTACTTAAACGCTTATTATACATTATCTCTGGTCATCGGTACACATTTACATTCCTGAAACAACCTGAACTCTCTGGGGAGCATACAGCCCCTACTGCCTGTAAAGCTCACAGAGGCCCACCTTAGCCAAACAGGTAGGACCTACCCATTTGCACCTAGTTGAAGAGGAGCAACATGTGACAAAGCGTCTTGCCCAATGACGCAAGCACCGCTAGCCCGTGGCTGGATTCGAACCCACAATTTGTAGATTGACCACAAGACCTTGAGTACGAAACGTCATTCCACTAGGTCACGGTACCCCACAACTAAGTTTGACCATGTCATCCAGCAGGCTACTTAAATTTGACGAAGGCTTATTGTTTTCGTTAAGCAACGAGGTTGCTTTTAGATGTCACATCGTCTATAGACAAGGTTTAAAGTTAATTACTTAGGAATAAAATGTCTCAGAACATTTTATTCTGTTTATGTCATCATAATAACCTTTTTTTCTCGTCAGCATTCGGTGGTGATCCAGAGAGAGTCGCCATCTTTGGTGAGAGTGCTGGAGCGGGCTCAGTGGGCCAGCACATGGTGTCACCGGGAAGTGCAGGTCTCTTCAGAGGCGCCATCTTGCAGGTATAGCCTTCAGAGGAGGACATATTAAAATGGTTTTTAGATCTGTGGGGCGTTTTAATATATCAGACGACATCTTTATGGGTATAAGTCACGTACCAGTCCCATGCACGGATTTACTCTGAAAGAAGTCATCATTTTTACAACATCGGTAAATTTATGTTACATTTTTCCAATATGGAAATGTAAAATACTGATGAAATATTCTTTTAGATTTAATTAAACTGCTATACGTGGACCATTATTTAGTCATAGAGCCCTTCATTTGGCCTCATTTCTTTGAATTGTTTTCTGGAGGGCATGTGTCAATTACTGTTTTGTTAATTAAGGATATGACTACATATCAGTGTCTGTGTACTTTGTTTTGTATGCAGAGTGGCGATGCGACTTCTCCATGGGCCTCCGTGTCCGCAGAGAGGGCAGCCAAGGCAGCCTTTGCTCTTGGGAAGCTGGTCGGCTGCGAGCAGGAAACATCAGTGGACCTCCTCGACTGCATGCAGAAAGTGGAGGACTTCAACACTATTGTCGACAACCAATTTGAAAAAGTTAGTCATGTGCCGAATCAACGAATCAACCGTCCATTATGGGTTACGTTTATCATTAGAATACGGGCGAGTCACAGTCATAGAGTTAAATAAAAAACTTTAACTCTATGGTCACAGTATAGTGCGCCTCCAAGAGTTTGCAACGCGTTGGCCAATCACAATGCACGGAATCTGTCGACAGAAATGAATACAATGTGCACGGTAAGGGTCGACCAATCCCTTGCATTGTATTATGACTTGTACGTGATTGGCCAATGGAAAAAAGGGTATACATGTATATTTTAGTCCACAAGTCTACGATACCGATTATCGGTAGGCCTAATTATTTTCAACTACCTCGCTGAAGTCACTGTCATTATAGGCTCAACTCATTGGCGTTTTCGATTGGTTTGGTTTACAGGTAACGGAGGCCATGGGTGATGGAGGGATGATGAACATCGGGCCAATCACTGACGGAGTCTTCTTACCTTCATCCCCCGATGATCTTTATGCGAAGGGCGCCATCAATGACGCCGTCTCGATCATAGGATCGCTTACTGACGAGGGTGGTTTTATGATCGCACCAGCCTTCCCTAACAACACCGACGAGGCTCCTTTTGTCGACAGCGACACCTATGATGGCCAAATCCAATTTGTACTTAGCATGATGCTTAGCCCAGATCCCGTGGTTGCCGAGATGGTGAAGTTGATGTACCGCAACGCCACGTGCAAGGACGCACCGGACTGCGACTACCTAGAAAGCCTCGTGCAGGCTGTCGGGGATCTTATGTTCATTTGCTCAGGAGAAAAAACGTCAAAGGCTTTCGCCAAGGCAGGCCGTAAGGTCTACCGGTATAGCATGGACTACTATTCAGAGAATGCCACCCTCATCGGAAAGAAATGGACAAAGGCAGTCCATGGTGATGATTTGTTGTATGTCTTCGGGGTACCCTTCTTGAACATGGATAGATGGAACTTCAGCGAGGACGAGATTCAGCTGTCGGTCAAGATCATCAAATACTGGGCCAATCTGGCTAAGACGGGGTGAGTATGGGTCCCGAGTTGGTTTATAGGTCTGATTTGGTTTGAGTCCGAGTTGACTTAAAAACGGCAATTATACAAAATAATGTCATCACACCTTTGTAGCCTATACTCCGAGCTTTTTGCCGATCAGGTCAAGGTATGAGAATTAGGCCGTACATCAATCATCGAGCTAACCTTGTCCCATTCTTTCCATCCAGTAACCCCAACCTGTCTTCGCTGGATGCTGAGCTGACTGACGAGGAAAAGGAGACAGAGTGGCCGCTGTTTACCGTGGAGGAACTCGCCTACAAGAAACTGAACCCGACCATGCAGAACGGACGTGCCTTCAAGGCTAAGGAGTGCCTTATGTGGAATGAGTTCATGCCCAAACTCGTCAAACTTGCAGGTAATTTTGGATCTTGATAACTGAATGAAGAGTTCAACCCGACTAAAATTCAGGCGATTCCAAAGAGTGCGCCAATATTCTGCCGACAAACTGCGCATCAGGACAGATGCGCAGTTTGTCGGCAAATTTCCGTGAATGTGATTGGTCAACGCATTGCAAACTCATGGTGGCGCATTAATTACAATCGCCCAAATTGAGCCCGCCCTCATTTGAACATTCATTAGTCGTGTCTATATAGTTTTCGCCTTTTTCGGCATAAACCTGTTTTAAAGGTACGGTACAGGATTGGTAACATACCCAAACAGAAAAAGTCCACAGATCCACACATAACTTTTAGGGATGGTGCTGATAGAAACATACCGCTAAAGTATTTCTATTTGAAATGGTGCATTTATCCAGAAATTATTCAAAACAAAGACCGAAGATCTTAGGACAGATAAAAAAAACATTTTTTATGTTTCATAAGAAAAATTCGGGCTCTCGCTATTTTCTCGTGACTCTGATGTCCAATTGAGCTCATTAATGTTCACGTTTATCATTTCATGTACATGCTGGATTAGACAAAGTGTGATTGATATTCTGTAACCTGTACCAATCATGTATTAGTATAGGACTCAACCCAGTTTATCGACAAGGTGTGCATTGATCTAAGAATAATTTCGAATTACGTGTATGCGGTTTTTTTTTTCAGAGGAAGCAGGGAAGTGTCGGGAGGCAGCCGAGGAACCCAGCCAAGAAAAGCAAGATGGCGGAGATGAACAAGGAACGTGCACCAAGGAAACTTGTCCCTAAGACTAACATAATCTCTTCGACTTCTTTACAATACTGTACATGACCAGGGGCCAATTTCATAGATCTGCTGAACCACAAAGTTTGTTTAAGCATGAAAAGTCTTCCTTGAATAAACAGGATTACCAACCAAATTTTCATGTGTTGTTTACTGCTTTTGACTTGTATTCGGCCATTGTTTGCTGAGCATAACATTCACAAGGAAATTTGAGTGGCATTGTGATTTTATTTACCAAGGTTTTTGGTGCTTAAGCAAAATTTCCGTGCTTAAGCAGCTCTATAAAATTGGCCCAAGGCTGCAAGAGTACATCGAAGAACTTGGGCAGCCGATAGATATCCTAGTTCTCATAGCTTGCTATTTCCAGACTTTTAGTACTTCAATCTCTCAATAAGAATGCGAATTATTTGATTTATACAAAAACTCATTAATTATTAATAAAAGATAATATAAATTACGATCACTTATTTTTTTTTAGATTTCACATCTTGCACTGAAAATATAAATTGTAATTTTCTACGCATAGATATTGGCTGAACTATTTGGTCGTTTGTAGAGGTAGCAATGTGTATCTTGTTTTTAATAAAAGACCGCATACATAAAATAAATCAAACTTAACTCGACTCTGAATAAAACATAATTGGGTTTTAAGGGGGTAGGCCTATAATGTTTACACAAAAAAGACCAGTGGCCAATTTCATGGAGTTGTTAAGCACACACAAAAATGCTTAGCACAAAAATGTCTTGCTCAATAAAACAAACCACCTTTAAAATTTCCAATATTCATGGTCAGCAAACAACAGTTATAAAAACATAAGTGATACACAGCACATGGAAATTTTGGAAATGGTCGTTGGTATTGTTTTTATTAAAACATTGCATGGTTAGCAAATGTTTTTGCTAAGCATGACCGTAAAATACGTGAACATAATGTCCGTTTTAAGGACAGTTCAAGCTTAAACAGTTGGCAAGTATTAGAATAAGGAGACGTACAAAGAATGTATGAGATTCCTGCAAGAAAATAACTACTTTAAATACTTTCCAGTCAGTTTCCCTTGTGGTTATTTGATGATTATATATATTGATGAAAAAAGCCGAATCCTCTTTGAGTGATCCCCCATGTACTGTTTCTCAGGTTGCAGCATTGCCAACGCACATTATCTTTGATCCTTGGGATATAGTGGTATGTGAGTGGTTTCATGGCTTCTGAACGCCAAACGAACAAAGACAATTGACTAGTTGGGACACCACCAACATAGGGCTGGGTAGCCCAGCTGGTAAGAGCGCCAGTAAATTCCAGAGGTCGCTGGTTTAATTCCAGTCCCACTCCAGTCAACTTTGTTCACTTTTCAATGACTTCAAAATCAGTTTCCCCTATGGCTATATGATTACTTTGATTTTTTAAATCGAAAATTTTATTCAGTTTCGTTGGTCTTATTCAATCTTAACCATTCCCACATGTCCCAACGTAACAAATGCAGACTAAGGATAAGTGCAGGCGGTTTTCAGATTACGTATCTTGTAAATATAATCTTATAAGCATGATAATAAAAGGAATAGACCTTTGGAACTTTAATCTGATGGTACATACAGAAGTTCTTACCGACATGGTTAAAATCTAAACAAAACAAAATCTGAAATCTTAATAAATCTTAAAGGTAATATCATACTTTGGTGTTTGTCAAAGAAGTACACAGATTCATGGGCTAAAATATCAAGGAAGATACATGTACAGTAACAGTCATCTGTGAAAATTTCAGTCCCATAATATGGTGCCCACTTTTTGAGAAAACAGTGAAAACGGCCATGGTATTTCTTAAGTCTTTTCTCTTTTATTTTTGATCTTTAAAAGATCCAAAATCATTTTGGTAAAGGGTTTTACTCTTTTCTGGATGAATACATCATTTTCAGGCAGAAATATTTTAATGGTATGTTTCTACCATCGCCAGCTTTACACCCTGTAAGTTATAGGTAAATCTGTGAAGATTACTGTTTCGGTATGTTGCAACCTCTATATGATACTACCTTTAAAGGCATTGCATACGTTTGGTAATGACTATGAAAATTTATGGCAATAAAAACTTACTTGGTGAGAAGTACAGCTGCTTTGGATAGTATAATGCATATTGAGAAACGTTCAATTCGAAGTACCGCGGTTATGGAGAAATATGTCACTTTTTATCTCCAAAAATTATGAATCTGAGAAGCGTTATGGCCGTAACGCTTCTCAGCTATTGACTATCTGTTATCTGAAATAACCGCTCTAGTTTGTCGCCAAAATCTCACAAACACTACCACCTTTTGAATTGAAACTTTCACAGGTTAGTTTTATGGTATATATATACAATTATATTGGTTTGAAACAAACAATAGGCTCAAATTACCAAACGTATGCAATCCCTTTAAGTCTCACACTCCTGCATTATGGTCTGTATCAACATAACATAAAAACTGTATACACAGTACTATCAGTACTACAGTCCAATCAGTCCGAAGTCCAATACATGGTTTAATACAACATGGAAGTTAAAAAAAATAACAAAAACAAAATGGCATGAACAAAATTAAAAAACAAAATTGAAATGAGCAGTGTGTATATATATTCAAGGATGATATTAACAAATGATAAAAAAATATTTGAAAACAACTGACAGGGGGCATACAAAATCTGAACTCTGAAAATCTCCTATACTTTTGTACACAGCCTGTGAGGAAAAAATTCTGAAATCCAAAACAAAAATATTCTGAAATCAGATTTTAATCTGAAAAATCTCATCCCTGGGGTGACTCTGACCTCCTCTAATAATGGCTCTTAGCTGTATCCATACTTGGGGGGTTTACGAAACCGACGCTAGGGCTCAGGATCCTGAATCCATTCTAAAATAAAGGGTATTAAAATAGATGCTTTTGGCTGCGGTTCGGAAGTAGACTCTCTGGTTTGAAAAGGAAAACAGAGCCTCAGTTTCACTGAAAAACCACAACCTATATTTACAGCATATGGATGACACAGCCGGAGCCTGAGCCTCCATTTTGTAAACCCCCTATGTGACATCACTGGGTATTTTTTTTTGTTGGGGGGGGGGGGTTTGTTTGGGGGGTGGACCATGTGATGTGAAGACTTTTCGAAGATCGAAGATCTTTGTAAAATACAGATTATGGGTAAGTACATGTACCAGTACATGCTTCAGATGTTCGAAGCTCTCCGTAAAATGCAGATTTTGGCAAGTAAATTGCAGATACGGGACTTAAAAGCATCTGGCTGGTGCCACGGCTTCGGAGACAAAGTCAGTGTTCGGCTGCTGTGTTTTCCTAACAATGGAAGAAAAACAAAAGCATAACAATAATATTGAGAAATCAACATGAAGTTTTGGATAACTGCGGATAAAGCAATAGCATGTGCTAATAAAACAAAATCTGCAGCAACATAGGGCTGGATATTGGGGACACAATCAACATAGGGCTGGATGGCTCAGTAAATTAAAGTAAAGTACGGTAATTTTTTTCTTTGTTCACTTCTCAATGACTTAAAACAAAATCTGTACAATACCTGTAGGCTGGTCTTGGTTCTTTAAGTCTGTCGTTATTTTCAACTTGTACCTCCTTGGTCACCACCGTACCTAAACAGAACATGAATTTTGTATTTTTTTTTAACTTCATACGGGGTAACTTCATTGCACTTGAACCAATAACAACAAATTTACTTTTAGAAAGTGTTTTGACATTTGTTTTCCTTTCGATTCAACACAAAACATTCCATATTAAACTTACAAGAACTCATTACATAAAATACGTGTGGGGTGCTGCGGCCTACCTAGTAGTCTGGCGTGTCAAACTCAAGGTCTTGTGGTCAATCTACAGATTTCGGGTTCGAGTCCAGCCAGGACTAGTGGTGCTTGCATCCTTGGGCAAGATGCTTTGCCACATAAGCACGAAAAGTCTTCCTAGATCAAACAGGATTGCCAACCAAATTTTCTTTTGATGTTTACTGCTTTTGACTTGTATTAAGCCATTGTTTGCTGAGCATACGATTCACAAGGAGTTTTGGCTGGCATGCTGATTTTATTTACACAGGTCTGGGGTGCATATTATCTATTTCCCGACCAAAATCATTTAATATCGCAGATCTGGGGTGGTTTAAAAGCAAATCTTGGTGCTTAAGCAACTCTGTTAAATTGGCCCAAGTAGGCCATGACAGCCCACAGCACCCTACGGTAACTAACCGTGGCAAAACTATTTGCAACAATTTTGGAGTGAACCTACATGTACATACCTGTATAGTTTTGAACACTTTGTCTGCAGTTGACCACCTTTACGGCCGTCAATTCTAAACTTGCGGTAAAGCGGCGTGTTGGCAAATCTTAACTGAGGAGCTGTCGCACCCCCAGACTTCCGACGTTGGAAAGTCTTCTTCAACTTGATCTGGCCAGACACCACATTTTGGTTCACCTACATGAAAAGTATGAACCACAGTGGTACTAGAATAAACCACCAACATAAGGCCTTTTCCCACTTGACCAATCTTGGGGGTGGCCTCGGGGCGACGCAGGGGTGAAAATAAGCCACGATTCCCACTTGAAATGTTCACCCCTCCATCACCCCCGAGCCACCCCTGAGCCACCCCCGAGATTGCCTTATCTCCGGGGTTAGTTCAACCCTGCTCGGGACCAGGGTTGAAATTTTCACCCCGGGCTGGCGCCGGGGTGAGTTCGCCCCGGGAATGAGCGCTCTAGTGGGAAAAGGCCTATATTCAGTGTACTTATGTATAGTTTATTCTTAAATGTGTTTTATAGTGCAGCAGATCATCTTTTAAGGTATAATGCATGATTGGTAAAGATCACAGAACAGCACTCACACTTTGTCTAATCCAACATGTACATAAAATTATACGGCTGTGAAAATCTGAGCTCAATCAGATATCCAAGTCCCAAAAAAAATTGCAAAAAAAAAATGCTTTTCTTTTCTTATAAAACATTAAAAAAGATGTTTTTTGATCTTGCCGAGACGTACATTATTTTTTTTTTTCTAAACAAATACAGAATTTTAGGCAGTAATATTTCAGCAGGGGGTTTCTATCATGTCAATCTTTATTCCATGTAAGTTTTACGTAAATCTGTGAACATTTCTGTTTTGGTTTGTCAGCAATCCTGTACTGTACCTTTAAAGGATTTACAGTGGATTCTGTGTCGGTCGTCACATTTTCTCTCTTGAAGACAGCATCGTCCAGATTTTCTGTGCCAATTTCCTCACTCCGAGAGTCCAGAGTCCGGTTATCATCAATACATTGTGCAGGATCCATCTAGGGTTACATGGAAGTATGTACAAGATACTTAAAGGCATTGCATACGTTTGGTAATGACTCTGAAAATTTATGGCAATAAAAACTTACTTGGTGAGAAGTACAGCTGCTTTGGATAGTATAATGCATATTGAGAAATGTTCACTTCGAAGTACCGCGGTTATGGAAAAATATGTCACTTTTTATCTCCAAAAATTATGAATCTGAGAAGCGTTATGGCCGTAACGCTTCTCAGCCATTGACTTACTGTTCTCTGGCGTGAAATAACCGCTCTAGTTTTTCGCCAAAATCTCAAAAACGCTACCACCTTTTGAATTGAAACTTTCACAGGTTAGTTTTATGGTATATATAAACAATTATATTGGTTTGAAACAAACATTAGGCTCAAATTACCAAACATATGCAATCCCTTTAAAATGCATCGGCCAGATTAAGAAGAAAAGGACTGATTAAACAAGTGTTTGGAAAGGTTACCTGTTTATGTAACAAAACATTTTTTTGAAACCCAATAGTTTTCCTAATGTCAGGACTACAAAAAAGCACTTGTATTTCCTTATAAAGCATATTTCTGTTGACAACTCCCCAAAAAAATTGTGTCTAGCCCCCCCCCCCTCCCCCCAAAGAAAAATGCATTAAAAAACATGCAGGAAAATACTGGATCTTTTCAGTTAATATTACGTGTCAATTACTTGAAAAATGCACTGTGTAGGCTAAAGGTTGTTTTTGCTCGTAATAAGACATAGCAGAAGTGAGTGTTACAAGATGATGACACATGTAAAGGGTCTAGCCCCTAAAAATATTGGGTCTTCTAGCCCCCAAGCAAAATATTAGCTCTTCTAGCCCCCAGAAAAAACATTGGCTCTAAAACCATACCTGTTCAAGACATAATCAAATTACCAGAAAATATCATAATTAGTCTTCATAACTTTTACATTTTACATGAACCAAGTCACATTCAACGATCGAGAAAGTTTAAATTGCAAAAGAAATTTTGTAAAAAGATCCTTCTAGGATCAAAATGCGTCAAGCCCTCCTAACTCTTTTTAAAAAGCCACGCAAACTTACTTCTAGCACCGTTCTCGGGCGTCGTCCAAACATTAGGAAAAAAGGCGTGTGGCGAGTCACTGACTCCGTCTGCGTTCGCATGGTGAAGGCCACCCTGTCTAGATAGTCTGCCCAGTCTTCCTGGTGTTCATGTACAAGTTTGCTGAGGTGAGTTGTTAAGGTGTGATCAATGCTGTTATCAAGATTCTTCTTCCGGGGATGATTCGTGCTTATTATGGAGCGATCGATCTCGAGCATCTGGCGCAGGTCCGAATTTATCTGAGGTACGGGGTTGATGGATAAAGAATACGAGATTGGTTCAACAATGGTAACCTGACATTATATCCAAGCAGGATTATTTTCAAATGCTTTTCTAGCCTTTGGAAAAGATCCTGCTACTAGGATCAAAATATCAGGCCCTCCTAACTCCATGATTTTATTTTAAATAGACATATTGTAGGCCATTGCTGCCAAATTAGGAATAATTCTTAGAAAGAGGAATCACAGAGCAAATTACATAGGAATACATGTGTAGGCCTATTTCTAAGCCAAAAAATTGGAATCTGTTGTCAAGAGCTTGTAAAAAGTACCGGTAACAATTTTTACCAAAACAAAAGGAAAGATTCCTCCAAAATAGGAATGGTTGGCAGTTATGGTAGGCCCTACTACGTAATTAAAATTTATTCCAAATTGGCATGGAAGCCGAGCTACAACTTTATAAAAAAAAACACTGACCTCTGCGACAATTTCTGGCCCCTGGTCTGACAAAAATTGCTTTGGGGCACCCCATCGCCAGACAAATCTTCGTACACAGGATGCTACGCTGGTAGTCTCTATGCTCTTCAGTGGGAAGAATTCCACAAATTTGGTGAAATAATCGACGAAGCTGAGAACATATTTGTAATCTTCATGTGTGGTCGGCAAAGGTCCTGGAAGAAAGGAATTTCAAGAAAAAAAAATGGAGTAACGACGATTCTACAGGGTGAGTAAAAAAGAATTTGACAGGGATTGGTGATGTTTTTCAAAAAGGTTCAGTAAAGCATAATGTAAAGCATCTGTTTAACAAGCACTCTCTCCTGCGTATTAGGAAAAAAATTAAACAAATTGATCATTCCTAAGAGGAGTTATGTCTATTTTAATGAAGGTACCACAACTCATTTTGCAAGCTGTCCATAGAATACTTGACAAAACCAATGTAAAGTACGCATTTTTAGTTGTGTACGTAGCTACATGTAAAATGACTTGTTAATACCCTTTCAGATGTTTAGATTTAGTCAAGCATTAGCATTGTATCTATAGACAGCTTGCAAAACGAGTACCTTTATCAAACTAGATATTCAACAATTTAAATGTTGGTCCAACTGTTAACTGCTGCTTACCAGTTAAGCTCATTCCTACAAGCTCCATGGGTTCTGTTGGTTCTACTACTTTCAAGTCTAGCATGGCTGGAGCCTGTTTTTTACATGTCACTTTAGGGAAACCCTGACAGTATTCGCAGGACCTTATCTGTTTCAAGTTGAAGAAAAACAAATGTTTCACAAGAATAAGAAACCATACATAATGCTGTACACTTCTATATCTATATTGCAGTTCTCTGTTGAAAGCAAAGATAAAAAAGCAACCTCTTAGGTAGAATACATGATTGGTAAAGGTCACAGAACAGCACTGACACTTTGTTTGATCCAACATGTGCATGAAATAACAAACCTGTGGAAATTTTGAGCTCAATCCTGAGTCATGAGAAAATAGCGAAAACCCAACTCAATTTTCCTCATAACACATAACAAATGTTTTTTATCTTACCCCGAGATCAAAACTGTTTTTGGTCTTTGTTTCACTAATATCTGTATGAATACACCATTTTAGTCAGAAATATTTCAAAGGTATGTTTCAACCAGCACAATCTTCATATCCTGAAGATTATACGCAAATCTGTGAACATTTCTGTTTGGGTATGTTACCAATCCTAAAACTGTTCCTTAAAAGTATAAAATGTAGATAGGCCAAACCAAGATTTCACAACACAATTTAGAATTTCTCATAATTGTGGTTTTCTACTTACAAACTCTGAAGTGTCATGTTTCATTCCGTTCCACATATAATTCATAGAAATCGTGGACAGTGTGGTATTTATGCCACGGTGTCCTCCTGTCGGTGAGATGTGACAGAGCTGCAAAATCTCTAGCGCTTCGTCTTCGTGCATGACAACCTTCCTCTTTAATTGTCCTTTGCTTCCTGTGTAGTACAATTCATCTCCTATAAAAATAGAGAAACAGAACCCTTCTAATCAGCTCGGTAATATCATACTTTGGTTTTTGTCAAAGAAAGACAGATTCATGGGCAAAAATATCAAGGAAGATACAGTAACAGTCATCTGTGAAATTTCCCACTCCACAGTGCCCACTTTTTGAGAAAACAGTGCAAAACGCCCATGGTAAATTTTTTTATTTTACACCGATATTTTTGATCTTCCGAAGATCAAAATAGTTTCGGTCATTGGTTTTACTCTTTTTCTGGATATAAAGAGTTTCACTGGCAGGAAAATTCAAACAGTATTTGTCTACCATGTATATTATATGTATATATGTATAATACCGGTAGTCACTTTGGACAAACAGTTAAAGATTGCGCAGGTTGAAAGATTGCACTCAACAGTAGTACTAACAGTAACACTACAGTAACAGTTACATGTAGTACTAACGTTAGTCATGCTAGTACATGTAGTATAAGTAAAGTAGGCTACTCGACTTGTGACATTCGATGTGTGAACTTACTGGCATCATCATACATGTGATTCTTTGCTTGTCGGCGAATAATCCTTTTCTGAATGTCCGTCATTCCTTCTAAATACAGCCCGCTATTTACATATTGGGCGAGTTTAGTTTTCTTCTCACGGTATTCTTTGAAACGACATGCCCGTTCGCTGGCTGTAGTAGTAGACGCTACCATGACTTGGGACAGCTCCATTGGGGACTCGAGCCCAGGGCAGGCCAGTGGTGGCAGTGCCCAACCAAAGTGGCAGAGGGTGCAGCTATGCAGTGGCCAGTGCTGAGGCTAGGCCGAGCACAATCTTCAGTTCAGAATCTGAGAATCAGAATGATGTTGACTGTTGTCAGTCAAAACTAAAAAGGTCAAAACCAGCGACGAAAATACATTTTATGCTTCCTCAAACAGACAAGCTAGATCACAGATGCATCTCATCGCCATCGGTGGGTCAGAATAAACAAATATCCTTTAAATAATCTTCAAACCTTGCAAGTGAAATAAACTAAATCTCCAACCTTTTTTCACACAACCAGAAAGCATGCCACCATTTTGTTTTTGTTGTTGATTACTGCAGCGCCCTCTTTAGTTAAATTGCCGCCAGTGCAACAAGTTTCAACCAATGAGAACACTCAATTTCTTGGTGGAAAATTATTGGTTCTTTTCCAATAGCTTGTCATCCATACACAAAGCCAATTAAATATGTATCTTTTTAGCGCATCTGCAACTGAAGTTCTTCATAAAATATCTGGCAAAATGCTATCAGTGAATTCGAAAAAGTTCAACGCGCGCGCGTGAATTTCCTCATTCTTCACAAACTTCTTGAGTGAGAAAGTCAGGTCAGTAGCTGCTAATTTCTCTGTGACATTTTTGATGAATTTGTGCTGTTTTAATCACTTATTGTTCTTTGTTGTATCATGTTTTCGTTGCTAGCTAGAAAGGGTTCAAGGGGCGTTGACAGGAGCGTACAAATGAATTCTGTGTGAAGCAAACTATCAAGAAAAAATCCACAAAAAATTAGGAGCCCATAAACGTTTATCGGGTGAATTAAAAGAAATTTGGGGTCTGGGATCTGCCATAAAATCTGCCATTAATGATTTTTATTATGATTTGCATGTAAACAAGTTGTGTTGATTGCGAAAATAACAAGTTCCTCACAAAGACGATTTAACCTTGTTTCATTTTCAGACTCGAAAAACAATAAAAAGAAGATCCTACTGTCACTGAAATTTGAGAAACAAGAAAGTGAACATTCTGATCATCATCTGATCATGAAGCTCATCCTGGTTGCTTGTGTCCTTCTGGCCTCATTTGGTAAGCAACTGAATCTACGCAGTTATATATAACCACACAGTGATTTTCAGTCATTTTATTGCCAAATAATCATAGGCCTAACACTAGCCTAACGTTAGGGCCTAGGCCTAGGCCTATATAAAAATAGGGCCAGTGTTATATGCCCTACTACTAGTACTAGTACTAGGCCCTAGGCCTACTTTGTTAGGCCTAACTGTTAGTGTTAGGCCTATTCATGATGTAACATAGGCCTAACGTTAGGCCTACAGAAAGCAAATGGGTATCATTTTATTCATTGGTTCACAAACCAATAGTACAATACAATAGGCCTATTTGATAACTGTTATTGTTAACATTAACACGTTAGTCCTTTGCCTTGGGCTTTGTATGACAGTAGGCCTAGTCCCTAACGTTAGGCCTAATGAATGTTACATTGTCAATTTGGTGATTCAAAATATTTGTTTATTTAATTAAGTCTAACGTTAAGCTTTGCCTGATGAATTCAGAAAGTTTCACGTCTTGTTTATTAACTTAAAATTAAGATAGGCCTAGGCCCTAATGATAATGCATTCCTTGTCTTTTGTGTTGGAAATACAGGTAGCATATCTGCAGCGAGTTGTTACTCTTGTTCTTACGTACCAAACCTGACTGGGAATGAGTGCAAGGACCCCTTCGATGCGCCTGCGTCGAACTCAACTGGAAGTACATGTGAGGATGGGACCTACTGTATGGTATGAATTGTTTTCTGCATTCTTTTTCATCTGTGCCAACATGCAGTTTAACCAGCTCGTATCTTAAATACTATTTTCACACTTCAACAAGCCTGGAATTAAACGGACACCACGGAGGTCATGGTCTTCGTTGCCCTGGTTCTTAGCTTAGTTAGCTAAGACCCTTCCACAATGTGACCCATCAACACTGTGAAGGCTAAATGATATGTTCTTGTCCTCTTGCCATTTAGCCTTCGATATTACACATCCTGCTAGGATCGAAACGCATCAGGATCTCCTAACTCCAAGCATTTCCTAAATCTCAGGTCATTATTTTGGCTGATGAGCAGTTTGCAGCAGTTTACGGTGTTACTTGTGAAAGGACAATTTTTAACAGAACCTTGTGAGGAGTGGTGATTGATATCACTGTCTTTACTTTCAACCACTCCAGAAAGCCACCTCCAGCTTGAATGGGGAGACAACATCCATCACCCGTTCATGCGGTGCCCAATGCGAGGAAATGTGCGCCTCCTTGTTCGGCATCGAGGCCTGCACCTACTGTTGCCAGGGCGACCTGTGCAATGGGGCCGGCTCGGTCACATTCGGTCTCCTGACAACAGTTGCCACCGTTGTAGCTAGCTTAAAGCTTACTGCTTAGAACATGCACATCTAGATCACCCTAAGACTAGTAAGAGTGCCTTCACAACTACATGTACTTTACTTCAAATGTTGCTTCTGTTTGTGGGTGGGGGGGGTGGAGGAACCACATTGCTACTCCAAAGGAAACATTATAAAAATTAATGCATGTTAAATTGTTATCAATGGCAAAACAAAAGGAAATTCCCATTGGCATTACAATTTCATAAAACAATGCTTTAGATAGTTCTTGCCATTAACTGCAAAGGATAAAGTTCATGAATAAAATGTCTGGGTTAAATGAACACCACCACCGCCAGGCAGTAAGTAGGAGCTTTGACATAATGACCATTGACCAAGGGCACCCAAGACAGTACAGTACAGTGGAACGCCACTATAATGAACAATGACCGCTATACCAAACATTTGGCTATACCGAACATCATCCTTGGCTCCCAATTGTATGTACAATGAATAGGCATGCTGAAGATTGTTTACTATAATGAACGATCACGATAACAAACAATTTCTGTGCATCCCGATGTGTTCCTTATAACGGTTGTTCCACTGTAATTACTGATTTTACAATACCTGTTATTATCAACAGTAACATAAACAAATGAATTGGATTTAGATGTTTTCAAAATTCTCATGCTATTACAAGAAATTAATGTCTTCTGAAATAAAATTCTGGCAGTTCAGTTCACTGGAGTTTCACAAACTTGAATTTGAATGTGAATTTTTTCCTCCATTAGATATTCCAAATATCCGATGGACAAGTAGGACTAGGGCAGTATGACTATTAGGGCACTAGACCAGGGCAGTACAAGCTATGGCTACATGGGGCAATTATACGGGGCAACAATTATGACTGGGTTTTTTGTTAACCTGCTCATTTTCAGAGCCAAAATAGCCCTTGACCCTTAAGTAATCCTTGACCTAGACTACTCCATTGAGATATCAAACTAATTAAAAATTATAATGGTGAAATAACCACAAGGGAAACTGACTGAGTTATTTTAAGTCATTGAAAAGTGAACAAAGAAAAATTGACTGGAGCGGGATTCGAACCGGCGACCTCCTGAATACCGTACAGGCGCTCTACCAACTGAGCCATCCAGCCCTATGTTGGTGGTGACCCCAATAGTCAACTATCTTTGTTCGTTTGGCAGTCAGAAGCCATGAAACCACGCACACACCGCCACACCCAGGAGGTCGCCGGTTCGAATCCCGCTCCAGTCAATTTTTCTTTGTTCACTTTTCAATGACTAAAAATTATAATGATTATAATAACATTGATCAACAATTTAAAAAAAAAAAAAAAATCTAATCACAACATCATGACTATTACACTGATCATTATTTTTTTATTCTCTTGAGTTGGGGCTACATTTCTATTTGTCTCATTTACATATCATACATGTCTTTCAGATTATGGAAAAATCCATGACGGGTTGTAAAGTATCATGATGTTAAATTTATGCAACACACAATACTGGGCATTGGCACGAACAATTAGGGCCTGTTTGTATCAGGCACGAAATCAGTGATCCCGCACGCAAAAGCTGCTTCGGATAATACACGGGACGTGGATCTGTGCAAGATCACTGATCACGTGCCTGAAACAAACAGGCCCTTATGCTCTATCAGAGAAATAAATGCAAATGTTAAGCCTTTGTGAAGTTTAGTTTGGTGCACTGACTTTATTGATCAGACATGCCAAGACTTGTTCCAAAGACGAAGGACATCGCTTGATGTATCACATGATTTGAGACTGGTACAGCCTCGTTCAAACTTGCTGGATAACAATCAATCATGCTGTATTATAACAATGCAGTCATTGTTCATTGATGGGCGTGACAAACAATGAAGCATCAGACTGGCCCCAAACTGGGAGTAACATGCCAAAGACTGCTAAAAAAATCATGTGATCAAATACAAGGGCCCTTTTCCAAACCTCTCTGTTTTGTAAACCCCCCATTGAACTCTGTGCAAAAAATGACCATTAAATAGCAATAGGTGGTTTGCAGTAGATGCCATGTTTGATGTACTGGTACTTTCCTGCTGTGCAACCAGCAGCAATTTTACGCACTCCAATACTGGCGATTCACAATAGTGTGCCACTGCCACCATGAGTTTGCGATGCGTTGGCCAATCACATTGCACGGAATCAATTTTATCGACAACGCATGTGGAAAGATGTGCAGTTTGTCGACAAATTGGCCAATGAGTTGCAAACTCATGGTGGCGCACTATTGTGAAACGCCCATATTTCACAGCACAGCTAGAGCAGGAGTTGTTCACTCACCAATCTTGGCAGGAGGTTGTGAAATGAGTGCGTGCCGCAAGAGCAACTTGAGCAGGTATTATCAAGCCTGGAATTTAAAAGAGGCCATGGCCTTCGTTGCCCTGGTTCTTGGCCTTGGTGCCCCTTCAAATGTTTCCATAGACATTATGATTTTCCAATGGAAGTGCCCCTAGTAATGAAAAAGTGGCCTTGCCCCTTTCAGAACCACATTCAAGGCCTGACATATCAAAGCACACATTAACCGAAATAGGGAAAAGTGATTGTAAATTGGTAAAATCTTTATGATTATTCCGTACAGCCCAAATAACATATAAGTTAGACCTCTGTTACTACTTTAATTTTGATTCCCATCAACAAACATGTACATCTATTTACATACAATCATGTGGTAGTTCTGTCAAACTATGCATATCCCTATGGGGAACATTTGCAGTTTGTCTGACACAAAAATCAAACAAATAATCATGTTTTCCCCGAACTGGCAAAAGAAAATTTCATCCCTCTGTACAAATTGAAGGGTTTACAACACAACACCGACCCCAAGAAAACAAAATAAAAAGAAAACCCTTACCAGATGCAGGAATATTAAAAAGGAATAATATGACATAAAAATTTGTTCATTTTCTCTATTTCGGAATTCTTCAATAATGTATTACCCAAAACTAAAATCCTGCTTGATATTGAAGGAAAAGGAAATATACAAACTTGTACGGTCAAAAAGCTCTTGCCCATACTTCTTAGCTAATAATCCAGCTTGTGGTAAACTAATAAAGCAATACAATATATCTATGTACAGTGGAACGCCGCTATAACAAACATTTGGCTATATCGAACATCATCTTTGGCTCCCAATTTTTATGTACAATGTATAGGCAATGCTGAACATTGTTCACTACATGTATATCAAATGACCACTATAACAACAATTTCTGTGCATCCCAGCGTTAAAAGTGGTGTTCCACTGTAGATTGTATAAGCTTTAAAAGAATTGCAACTTGCTTGATATTTCAGATAGATTCTCATGCAAAATGGTTGCTTTCTGGATGCGAAACATAATGTTGGCCTTCATTTGGGATGGGGTGTAGAGGTTATTCATGTGACGTCATCAGCTTGGATTGGCCGTCAAGCACAGTGATTGCTAACATGTAAACAACATGCTTCCGCGCACACGCAACATACAGTGATCATTGATCAAACTAATTTTTGTACAGTGTCGTAAGCGTAACCATGGAGGAACGTAGACAAGCTTGACGGCCAATATAGCGGCCTCGTAACAAATCATGTCATTTCATGACGTTGGTGATTAACCTCTATAGCAAATTATGTACAGAGGTAGAAATGATGCTTCACATTGTTCCAAGATTTGACGAGAAGTGTATGAACATGGAACAATTTCAAAGCTTTGTCAAAATGAAAAAAAGTCCCAATTTAAAACATTGGTGTCATTCATCATTGGGAGCTAAACTCTTCAATACATACTTGACGGTGTAGGCAAATGCAGCAAAACCGACTATCACTAGTACATTGGCCAACGTGCTTCCCACAATGCCTTGGGGCCCTGGAGGACCCATGGGCAATTGACCGTCTCGAGCAGGTTGTCTGGACGACTGACCGGTCAGTGATGCGGATTCTGTACTCGCCCGGAGTTCCTCCTCCCTTCTCTTGATGACCTCTCTGACTTCCTACAAAATTCAATTAACAAAGTCGACATGAACTCTTTCACACCCTGAACAAGATTCCCACAAAATTCCAGAAACACAATACCAATAATTTTGTCCATGACTTAATTAGCTTCTCACCAGGGGCCAATTTAGTAGAGCTGCTCTAAAGCGCAACATTTTCTTAAACATGAAAGTCTTCCTTGATCAAACAGGATTACCAACCAAACTTTCATGTGATGTGTACTGCTTTTGACTTGTATTCGGCCATTGTTTGCTGAGCATAACATTCACAAGGAGTTTTGGATGGCATACTGATTTTATTCACCAAGGGTTTTGGTGCTTAAGCAAAATCTATGAAATTGGCCCCGGGATAAGGACTTTTCTGACCTCGACTCTGACACAAGTTTCCCAAATGAATGTGCAACTAGAAAACACATTGAGCATAGCTATAATTCTTTGATAGTATAGGATTAGCATATTAATGTATTTTTTGTAAAGATCTAAATCACAAAAACTTACTTCTGCAACTTCAGGGAAAAGTTCACAGAAAGTCTGGTTCTTGACGTTGAACGGACCACTTTGTACAGCTAGCTGTCTCTTCTGCAAATGTATACATTAAACAAAGAGGTAAAACATAACAGTAATCAATAAGAAGTCTGCTGGTCTGTGGGTCATTAAATATGAGGCTCATAATCCGAGTCTAAATCATAATGGAGTCTAGGAACAACTGAACAAGTGCATATTGCATACATGTATCAGCTGAAACCTGAATCAATAGTCCAACAGGTTAAGTCTGAATCCAAGTCTACTGGATCGAGTCTCTGCGCAAGTCTAAAAGGGAGAGAAACTTTAATACTGGTCAGGCCCTGCAACTGAAAAATCTGACCAGGGCCAGACCTTCAAGTCTGAGATCACCAAATAAATTTGAATGTCCTCGGGAGTCACTCTCCTGAGAACGAACAGACCACAAACCTACATTCTTTTAGTACTTCCACCATGCATAGCTTCAAGTCTTATTTATTAAGATCATTCTCTTGACGACTTCACTAGACGAGACAGTGCAGAGGAAAGGCCCCTAGTCTAGAGGTCTTGTTCTGAGCCTTAGCCATCTACGGAAACTCTGGACAAACCCAACCCTGAGGCTAAATCACGCTGATGGTCAAGACTACTTACCGTATAATCTGAGGTTTCAATACTGCCGAGCGTTGGGTTCTTCTCCACCATAAAGCTGAGCAGACCGGTTAGAATTGTGGATACTGACCAGGCTGGATTCCACGTATCAGGGTGAAAGTCACTGATTGATAAACATAACCTGTGCAACACAGACAGATACCTGGATTAAGACAATGGTCCTGACTCCTGTTGACTAGAAGTAGATGTACATTAGATTGGAGAATGTAATTTCGTATTTTCTTTTTTGTAACAAAGTTGGTTTCAAAAACCATCACATTCCAACAGCTGCTTGGAGTTAGTTTCAATCCTAGGTTCTTTATGGAAGGCTAGGGCCTGATGCGTTTCGATCCTAGCAGGATCTTTACCGAAGGCGTTTCGAACCTAGCAGGACCTTTATCGAAGGTTAGCCTTGCTAGAATTGAAACGCATCAGGCCCTCCTAACTCCAAGCAATTTATAAATTACAGGTCATTATTTAGGCTGATGAGCAGTTTGCAGCAGTATATTACTTGTATTGAAAAACTTCAAATGAAATTTTCAGCTTATAGATGACCGAAGATGAGTTCTGAGAAAGATATTTTTTTAACAGTCAGAACTAAGATAAAACGCACCTTGTGTTGCACTTGAATCGTCCGTTTGGCGTTATCATGTAGATGCTAGGAGGTTTGAACGGGAATTCCCGTGGGAAGACTAGCTTGCCATGATAAAGGCCCCCTTCATACGGCGTACCTTCGGGCCCTCTCACTAAGTAGTGCCTGCAAAGAATGTCCCATTAACACTGTCACTGCTGATAACTCAACAAGGTTTTACCCTGTGGGGTGTCATGTCTGGGAGTGTTTAATCATTTTTAGAGCTCTACCATACGGTAAACTGTCAATTGTTACGTTTAATGGTAACCTGTGAAATTTTTTGGCTGTGTTGGACATCCTGTTGCAGCTATTTTGGATACAGTTTGCCCGTGTTGAACACTCTGCTTATGTTCTTTTGACACAGCTTTTCGTTTTGGACACAATGTGCTGATTTGGACACAGATTGTCATTTTGGACACAAAGTGTCATTTTTGGACACAGTTTGCTGTTTGAAACACACTCATCCCTGCTTTTTTGGACATGACACAGCTTGTTGTTTTGGACACAATGTACTGATTTGGAAACAGTACCGTATGCCATTTTAGACACAGTTTGCTGTTTTCGATACTGCTTGTTGTTTTGGACATTACCTTTTTTTCTTTACAGGGAACCGAGCCCAGTCTATTATGGGTTTCTTCACTTTCTTGGTTATTAGCACCTAACCAGTGTACCTTATCACTTAACAAGCTATCATGCGTTTACACCACAGACCCTGATAACACCAGCTCACACTACAAGGTGGCTGTAATCTGCTTCAGGGGGATTGTCTCAGTGGAAATACACCATGGTGCTCATAAAAACGAGAAAACCATAATAGACCGGGCTTGTTTTTGAAACGCATTTGACTGTGAAAACCCTCTGGCCTTATTTGGTGCTCACCACTCTAGTATGTTTGACGGTAGTGGAGAGGCTGTGACGTAAGGCACCGGATCTTTCTTAATTCTCATGTAATCTTGCTTCAGCCTCGCTGTAGCAGTTGTGCTCACTCGCTTGCTCATGGTTCAAGAATTCAGAACTGCAACTCAAGTCCAGATGTTATTTTCTATGGAGAAACAAACAATAAATTCAAAAGAAGTACACAAATGTTAGCTTTTTAAGATCAATTGATGAAAATCAATCAACTCTTCTTACCTACCCAAGTCAACTCAAACCCTAGTCAACTTGACAAACTTGTACCCCAAATATTGTACCCAAGTCAACTCGTACTAAGTTAACTTTTTTTTTAAATTTTGATGTTTTTGGTTCTGCGAAGGAAATATTAAATTGCTTGAACTGCAATCAAACCAGGAGTTTGTGTGTGGACTTTGTGCATTTTTTTTTTTACTTAATTATAACATTTTCGACATAAACACATGTAACGTTAGTATATAGGCCCTACACAAAAAGGGTCAGAAGCATTTTGTGTGTAGATCAGCACGGAGTGACGTCATTCAAACTCGCCGATCTTGGAGTGATAAAAACAAAGCATCAATTTGTATGGGTTTTAAGACAAAAAGGTGCATGAATTGTTAAATTTTAGTAGGATTATTGTCTGAGAAAAAACTAACTGTTAGGACTCAACAATGAAAGTCGTACAGAACATGATTTCTGCTTCTTGACAAAAATATTCGGAAAACAATAAGAACTCGACGATGGACGGTTTGTGCGTGATTTGTCCGTAGCTTGCGCCATCTGTTGGTTTTCATCGACATCGGTTGTCAAGTTCATGAGAATGTACCCGGATGTCCGCGCTGATCTATAGATTAGGGGGAGAGTCGGTCAGAGGGTGAGTTGGCAATGGGGGCGAGTTGGTAAGGGGAGAGTCGCCGGTAAGGGGCGAGTCGGCCAGGGCAGGGGGCGAGTTGACTTGTGTAATCACGAAACAAAACAGGCCCTTTAAATTTTAGTGAAAACAAAGCTTACATTTAAAACTACAGTTGCAATGTGAAAACCACTTTCTTTAAAAATCAGTCATCCATCAAGGCATCAGTGTAACTGTCATGTCAATGCAGCTGAAGCTCAACCAGTAGAGAAAGAAGGGAACACTCCTTTCCAACCTAGTTTCCTTAAAATTGTGTTGAAAACACCCCGTCGATGCTGTCAACCATGTTTCATCAATTTCATCATGACGTACATGACCTTACGGCAATTGAGGAATCGTACTATGATGATATTTTGAGAACGAAGCAGTCACATTCAAGTGAAAAACAAATAGCAGATATCAACCTTTTACTCAGAGTTTGTACATGGTATAAGCATAATACCCTGGTTCACTGTTTAGGGTACGCTGGGTAAGAGGCGGCTGCCAACGCATTCACAACACAAGAGGGCGTTCTAATAAACAAAACTATTAGAATTTTGCTTGTTATTATCATTTTTTCATGGTCAGACTGGGTATTTTTGCGAATTACAAAGTAGTGACATGCTCTCTCCATCACTAACACGCACTGCTCCAGCTCTAAAGGGGGGTGTTTTACCGTGTTTTAATACTACATGTATTTTCTTTTTTAGTATTCGTCCGGTCATGAGTTTCCGATGGACATATGTTTTCGATGACGAAATTTGATTCCCATTTACCGCGAGACCGTGCGTGATACTTTGTGACCAGTATGCCTGAAGTGATGACTACACTCAGGGCTATCTCCAACATTCAGGATGTTGAGAATAAAGTTTTCAGTTGTGAGTGATACTCAAAAGTTAAAAAACTATGTAATTTTGGGTATAGATTACTTATGCATTTTAAGGCTAATGTTCAAACGTTTATAAAAGACACAATCTGTGGTCAAATATTTCAAACTAAACTGTCGTCTGCTCGAACAACTTTCATTCTTCCGATGTCAGACGGCAGGTCACGTGATCCCAGTGCAATCTGGGTTTTTATGGCATGCCAATGTAACAAAAGTGTTTAAGTCTTTCTCAAATCGAAGTGCCATAATTTTATTTTTCTCTTTTTAATTTGAAACTTTGCTAAGCTGATGAACTTAAGTTATCCACGTTTAGGCCTCTCATAATGATGCCATATATTATAAAAATGTTGTGATAATAATTTTACCTACCATGATCTGTACCAAATTTTCATTTTGTTGATTCAACCATTTATTTATAAAAAAACAATTTATCATTCACGATCTTTGAATCAAAACCGTTTCAGGACCTTTTATAAATAACTCCATCGACCCAGTTCGATCAAATCAAGTCAGGACAATATTTCATCAATTTTTGAGTGTCTTGGCACGCCATAGCTACTCCGATGTCAACGAACTTTGCCGCACAACCAAGTTATCGAAAACTGGTGACGCTTTGTTTACATAGCGGAATCGATGTCGCTGTAAATGACGGACAATATTCCCAAAGAAAAGACTTCAACTTAGAGGATTTATACAGATTATAATCTGGAAGTGTACAGTTCAAAGTTAGTGAAGTGATTTTCTGAAATTTTATTTCGTTTCTGTTTTATAGAAGTTTTCCCGTTATCCCATCGGAAACCGATGACTGCAGGATACATTTAGTTTATGTTGACACTTGTATTGGAAAGAAAAGTAAATAGTTCGTTCTGAGAACAAGGTTGAAAGAGACGTGGCTTTTTATGTCTAGTTCCCAGACACATACATGCTCAATTACACGAAATTCCTATATTTATAAAAGAGCTCCAGTCGATATCGTTCATTAACTGCGCTTTGGTTGAATGACTCGTGTTAAATAACAGGCCGGATCGACGACTAACTTATTTAGAACAAGATTGTTGTAACTTGTACAATTTAGGAACCGTGATTTATTTTGTGTACGTACGTATGCTGTAAATGCACCGCAGTATTGGCATTTTAAAGGTAAAGTGTTACTGTTAGTCGTGTGGTGGAATGGTAATAATAATAACGAGTAAAGTTATTCAATTTGTAGTTTTGTACAAAATTGTAGGCTGATTTTCATTCTATTTTTTGTCCAGCACGTCATGGGATGTTTTTATGTTATTATCCCCAGCCATGATTATGCAGATTACAACTACAAGTACAACTACAACTACAAGTCAACTCGCCCCTTACCAACTCGCCCCCTGACCGACTCGACCCCTGACCAACTCGCCCCTTAATTTATTCAGAAATGAGTTGCAAAATGTGAATATAATATCATAATTATGCCCCAAATGTGTTATAAAATGTTGAACATTTCAAATTCAAGTTGGTTTGGGTCCGAGTTGGTTTGGGTCCGAGTTGCCGTGGGTCTGAATGGGGGACTTTTGAGAATCGGTCTTCAAGTCAACAGCGCATGCGCACGCACGAGTACACACGCGCAAAACAACCCGCATATAATGCTCACAATTGCGTGCGCTGTTGACTTGAAGACCGATTCTCAAAAGTCTCCCATTGGCGAGATACCCTTTGAACATACATGTGCATATAGCAGCTGTAAAAGTGTGTACTGTATAGTGCAAGCCATGGAGTCTGAGTATGGCATGTATTTACCATACGTGTCAAATCTTTTCATTTTTTTTACTGCAGAAGTGTCTCATTGAGTGGCGGCAGTCTGTAAGGCAGGTGCTGTTGAAATGCCTTCCAGGAAAAGACGTCCAAGTGCCGAAGCCAACAGTACTGATTACTCAAGCACCAACAGCCATGGAACTGCAGAGGATGGCGTAAAAGGACAATCACTCACTAAGGACACAGATATGGAGTTGGACACTCAGGGCTTGAAAGGAGACTACTCCAGCATCTCGCTGCTGCTGCTGCTGTATGTGCTTCAGGGCATTCCGCTCGGTTTGGCCGGCAGCATCCCGTTAGTCCTGCAGAGCAGGGGGGTCAGTTACAGCCTGCAGGCCGTCTTTAGCTTTGTCTACTGGCCTTTCAGCGTCAAGCTCATCTGGGCGCCCATCGTGGACTCTCTCTTCGTTCCGAGATTCGGACGGCGGAAAACATGGCTGGTGCCGACCCAGTACCTCATCAGCTTCTTCATGTTCTTCCTGTCGAGGCATATACCTTCGATTCTTGGCGACAAGGAGCCGAGCGAGGACTCCCCTCCCATTGATGTGTACTTCCTAACCGTTGTGTTTTTTATGCTGAACTTCCTCGCTGCTACTCAAGACATTGCGGTGGACGGCTGGGCCCTGACGATGCTGTCCAAGCGGAACGTTGGGTACGCATCTACCTGCAATTCGGTCGGGCAGACGGCCGGGTATTTCCTTGGTAATGTGGTGTTCCTCGCGCTTGAGTCAGCAGACTTCTGCAACAGCTACTTGAGATCGGAGCTCAAACCTCACGGCATAGTCACTTTGTCAGGTGAGTTGTCTTTCTTCATCTTCTTAAATTCGTTTTGTTTGGAAGGCCTTTGATTTATAAAGTTATAAAACTTCAGGGTTACACCACATTCAAAGTGCTGTACTGCTGAAGTTGAAGGTCTGCTGGGCACACATTTCGAAAGCCCAGAAGAACTACCCTGGGTAGATGATGTGGACATAAAGGAACTGTCACTCCATCTTGAGGGTTAAAGGGTTAATGTACTTTTCGTTTTGTAGGTGATGTCACCAAAAATACAGTACATGGAAAGTTCCTTTTATTTAAATTGTGAATAATGATTGATAATTTGTCATCACTTTCAATTTTCAGACTTTCTGTACTTCTGGGCGTGCGTCTTTCTCGTGACCACGACTCTGGTTGCTGTCTTCAAACACGAGAAGGCCGGACACAGCGAGGAACATGAGCTTAGCTGTGGAGTATTCAACACTTACAAGCAACTGTACAAGTTGATCAAGCTGCCTGCTCTAAAATCCTACGTGCTGTTTGCCTTGACCTACAAAGTAAATAATACATAATAAATGCCTCATTAAGTAAATTTAACCCTAACAGCCCCAAACCCCTCAAACTCCAACAGGCAATTCTGTTGAGTTTTGGCTTGTTTCGTACCAAACAGTAAGGACCTGTTGTTGGACTTTGTTTGAATGTTTGAGTCAGTACCAAAGGTCCAGGAGTACACTGTTTCATTCTGACAGGTTTGGGGAAGTAAGGCATGAGACCTGTAGAAACAAGTGTTGTATAAAGCCAAAGGTGTATACATGCAAATACAATATACAGAGTTACAGACAGTGCAAGAACATTTCTATCTGCACAGCAGAGGCAAGGCAAGTGATGACTCGGGGCAACAAAGGCAATGACTAGGGCACCTAGGGCAATGTCTCAATTCTGCGTGAACTCTTGTTTGTTAAATTTGTATAATCCATCTCCAGATTGGTTTTGCGGCTGGGGATGCAGTGACTGGACTGAAGCTGATTGAGGAAGGGGTCCCTAAGGAGAAACTGGCCCTCTTAGCCGTGCCGATGGTACCCCTTCAGATCATCTTACCGTGGATCATTAGCAAGTATACCAGTGGTCCTAGACCGCTTGATGTACTCCTATCAGCTATACCATTAAGGTGAGTCCAGTAATTTATTACACACAGAATCCATCAGAAAGAAGCTCAAGGCACAATACAGAATACAAAATGATTCCAGTAAACATTCAACTAAACCCATGCCAACCCCTACACAATTCAACCCAAGCCAGGCCAGGCCAAGCCAACCCAACCCAACACAACCCAGCCCAACCCAACCCAACCCAACCCACTTAGCCCAACCCAGCCCATCCCATCCCAACCAAACCAAACCCAACCCATCCATCCCAACCCAACACATACCAACCCAGCCCATCCCAACCCAGCCCAGCCCTTCCCAACCCAACCCAACCCAACCCAACCCACTTAGCCCAACCCAGGCCCAACCCAACCCACTAAGCCCAACCCACCCATCCCAACCCATCCCAACCCAACCTGTCCAAACACCTCTGTCCATTTTATTCCAATCTACGGTAATTCCTCTTTTCTTACTTGGAGATAGGAGGGCCTGACACATTAATTAGAGAAACGCTTAAAGGAAACGCGTCAATTAGCCTCTGTGCACTGAATATGGTAGCCGGGGCTGTATACTCCCAAGGGAGTTGAGATGGTTTCAGGAATGTAAATTATGGCCCAATGACCAGGGATAATAATAAAGTTGTAATGCGCAGTAGAGTATATTCATATAGTAGCTGCGCAATATAAATGTCCTATATTATTATTATCTCAGGTTACTCATTGGCAGTGTAGTTTTTTCCTCCATCGTGTGGTGGACTCCATACGTGAAGTCCGAGACAGGCGACTTCCCAGCGTACTACTATGCTGTGGTCATATTTGCTTACGCTCTGTACCAGGTAAGCACTGGATTCAACATGTTTAATGTTAAATTGTTGCATCAGGATACACAATGACAGTGGATTCATCCTTAATTCAGATATTTTATCAGATTTTACGTGTTCCTCCTTGACTTGATGTTTTGCTTAAATTGGGCATTCCTGCTTGTAGTAGCCACTCACTGTCTCTGTATAGTTGGTGAGCCTTCCTTCTTTTTCTTCACAATGTCTCAACAGGTTGCTCTATACTCTATGTTTGTGGCTGCAATGGCATTCAATGCACGTATCTCTGATCCACGTATCGGGGGTACGTACATGACCCTACTCAACACTGTGCAGAACCTGGGTGGTAACTGGCCATCCACTCTAGCTCTGTGGTTAGTGGACTTCCTGACGTGGCGGTCCTGTCTAGGCGCCAGTGGCCCGGGTCTAGACTGCGACAATAAAGCCAAGGCAAAGGTAAAATCTGGGACCAATTTCATAGAGCCGCTTAAGCATAAAATTTGCTTAAGCATGAATAGTCTTCCTTGGATTACCAAACACATTTTCGTTTTATGTTTACTGCTTTTGACTTGTATTCGGGCATTGTTTGCTGAGCATAGCATTTTAATACAGAGTTTTGGCTGCATACTGATTTTTATTTACTAAGGTTTTTGATGCTTGAGCAAATTTTGGTGCTTAAGCGGCTCTGTGAAATTGGCCCCAGATCTTTCTGTTTAACGTTCCAATCTGAATGTCATTATTGTTGTTTCACCGTATGTTTTTATTCAAACTAGGGCCCAATTTCATGGAATCCTTCACCGTAAGCAAACAATTCTTCGGTGGTGTTACCGCTAAACCAAATATCTTATGTACTTCGGTCATGCATACTTTTGCATAGCCTTAAATCTAATTTGTCATTAGTTCGGTTGATAAGCAGTTTGCAAAAGTTATCACTTGCATTTATTGGAGCGGGATTCTGAAAAAGAAACAAAAATAATTGATTATTGAGGTCACCGCCAACATAGAGCTGGATAGCTCAGTTGCCGGTACGGTATTCCGGTGGTCACTGGTTTGAATCCTGCTCCTGTCAGTTGTTAGTTGTTCACTCTTCAATGACTCAACATTCGGTCAGTTTTCCTTGTGGTTATTTGATGATTACTTGTATTTATTGTTATTAACAGTAAAAAAATACGAGAAAAGAGTGTCCATCCCTGATTAACATAATCAATCTGTATTTTATCCTCTAGGTATGCAGCGATGCTGGAGGGCACTGCCAAACGGACATAGATGGCTACTACATTGAGATAGCAGCTTGCTTCGTCATCGGTTGTACCTGGTTGTTATGGCAAACCAAGCGAGTTCGCCGCCTCCAAGACCTTAAGGAGGATTCCTGGAAATGCCCGAACCAATGACAACTACACGTGGTCTGAAACAATGAGGTACCCCGCCCTGTTTTCTCTCTCTTTTGTTGTTTGCGCAGCTGAGCGAACCTAGATGTAACGGTAAAGTCAAGCTTCTCTTGCGAGCTGGTTCCATTTGATGACATGCCATGGTCAAAATAATCATAATAATTTGGGAGGGTAGTCATCCTTACTGGCAGCTGGGGTGCTGAATTGCGAACGATGCAGCTACAATGTGATTGAGTTGAAGGCTTTCATGGGTGCCCTTGGCTGCCAGCCACATCAACCCATACATGATCCCAGAGCACAGCCTGAGATCGAAAAAGTTTTTGTGAAGAAGAAAAAAACAGAGAACCAGAAGAAAAGCCCTCGTAGCATAGGAGAGAACCAACGCACAACTCTACTCACATTATGACCCAAGCTGGGATCAAACCCGGGCCACATTGATGAGAGGCGAGTGCCTAACGCACTTGCCACATATGCCCCCAAAATCCTTAAGATAATCCTGCATCTGAATGATATCAATGTCAAATCAACAGAATTTAGCCAGTTTCATTAAAATGTGTAATCGAAAATCATATAATGACATTAAAACTAATTTCCATTGTGTTTGATCTTGATATGAATCTTATTCTTTGTTTTAGACCACAGATACTGTAGACATATTTGTCTGAAATATGTGCAAAATTGTTTATTACTTATTTTTTTATTTCTTTATTTTTTTAATTAATTATAATTTAAAATATTAATTTTTGGTATCACATGTACATTAATTCAATTCAAATTTATATGTTGGTGCAAGTCATATTTTTGGTTTTGATAAAAAAATTTGTCTTTTAATTTGATCTTTTTGTATGTAGTCTTTGAACGGTTAAAAAAAGATCCGAAAATCATACTTTGGTGACTTTTTAAATGATAGGGTAACAATCAGGTTTCAATACAACCAAAGATAGAATACATTATTCCCTGGATTATCATGATTATAGATTTGATCATCATTTGATCAGCGTTCCATATCGCCTTTGGTTGTCTGTGAGAAGTTGAAACCAAATTCACGAACCTTATTTCAAGGTTATACTGGCCTTAAAAGCAGCTCTACAAAACAGTGCTACAAAATGAACAAAAAAAATTTACTGGAGCAGGGTTCAAACCAGCGACCGTGGGAATACCGTACCGCGCTCTTACCAACTGAGCTACCCAACCCTATGTTGGTAGTGTCCCTAATAATTACTTATCTCTGTTTATTTGGCATTCATAAGCCATGAAACCACTCACATACCGCTATATCCCAAGGATCATTCATGATACACGCAGCAATGCTGCAACCTGAGAAACAGTACACATGGTACATGGAGATCACTCAAAGAGGATGCAGCTTTTTAATCAATATAATCATCACATAACCACATGGGAAACTAATTCAGTCATTTTCCCATGTGGTTTATCTCATTATCTGAAGATTTCTTGTAGATTCAGACTGCAGTTGACAACTGCACACGTTATTGTACTTGGGCGCATAAACCAAAATGTGCAATTTATTCTTCTACTTGTAGACATGATAAATATTCTCAGGGCTACGAAATATTTTATCAAGTGACAAAGGCTTATCTGAAAGATTTATGTTAGTGCTTTTCTGCTTTAGTAGTAGGTGTGATATTGGCAACAACAAAAAATGATTTGTGTAAATTATGAATCGCGCTTTACTGATTTTCTTTTGGCCTGTATAATGCATATTATTGGAGTATGATAAGGGTCCTTAACAGTAAATTAATTTGAGTTTTTAGTCAGAAATGTTTTGTGACTCTATTCTGTTTATCTATTTTATAAAGTAAATAATATTTACTTAAGTGGAATGTTAAAACCCACATACATAATATGTGGGTGGGTTATTATTATGTATGTGGGTTATTCCACTAAAGTTGGGCCACGATTTTGGACGATTCCCCCATTACATCAGTTACTCACACCATCACTTATCATTACTCTGCATCAGCATGTATGTTCAAAGAGCAGATTGACTTCATTCTCATTTGAAGAACAGCGAATGTGCACCATCAAGTAAAAGGACAATGAATGGTGCAAGTTCACTGATGTAACAGGGATACCATCACAAATCGTGACCTATTTATATTTAATATAAAAATTATATTTCAAGTATAAATGTAATATTAAGAAGAAGAAAAACCATACACAATAACACAAAGATAACTGTTCAACAATTTTAATAAAACTCTTATGTTGTAGCTTGTATACACATAAGCTGAAACTATGTACATAAAAGCGGTATAAATAAAATTAATTATAAATTTTAGTTTTAGTGATGAAACAAATAAAATGTTGCATCTGCAGGCGTGAATGCTAAAAACAGACTATCTGTACCTCAAATCCCTAGCCAAAGCCTGTATGTTCATGCTTGTTACTTTGAAATAGATGCACAAAGCCGAAGACAGAATTAAAGCCGTAGCCAGAGCCAAGGCTGTGATTCCTATAAGGGCTTATACAGCTATAGCTTGCTGTGGATGGCATGACAGCGTCTGGTTACTCTAGTGGGATATATGCAAATGTTATTATCATTATGTGTAGTCACTTACACTATAAGTCAGGATACTAGACAGTTAAGGCCACAACATTATGAGACATTTATAGTTGTTTTCATGACTATAATAATTTATTATAACCCATTAGGGCTACACCCCATAAACTATACAAATCACAAGTTGGCCACATTCGGAAGCACAATAAAAAGCAAAACAATAAGAAAATGAATACTTTAAAGGAAGTTTTACAAATCTCAATCTGTAATAAAAATGCTTTCAGTGGTCGATTTCACCAAACTCTTTGTAACTTACTATCAATGCATTGAAGCCCTACGTGGGATAGGCCCCTTACGATGGGTTATCCTTCGTAACTCGAGTTACAATTGATTGCAGGGCTTCCTGAATTCGGTCCCAGGTCGTGTAGATCGGGCATCGGACCTTTTTAGGTAATAGTATATATAACTATTTTAAAATATTACCACGGTAACTACTGACTGGCCGCACTAGCTGTAATCGGTGGGTAGGAGGCTTGGTTTAAGAGGCAGCTGGTTGAGGGCGCTGTTGAAGTCACCTATGGATGCGGCAAGCTCATTGTCTTGTCCTTCATTCGCGTCACTGGATAGCTGTGCCTTCTGACCAAGCTCAGTGGCCTGAAACGGATAAAATCAACCCCAAAAAAATCATCAGAAAATGCAACTTCAATACTAGTATTAAACGTAACATCATACTTTGGTAGCATACCAAAACAGAAAATTCCACAGATTTGTATGCATGGTATAAAGATGGTGATGGTTGAAACATACTGTTTAATTCTTTCTGCCTGAAATGCTGTTTTTATCCAGAAAAGAGTAAAACCATTGACCAACAACAATTTTGATCTTCGAACATGTCGAAATATCAAGAATCCTGTCAACAGTGACACAATAATTTCTTGCTATATACGTATGACATCATCTTACCTTGGAAATGTCATCCAATAGAAAATACAACATGGCAAGGGCGTGGCCAATGGTTGCCATGGCAGCTGCATCCTGATTGGTCACCTGTTCTCTGATGTCATGGATGGAGTGGAGGACCTGTTTGGCCTCTGCTTCTTGGGCCTCATCTAAAAAAAAAAAATAGAAAAAAGAATTAATAGAAATTCAATACTTTTATACAAATATTTCTGATATGCAGTTCTCCCAGAACCGTGATGGTTCCCAAAAGTTTGTCTTCATAATTATGCCCCTATAGTCTACAAGAAAGGTATTCAAATCTAGCTCTTTCCTTCCAACAGAAAAATGTTCAACTGTTAAGTTCTACTCCCAGGTTTATGCTAACTAAATGACAAAACCCCAGGCAAAGCCAGGAGCCTGGCCTGGCGTTTCAGTTGACGGGCCAAAACAGTATCAAAGTCTTTTCCTAAATTGCTACACTGGTTCTGACATGATTTCCATGAGTAAAGCACTTGGCTACGACTCTCCATGCAGTCCTCAGTGCTTACCTAATGATTCTACTTTCCGCTCCTCGAGTTCCACCACAGCCGATGACATGCCACTCTGGGTGTCACTCTTCTTTGTCCTAGCCGTCACAATCCGCAGCAGGTGACAATGCCAAATGGCCGTCACTCTCGTGTACAAGGAGTCGGCAACGTCCATGTGATTCTGACGGAAGAACACATTGGCCATGTGGAAATAACCGCCGGACGTCCGTATGTCGTCCGTGCCGAATTCTTCAGACGCATGAAAGATCTGAAATTTATATTGAATGCTATTAAGTCAAGGAACAAAATTAAAACTAACGCCTACGAACTTCACCAACAATTTTCTACTGTTTCCAATTATCAGTTGAGCTGAAAATTTCACAGGTTTGGTTTTATTCAATGACAAATCAGATTATGTGCAGGCTGCAGCTGTTCTGTCACCTTTAATAAATGCCCTTAATAAATGAGGGCCTTTTTGAAACAGAGGCTTAGGCTCAGGCTCCGGTTCCATCATCCATATGCTGAAGCTCAAGCTCTGTTTTCCTTTTCAAACCAGAGAATCTACTTCCGAACCGCAGCCATAAGCCACTATTTTGATACCCATTATTTTAGAATGGATTCACTAAATGGTGACGGAGCCGGAGCCTGAGCCCTGAATCTCCACCAGAAGGAAGGGGTGTGTACTCACATCATCAGCTAGATGTCTGAGGGACTCGTCATAGTTGCCCTGGGCTGCATACAGCAGGCCAAGATTCCTGGCTAGTTTGGACTTGATGGCTGAGCTACAGTCAGGGGTCTTCAGGACCGTCCACTGGGCCTGAGCCAGATACTCCTCTGCCTGGGACAGTTTGTGTAGGCCTGAAGGAACAACAAAAACACTGGTATTTTAATTACATCTAGTATGAAAAGGTCCGTCCACCAAGGTACAACTTGGCAAAGGAACCAAGTACCAAAGGAACCAAGTACCAAAGGAACCTAGTACCAAAGGAACAACTTGGCAAAGGTATAACTTGACAGTGGTTTTCAACCTACCAATGCTAGCTTCAGCCAGGATGAGGTAAGAAGGCACCAGCTCGATGCTGTCCAAGCCGTGCACGTCGATACTGAAGCGTAAAGACTGCATGGCTGCTGGGACAGCTTGCTCATGTTTCCCTTCAAATAGCAACTTCTGCCCAGTGGTCCTAGTCAGGTCAATCATGTTCCTCTGCAAAATCAAGTCAGAAAAACACTTGTACCATAAATCAGTTAAACAGCAGTAACCTTAATTCTCTTAACTGTTCTTACTGGTCACCAGCAGACTTCGAAATAGTGTTAACAGAAAAAATGCCGGCACCAGCAAAAATATACCCTGCTTAAACTTAAATTTGTTCATACATACCTGCCTAAGCAGTAAGTCTTGCTCTTTCTTTTTGCGTTGTTCTTCTGAGGACAGAAATGACAGCTGTGGTGTGCGTAGAGGAATGAGAAGCTGACATATCTTCTCATGTATACCAACCCAGTCAGCTTGCTGATGCTCAACTCCACTGTCAAATCAAACAAAAAACACTTGTCATGGTAATTATTCTGAAATTTGTTTTAGGTAGGGGTGCTTTTTTTGACAGACATGAGTCTGTGTGAACTTGGACCATCATAATCTACTTTTATTAATTTATCTTTTTACAAGTTATACAGTAACTGGGACATTGTACTCTTTATTTGTTTTATCATTTTGGTACTTGAAATGTTTTAAGTAGGCTGGAATATTACTGCTGTTAAATAAAAGTGTCACTGTAGTGTTAGTGTTACTGCTGGAATATTATTTCGGGGCCTAAGTATTAGCATAACTTTGACTCTGTTTATCAATCGATAAACACTAACGTTAGGCCTAACAATACATTAGGCCTAGCTGTTTTTACTGATAAACTCTGTTTTTCAAGAAAAACTGATCCACAAACATGACAAAAACAATGTTTTGGTTGGAAAACAGTGTTTCGGTTGAAAAACTGTTTTGGTTGAAAAACAGTAGGCCGGCCCCTATCGGTTGAAAAACAGTGTTTATCGCTGATAACGAATTGATGTTTTTTATCGAATTATTGGGCATCTGGCTGCGCTTGCCATACACAGCTAGCTGCACAGCCGGCGCGCCGGCCACAGGGCATGCACGGCACGATTTGGGTCATCTCGTACCCAAGTTAACTCGTACCCAAGTCATCTCGTACCCAAGTTAACTCGTACCCAAGTCAAGTCGTACCCAAGTCAACTCGTACCCAAGTCAAGTCGTACCCAAGTCAACTCGTACCCAAGTCAACTCGTACCCCTATGCAATTGTGAATAAAATCCCGTTCGTGTAGACTGTGACATTTTAGTTATCGTATTTAATGTCTCTTTTAATCGAAAAAATCACATTAACTTCAAAATTATTATTTATCTGCCTCCAAAAAATTCCTATTTCAAAATCAATTGAACAACACCCCACCCCTCACCGTCCGTATCAAAATTAACAAACTATTAAAACACAGCAAAATTAAAACAAACAGACAAAAAGCCTACCCAGGAGAAAATTCCAGTTGAATCCCATTGAATGGGATCCAATGGGATCCCATTGGGATCCCAGTCAATGGGACCCAACATGGAATTTGGGACTTTTTCAATGGGATCCCATTATACGGGATCCCATTGGTCCCATTGACAGAATCCCATTGGTCCCATTGGCAGAATCCCATTGGCAGAATCCTATTGGTCCCATTGACAGAATCCCATTGGTCCCATTGACAGAATCCCATTGGTCCCATTGGCAGAATCCTATTGGTCCCATTGGCATAATCCATTTGGTCCCATTGACAGAATCCAATTGGTCCCATTGGCAGAATCCTATTGGTCCCATTGGCAGAATCCCATTGGTCCCATTGACAGAATCCTATTGGTCCCATTGACAGAATCCTATTGGTCCCATTGACAGAATCCCATTGGTCCCATTGACAGAATCCCATTGGTCCCATTGGCAGAATCCTATTGGTCCCATTGGCATAATCCAATTGGTCCCATTGACAGAATCCAATTGGTCCCATTGGCAGAATCCTATTGGTCCCATTGGCAGAATCCCATTGGTCCTATTGACAGAATCCCATTGGTCCCATTGACAGAATCCAACTGGTCCCATTGGCAGAATCCCATTGGTCCCATTGGCAGAATCCCATTGGTCCCATTGGCAGAATCCCATTGGTCCCATTGGCAGAATCCAATTGGTCCCATTGGCAGAATCCCATTGGTCCCATTGACAGAATCCCATTGGTCCCATTGGCAGAATCCCATTGGCAGAATCCTATTGGTCCCATTGGCAGAATCCCATTGGTCCCATTGACAGAATCCCATTGGTCCCATTGGCAGAATCCCATTGGTCCCATTGGCAGAATCCAATTGGTCCCATTGGCAGAATCCTATTGGTCCCATTGGCAGAATCCCATTGGTCCCATTGACAGAATCCCATTGGTCCCATTGGCAGAATCCCATTGGTCCCATTGGCAGAATCCAATTGGTCCCATTGACAGAATCCAATTGGTCCCATTTGCAGACTCCCGTTGGTCCCATTGACAGAATCCAATTGGTCCCATTGACAGAATCCCATTGGTCCCATTGGCAGAATCCCATTTGTCCCATTGGCAGAATCCAATTGGTCCCATTGACAGAATCCAATTGGTCCCATTTGCAGACTCCCGTTGGTCCCATTGACAGAATCCAATTGGTCCCATTGACAGAATCCATTTGGTCTCATCGATAGAAACCAATCTGTACATAAATCCTACTAGCACTCTGAACGGGCCCAATTCCAAATGCAAAGGGGAAGAGGGTGGAGGGGGAGTAATGGACAATTGACTTGTGAACATTTTGAAGAACAAAGGAGACAATACTATAAATATACTGTTCATTATGTATATTGAATTCTGCAGAAATCGCACATCTAGAAATACATTTCACTGTAACGGTGGTTTTTAAGTATATCTGGGCAAGAACTGGAAATTGCAGCACACATCAAGAAAAACATTTCATTGTAACGGTGGTTTTTAAGTGTCTCTGAGCGAGAACTGGAAATTGCAGCACACATCAAGAAAATATTTTTAATTGTAACGGTGGTTTTTAAGTCTCTGGGCAAGAACTGGAAATTGCGTCACACATCAAGAAAAACATTTCATAGTAACTGGTTTTTAAGTGTCCCTGGGCAAGAACTGGAAATTGCAGCACACATCAAGAAAAACATTTCCTCCAGTTCCTCGCTGAGGAGATACCGATCTATCTTCCGGATGAGGGCCGTTGTGCTATCCTCCTCTGTTTACTGGATCTGGACGTGTTTGCACACCTCATGTAGTGAAGCCTGGGGAAGGTAACTGCCCTCCCGCATCAGTAGCTGGCACAACTCCTGGGTTCCCTCTGCCATCTCGTCTAGTAGGGCAATTGATTTCTTCAGGCCCATCTCAACTGGATGGTCCTCAGGTCCCTCTCTCCTGGCGATCTCGAACACCCTCGGCTGTACCCGGTATCTAGCTGAAGGTTGTCTTGTCCCCCTCGGCTTACCACTCTCCCATACTGCTCGGGTTCATTGAGTCACTGGACAGGCATTGTCGTTTGTCACTGTATGGTAGCAAGGACGAACACACCTGTCCCGTCGGAGGTGCCAAATGTTACTTACACCCCAGGTAAATCTAATCGAGTTACCAAAAGGTGATCATTAAATGATTCTGTAAAAAGGATGACACAAAAACCTCTAGTGAGTAGGAGAAACATTAAATACAGTTTTCAATCTCAGCCATCCAGAGCAAGAATCGTTGAGCTTTCTGGTTTAAAAAAAAAACATTAACTCAAAATGCCTCTTTCTGGCCCAGAACTAGTCCAGTGGGTCTGGAGTAGAATAAACAACCAGTTTCCCTATAATCCTGCCTAGCTTGGCACTTGTCTCTCAGTTAAGAAACCACAGGGAAACCTATACAAGCTGTACTGTGTACAACAAGAGGCTCTATCCCAAGCTATCCTACTACTACCAGTCCTCATGCCCTAGGGCTTGGTGTTAATTGGCCTTCTAGGAATGTCCACACAGGAACTCCATTGTTCTAAGACCACATGGCCTAATGCATAGCAGTATGTATGATCATGGAGATGTACACTACAGTACATGGGAAATGGCCTATACAGTAAAAGTTACAAGTTAAATCTGCAATGACTTTTCCTTCGTAAAATACATGTAGGTGGAAAGGTTGTAAAAAGCAAATCTTAGTATAAATCATATCTATAAAGTCTAAACTTTCAGAAACACAAATCAATAAATCAAAATGTCATGAGGAAAAGGAAAATATTCCTTGAATAAAACACAGCTTTGTAAGGCAATCTACAGTGCCCGTGCCACAAGTATGCCACACACTTGATCAAAGCATGGAGGTACCTCCATGATCAAAGTTGTTCAAAGTCCCACAACTTTACAACCAAAAATACTTTCACCAATAAGCCAAAAATCAAAACAGAATAACAGATAGGCAATCTATACAAATCTGATAAAGTGACATAGAATTCAATCAAATTCAACATACCTGTAAAAAGGATGACAAAGATACCTCTAGTGAGTAGGAGAAACGAAACTTTCACACATTGTTCAATCTCAGCCATCCAGGGCAAGAATGCTTGTATTAGAGTGACCACATGGCCAACTCACCATGCCAGGGCTCTGTGTCTGGAGTCAAATTACAGCTGTTCTTGGATGAGCTATTGCATTTTTAGGGGGGGGGGGAGATAATTTCCAGAGGGGGCATACATGTAGCACAAGACTTTAACCTGGTTAATTGCTACACATGTAGTCATATACTGTATATCCCATAGGTCCCATTGCATCTCTTATGTGAACCTGTGTATGTAATCCCATTGGAGCCCAGTACATGTACTGTATCCCATAGGTCCCATTGCATCTCTTATATGAACCTGTGTATGTAATCCCATTGGAGCCCAGTACATGTACTGTATCCCATAGGTCCCATTGCATCTCTTATGTGAACCTGTGTATGTAATCCCATTGGAGCCCAGTACATGTACTGTATATCCCATAGGTCCCATTGCATCTCTTATGTGAACCTGTGTATGTAATCCCATTGGAGCCCAGTACATGTACTGTATATCCCATAGGTCCCATTGCATCTCTTATGTGAACCTGTGTATGTAATCCCATTTGAGCCCAGTACATGTACTGTATATCCCATAGGTCCCATTGCATCTCTTATGTGAACCTGTGTATGTAATCCCATTGGAGCCCAGTACATGTACTGTATCCCATAGGTCCCATTGCATCTCTTATGTGAACCTGTGTATGTAATCCCATTGGAGCCCAGTACATGTACTGTATATCCCATAGGTCCCATTGCATCTCTTATGTGAACCTGTGTATGTAATCCCATTGGAGCCCAGTACATGTACTGTATCCCATAGGTCCCATTGCATCTCTTATGTGAACCTGTGTATGTAATCCCATTGGAGCCCAGTACATGTACTGTATCCCATAGGTCCCATTGCATCTCTTATATGAACCTGTGTATGTAATCCCATTGGAGCCCAGTACATGTACTGTATATCCCATAGGTCCCATTGCATCTCTTATATGAACCTGTGTATGTAATCCCATTGGAGCCCAGTACATGTACTGTATATCCCATAGGTCCCATTGCATCTCTTATGTGAACCTGTGTATGTAATCCCATTGGAGCCCAGTACATGTACTGTATATCCCATAGGTCCCATTGCATCTCTTATATGAACCTGTGTATGTAATCCCATTGGAGCCCAGTACATGTACTGTATATCATATAGGTCCCATTGCATGTCTTATATGAACCTGTGTATGTAATCCCATTGGAGCCCAGTACATGTACTGTATCCCATAGGTCCCATTGCATCTCTTATGTGAACCTGTGTATGTAATCCCATTGGAGCCCAGTACATGTACTGTATCCCATAGGTCCCATTGCATCTCTTATGTGAACCTGTGTATGTAATCCCATTGGAGCCCAGTACATGTACTGTATATCCCATAGGTCTCATTGCATCTCTTATGTGAACCTGTGTATGTAATCCCATTGGAGCCCAGTACATGTACTGTATCCCATAGGTCCCATTGCATCTCTTATGTGAACCTGTGTATGTAATCCCATTGGAGCCCAGTACATGTACTGTATCCCATAGGTCCCATTGCATCTCTAATGTGAACCTGTGTATGTAATCCCATTGGAGCCCAGTACATGTACTGTATCCCATAGGTCCCATTGCATCTCTTATGTGAACCTGTGTATGTAATCCCATTGGAGCCCAGTACATGTACTGTATCCCATAGGTCCCATTGCATCTCTTATGTGAACCTGTGTATGTAATCCCATTGGAGCCCAGTACATGTACTGTATATCCCATAGGTCCCATTGCATCTCTTATGTGAACCTGTGTATGTAATCCCATTGGAGCCCAGTACATGTACTGTATATCCCATAGGTCCCATTGCATCTCTTATGTGAACCTGTGTATGTAATCCCATTGGAGCCCAGTACATGTACTGTATATCCCATGTAGGTCCCATTGCATCTCTTATGTGAACCTGTGTATGTAATCCCATTGGAGCCCAGTACATGTACTGTATCCCATAGGTCCCATTGCATCTCTTATGTGAACCTGTGTATGTAATCCCATTGGAGCCCAGTACATGTACTGTATATCCCATGTAGGTCCCATTGCATCTCTTATGTGAACCTGTGTATGGAATCCCATTGGAGCCCAGTACATGTACTGTATATCCCATAGGTCTCATTGCATCTCTTATGTGAACCTGTGTATGTAATCCCATTTGAGCCCAGTACATGTACTGTATATCATATAGGTCCCATTGCATCTCTATGTGAACCTGTGTATGTAATCCCATTGGAGCCCAGTACATGTACTGTATATCATATAGGTCCCATTGCATCTCTTATGTGAACCTGTGTATGTAATCCCATTGGAGCCCAGTACATGTACTGTATATCCCATAGGTCCCATTGCATCTCTTATGTGAACCTGTGTATGTAATCCCATTGGAGCCCAGTACATGTACTGTATATCCCATAGGTCCCATTGCATCTCTTATGTGAACCTGTGTATGTAATCCCATTGGAGCCCAGTACATGTACTGTATCCCATAGGTCCCATTGCATCTCTTATGTGAACCTGTGTATGTAATCCCATTGGAGCCCAGTACATGTACTGTATATCCCATAGGTCCCATTGCATCTCTATGTGAACCTGTGTATGTAATCCCATTGGCACATTGGAGCCCAAAACATGTACTGTATGGTCCCATTGCGGAATTCCATTGGAGTCCAAAACATGTACTGTATGCTCCCATTGCATCTCTTATGGGAACCTCAGTAATTCCATCAATAGATATGGCTGGGGGACCAATACTTGTACATCCCTGTATCCCACAGGGTCCATATTTACAATGTCCGATGCCCATGATAATATAAAAACAACTTGTCCTGTTGAAATTGGGAGGCAGTTGATTCCTGCTATTCTCAGTAGGGTCCCATACATCCCATTGTATCCCATTGGGTCCATTTAATTGGTCCCATTACCTAAGAACAATGTCCCGTTGAAATGAATAGGAACCCATTGAGTTCCATTGATACCCGTTATTCTTAGTAAGGTCCCATTACATCCCATTGTATCTCGTTGGGTCCATTTAATTGGTCCCATTACCAAGAACAATGTCCCGTTGAAATGAATAGGAACCCATAAAGTCCCATTGATACCCGTTATTCTCAGTAGTGTCCCATTACATCCCATTGCATCCCGTTGGGTCCATTAAACAATGTCCTATTACCTAAAAACAATGTCCCGTTGAAATTAATAGGAACCCATTGAGTCCCATTGATACCCGTTACTTCCAGTAGAGTCCCATTAAAAACGGTAATGGGACTTAATAGGATTCAACTGGAATTTTCTCCTGGGTAGTTCAAGAGTTGTAGTTTTATATAGGCCTATTCATCTTAATTCAACCTTCACATAGATGTCAATTTAATACAAGTACGTAGTATGACAGCTTCGAAGTCTGTTGGCGGCAGCCGCATGCCTTGTGCAATAATGGGGTACGACTTGTCTCGGGTACGACTTAACTTGGGTACGAGTTAACTTGGGTACGAGATGACTTGGGTACGAGTTGACTTGGGTGTCATTTTTGGGGTACGAGTTGACTTGGGTACGAGTTAACTTGGGTACGACTTGACACATTTCGCACGGCACAGCACATCGGCTCCATTAAATTGTACATAAAAATGTTAAAAACAGCCTGAGCACTCACCAGTAAAATGTCACCCTGCATTTTGTGCACTGCACAAACGCTGGCTTCTGGCAAAGTTCGCACAGAAGTTTCACGCCTTTAGGGTTCGACAACGGGTTCAACGTCATTGTTGGAAGTATGCAATTTATCTCCCACTAACTAGTTTTACTTCTGGTGTTTTTTTCGCTTCAAACTTCACGCGTAAAGTTTCAAAACAGAACACCGATTTTCACATCACAGCACTTTTTCACTTGGTTGCCATTCGCAATGAGTAAACAACGCATGCGTACAACTTACATCCGGTCGTGGTTCGTGACACCCGACGGCTGTTATATTTCTGTAAGAACTTCATTATTATTGCGGGAAAAAGTAGTACATACAATAGCGATTTTAATCACTATTTTATCCTCTCGATATAGATTTGCCCTATTTTATTATTAACAAAACTATTAAAAATTATTTCAAATTTGTTTTATTACAAAAAATATATTTTAAAATCTTTTCTTTGTTATTTCAAATTCAATTTATTGTCTAAAAGTGTTTATAAAAATAAGTGAAATTTACGTTGAATGTAATTGCGAAAAGTAATGACTGTTGGATGGACTTTAAATGTCGCGTATCCGCCTCATATAAACTGCCATTCAAAAACACGCGAGGAATGTGCTGTATACCAGTCTAACAAACCGACCAAATGCACGTGGTGCGCCCACACCGTACCAATTCTACACGCTTGCAAATATAAATTAGGCTTCATTTCCAATTTCGTCGTGGTCGTCGGTGTACGTGTGTTCCTGAGTGTTAAAAAATCTTGCAAACTTTCAGCCCTTTTATAAAAGCAAATTGTCTGAAATGGCCGTCAAACTGGGAAAGAAGGTAAGTATAACGAGGGAGAATTCTGCGTTTGATTCTAGATTGGCAACGCACTATTTGGGGGAGATTTCGTGGTTTTTCGTGCTCAAACTTTAGTAGGGCTTCATTAGGCCATTTCATTCTCGGCCATCAGACCATGCCGTGACCACGTGCGTCGCACATGGTGCGGCCGCTGGCTGCAGAGCGTATTTTCTCACAGCCTGACTTGATTGTGCCATGGAGGAAGGAAGATTGTGCACAGTCAGCAATGTGCCTTCAAAGTTTGATGCTTTCATCTGAATTTATTTTTAATGTCTCAAAATTGAATTTGAAAGGAATTTTAATAAAATTTTTCTATCTTGCTGTTAAATTCAGTTTTTTCGAAGGGGGGGGGGGGGGGGTGCTTGGCAGTGAAACCAACTTTACTGAGTTAATTTTTTTTTATATTCTTTGGCATTATTAGAGCAAATTCTTGTTAGGCCCTAAGTTGGGCCTTGAGCTTGGCTGAATGCAGAATTATTTTTTTTTGTGAATTTGTTTGAAAAAAAATGTTGGCAGGGTATATTTTGCTGGCAGCACGGCATTCTTCCTGCAAATGCCATTTTGCTGTTCCCTTAACGTTACTCTGATTGGCCAATTTTCATTATGTCTTGCCGACAGGAATGTACCTCCGGCAAAATAACATTTAGAGAAAGAAGACTGACATGGCATATTGAGAATTGGTCAATCAGAAGAGTGACGGTGCCGACAAAATATACACTTCCTTTTTTTTCGGAATGAGTTCCACCGATTGACATCACTTTGAGACCCTGTGACAAACCCTATGGGACTCAGTAGGCCTTACTGTTAGTTACATGGCATTTTGAGATGAAAAGAAATATTCAGTAAAGTTGTTACGTAACACAAAACTGGTCGTGCGGTGGAATCGTTCAAATATAAAAAGAGATGTCTCGCAAAGGAAGCGGTAGGTTTGGTTCTGCGACACGATAAGACATCTCAGAGGTTGGCCGGTTTTTATCTCGGAACCGAAACAAGTCGTGCAGAAAACGACTTGATAAAATGGCAGTGCGGATGGAAGGTTTACCTGTACGGTTGTGGTAACATCGGTGTAATGCGGACATCGGTGTAGTGCGGTGCCTATAACACAAATGTTGTTTGCAGAGAGACGAATACTTGCAAACTAAGGATGGTGCGGTTTCGATACATTCAAACACAACACTTTGTTGGTCCAACAATTTTCCATTTCAGAGAAGATGTAAAAAAAAAGTTCACTCTCAAACATTCTGGTCATAGGTTATCAGATTCAAACAGATTTGATACATAATGAATCATATTAGTTGAATATAATTTGTTTAAATCTGAACCTGCAATTCAGCATGTTTAAAAAGTGGGCTTTTGTAATTTTTTTCTCTGAATTTGAAAATCAATGGCGGTTGTGGTGTTGCGAATTGCGGAACTCGGACGGTTGACGTAACAGGGAGGCCATTAAAAACAAGAAAACTAAGAAAATTGTCTAGTTTACAGTGCATCCTTGTATTGTATGGAACAGATGCACATGATTCATTGTATGCTTGCACCTCAAAAATGAAATGTTATCACGTCTGAACTTGAACACTAGAAATGCTGTTAATTTGTCAGTCAAATTTTTATCTTAGATCATTAAATAAGAAGTGAAAATAGGATATGATCTAATAAAAAACCACCCAAATTAAACAAGGAAATCAAACATGTAGCTTTAGTAGGAGGCACTATAGGACCTAGCTCGATTGATACAGTAATCTGGAAGTCGAAGATTCGAAACATGCGAGTGAACCAGTTTAAAAATACCAAGGAAAATTAATTGAAGTTTAAAACCTGGCATTTTTGTGTTGGTGGGAATGTCTGTGATTTATCTTGAAATTTAAAAAAACTTTTCTTTAAACGTGTTTTTAAGAATGCTGTTCTGACTCTGCATTAGTCAAATGTGAAAACCAAACCAATACCAGGGCTCGAATTTCGTGAAGAATAGCAGTGGCCAGCTGGTTTAGTAATTAGAGCATTTTACTGGACCTGAATTTTTTCACTAGCCTTGTGGCATTCATGTACGTAGGAAAACAATAATTGTCAATTTAGGCACCATTTTAATTGTGCAAAAAAAATTCATTTCCAAATTTGACAAACTAGCAGCATTTCTCGTATTCTTGTGTCCGTGATAAATTTTGTGGCCTCTCTGAAACTCAGATTTCCTTTTTTGGCAAAAACCTAAAGAGGTGCATTGAATCACTCTCGAATGCTGAGCACTACCTGTCACCGTGGATACCTGTTGCTATGGTTACTGGTGTCTGCTTCATCCTGGACCTGTGTCAACAGCGCTGGTACTCGTAGTTGAGACTCTGTAGACCGCACACCCGTCTGGTACTCTGCCTTCTCGCTGTAGATTTTACATCGGTCGAAAGACACGGTGCCAGCTTGATCATGTAAGTGATCAAATTGCCTGTTCTGAGACTGAGTGTGTGTAATGTTCGGCCTGTTTGTCTCATGCATGAGATCCGTGATCTGCAGACGCGGCAGATCCACGTCCCATGCAGGATAAGCTAAAATGGGATCCGGATCAGCAGGATCACAGATCTCGTGTGCGAAACAAACAGGCCTGTTTATGTTTGTAATAAGAAAATGGCTGGTAGTAACCACAAATAAAATATAAATGACGGTTTGCATGCAGTTCCAGTGTTCATGAAAATTTCCTGTTTCCTTATTTTGTATGCAAAACGACCATTGCAAATGTTTCCATTGTTTGTTTTTATAAATTTAAGAACATTTCACTGGCATGTTACATGTATATGCAGTAAGATGTCTTCATAGGATCTACAATTTCAGCTTGGCAACGATAGCTATTCGTCACATAAAAAGTAACAAATTTGTTAAATAATCATCACACTTTCTTTTTATCTTTTTGTCAACAGGGAAAGGCACAAGCAGCCGAACAAAAGTAAGTCAAACCACAGAATTTAAATTTTTAATCCACAAAGCCCCAAATAATCATATAGAGGGTTTATGAAACTGAGGCTCCGGCTCCATTTTCTGAATTCATTCTAAAATAACGGGTATCCTTTGTTTTTATAACTATTTTCATAAAGACCATTGTTACATTATGTTAATTTTTGGGGATGTTCTTTCTTTGTTTAACAGGAAGGCCAAGAAGGGGAAGCCTGTGAAGAAACAGGTAAGAATATGTTTACTTGACCTGTGGCATTCGTGTACATAGAAAAACTGTATTTGTATGCACTATTGTTTCAAAGATCATCAATTTAGGAACAGTTGTGCAAGAAAAATAAAATCGCAAGACAGTCGGACTAGTTCGGTACACACTTACCTTGACCGACACTGAAATTGCTAGACTTAATCTACTGTCTACTGGATATTTCGAGCCTTGTACATGTAGGCTTGAAATTTGGAAGAGAATGTCCCGTTTGACATAACCTGTAGGTGGATTAAGAAATTTCTTCAGCTGATATGCAAGCTGGACTTTATTCATTCAATGTTCAGGAATCTTCCGAGGAGGAGAGCAGCAGTGAAGAGGAGATGGAAGTGCAGCAGCCGGTGGTTCCAGTCAAGAAGGCCCCCGCCAAGAAGACTCCAGCTAAGGAGGCTCCCGCAAAGGTCAAGAAGACACCAGCTAAAGAGACAGCTGCCAAGAAAAAGAAGGCACCACCCCCTGTAGAGGTAGGATTTTAAAATAGATCAGTCGGGGTTAGCGCGGTCATTAACTGGATACGATGGGTTACCTTCGTATCTAGAGTTACGATCAGGAAGCACGCACTTGCATGTGTAATGGAGCAAAATGAAAACGAAGATCAAAACGACTCATCTTGGTTAAGATGTGTCTTGTTTATTCCACGATCCAAGGCACGACAATGCTCGAAATGATGCGACTCTCTCGTAGTTAGTTTGTCCTTGGGTTTCCTTTATGAAAGTGACTTTTTGAAAAGGCTTCACATTTTTAGAGAAAGCTTAAAATGTCTTGTTAATTGCAGGAGGAAGATGATGACAGCGATGAAGATGATAGCGACGAAGAGGAAGAAGAAGCAGCTCCTGCCAAGAAGACCAAGGCTGGAGCAAAGGTTGTCATGACCAAACAGCCAGAACCCGAAGAGGACGATGATGATGAAGATGACAGCGACGAAGACGATGAAGATGACAGCGACGAAGAGGAAGAAGCTGCCCCTAAGAAAGCGGCCAAACCGGCTCAGGCCAAACAAGCCGAAATAGATGATGATGACGATGACAGTGATGAAGATGACGATGATGAGGAAGAAGACAGTGACGAAGATGACAGCGAGGAGGAGGAAGAGCCCACCAAAGTCAAGCAGGTAACTGAAAAAATTTAAATCTTTTCGGGCCAACGGTTCGATCCTAGGATAATTAATCTCAAAGCTTTTCAGAGAGGTCCTGCTAGGAGTGAAACGTCGGTTCCCCCTACGTCTTAAGCTCGTTATTTTTGTTGATGTTCAATTTGCAGATGTTTGTTACTTGCATTGAAAAATGAAAGAATCCAACTCTTTAAATCCTCCATACAAGATGAATGAATGGTTTTGTTTTTTTTGCCAAGGTGAAAGATGCCAAGAAAGTTGGAAAGAAGGCCCAGGCTGAAGAAGAGGAAGATGATGATGAAGAAGATAGCGATGAGGAGGATAGTGATGACGACGATGAAGATGACGAAGATGAAGGTAAGTTGATAGTGGATTATATATGTCTGGAAAACGCCCTCTATTGTTTCGTAGACAACGCCTCAAAATCGTTCAACCATCATGGTTGGTAACCCACCTGAGGGATTTGTATCTCAACCTCGCGCTTGACCAATGGAAGACCAAGTATTTCAAATGACAAAAATGAATTTGCTCCCATCCAACAGAGGAGGAAGCTCCACCCATGAAGAAGAAGAAGATGGCTGGTGGCGATGCGAAGACGACAAAGGCCGACAATAATGAAGTAGAAGGAGGTGAGTTGTTGCTGAATTCTCCAGAAACAAACCCCAATGGTGTATTGGTTGCAAGGGAGTGAAAATGTGGCTATATTCTGCTTCATGGGGATTTTCTCTGTAGAAACACAGCGTTCTTGAAAACGAACCCCAAAATCTGGGGTTGGTGAAAACCATAATAGACTGGCTTCGTTTCTGGAATGAATTTGATGACTTCTGGTTGATTGTGGAATATTTGAAAATGTAACATTGTAACAAAAGTGTCCAACACGCTTAAGTTAATTTGCTTTTCCTCATTTTGTTTTTCCCTTCCTTCTCCACTTAGAAATCATCTCCATCTTCATCGGTGGCGTCCCGAAGGGCACCCCAGACGATGCAGTTGAAGACTTCTTCACCTCGCAAGGCGTCCAAGTCATGAACGCCCGAGTCATCCCAAACAAATCGTAAGTCTGGATCTTCGCACCTCAAGATTTTCTGTAAAAGCAAGTTCTTGAAGCAAGAAAATGTTTTACGAGCAACAGTTCTTACTTCAATACTCCTGGTTATTATTTTGCAGGTTTGCGTACGTTGACGTAACTTCAGAGAAGATGTTCAAGAAGGCAATGGAGCTCAATCACCAGGAGCTGAACGGTGTGGAGATCAGACTGGAGCGAGGCAAGAGCAGAAACGAGAACTCCAAGCAGAACATGGCCTCATCCTCAGGTAAGCTTTTTTCTTATCCCACACTTTCGTGTTACTGACCGTTGTACTGATTGTCAAGACCAGATCGCTGTGCAGTCTTTTCACTTTCTGTTGCTGCTGTTGCTGCTGCTGCCGAAAAATCTAGGGCCAATTTCACCAAACTGATCATAACCGACTATCAATTGTAGTACTTGTGCTTCATTGCAGCCCTGCTTAAGATATGATGGATAACTTAGGACCTTCGTGACTAGAGTTACGATAGATGGTAGGGCTTCTTTTTGTTTTCCCATGTGTCTTCAAATGTTCTGCAGTCCAACACTGACTGCTCCATCATGCCGAGAGCATTTATAAAAATGATTTAATAACCGGAAATTCTATGATTAAATCGCGCCATTCCTTTGTACTCAAATATGTATAGCCAAACCATATTGCTTGTTATATTCACTGGTGCAAACAAAAAGGGCTTGACTCCTTCCATTTCATAGTATTTCAAAATTACCGAGAAAAAATGCTTATTTTTTCTTTTTTATTTATGGTTGTTTGTTTCTGTTATTAACATTTATGATTGTTTTTTTTTAGGGCTGTGCATTCTACCCGGGTACTCGAAACCCGACCGAAACCGTCGAGTACCCGGCTCCATTTTTTCGATTCTATTACCCGTAAAAAAAAAAAAACATGCCCTTTTTCATAAAATACATCACTGACCTGCAAAATTGGCAGTTTTTGCAATGACAAAGGCAGATTATTTACCGCAAATCTGTACCGAAGCCGGCAGCGAGCCACATATCGACGCAGTCCGGCCGTGATCTACGGTACCGGACAACGCGACGCACCCCGGCCGCGATGTAGGCCAACATGTACCGACCAAAAATCCTACCGCGCACGGCAAATCATCGGAACCGACCGAGCTTACACCGTGCACACACACAGTACGTACGGTGTATACAGTCTTCCTGCCCACACGTGGTTGAGACTGGTGCACGTTGTTTTGACATCGTGGCTATTACGCGTGGTCGTGTGTGGGGCGGATACCAGTCATGGAACATTCGAGATTACCACTGACGTTAACCATGTGCACAATGCATCATGTTTTACGTCTTAATAATGCGTTTGTCGCCCTAGGAATGTTTCTCACGTTATTTCTTAAGATCTAGCACATGTACGTGAAAAGTGTGTTTCTTCTAATTGGCCAACTGGACAAAATTACCGACTGAAATTCAAGTAAGATTTAGCTGATCAGGAACATGCGATTTACGGGGTGGTCAGAATATTTTACGGGGATCACGCAACGAAATAACAACCCTGACAATGCATACATCGTGTTTGATGTCGGTGTTCGATGTCGGAAAGAAAAAATCGCGCTAAGTTTTGCTTGGCCTGTCATATCGGTAGAAATAGCGTAAACTAAAATTTGGCACCACTAAAAATAGCCAAAATCCGCTAAAGGTCGTGGTGTTTTGGGGAGGGTCTGGTAATTTTCAGCACGCCTGGCTCGGAGCCCCGATACGGTACTCACCAACGGCCATTACGCAACATACTTCCGGGTTCTTAATTTCTTATGTTTTATATTATATCGCGGGTACCCGGGTACCCGCCCGTTTGGGCAAAGGGTACTCGGGTCCAAAATTACCCGTGAATGCACAGCCCTAGTTTTTTTGTCTTGATCCGTAGGAGGGAGAGACAGCTCTAATGCCACGACGCTGTTTGTGAAGGGTCTTAACTTTGACACAACCGACCATACCCTGAAGGAAAAATTCAACTGCAAGGAAGTCCGCATTCCACTCAGGAATGGCCGCCCGTCAGGGTAAGCATCAAGCGGAATTGAATTCTGAGTGCAAACCAGTTACCATTTGCGAGTTTAATCTGAATAGTATCTGGTACACAGACTTCTTTCATTGCAAATAAACATCCCAGTTTGAATTTCCCAGACTTAAGACTCTGTTGCTATATCTGTATCACATGATTACAGGGCAAGCTTATTTCCTACCCATCTCAGGGATGGACTGGTTCCTTTGTGCCATTCTTATCAATTGTGAACAGTGCATTTGTGCAAGACATCAGTTATGTAGCCAAGCTTGTCCCGAATCATGTGATGTAGCGACAGTGTCTTTAGTCTGGAGCATTCAGGTTTTGATGTTTACGTACAGTGAAAGATTTCAGTGTACCGGATATTGTTCGTTTTTTAATGAGTGAAAGGCTTATTGGAGACATAATTGCTGCCTAGTTAACATCATGAGCCTCAAAATGTTCTCTTGTCTTGTTCTTTTTCATTTTCAATACATTTTGGTTGAAATTTCTTTGTGAATAGGTACGCTTACATGGATTTTGACACAAAGGAGGAGGTTGACAATGCCATGAAAACGATGCAAGGAGCCGAGATTGACGGCTGGAATGTCATTCTGGACTACGTCGGTGACAAGAGGAAGTCAGCGGGCCAGTCCTCATGGGGATCAGGTGAGCAAACAAAACATTCTGATTGGATAGTGATGCTTTCCCGTTAAAAAATGGCATATGACAGCGCGTTGGGGCCAATTAGACATGGGGCCAATTTCATAAAACTGTCAAGCACAAAAATTTGCCTAGCACAAAAATGTCTCGCCCAATAAAACAAACCACCATTGAAAATTCCATTTGATAATTATGGTCAGCGAACAACAGCCAAAGAACAATCACAAGTGATACACAACACGTGGAAATTTGGTTGTTAACCCTGTTTTTTTTAAGACAGAAATGTCTTAATAAAAACAAACAAACCACCATTGAAAATTCCATTTGATAATTATGGTCAGCGAACAACAGCCAAAGAACAATCACAAGTGATACACAACACGTGGAAATTTGGTTGTTAACCCTGTTTTTATTAAGACAGAAATGTCGTGCTTAGCAAATTCTTGTGCTTAACAGTTTTATGAAATTGGCCCATGGTCAGCCAAGAAATTCTTCGCTAACTGAAAGTCTTGCTCATGGATTCCATAAAATAGATTTCATGCGTAGCAGTGCTTGTAAGCACAGAAATAGGCCGTAACAGATTCCATGAAATTGGGCCTAGAAAAAGCATGATTTTGTTTTTGTTTTGTTTTTTTGAGTATATTTTGTTTATTTCTTATTTTTTTAAATATTATAGAAGAAAGTCAGACGCTCCACATCAAGGGGCTGACCGATGATGTCACGGAGGCAGATCTGAAGGAAAAGCTAGGAGCCCTGGAAGTCCGTCGACCCAACAGACGTGACGACCCCGACAGCAAAGTAGAGTACGTACTTTCCAAGGGGAGAATTTAGTCAGATACCTTCCTGCTGCTTTCAGCATCTTTGTTAACCCAACCCCCTTTCAAAAAAAAAAATTGAAATAAAACAAAATACAAATCTGATTGATGGTGATGCAGACATATCTGGGACTTATATGTTTCTCATTCTATTGGAAATAAATTGATACAAGGACTACTTCCCCGGAATGCTTCTGGCAGCCCCAAAAGGCTTGAAGGGTTGGGTTAGAAGCGCATTTGACTAGCTTGCAAGAATCCATTCCATTGGTGTCCCTGGTCAGTAGTGACAGTGCCTTGGTGGCCGTTGGAATGTAGCCACTCCATTTTCTCTCTGTTGCCCCATATCTCCCTGAAGACCAAAAGGTTTCTGTCCTAGTCTGGTACTGCCCACCTCTAAGGCCCTCTGTTAATTGTCACATTTGTCTTGGTCATACAGCTTTGCGTACGCTGACTTCTCCAGCCTGGATGCAGCCAAGCAAGCATACGCAGACTTCCAAGGAACCACCGTCAAAGATGCCGTCCTCACCCTGGACTATGCCAGGAGCAAAAGGCAGAGTGTTGGTGGCAGGAGTGAAGGAGGTAAAGAGGCTTCTTTCTTTCATTTATTTCTTGAAAAGAAAAATCGAAGCACGGGTTTATTATTACAAAGCTGTCTGTGCTGGAATTTCTATTTTATTCATGTTAAACTGCCAATGGAACCTACAGTCAGTTAAACGGAGGCTCCTTCCAACGTAGAACATTTGGGGCACCAAGGTTAGGGCCAGGGACATTTCCTGTTGTTGCCAGCAAAAGAGTTAACTGGCCAGGGTTCGATTTCATAGGGCTTCGTGATTCGTGAAATCGTAAGCGAGGGAATTTACTGGCAATCAATTCCAGTGAATTTCAAAGAAGAAATATTCAATATACAAATTTCTCTTATCCTAACTGTGTCACAACTTTATGAAGCATTACAATTACCTTCTCCTGTGTGATCTTTGCCCACTTCCTCCAGAGCTGGACAAGAAGACGCTGTACATAAGGGGGCTGTCGTGGGAGACAACCCAGGACCGTCTCCAGTCCACCATGGGGGCTGACTCAGTCAGAATACCGTACGACAGGATGACCAACGAGCCCAAAGGGTAAGTCCCAATAGATTTTTGCATCTTTGTTGGGTCACATCTGTGATTTGAGTTCCAAATTTCTTAAAGCTGCTTAAGCACCAAAAACTTAGTGAATAAAATCAGTATGCCAGCCAAAACTCTTTGTGAATGTTATGCTCAGCAAAAAATAGCTGAATACAAGTCAAAAGCAGTAAACATCACATGGAAATTTGGTTAGTAATCCTGTTTGATCAAGCAAGACTTTTCATGCTTAAGCAATTTTTGTGCTTAAGCAGAAATTGTCCCCAGGTCTTAACAAGGGTATGTTTTTATGATTTGTTGGAACAGGTTTGCATATGCCGAGTACAGTACAGAGAGTGAAGCCAATGCAGCATTTGAGAAATTCAACGGCACGAGTCTGGACGGTAAAACCTTAACCATGGACTATGCCAAGCAACGTTCAAGCTTCGGCTCACCCAGAGGTATGACACTAATAACTTATGAGTATTTATTTCCGTTTTAAATGAAACCCAAGGATTTCTGGAAAGCGGTATTATAGGCACTGTACCTGGGAAGCATTATGAAGCCTTTACGCAAAGATGATTTTTTAAACTTTTAAGGTATCCTTTATTTTTGATTTTAATTTTCTTAACCAGTTGTAAAGTTTCTTTACCTCGATCCCATTATGAAAAGTTCTTGAATCTATACGTTGATACTCAATTTGTTTTCTCTTTGTTTTTGCCACTTGCAGGTGGTCGTGGTAGCTTTGGCGGTGGATTCCGCGGTGGGCGTGGCGGGCGTGGTGGTGGTGGATTTGGCGGCGGCCGTGGTGGTCGGGGCGGACGTGGCGGCGGGTTCCGTGGTGGCCGCGGGGGTCGTGGCGGTGGCTTCAGAGGAGGTCGAGGCGGTAAGTGCTTCTATGGAGATTTCACAATCTTGTTGTTGCCCTGGTTTAAGAAGTCTGCAGGTCAATATTTGTTCCCCTTGATTTCCTATAAAATAGATTTTCTTTACACCCCATTATCCCCAGAGTCATTTTAAAAGTCTTCCATTTTCTTCTTTGTCCTTACAGGTAGTGGTTTTGGCGACTACAAAGGAAAGAAGACATCTTTCGACGATTGAGCATCTCTCCTCGGCTGCATTAAACCTGGTTCAGGTATTTAAGGAATAACTTCCACCCTAAAACACGATATGAAAATATCCGAAACATGCTAGACAATATCGGTCTGAATTTGGGTACTCAATGTAATAAATAACTTTAAAGGTTTCATCGGAAGTCCCGTCAAAGCCAATGGACGGACTTATAAGGTATATTATCTCAAATGGCAACCGCTAGGGATTGTGGGATGCACAAGGGTCAAAAGGGCGCCCCCACCTTCCTCACTTTAGTACAGTCTGAGTAAAATTCTTTGTGTTTAACTGTGTCACGTAAAGTTGCAGTTCGACCCAGATGTATCCCACAAACTGCTTTGTGCAAGCACCCTCTCTTGGTGAAAATGCCACGTGATAAGGTATACATTGTATTGTACATTTGTTGCCGTATCAAGGCTTATGGCAGAAACAGATTTTTTTAGCCCTGTGTGTAACTGGACAACAGTACAGTGCCAGATAAAGAAAACAAAAACTTCTAAAGTGGGATTCAGACTGCCAAAAAAAAAAACTCCTAATGCTGCTTTTGAATCCAATTTACATTCATTTGCCATTTTTGTATTACTGTTCAAAGAGTTGAATCATATTCGTATTAGTACATTAACTGTTGCATGTTAATGTACACGTCATTATTCTCAGCACAGTCTGTCTAACCCTATCTTGTTTTTGTATTAAAGATAATGGCTGTCAAATCTTGGGGTTCTTCGTTTTATAGTAATAGGGATTTTGTATTAAAGGCTGCCCAGGCTGGAGTCGAACCTGCAGTTTTGGGCACCAATTTGAATCATTCGGTTAATACTGATACTGTCAGCCAGACAAATTTTTTCAAATTGCGCCATTGAAATGTTCAGTTTTAACAACCAGGGCCCAAGAAGAACCCCATTCACGATGCATCTACCCTATATTCGAAGCAGTGCTATCAAACCGAGGCTTGGATTCAAAATAGTCTGGTACCCATTTTCTTTTATAGAATTGGTGTTATCTTTTCCAGCGGGTATACAAGGAAGGTGACAAGCTGGATGCACTGTTAATAAAGGTCTATGACCGGTATTCCAGAATTGGACAATTTTTGAGACTTCTGTCACAAAAATCTTTAAATTGCCTCTTTTTAAAGATTGTCGATTGAGAAATCGTCAGAAAGGGAATTGTTGTAGCCTAGCCTTTCTTATGTTTGGGGACTCGCACAATTTATTCATAATAATGATTTGTGTGCGCAGTCAAATTGTACAGTTAACTTTATTTTAATGTATTGTAGCCATTTGGAAACATACATTTTAGTTCACTGTGGTTTAAGTATGAATAAAATACTTTCATAATAATTATTCGGTCTCGGTATTTCTGACTAAATTTTCATCCTTTTTTTTTTAGATAAAATGTTTTTCTTTTCAATTTTTTTTTCTCAAACCGTTCACAATTTTATAAATTTTGTTTTCAAGATATTTCTGAACTTGAAAGTCATTGTTTGTATATAGATCTTGATTTTTTTGTCTGCTGGTTTTTTTATTTTTGTCTTTTTATTATCCGAGCTGACCGAGCAGATGAATTATTTTGATTTCATTTTCAATAAACCAAATCATAAATCATGTAAATTATGATTTACCGTATTATCAGATTTCTCGTGCTGAATTTGTGGTTTCTAAATTATGCGTACCTAGGTGTTTTTTTTTACTTTTAATGTACGTTGTTGCTATTTGTATTTATTTCTTAAAGCAACCTTCATACTTAGTATACTGAAACAGAAATCTTCGCACTAAAACAAAAATGAGATTTCTAAAATGCTCTTTGGCTTTTTATTTGAAACCAGCTGCGTCCTACATGTAGTTCTATGATGTTTCTTCGTATAAAATTTCGTTAAAATAATTGCTTTAATTAGGTGTACTATCTAGAAATGTAAAGTTTTTAAACAAATACCTATTTACCGTGATTCCATTTCAATTTGTGACATGAAAATTAACCCTAAATTTAAGAGACAGAAAAATTAGAATGACCGAACAGAAATAGGCCTACCATTAATTTATGCAAGTAATTAACTACTGCAAACTGCTCATCAACCAAAATATTGACCAGAAATAATGTTTTATAATAAAATAAGGAATACATTATACTCTGATCTTACGACATTGGGTATTCGCGAACAACGAAATCTGATGTTAAAAAATGTTAAAAATCTACGACCGGTTATTAGCGAACATCATAATTGCATAATGTGACTTAATTTTCTGGACTTTTCTTCCTAATGTGCGTTCTATGGTGGCGAAAACTAAACTAGCATTCTGTTGCACGAGCGCCTTAAATCGCCTTGAAGTACCGCAATCTTTTCATGGGTAACAGGTCAACTCGTACCTTCGCCAACTCGTACTTTTGCCAACTCGTACCTTCGGTTAAGACAACTCGTACCTTAAAGTTGACTCGAAAGCTTTTCATGTAATGTTTTCTAGTGTGGAAGAAAACAGCCTTGTTTTTGTTTTGTCTGCTTTCTGGAATCAACGCCTCAGACCATAAAGTCTTGACAAAATACAACGTGTCTTAAAACGCCCCGGTTATGGCCCGACCTTGGAGGAATAGTGCTACTGATAAAACACTATGATGATCTTTGCGGGTTGAGCAATAGTTTACAGAGGTTGTTTTGTTGGCCTTGCATGATAATAATAGTATGTACTTTGACGTTTGTGCTGGTGGGTGTCGTTTTATGCTTGAGAACGAACATTGGAAATCAACAGGAAAATGATTTATGTTTATACAATTGTATGTTAACGTACTATCGTTACACTTTGAAAGCATACCAAGACAGAAATCTTCACAGATTTACCTATAACTTACAGGGTATAAAGATGGTGATGTCAGAAATATACCGTTAAAAATGCTCTTCCTGAAATACTGTATTAAAAGAAAATAGTAAAATCATGGAGGAAAGAATACAAAACCGATGACCAGAACAATTTTGATCTTCGGTGAGATTAAGAATGGCGGTGATATTTATAAGAATAATGGTGAAAAGATTTTTAAAATACCGTGGGCGTTTTTCACATTTTTTTTTTTGTCAAAAAGTGGGTATGGGAATGGAATTTCACACATGACATGATGCCACTGTTACTGTATATTCCTTTATATTTTTTCCCATGAATCTGCATTTCTTTGACAAAAACAAAAGATTTAAATTATCTTTAATAAACTACCATAGAGGGCCGGAACGTATACATAGTGCAGACTACAAAGACCTTTAAAAATCACATCTTAAAAAGAAACCCGTAATATGCCAATATGCCTATTGAGGTATTTGGGACCGAGGTCACGGCCAGCGATCCTACAACACCTACAGGATCTTTGGTCACGGCGGTGATTGGGAAGGAGGCAGCAACGGGTCACGTGATTCTTCCATTTTGTCCGATCTTGCGGCAGCAATGTCCTTGCATTGTAGATATCTAAAGCGGCAAACATAAAGCATCGATAGGTGATAAACCATGTCCAAAATCATAGGCCAGTTTTATTTTTTTGTAACAAGGGCGCCAAGAAGTGAAATCAGAGAAGAGCTCCTGTGGCGTGGGGTCCGATGCCCGCATAAGGGTCCCGGAAACATTTTGGTTTCATATGGCCTGTGGGGCAATTTTTGGTTAAGATTTTGAGGAGCATCTTTTCTAATGACCATGTCTTCAATTTGGCCGCGCTATGATTAATGAATTTTACAAACTTTTTTTTTGGGGGGGGGGGGGGGTTGGTTCGGTTTGGAAAAAATATTTTTATATAGGGAAACCATTCCAAAATCAAATGTAATTCTTTCTTTTTTTGTTCTTTAGAAGTTATTTTTTTTTTTTTTTTATGCAATGCGTTTATTTTGGCAAACGAGAAATGATAACATGTATTGAACATTGCTATTTACTAATAATTACTACGGTGACCCGGAAAGAACTTAACAAATCGCAAATAGGCCTACATTTAATATTCATGAAGGCCTAAAGTGCACAGCAACTTTCAGACTTCGTTAATAATCCTTGCTTACTCGTATACAAATCACCAAGTATTGCAAGTGGTCTAACTTAGTACGGCTCTTTCACTGACGAGTACTTACAGAATGAGAGTTGATGGTATGGCCACTAGTCCAGCCATAAATTTGAAGACAAACATAGGGTCTGTACTCAGTGTAGCTCCGTACACAGAGCCGAACAATAGGAGCTAAGGAAGACGCTATGCATTCAGAAGCCGTGGTGATTCCGAATAAACTTCCTGCAAGGGGGAGGGAAAAGTCATAATAGTCCTGAGGTCGATCGTAACATACTACTGTACCAATCGTATAGGAGCCTGGTGCATTACAGCCCCACGTATATAGAAGTCGTAGGATACGATGGGTTATCCTTCGTAAATTGAGTTACGATCGATCGTAAGTAATACCTACCGCATTTATTTTTGTCGACAAGTTTGGACAGGTTTGATGACATCACTGGCATTGGAACCATTCGCAACGCACCCAAAACTGTAACTACATGTATTAAAGCAGGGAAAAGAAATTGTAAGAATTAGATTGAAGCGTTTGTTTGTTATAGATGTCTGTCTGTTTGTCTTTTGGCGTTAGTTCCTTTGTTCCTATGCGTTTGGTCCTTCGTTAGTTTGAAATTCGTTCCTTTGTTGCTTTATTTTTCCGTTCATTCTTAATTTGTTAGTAACTGTTTGTTATATTTTGTTTTACATTTCACAGTATAGATACTCCGAATTGTTTTTATTCATAACTGTAATTTTTATTATACAAACGTTTAGATCTTCTCCATTTAAACTGCAGCAATTCTTTTCACTTGGGTAGACAGTCATAATAATAATTGTTGTTATTATTATTTTTAACCCAATATAAATGTGTAGATAGGTCGTTGAATAAAACCATTTAAAGGTACACTACACAGTGAAAGGTCGATACTAACCCAAACAGAAATGTTCACAGATTTACATATATATAACTATCAGGATAATTATGATGATGGTGCTTGTATAGAAACATTAAATATTTCTGCCTGAAATCCTGTTTTTATATCCAGAAATTAGTCAAACAGAGACCTAAAACAGTTTTGATCTCGGGGTAAGATCAACTTGAACCATGCTTTATGTTTTATAAGAAAAATTGAATTGGGTTTTCGCTATTTTCTCGTGACTCTGATGTTAGATTGAGCTCAAATGTTCACAGGTTATCATTTCATGTACATGTTGGATAAGACAAAATATAATGTGATTGCTGTTGGCTGTGAAATTTACCAAAAGTCATGTATCAGGCTCATACCTTTAAAAATGACCTGCAAAATAACCCTGATTTAAATTTTTTCGGTCGGTCCGTTCGTTTGCTTGTTTTGTTTGTTTGTTGTACGACCTTTACTCGAGCTATTTTGTGTTGACAGGTGAAAGGGAGCAAGCTTACCTAGGAAAAGGCCGGCGTCGGTCCTGGCATAAATGGGTATAATGGTGCTGATTACGCAGGACACCATTCCGATCTGGATTAATATGTTATCGTCTTCAAACCATAGCTTCAAGATCTTAACGCCGATCGACATACCTTTATGAAAAACAAAATGGTGAAACTCATTACGACACAATCTTTTGTAGAAGATCATTAATGGGTGCGTTCGTTTAGCTTCCACGAGTCGACACTATAGCCTCTCGTCCGAGGCACTCTCTCGCTTGTTTTGCGCACTATACACGGCCATTCCCAGGTCATCAGGGCTGCCCCGTGAAAGCGAAACGAACGTACCCAATGATAATAAACTTCAGAAAAATGAAGCAACGGCACAACGACGGTGTAAAGGTATGTCCTCCCTCTAATGTGTCGACTCGGACACATTGCACGGCTGTGGCCATGTACAGTTGTCCGCGGGAGCACATTTTTACATGGTAATGCCCATGTACACTGTACAGTTATCTGAGAACACAATGCACGGTTGTGGTCATTAGTTGTCCGGGGACACATTTACACAGTTGTGGCCATGTACAGTTGTCCGGGGGACGTATTTACACGGTTGTGGCCATGTACAGTTGTCCCGGGACACATTTGCACGATAAGGTGATCGTAGTGATATTTTCTCGTTTTTTGTTTTTTGTTTTTTACCGAAAATCGTTCTCTTGTCCACATTGGCCCATAAAAGGCCCATGCACATACCTACCCAAACCACTAAATACAAGCTTTGTCGCGCCGAAATAGCCAATCAGATCCGGCGACCAGCAGAAGGGCGCCCCCAGCTGGACAATCTGCAAGACGATCAGGAAATAAATGGTGACAAAGTTGTAGACGAACAGGGCGGTGAAATTGACGATTACAGGCCAGTTCCATTCGTGTTTGTCGGGATCGCGGAAGTGTTCCAGTAGTTTCCTCCACGTAGGGGTGGCGTCGTCTTGCTTCGAGCTGTCATCTTTACCTTCGTCTGATGCATTGTCACTTTCTGGTAACTGATAAAGAGATGAACAAGAAAACAATTGCAAAAGTTGGAATTATTCCAGTTATTATACACCAAGCATTTTAAGTTGCTCTTAAGTTGCACTAACTTAAGTAAGGACAATGTGGGCCTAATTATCAGTAGTGCTACTGTCATGTGGTTTCATGGCTTTTGACTGGTGATCAACGAACAAAGATAAATGACAAGTTGGGACACAGCCAACGGAGGGCCGCTGAATAGCTCGGTTTGGTATAGCACCGGTTTAAAACTTCTTAGCAACGTTTTTACTCTGCACCATTACGTTTTATACCTCAACATTAGGAAGGAAGAGAAAGACGAACACAGTCATTATCACGCTTATAATCGTCAAGAAGAAATACGTCATCACGAAACCAGCGCCCGTAATCAAGTAACCACTGCTAATCTGAGCAATACCCTGTGCCACGAGGTGGGCCATTAGAAGTAGCACGATGTTGGTTGATCGTTCCTTTTCTCCAGTGATGCTAGTGATGTAGCACATTATCGTGGATAACTGCAGGTAGAAGTTTCCACCCAGTCCGATTAATACCGTGGGCACTACGGTGAACCATGCCGAGGCAGACAGCCCCATCACGAGGGTGTTCAACACGAAGAACGCAACGAACGCCACGCATGGTAGGAGAGCCACCTTGCGCTTGAAGTTGGGTTTGTCTAGCTTCGATGACGCCACGATGGTCACCAGGGCAGCAAGAACGTTCCCGCAGATCGCGTTCACCATCACAATCAACGCCGTTCGTTCCTGGATCTCCCCATCCGCCGACGCGCGGCTCCCGTCCCCGGCGGGCTTATCAGCTGAACACGCCCCGCTGGCATCAGCCCCATCACCCGTTACAGAGTCATTGTAGACTACAGGCACACTGTACCCAAGTTCTATAGACACCAAGTACCTTATACTTTGTATGCCGATGACACCGGTTGCCCCAAATAGAATTCCCGAGAAACAGACGAAAATAGTGAGCACAACTTTCAACGGGATCAAATGATTCAGGCTTTCAATATCTCTTCCCATTTTTTCAAACTGTCATTAGCCGTGGCGGTGAACTGAGCCTCAGGCGAAAAGTAGCATCCACTGAATAAGCGCGCGAAGTACCCAATCCTCTATAGGCCCAGATTTACACCCGAACTGACCTGGGGGGAAAACATGGAAAAGAGAAAGTATATCATTTAGGCCTATTTGGAAATCTATCACAGATTATGATTAACTAAAACTAATTCTCGCATGCAGTATCTTTGGGGAATTTGTGTGGTCCTGAGAAGGACCGATGAGAGCATGAGCTTTCTCGACGTTGCGATCAGTGTGCTCTGGCCGTCCTCTTCAGAGCCGGACTTAGTGGACGTGCTGTTTTATTTAATGTCTCCCTTGTTCTTCTCTTTTCAATCTCCCACTCTGTATTTTTTTTTTGGGGGGGGGGGCTGAAAAAGGGGGCGTAAGCCCACGCTCCCTGGATCTGCGCCTGTTTTATTTGGATTATTTTCATGCTTTCGTCTACATTCTTTTACACTATTACACTTATTTCAAGTACCGTAGTAAACTGCTGCAAACTGCTCATCCGCCAAAATGAACTGTTATATCATAAAATGCTTGGAGTTAGGAGGGCCTGACGCGTTTCGAGCGCAGGATCTTTCTCATAATCATATAACATTAGAACATGTATGTGTCACTATACGGTTTGGTATTATGTATCAAATTTTAAAAGATTGCTCGCCACTGAGAACATTAGTTCACTCTTTTGAAAGTTCCCTTTTGTTCATGAGTAGTTTTTTGTTTTAAAATACGCTATACAGTATTGATATTTTCCTGTACAACCCATGCACACATAATTATATACTTGTGTATTATACCGTTAGGTCACTTTCCACGAATGAATATATAGGCCTACTCAAGATCGTTATACATTGGCATGCCTTAAAACGAATTTGGATGTATAAAAACACGAAATCTCTGGCTTTTTCTTTTTAAAAATAAAATCAGATGCTTCGTTTATAGAAATTAATGACTGTTAGTGTTACTAAAATTCGAATACGCGTTGTTTGTATATAATTGCATCTATCTGTTCTTAAATAGAAATGCACATCATTTCACCATCCATTCAATTTTCAGTAATACTGCGAGTAATGATCACTATATATACTTGGTCAATTTGAACGATACAAATGCAGTTGGAAGGGGAAATCTATGAGACTGCAGTCTCACTCCAAAACCCAACGACGAGAACATTAATGAAAACAAGCAAACAAAACATGAAATACTGCAAACCAAAACTCACCGTCTGGCTTGAAGCAGTAATTATAACATCAGTATGGTAGGCCTTGTCTGATGTCTGTCCGCTGTACGTCTGTGCTGTACAAACAAGTCATTCTCCTTTTTATGACTATAAGTGGGAATCAGGCGTCACAATTTTCGCACTGAGCACAGACCCGCATAAAATCACTACCCATGTTCCAAGGCGACCGTATCCGACTGAAGTATATTATCTCATTTTCTGCCGGTAGGTCTTTGCCTAACTCCTACCATAATGTATATCTCTGATTTATATTCGATGGAAAGTGCAATCATGTACTGTGTGAATAATTTTAACGATCGACACTGAATATAACTTGTTGTTATATACGGTGATACAGGTATCATATATACTTAATTTGTAGCATACCGAAACAGACATTTTCACAGATTTACCTATAACTAACATGGTATGAAGATGGTGCTGGTAGAAACATACAGTTAAAATATGTCCGCCTGAAATGGTGTATTTATGCAGAAATTAGTATAAAACAACGACCGAAAATTTTGTTGATCTTTTAAAAGATCACAAATAAAAGAGAAAAGACTGGCTGTTTATCATGATTTTCTCAAAAAGTGGGCATCGTATGGGACTGGAATTTTCACAGATGACTGCCAGTGTTACTGTACGTATCTGTCTTGATATTTTTGCCCATGAATCTGTATTTCTTTGACAAAAACCAAAGTATGATATTACCTTTAAGTTAATTATAACCTGAACTTATAGGCTTATTATAACCGCACAAACCTATTATAATTATGCTGGTGCGAAGTTTGAGGACTGGATCGAAACAATCACCGGGCTTGTTTGCTGCTCGCATGGTTAATATTTTTTGTCAGTTGGCCGGCGCCGCCTACCAATTCACTGAGCTTTGATAAAGCCCCATTATTATAGACAGTGGTTGACATAGCGTTTTATAACTTTAACTTTATGGTGGTTGGTTATAGCGCCCTCTTGCTGCGACCAGCACTAGCTCATGAAACCAAAGGATAGTCTTTGAAGTAGGCCGTGCATAGCTCAGTTGGTATAGCGCCTGTAGGGTATTTCCATAGAGATACATATACATGTACTGTACTAATAAATGGGTATTTCGGTGGTCACTGGTTCGAATCCCGCTCCAGTCAATTTGTCTTTGTTCACTTTCCAATGACTTAAAATTCATCCAGACAGTTCCCGTCGGAGTTATTTCATTTTTTTTTTATCATACCCGGTAATTATCTGCCTCATGTGCCAGTACAGTACAGTGTGTATACATGTACATGTACATGTATATTGGATGTCTGAACTTAACAACTTGAAACTGCAAATTAAAACACATTATTTGAAACACACAAATTGTGCAGAAACTTGCAGACCTTAGCACCGTACACGATTGATCTACTTCTATTAGAATTCACATTTTTATTCTTGTCACTTCAATACAAAACAGTTCACAATTAAGTAACTTTTTTTAAAAGTGATCAAAATTAAAAAGCTATAAAAAGCAGTTTTGAAAATATCAAAATATTCAATTAATTTTGCTTGTTACACAAGCTCAATCTAGTTTGATAGATTAAAAAGTATCTTTAAATTTCAGCCATATATTTCAATCCAAATTTCATTTGAAATTGAATACAATTAGAGTGGAACACCACTATATTAGGAGCGATTATATAAAATTTATCCTGCGCATTCAGCCATACCGAAGTACCCAACATTTTTCTTGGCTCCCATGCAATGCTTGTACAAAACATATCAAATATCATTCAGTTATAATTGATTTATTCATGGAGGAGATATAATAATGCAAAGAATCTTATTGCCCTTCAAATGTAATTGCCCTTGAAACATCACATTGTTTAAAATGCTCAGTGGCATATCTAGGGCAAATGGCGCCCGGGACAAGCGCTAAAAATTGCGCCTCTAATTCAAATTCTGATATGATGCCAATGAAAAAAAAAAAAAATTGACAATTTGGAATTGGAATCTTTCTTTCTATGTTCATTGGACTAGATTTCCAATAACTTCAACAGTACAACTACTTTTTTTCTTTTCCTTTGCGTTTTTTGCGACCCCTAAAAAGTGGCGCTTGGCGGGCACATGCCCGCCCACCTTGCCTTATTGAGCAAGACATTCTAATACGCTAGTAAGCAATTTTTGTTGTGCTTAACAGCTCCATGAAATTGGCTCCTAGTTTCTGTTGATTTGTTTAAGTGCCATTCCACCATAAGCATGGTGTAGCTTGAAATATTTCAGGGTGTCTTCTCAGAATTTGTTTTCATGAACTCCTGAAAGTTCTTCTCTTCAAACTCTGTCATGATTTTGTTGAGCGCATATATTTCCAGTCTCTGTCGCTGTTTCCAGGCAACGGCTTGATCTCGTTGAAGCTGCTGTTCTGTCTTCTTGGCCTCCTCCCTCTGTTGTTGTTGCTTTTTCTTGGCTCGCTGTTCGATGCCCGACAGACGGTCACGGACAGTTCGTTGACTCTGTGATGAGAGAGAAAATTGGGATTCAAGATTGTTAAGCATTTTGCCATCACTGTTATTGTGTTTGGAGAACTACACGGTGCTATTTTTGTGGACTAGCTTTGTCCTACTTGCATTGAGAAGACCCAACATTAAAGGTAACACAGTACTTTGCGATTTGTCAAAGAAATTACAGATTCATGAGCAAAAATATCAAGAAAGATACAGCAACAGTCAATTGTGAAATGTGAAATTCACAATCCCATACAGTGCCCACTTTTTGAGAAAACAGTGAAAGCGCCCACAGTATTTTCAAGCCCCTGTTTCGTAAATGGCCATAGAATATACCTAGCATGTGTACATACCCTTAAGTCCATCATGGATGGTACATACTGATACTTCTGCAGCATCTGGGGTGTCGGGGTACCAGGCGGAGCACAGGGCAAGATCAAGCCGCATTCCCGCAGGTTACCAGACTGTTTCTCCGAAAGATACACCCTCGTCACTCGGGACGAGTCCTCCGCTTCTCGCTGGCCGACACTCAGCCCAATGCCTCCGGGGATTCGTGGAGACACCCTGCTAGCGTAGATGACTTGATCTCTGTCTTGCAGAATCCCCAGCTTCCTTCCGGTCGCACCCTCCGATAGGTCCTTCCTTGGCGAGGATGTCTTGGGATACTTGGCCACTTTGTCGTCACCAGGTGAGTGACTCTGGTGGCTCTTCGTCGTGTCTACGTCGCACTTGCTGTAGCGTGAGCTGTAGATTTCAATCTTCTTGGGTTGGACAACGACAGGCATGGCACTGAGCAGAGTGCCCAGAGAGTTTTCCTGTGCCAGGGGTGTCTTTTGCTTGCCCTCTTTAGGGTGTTTCTGGCCAGTATACTGGCCCCTGGATTTGGCTCTCGATTTCCTCTTCCTTCGCTTGGCAGATTTCTTTCTGCGGACTTTAGATGAAACCGATGCTTGATCTGTGCATAGGTTGAAGCAAAGTGTGGGAAAAGCAATGATCAGGTGGGTACTACAACATCTATAATATATACACTGGACAGTTTCATGTCTAAGAAAAGCAAGAGGTGCAGCTCCTGCACCTCAAAAAAAAAGATATTTTATGATTGACCTTTTTTTCCATCAAAAATCCTTCCATCACCGCAACTACTTCAAATGTGACACTGGAGTAGAACATAACCCACATGAAACAAACACAGTTTGAAACAGATCATGCTGTTTCAAAATGCCAAGAACACTCTCTCCTGAGGACGGCCAGAGTACACTGGCCAGAAAGTCAAATTTAAACTTCTCATCAGTTCTTTTCAGAACCACACTTAAGAAAAGAATTAAATACTGCAAACATTACTTTGAACACAGTTCAAATTCAAATAGAATACTATTTTATACCTGCAGCATATGACTGGTGCAGATCTTCAAATGATGTGCACTTTGGGCTGTTACTGTCAGTAGGAGCAACTGGCCTGTTCCCCGGTAGAGCTGCAAGAGGACTGCAACTGGTTGTAGTCTGCAATTCATCACTGCTCCGACTCTGCCGCATCGTCGACGACGCGCCAGGGTTAGCTCGGCTTTTGTCCTGACTACCCTGAGTTGTTGAGCTGCTTCGTCTGAAATTCTGATTGAGGCTGAGAGTTCTTGACTTGGCACTTAGAGCAAGCCTCTGCAGGGCTCTGAAGTTGGGGAACATGCTGTGTCTCCCCGTTGTCGAGGAGCCTTGTGAGCTCGCATCTGATGAGTTGTCACTGATCTTCCTGACCTGGAGAAGAAACGGCGAGCCTGAAGAATTGACGGAGCGAGAGCTCGGGCTGTTGGGTATCTCCGGCAAGGTGCAGAGTCTACTCTCTGGTGACGTTGTCGATTTAGACACCACACTCTGTTTGGCTGCGGGCTGGTACATCGCGGAGGCCAAAGCGTTTGCATCTCGTTGCGAAATGGCTGCCACGGCTGAAGCAGAGATGCGAGTTGTTGGAGACAGGGATCTACCGCTCACTGAGCTCGACGCACTTCCGTACCGACACAGGCTTGTGGAGTCTCTCATGACAGGATGTACACAAACCCGTACTGACATCCTGAGAGTGAGAGTGTGTTTATATCTCAGTAGCTTTGTTGCATCTGTAGTCTATGCTTCATCTCAAAACTGCACAAAGGGGAAACAGAAATATAACAAATGAACTATTTTGTAAACTTCATCAGTGTTCAGTGTTTTTTTACCTACAAGTACAATATGATACACTTCGAATGCAGCATTAGCCATTTTTTTCATAATTAACTCCCTCTGTGGGGGTTTGTGCACAAGTGATGATGGCCGTCAGTGGAATTCTTTCCCAAAAGTTCAGTCAATAAATTAGTAGGCCCTATTAAAAATAAAAACAAAACACAAAAAAAAAGTCAAGAAGATGCTTGCTTTTTTGACTTGCATTGTTTTTCATTCACATCTTGTTTCTGCGGCCCTCAGTTCTGATAAATGTCCCTCGTAGGCCCTAATAAAATAGCATTATTAATGGGTGTCCGTACTTTATTCAGACAAGCTAGATATAGGCCTAGCCCTAGTCTCAAGCCTGCCCGGCCCCTGGGGCTGGGCCTCTGGCTAGTGAAAAAAACACCTGAAATTGTTTAACCCGCATTCAATAAATTAATTTTTAAAACCCGATTTTTTTTACCAAATCTTAATCATCGGATACTGTTTCCTTACCTTTTATTCATTCATTGTAATCTTATCTTTATGGTGAAGTCAGTCCATTAATGCAAATAGATTAAGTTGAAATCTATATCACAATCCAATCCCGATAAGGAAACATGATCCAGCAGCAGGCCAATGTAACTTCATCAACCATTTTGCAGCATCAACATCATCAACAATGTCGTTGTTGCCTGGCAACAGACTAGAGGGGCAAAGGTCAATATAGACCGTTTAATTTTCATAAATTATTATTTTCTATAAAAAGATATTTTCTTCGAAATTCTTTTATGTTTTATATAATTAGAGAACATTAAAATATTTACAAATAAATTGGTTGAATTTTATTATTTTTTTGAAATAATAATTATACAATTCTTATTTTAAAAGGATTTTTAAATGCATCATATATACGAGGATGAAGAAAGGTCAGATGGCAGCCTGTTAGCATCATTATACTTCCGGGTCAGCAAACCTTGAAATCGCCAAACCGATCATGGAATACCACCAATACTTTTGTACATAACTTCCGGAAACATCAGTCTTACACTTACGATAGGTGTTGATATTGCGCACGTTGCTTTTGTGTGCGACATGCTGACATGTGTTTCTGCGAAACGTGTGTTTTTTAATTTTAAATCGTCTGTAGGCCTATTTAAAGTAAAACGCCTTGAACGCTAATTTAAAAGACATGAGGCCGCTCACAGAAGAGGAGACGAAGCTAGTCTTCGAAAAACTTTCGAAGTAGTGAGTATTCAAAACAGGTTTTGAAGAATTGGTTGTCGAGTGTCGGAATTACACGTATTTTGTATTAATCGTCCACGGTGGTCATGATGGTCATGCTTTAATTTCATGACTTCGCACTGATTGCGAATTTTAAACCACACGTCCTACTGCCTACTGCCACGATAAGCATGGAGGAGCCTCCATTCGACAAGCAAATGTGTCAAATTGTTTATTTATTACATGTCGTCTTATGTTTTTCTTGACTCAAGAGACTCGGGATGCATTTCTAACTGAGAATTGCGATTCCATATTCAAAGTCTCAGTCAAAGATCCTGGCTTTTATTAAAGTTTTGGTCACTGAACAATGCTTGACAATGTGGCTGGACAAAAACACAAAAGTTGGTCAGAGGGCGAGTCGGCAAGGGGGCGAGTTGGTAAGACATGTATTTGATGATGTAAGGGTGGAGTCGGTAAGAGGCGAGTTGGTAAGGGGCGAGTCGGTAAGAGGCCAGGGGAGCGGAGGCGAGTTGACCTGTTACCTGTGATTTTTGTTGACATTTGTAAATCAACCAAACCAAGCCCTAAACACAGTTAATGAAATGTGTTTGGTTGATCATTTTTTTCCTCAGCATCGGGGAGAACATCCGGCTACTGATTGACAGGCCTGATGGTGCATACTGCTTCAGACTACACAGAGAAAGAATATATTATGTCAGGTAGGTTAAACTAAAAGACAGTTTGTAAGAAATAATTGTGATATTTCTCATTTATGTACATCCAGAGGTAGATTTCACGAAGCCGTACAATCGATCTTAACTCGAGTTACAAAGGATAACCCATCGTAAGGACCTATCCTACGTAGGACTGACTGCCACGACTGCAATGCATCATAAGTCCTACGATTGATAGAATGTTACCATGAGTTCAACCCCTAGGCCTGTTTGTTTCAGGAACATGATCAGTGATCCGGTGCGCAAATCAATCTTAGCAGGATCTTTACCTTAGATCAGTCTTTTTTAGCCTTCGATAAAGATCCTGCTAGGATCGAAACACGTCAGGCTGTGCTAACTTTAAGCATTGTAAAAATTCCAGGTCATTATTTTGGCCGATGAGCAGTTTGCAACACTTTATTACTTGTATTAAATGTATCCAGTGCATGTCTTGATTCTTTTCCCAATAGCCAAGATATCATGAAACGTGCGGCCAGCGTGAGCAGAAAGCAGTTAGTCAGCTTCGGGACGTGCTTCGGCAAACTTACCAAGTCCATGAAGTTTCATCTCAATATCACGGCGTTAGACTTCCTGGCTCCGTATGCAAAGGTGAGTGGTGGCATTTCAGATGTGGAGCGAGGTTCTTGGTGGGACTAGGTTCGGTCTCATTTTTGGAACCTTTATCAGTCTGTCGCTCTGTGGCATAGCTTGATGGGTACTATCATAGAAAATGCTTCAATGGCATTTCTGCTTTACGCCCTCAAGATCGTTCCACGGCTTGCAGCACAAGTTGTTCTATAATCTTTTGCATCCATATCCAAGCCAATACTGTTAGGTACACCTTCCAGCTTCTTCCTGCGCACTGCCTTGCTATGGAACTTTTTAACAGCAACCTGTTTCCCCCTTACCTATGACTTGTCTCAGTTTATACGTAGCATAGAAGGGTTACGAAACGGAGACTCAGGCTCCTGCTCCGGCTGCATTTCTTAAATTCATTCTATAATAACGGGTATCAAAATAGATGCTTTAGGCTGCGGCTCGGAAGTAGATTCTCTGGTTTGAGGAAGGAAACGGAGCTTCAGCTTCAATGAAAAACCACAACTTATATTTTCAGTATATGGATGACAGAAACAAAGCCGGAGCCTGAGCTGGAGCAGAGGTTTGGGAAAGGCTTCTAATGTCCCTTATGTGGTTGTTGTTACTATTATTTTGTCCGTCTATTTCAGTTCAAGGTGTGGGTGAAGCCTGGCGCGGAACAGTCCTTCCTATACGGCAATCACGTCCAGAAGTCAGGTCTTGGCCGGATCACAGAGAATGCCGGCCGGTACCAAGGCGTGGTCATCTACTCCATGAGCGACATCCCACTGGTGAGGGTGTTCCCCATTTTTTTTAGAAAACGGTTGACGTAGATAAAAGACTAAAACATATGCACATTCACTGTTTTTTTAGTGCATTGCATGCAAATGACAACAGCAGTGGAAAATGGCTTATCAAGGGCTGGATTTCACCAAATGCTAAAGCATAGTCTTATCTTTTAGTTATCAATATCACCATATTTTTTTTTGCATTGGATATCACACTTTGCTTAGCAATTAGGATTAATTCACATATGAGATCAATCTCAGTGCTTCGTGAAATTCTATTAACCCTAACCCCCTAGACATTTGTACTCAATACCTTTCTCAGCCTAACACAATCCAACAGCCTGGAGTGTCAGGTAATGTCCACTGTACTCAACCTGTTATACTCCAACAGATTACTCTATAACAACGGTACACAGCTCATCAAGTTCCAACAGTTGCTTACTGTTGGAATTTGGCAGACTGTGTACATAAGGCCTTATGCAAAAATAAACATCATTTTCACATGGTATCAATCTTAGCAAATTCCAACAACTGTACCCTCCTCAGCCTAACAGATCCCAACAAAACATAATGTTGGAGTTTAAAGGGCCTGGGGGCGTTAGGGTTAAAGATTGATCTTAAGTGTGAAGCAATTCTAATTGCTGAGCAAAGTATGATGCCACATTACGAATCACTATGGTGACGCTGACAGCTCAACTTTAAGATCAGTCTAGAAGTGCTTTGTGGAATCCAGCCCTGGTCTTCCAATTTTTACACTGCAGATATCTTAGGGCATATTATTCTTTATTTCTGCTAAAATATTTGTATTTCTCGTTACAGGGTTTTGGAGTGACGGCCAAATCCACACAGGAATGCAGACACGCAGACCCAATGACAATCGTGGTGTTCCATCAAGCCGACATCGGACAGTACCTCCGGAACGAAGACACGCTACTCTGAGACCAAAATACCTCACCCATGATATCAGTGCACAATACATGTATTCGTACCTCTATGAGATGGTCACACTCAAGTCCAGCAAAGGGCTTCTACCTCTACTGAAGTGACTTGGATTGGAGCTGTCCAACCAAATTTCGCACTCGGCTGTCATCTGCCAGCATCTTTTAGAATCTGAAGCATTTGTGGAGATGGTTGTCAAGCATCTGCCTTTGATTGGCTGGACATGCTATGAGTGGCTTACCTTGTGAGGTCAAAGTTCAGAGGTCACAGGTCATACTGTGCCAATGCAGAGACAGTTTATTTTTTATCAGACCGGAGATACAATTGTGCCAAGAGAAAGTAGAGAAATTGGATGAATGGTCATATTGTGAACCAAGCTTTTAAAGGAGCTGGGAGTTTGTCATTAGGAACGGTGTAAACTGTTGCGTTCTGTTCAGTTGCCGAATATTGTGGAATTTCTCAGCTGGGGCCTTTCTGAAAGCTCGGCTCCGGCTCCGGCTCCAGCTTCATCTCTGTTTTCATATGCTGCAAATATAGGTTGTGGTTTGCCATTGAAGCTAGAGCTCTGTTGTCCCTTTCAGACCAGAGAATCTACTTCCTAATTGCAGCCAAAAGCCTCTATTTTGATACCTGTAATTTTGAAATGGATTCATAAAATAAAGGCGGAGCCTGAGCCGGAGCCAAGCTTTGAGAAAGGCCCCAGAATAATGTGCTACATGTACACACAGAAAAGTTTGGTTTGGGAAACACATGGTACTGAATACAACATAGACTCTGTAATTGTCATCAATATTTAAGATACAGTGGAACGCCACTATAAGGAACATAACCACTTGGAATCAAGGATGCAGTATGTTCGGTATAGCAGTGTTCTTTATAGTGGCATTCCACAATGTATTGTTTTTTTTTGTTTTTTTTTTAAATTAAGATTTCATAGTTCTTAATCAAACAATTTACAATTTTGAAAGTTAAGTTTACAAGTTAAGACTAAAGATGTTGAACGAGATGAAAATAAACATTGTAAATAAAACGGTATTGATTTGAGACAATTTCTTCTTCCAGTTCAATATTTCCAGGGAAGGATTTCACAAAACAACTTTAAATTGTCATTTAATGAATCATAGTGATTTTTATTGTGACATCACACTTTGCATAGCAATTAGGATTGATGTAATACTGAAGATATGTCTTAATTGTGCTTTGTGAAATCGACCTTGAAGTCGCAGTGTTCTTATTGGCTTTTTGTGATGGAAAAGCCTGAAGTAGCCTTAATTCCATCCTTAATTTTAGCTCCATTGTACGAAAGCCCACTAAAAGTATTATTTTAAAGGTATAATACATGATTGGAAAAGATCATAGAACAGCACCCACACTTAGTCTAATCAAACATGTACTTGAAATGATAAAGCTGTGAACATTTGAGCCCAATCAAACATCTGATTCACGAGAAAATAGTGAAAACCCGACTCAGTTAAGAATGGTTAATTGATCTTACCCCAAGATCAAAACTTTTTTCGGTTTTTGTTTGACTAATTTCTTAATAAATACACCATTTCAGGTGGAAATATTGTAACGGTATGTTTCTACCAGCACCATCTTCATACCATGAACATTTCTATTTGGGTGTATTACCAATCATGTACTGTACCTTAGGAAAACACCCAACCTTGACATTTCACTTTTCAATGGTTGGTCGTGACTCGTGAATGCTGAAGGTCGAACGCACCATTCATCCGGTGTCCACGACCAATAATTGATCTAAGAATAAGGTCTAAAGACTCAATAATAAAATACACAATGCATGGTCTAACGTACTTCGTCCTTGTGTATTGTTATTGGTCACATGAAAACACCAGGTAGCTAAAACTGAATCAATAATTGTATACATTGAGGAGATATTGTCAGACGGATGCTTTGCCAACTACGGAACGGATCAAGATTTGCGATCACTCTCGTAGCACGAAGTTACATCCTATATTAAGTAGGCCCTATGACGTTTATGGTGGACATTGAAAATGCTGACACGGGCCATCGGGCTGATTTGTGCACAAAACTACACAGGTAGGCCCTATAAAATCCATCCAACTCACACAAAATAATATCGATTTGATAAAACATATGACATATCTGTGTTGAAGGTTTATCAACGCGACGTTTAAGACGTTCTTTTTCAATAAGGATTATGATGAATGTTTTGTTACTTTTAAAGGTAATATCTTTGGTTTTTGTCAAAGAAATAAAGATTCATGGGCAAAAATATCAAGGAAGATACAGCAAAAGTCATCTGTGAAATTCCCGGTCCTCCGTACTGTGCTGACTTTTTAAGAAAACAGTGAAACACGCTTTTAAAGATCAACAATATTTTTCGGTCGTTGGTTTGACTAATTTCTTGTTAATGCCAGCATTTCAGGCGGAAAAAACTTTAACGGTATGTCTCTATCAGCACCGTATCTTTATTCATGTGCTGCATTTTGTCGTTTTTAGTTTAAAATGTTGGTTTTTTATCAGTGGTAGTAATATTGTTATGCGAATAACATAATTAATTTATGCATAAAATTCTTCTTCTTCTTAATATTATAGTACAAAATAGCCCCCCCCAAAAAAAAAAAAAAAAAAAACCTGGCCAATTGAAAACATTATTTTCTACTGAAATAATAAGACATAGTCAGAAGGGAATGTTAGAAGATGACGTCACGTGCGAAGGGTAACCACTCCCCAATATATATTGCCTCTAGCCTTCCCTCAATTTTGCTCTTCTAGCACCCCCACCCCACCCCACTCCCGCGAAAGTATTGCCTCCCGTTGAGCCACGCCTATTAAACGTCATCCTGTTGAATTACTTGGAGACATTGCCTCACGGTCAGCAATTTTTGTATTAATACGGTGACCCTGCATCGCCCAGGGTCACGTTACAAAGCAATTGCTCCGAGCAACCGTTGCAGCATCGATCGGGAGAAGATAGGCCTACTTCACTTGAAGGGACGCATGGTACGTGCAGCGCGCACGGCTTTCAAGAGCCTGCCAGTGCGCATGCTTGTGTCATCATGAGCTGCACTGAAGTTTCAAGGTCCGGAGTTCTATCGCGCCCCTGAAGAAGTTCGCGGCAGTGTCCTTAATTAAGTAACAGTTGGACTGTCCTTCAACAACAATGGACGGGCCCCAAATAGCAAGTTGGGCCTCACCGGGCGCGTGCCGAAAAAAAAAAACTACTGTGAGGGACACCACTCAGTTAGGGGGCTGCATAGCCCAGTTGGAAGTTGGTAGAGCTCCGGTACGGTATTCAGAAGAGTCATTGGTTCGAATCCCGCTCTCCGTCAATACTTCTCATGACTTTAGCCTAGGCCTAGTAATAGTAAGCCTATTCATCAGTGGCCCATTGAACTGAGATTAATTATTAATGGCCTAAAGCCCTTGACTTTGCTTTAAGTTATATAATATGCCGACTTCTCGTTTTCATCAAACGTAAAAATCATCTTGTTGAGAATTGAGATAAGTTATTGAGACACTGCCTAAATCAGATCTGGAAGTGAAAACACCGAGCCTATGGCGAGATGCGAGATGCGAGATTAATTATTCGTAACGCGAGATTTGGCAGGTTTGGAACACCGTACGGTAGAAATTTTATTTTGTGCTCCCAGTCAGCAGAAAATTAAAAATAATTATAAAGTCCTGTGCATGCGCGTCACAGTGGTCTTGAGTTCAAGTGCAATACAGTACTTCTATTGTTGTTGGGTCATTGTGTGACCATGTGTATTGTGACCGGCCCTTTGTAATTCTATCAGGATCACCTGACATGGCTTTGCATTTGCGAGGTCATTCAAAGGTCACCACAAGGTTGGGTCACGTGAGGACATCCAGCTGCATAGTCTTGTTATAAGTCGTTCATAGCGCCCTCGTTCAGCAAACAGCGCGCCACTTATTACTCAATCTGTATGCGTATAAATTTATCCGCAAAGAACGTCATGTGAAAGACTAGTTCAGGTAATAACAAGATTATGAATGACAATGTATAAATCTGACATGGCAATTTCCATCCATTTGTTAATCTAAACTTGAACGTGATCAATCAAAAAATCAGTACGTCACGATAAGAAGTAAATCATGGACCAGTTTTGATTTATTTTGGAGCGAAAAATTAACTATGAGCAGTATCAACGAAGGAGCAAACACTAGTAACGGCAAACGGTAAATGTAGCTAACTTTCATAATGTTTTACTTAGGCCCTTTTCCAAACCTCGGCTCCGGCTCAGGCTCCGGCTTCGGCGCTGTCATCCATATACTGAAAATATAGGTTGTGGCTTTTCATTGAAGCTGAATCTCTGTTTTCTTGTTCAAAATAGAGTATCCACTTCCTAACCGCAGCCAAAAACCTCTATTTTGATACCGGTCATTTTAAAATGGACTCACGAAATGGAGCCTGAGCCGGAGCCTAAGCCGGAGCCGAGGTTTGGAAAAGGGCCCTAGTCTGCAATTTGAGTCTGTACTTTGACTTTGTACACAACTTGATTTATGCTGGCAGGCCTAAATTGGTATTACTAATACTATTAAAATGGTAATCATGTGATGTCTGGTGCTATGTCTGAATGTTCAGGAAAGTTCACAGAATGTCTAGTTTATAGTTTACTTGTCTTAGCTAGTGTTTACACTAATTAGTATAGTAATTGCAGTGAGTTTGATGTCGCTATTTCTATGAAAATTATACCCACCAGTTTAATAATAGAAAACTTAATCATTAATGCAATTTTGGGGACAAGAACTTGAAGAAGTAAAAAGATACTGGTACTGTAGTGGTAGTGAAACAGCGTACCAAAAAAGAAGGAAATTTATCTCAATTTTTCACTTCAGTTTGGACGTCATCGGGTGAAGCATGGCAAACACAATTAGGTGAGATCATACTAGGCTCTACTGTTCTAACTTCTTAGAGAAAACTTTATTTTGGAAGTCACGGTATATTTTGCCAGCAATAAATAAAGTCTTGAAGCCTCTGATTATCCATTTCTTGATACGTCGATCATGCTGGCCTATCTCTAGATGTTGTTAAATTGCTGGAGCTATGTTGTAATATTACAAATTGGCCAGTCAGATAGAGTAAGGGAACGGCAAAATAGCGTTTGTAGGAACAATGTCAGTGGCATCAAAATAAACACTGCCTTTTTTATATTGGTACGGATTCGGCCATCGGGAGGCGAGAAATTATATTTTGGCACAGACCAAAACTGATCAAAATCATCTGACAACAATCGTCTTTTAAACTGTCATCTTCAAAACTGTCATCTTCAAAACTGTCATCTTCAAAACTGTCATCTTCTAAACTGTCATCTTCAAAACTGTCATCTTCAAAACTGTCATCTTCTAAACTCTCATCTTCTAAACTGTCATCTTTTAAACTGTCATCTTTTAATAAACTGTCATCTTCTAAACTGTCATCTTCAAAACTGTCTTCTTCAAAACTGTCATCTTCAAAACTGTCATCTTCTGAAATGTCATCTTCAAAACTGTCATCTTCAAAATTGTCATCTTCAAAACTGTCATCTTGTTAACTGTCATCTTTTAAACTGTCATCTTCTAAAGTCTAAACTGTCATCATGGTTAGCAAATGGTTGTGCTATGCAGGGCGCTAAAATTGGCCCCTGTCCTTATTTTAACGGTTGTCTCTCGATGAACAATTTGCAGATTAAAAACTTGGCTACGCAAAGAAGCCGACATGCAGAAGTCCAACGCTCAGGAGAATTCCCCTTTGCTCCGCTATCGGCTGGACAGTCGCGACAATATCTATGAACGCGTACCAGAGTCCGGCAACAACGATGTGAACATACGTGGCTCTGCCCAGGGGCGTCATCTCAAGACGTTTTTCGGCGTTTTCGTCCCATGTGTGCTGTCCATGTTCAGCGTAATTCTGTTTCTTCGAGTGGGTGAGTTGTCGCATTTTAAATGTGGCCAGTCACTTATTAATGTGCTATCGAGGCTTCTCCTTAAATGAAGGACAGTGTAAAGAGCCAAGTCTAGGGTCTTTCTCAAAGATCGGCTCCGGCTCCGGCTCCGGCTCAGGCTCAGGCTCAGGCTCAGGCTCAGGCTCAGGCTCCAGATCCCGCTCTGGCTCCATTTCGTGAATCCAATACATATATTCTAAAATTGCGGATAGACTTTTCATTTTTGGCTGCAGTTCGGAAGTAGATTCTCTGGTTTGAAAAGGAAAACAGAGCTTCAGCTTCAATGAAAAAACACAACCAATATTTTCAGCATATGGACTACAAAGACGAAGCCTGAGTCGGAGCCAAGCTGAGCCCTTTGAAACCTCCACTAAAGTGCCATGTACAGCAGTTGCACACGTGTACAAAGGCTACAAAGCTTTCATGGCAAAATTCATTGAGAAATGGATGTCTTTAATGGGAGACTTTGGAGAACTGGTCTTCAAGTCAACGTGCAGGGCATGCTCACAATTGCGTGTGCGTGCGTTGTTGACTTGAAGACTGGTTCTCCAAAGTCTCCCATTACGTTTCACTTATTCGGTCAGCAAATTCATAAATATTAAATGTTCAAGATTTGTGTTCTTGATCTAGGTTATGCTGTTGGACAGAGCGGCTTGTTGCATACCCTCATCATGTTTGCATTGGGCTACTTCATAGTCCTCCTTACAGTACTGTCCATCTGCGCCATCTCAACCAATGGGGCGATACACGGAGGCGGGGCTTACTGTATCCTTTTGTTATCTTAATTAATCTTCACTGTGATTGACATGTAACTGGGTAGGTGTATGAGCAACAGGAACAAAGTCAAGGGTGATAGACCGATAGTTACCTTCCTAACTGGGGCCAATTTCATAGAGCTGCTTAAGCACCAAAATTTGCTTAAAAGCACAAAACCCATGGTAAATAATATCAGTATGCCAGCCAAAACTCCTTGTGAATGTTATGCTCAACAAACAATGGCCGAATGCAAGTCCAACTTATAAACATAACATGAGAATTTGGTTGGTAATCCTGTTTGATTAAGGAATTCTGTTCATGCTTAAGCAAATTTTTAAGCTATTCATTTAATGAAAAGCTCATGACGTCATAGTACGGAGCCTTTTCATGAAATGTCTGCTGCCCCCATTGACGAAATTCAGACAGTTTCAATTTTGGGTTAGCTTGCGGGTTGAGCATGTGGAAAGAAAAATCATCAAAAAGACTCTCTTTCTGTGTTCAGTGTGAGATAATTGTTTTTTTCTCATGTCAAGTAATTTAATGATTATAGTTCTAACAAATAAAGCGAGGTTTGTTGAGTGTTGAAGATCCTCTTTAAGCAGGTCTGATTTCCTCTTTTTGTTTCACTTCAGTCTAAAATATGCCATTGCAAAGTGAAAAAAAAAATGTACAGAGTAACCGAGTATGGTAAAAAAATTTAATTTTCTCGTTTTTTGTTAAGTTATAAGTTGCGTGTTTGAGGTCAATTTTGCCTCGTGTAGAATGGAACAGTCCATTTGTCACCTCATGAAATTATTCATTTACAGTTCTACTCATAAACATTCATTATTTGTATAATATCACACAGCCACATCGTGAAGCTTGAATTTATGCTGGGTGTTTACAAATGGAATACATGTATATTGCATAAATTAGGAACTTCACATCTAGATACGTATCATGATTTGATTGTGTTATATTTTGCATTGGGTGAATGAATACTGATGTATTCTATGTCTATAGACCTGAATCCAAAACCATTTCAGCGGAGGTCAGCTTATTAACTTCGTACACTTACACAATATTACATTGTTTTGTTGTACTAGGGTTGTTGCTATTGTCTCGTACTGAGAATGGTACAATTGTAGTTTCAAAGTCCGACTATGGTGACAGACTTTTGCAAACAGTCCCAGTGACCATGAAATGAAGATAAATAGCCTAAATCAACATACGTAATATGTACTTGACAGGTACCAGTCTATTACGTCCACCAGTATGCAATTACACATAATGAGACAGGGTACTGAACATTTGCCCTCTAATGGTTGTGTTCGTATACATGTGCACTTTGTCATTATGCTTTAGTTGGAACTGTTAGTCACCCCATTCTTATTGTGAACAATACATCAATACAAACAACAACAACAAAAACAACAACAACACATGATTCATACTTTTATATTTGATTTTGGTTTTGTTGTGTTTCGGAGGTCGTCTATAAAAAATTTGATCAAATCTTGTAATTTTGAGCATGTTAAGGCTAATTGATATATTGAATTTTTTTTTTCGTTTTTCATTTCTCCTTTTGGCACATTTGGCAATCATATTTTGGGCCATCAATCATTTCTTTCCCCTTAAAAAAATGAAAATAACAAATTATTTAAAAAGAAATGGTTTTGTTTGCCTTTGAGAAAGATCCTGTTAGGATGGAAACGTGTCAGGCCCTCCTAACTTTAAGCAAATTTATTAAGATGAAAGTTGACGTGATTTTACTTTAAATTGTGACCCAGTGGTTGATAATGGTCATAGTGACAGGTTAAAAATATGGTAATTGTAAACAGATAAAAAATACGGTCATTTATTTAACAAAATTTACTAACCTCACAATTTTGTGTAACAATTGCAACAGTTTTTCGCTGTTTTCTACTGTTTTCAATGATCAATTGAGCTGAAAAATTCACAGGTTTGTTTTTATTCCATGACAAATCAAATTATGAACAGACCACAGCTCTGTTCCATCAACTTTACCAAAATATGATACTACTGTTAAATTTTGTAGGCAAAAATCGGCAGGCTTTATTTGATGTATGGGTCTATCAAGTACACGGCAACAAACACTATACTATTAGGCATTGAACAGTTGAAACATATGAATACTGATATTGTAATTTTGATATGACTAGCTGTTGTTCCTTGACTTGAGTGTGTATTTTCACCAGTTATGATCAGTCGAGCACTGGGCCCAGAGTTTGGAGGCAGCATAGGAGTCATGTTCTTCATTGCTAATGTCTGCTCATCAGCACTGTACTGTATAGGAGCTGTGGAGGCCATCTTGGACAACTTCGGAACCGGAGGTAAGCTAGGTTGGAGCAGGGCTGGCCCTGAGCACTGGCACATTGACCAACTTAATGGATTGTGTTCTGGCTTTGCTCTTAAGCCCCGCCTACCTTAGCAATGCTACATGTTTTACATACATCGTGTGACCGAGTTTGACTAAGGTAACGTGAATGACAACGACTCAAATTGCTTAATGTGCCCAGTTTGATTGACAGGCTGTAAGGAGTGTTTAGGGTCCATACCACTCAAAAGTTAACTTCATACTTTTTTTTTTTGCCGAAGAAATTTAGATTCATGAGCCACTAAATTATCAAGAAAAATGCGTGAGCCTGAGCCTGAGCCTGAGCCTGAGCCTGAGCCTGAGCCTGAGCCTGAGCCTGAGCCTGAGCCTGAGCCTGAGCTTTGAGAAAGGCCCTTGAAGTCATCACTTCCCTCACAGGTACCCTATACTTGCTTCTTTCCCCACCTTTAGGAGCCATGTTGCATGGTCATCAAGCAGGCCTACCCATCAACGACTGGTGGCCTTTCCTCTACTCCTCCATCATCCTCCTCTTCTGCCTGATGGTCTGCCTCATCGGAGCCAGCATGTTCGCCCGTACCTCCTTCCTCATCTTCCTGGTCGTCATGGCAGCGCTCGCCACCATCTTCGTCAGTTTCTTCACGGAGCCGGCCGGTGACGTGCCCATCCCACAGAACAACCCCTTGCACAACGTCACCCCGTCTGCCCAATACACGGGCTTCAATCTGACCACACTCAGGAGCAACTTGTACAGTAAGCAATTCAGATTTTGTCAGTGACCTAGCCAAAGAAGTCGCAATTTGAATCAAGCTAATGGGCATTTCCACGGGTTGGGGACATTTTGTAACTGTAAATTACCTCTCTTTGTACATATATTTGCATGTGTTATTTCTAGGAAGTAGGAACCATAAGTGGTATACTTGCTTATATTCCAATTAAACATTTTTAGATTGGAGTCTTTCAAGAATGATTGATCAAGGAATAGGTCAAAATCACTTAAAAGGTAACTTACGTTAATTCCATAACTTCACTGTATTATTATTTCTGCAAAATCTCTGATGGAGTTTGTCTGTTTTTAATTGTTTTTATAGAAAGCCACACAACTGCTGACTACACCACAGGTCTGACAGTCAATTTTCTGGTGGTTTTTGCTGTTTTGTTCAACGGCTGTACGGGCATTATGGCCGGGGCGAACATGTCAGGTAATGTACTTAAATTTATTGCATTAAGAGTTCAGGAACTTTGCTTTTATTAGCGAGTTGTTTTAGGGAGGTGTTTGGAATATGTGAAAAGCCTGGCTAGGTCTGGGCTTTGTCTGGGGTCTTGGGCTTCTATAATCCCTAGCCTTGAACTATCAACTCCAAGCCCCTGCTGTGTCCTGGATCATAGTTGGCATAAACCTGATTGACAGATTGAGTCCACATTGATCATGGACAATATCCAGAAGTCAGGCTTTGCTAATTTTAAGCAGCTTTATTGGAGTGAAGTTCAGTGCTGCTGACAGAATTACAGGCCTGGCCAGCCTGGGGTATGTCACCAATCCTGTACTGTACCTTTAAGATGAAGATTCATCCTAATGCTTGTTGTCTCTTCTCCTACAAATGTCCTAATTCAGGAGAGCTCAAGAACCCAGGGAAGTCTATCCCACTGGGTACCCTTGGTGCTTGCCTCTTCACAGGACTGACATATGTTGTGGTGTCATTCCTCGTCGCCGCAACCTGTTCCAAGTAAGATGATCTTGGCAAGATCAAAAATGTTTTTTGTGTTTGGTTTTACACTTTTCTGGATAAATACACCATTTCAGGCAGATGTATTTTAACGGTATGTTTCTACCAGCACCATCTTCATACCCTGAAATTTATACATGAATCTGTGAACATTTCTGTCTGGGTGTCTTACCAATCCTGTACTGTACCTTTAATGCACACAGCACACTGTGTACGGTGAAATTGTTACTGATTGGTGTTGATATTTTTCTCATTAGGGAGTTGTTGCTGAATAATTACGGATTTCTCCAGCAAATTAACATCTTTCCTGCTGGTGTGGTGGTTGGAATACTGGTAGTCTCCACATCAGCCGCTCTGACCACACTTATTGGAGCTTCAAGGGTTCTGCAAGCAATCGCCAAAGATGGAGTGTTCGGTAGGTTCTGGAGTGAAGGTTATGAAGCTGATTATTACACACAAAAAATGGGTGTATGAACAGAGTTACGTAGACACTGACCAATCAACATCTTGGTATATCCGGAAGAGCCTTATACATTGTTAACAACAGACATAATTTCGAGTTTTACATTGCTATGTCGCACACACCGAGTATCGCATTGGCAGAGATGGAGTAGCCTTTTCTCAGAATCGAGTTGTGTTTGCGGTTGTGCAGTCTCAAGTTGAGTCGTCTTTGCGGTCGACTTGTCTGACGTTCGCGTTGACAGGAGCAGCAAGGCACTGTGGCTATGGGTAGGGTCACTGACACAAAGAGTAGGGGCACTAAGGTTTTTGTGCTCAGGTTTATGGGACTCTCGCTCTAATATAGAATTCATAGGAAAACTTATAAGTATTTGTTTGTGGGTTTTTTTACCATTAGGCTGGATTCTTTTACCCGTAAACAAGGGAGTTACACCAGGAGGGAACCCCATTGTAGCTGTGCTTGTGTCTGCATTCCTTGTACAGGTATGTGCTGGAAAGAGTCACCATGGTAGAACTCCTGCAGGCTTGTGCTTAAGCGGAAATTGACTGGAGCGGGATTCGAACCAGCGACATCCAGAATACTGTTTCGGCACTCTTACCAACTGAGTTATCTGTCCCTATGTTGGTGGTGTCCCTAATAGTCAATTATCTTTGTTCGTTCGGCAGTCAGAAGCCATGAAACCACGCACCTGCTGCCATACCCCAAGGATCATTAAGATACCCACAGCATTAATGTTGCAGCCTGAGAAACGTTACATGGGGATCACTAAAAATTATTTTTGAATTTTCTGGACTTTGTCTCTCCTCAGCTTGTTCTTATTCTACGATCCTTGAATGCCATCGCTCCTCTGGTGTCCATATTCTTCCTCCTCTCCTACGCGGCTACAAATCTCGCCTGTTTGGCCATGGACGTTGCATCAGCACCAAATTTCCGGTGAGTGTGGGCTCGTCCCAATATAATGTTGGTTGTAGGGCTGTGCATTCACGGGTAATTTTGGATCCGAGTACCCTTTGCCCAAACGGGCGGGTACCCGGGTACCCGCGATATAATATAAAACATAAGAAATTAAGAACCCGGAAGTATGTTGCGTAATGACCGTTGGTGAGTACCGTATCGGGGCTCCGAGCCAGGCGTGCTAAAAAATTACCAGACCCTCCACTAAACACACCGACCTTTAGCGGATTTCGGCTATTTTTAGGGGTGCCGAATTTTAGTTTACGCTATTTCTACCGACATGACAGGCCAAGCAAAAGTTAGCGTGATCTTTTTTCCGACATCGAACACCGACATCAAACACGATGTATGCATTGTCAGGGTTGTTATTTCGTTGCGTGTTCTCCGTAAAATATTTTGACCACCCCGTAAATCGCATTTTCCTGATCAGCTAAATCTTACTTGAATTTCAGTCGGTAATTTTGTCCAGTTGGCCAATTAGAAGAAACACACTTTTCACGTACATGTGCTAGATCTTAAGAAATAACGTGAGAAACATTCCTAGGGCAACGAACGCATTATTAAGACGTAATCGATCACGATGCATTGTGCACATGGTAAGCATGGTTATCCCGAATGTTCCATGACTGGTACCCGCCCCCCACACGGCCGCGCGTAATAGCCACGATGTCAAAACAACGTGCACCAGTCTCGACCACGTGTGGGCAGGAAGACTACAGACTGTATACACCGTACGTACTGTGTGTGCACGGTGTAGGGTCGGTCGGTTCCGATGATCTGCCGTACGCGGTAGGATTTTTGGTCGGTACATGCAGGCCTACATCGCGGCCGGGGTGCGTCGCGTTGTCGGGTACCGTAGATCGCGGCCGGACTGCGTCGATAATTGTGGCTCGCTGCCGGCTTCGGTACAGATTTGCGGTAAATAATCTGCTTTGACATTGCAAAAAACTACCAATTTTGCAGGTCAGTGATGTATTATATGAAAAAGGGCATGGTTGTTATTTTTTTTACGGGTAATAGAATCGAAAAAATGGAGCCGGGTACTCGATGGTTTCGGTCGGGTTTCGAGTACCCGGGTAGAACGCACAGCCCTAGTTGGTTGTACACCAATTTTAACGAAAAAGAAAATATAGTTTCATAAGCAGATTAAAACAAATACGGCATTATAAAATGTTATATTTATTGGTCTCTTAATGCCAACGAAAAGGATTGGGAAGGCCCACTTGTCAGTCAGTCAAGTGATATTGATAATTTCCACCAGGGGCCGATTTCATAGAGCTGCTTAAGCACAAAAATTGCTTAAGCATGAAAAGTCTTCCTTGATCAAACAGGATTACCAACCAAAGTTTCATGTGATGTTTACTGCTTTTGACTTGTATTCGGCCATTGTTTACTGAGCATAACATTCACAAGGAGTTTTGATTTTATGCACCAAGTTGTTTGGTGCTTAAGCATATTTTGGTGCTTAAGCAGCTCTATGAAATTGGCCCCTGGTGGTCGGCCATGTCAATAAAATCCTCCCAGAAGATCACTCCTTGTGATAACAGGAGACCCCAAACCGCAGTACAGTTTTGGAAGAATACCAGAATATGAAGCTTATATTCGGTTCTTAGTGTGCAACGTTATTTCCGAGTAATCCCGACATGTGTAATTCTTCTTGTCTACCTTTAGGCCATCCTTTCGGTATTTCTCCTGGCACACCTCTTTGTTGGGCATCGTTTGTTGTCTGGTCATGATGTTCCTTATTAGTCCTATGTGGGGAGCCATCAGCATCATTGTCTTTGTTGTCCTCTTCATCATAACGTCTTTCTGCATCAATGAGTCGGACTGGGGATACATCACTCAAGCACTCATCTTCCACCAGGTTTGTTGTATTTTATACAGCTTTCTCTAAATTAAGATTTTGCAAATGTAGTAAGCTATTTGCAAATGTAGTAAGCCTCTTGCAAATGTAGTGAGCTTCTTGCAAATGTAGTGAGCTTCTTGCAAATGAAGTGAGCCTCTTGCAAATGTAGTCAGCCTCTTGCAAATGTTGTGAGCTTCTTGTAAATGTAGTGAGCTTCTTGCAAATGCAGTGAGCTTCTTGCAAATGCAAAAGGCCTCTTGCAAATGTAGTAAGCCTCTTGCAAATGTAGTAAAGCTCTTGCAGATGTAGTAAGCCTCTTGCAAATGTAGTGAACCTCTTGCAAATGTATTGAGCTTCTTGCAAATGTAGTAAGTCTCTTGCAAATGTAGTAAGCCTCTTGCAAATGTAGTGAACTTCTTGCAAATGTATTGAGCTTCTTGCAAATGTAGTAAGTCTCTTGCAAATGTAGTAAGCCTCTTGCAAATGTATTGAGCTTCTTGCAAATGTAGTAAGTCTCTTGCAAATGTAGTAAGTCTCTTGCAAATGTATTGAGCCTCTTGCAAATGTAGTAAGCCTCTTGCAAATGTAATGAGCCTTTTGCAAATGTAGTGAGCTTCTTGCAAATATATTAAGCCTCTTGCAAATGTAAAAGCCTCTTGCAAATGTAGTTAGCCTTTTGCAAATGTAGTAAGCCTCTTGCAAATGTAGTGAGCTTCTTGCAAATGTAGTAAGCCTCTTGCAAATGTATTGAGCTTCTTGCAAATGTAGTAAGTCTCTTGCAAATGTAGTAAGCCTCTTGCAAATGTAGTGAGCTTCTTGCAAATGTAGTGAGCTTCTTGCAAATGTAGTTAGCCTCTTGCAAATGTAGTAAACCTCTTGTAAATGTAGTTAGCCTCTTGCAAATGTAGTAAACCTCTTGGAAATGTAGTAAGCCTCTTGCAAATTTTAATAGTAAGCCTCTTGCAAATCTAAATAGTAAGCCTCTTGCAAATGTATTAAGCCTCTTGCAAATGTAGTAAACCTCTTGCAGATGTAGTAAGCCTCTTGCAAATGTAATAAGCCTCTTGCAAATGTGGTAAGCCTCTTGCAAATGTAGTTAGCCTCTTGCAGATATGTTACAATTTGTGTTTTGTTTTTCCTTAGGTTCGTAAGTACCTGCTTCGCTTGGACGCAAGGAAGGACCATGTCAAGTTCTGGAGGCCTCAGATGCTTCTCCTAGTTGCTAATCCTCGCTCCGGCTGTGAGCTGATCCGATTCGTCAACGACATGAAGAAGAGTGGCCTGTACATCCTAGGTCACGTCAAGAAAGGTACAGTCCAAAGTCTAATGGATGTAACTGGTTCCAATTTCAAATGTTTTGAACTGGTTCTTGAAGAGGCCGAAGGGTGTTAGGAGTTTGGGGTTGGGTTGCACCAAGTATTGAGATTAGTCTTAAATTTACATTAAATGATTGGTAGCATACCCAAACAGAAATGTTCACTGATTTATGTACAACTTTCAGGATATGAAGATGGTGCTGGTGGAAACATGCCGTTAAAATTTCTCAGCCTGAAATGGTGCATTTAATTATCCAGAAATTACTAACACAAAGACCGAAAACCATTCTTCATGTTTTATAAGAAAATCCAAGTCTGGTTTTCGCTATTTTCTCGTGACTCAGATGGCCGACTGAGCTCAATTTTTTAAAGAGTGCCGATTCTCGGTAATCATTACATTAATTGTGTTGTCAATGTGTAGGTAACCTAGATGAGATGTACACAGACCCAGTCCAGAAGGAATACCCGGCCTGGATTGTCCTTGTAGAGAAGCTTCGTGTTAAGGCCTTCACTGAGCTGACCTTGGCGACGACAATCCGAGAGGGAGCCCAGCATCTCATGAGGATATCAGGACTTGGAGGTAAGAGATGACTTTGATATACATGTATTGGCCCTTTTCCAAACCTCAGCTCAGGCTCTGGCGAAATGGCTCTGGCTCTAACAAAATGACTCTGGCTCCGTCAAAATGGATCTGGCTCTGGTAAAATGGCTCTTGCAAAATGGCTCCGGCTCCAGCAAAATGGCTCTGGCTCCAGCAAAATGGCTCCGGCTCCGGCTCCGGCTTTAGCTCCATTTTATGTATCCATTCTCAAATAACGGGTAAGCCTATCAGAAATAGAGGCTTTGGCTGCGGTTCGGAAGTAGATTTTCTGGAAGATCACAATGCCTATGAAAGGATTTGATAATACCTTGAGCATTTTTCACTGTTTTCTCAAAAAGTTGGCACTGTATGGGACTGGGAATTTGACAGATGACTGTTACTGTATCTTTCTAGATATTTGTGCCCATGGATCTGTATTTCTTTGGCCAAAAAAGTATGAAGTTATCTTAAAATTGTTCCGTAAAAAAGCAGTACAGATAATTACTGAGATAATCAAAATTTAATTGAATATTTTGTTATTTTTTGTCTTTTTTTTGTTTTGAAAGGAATGAAACCGAACACAACGATTCTCGGTTTCTATGACAGCTCTCCGTCAAGGGATAGCTTTTTGAAATGTCGCATAGGCTCGGACCCTAGCACTACCTACGGTGTCACTGACGATTCTGGAATTGACGAAGAGAGAGGTCTGCTGATGAACGCCTTTGAGCCGGTGCGGCCGTCGAAAAGCAACAACCGACTGACGGTAGAGGAGTATGTGATGATCATCAATGACAGCATCCGGTTGCGGAAGAATGTCTGTCTGGCGCGCCACTTCAACAAGTTTGACCGGGACGAGTTGGCTGCCAGTAAGGAGCCAGGCTTCATCGACGTCTGGCCGATCAACTTCTTCAAGCCCGAGACCAGCGGGTATCTAGACACGGCCTGTATCTTCCTCCTGCAGCTTGCCTGCGTGCTTCACATGGTGCCCGTCTGGCGGAAGCACACCATCCTCCGCGTCTTCATGTGCACCAGCGACGGCGAGGAAGAAGCCATCATCCGGCACCGACGCGAGAAGCTGGAAGGCTTCCTGAACCAAGTGCGCATCAAGGCACAGATTGTCACAGTCTCCAGGCAGAACGTGAACCATCTAGCTATCATGAGGGAGGACTTTGTGGCCAGCGGCAACGATCATGACCACGGACATGCTCGGCTTGTCTACTCTCAGGTCTCCAGCGACTACATCCAAGGAGTCAACAACATGATCCGGGAGGAATCAGCGAAGACGGTCGTCACATTCTGCTACCTTCCTCTGCCTCCTACCGACAGTAGCCAACAGGCTGAGTACATCAAACACCTGGACACCCTCACCTTAGACCTACCCCCGACTGTTCTGATCCACGGTATCCAGGAGGTGGCCTGCACTGCATTATAACAACCTCCTCCATAAGAATCCAACCAACTAGCTTTGGGACCTTTAAGCTTCTAAGCCTAGTACGTGATTACCGTTGAGAGAATTGAAGTAACTGAACTGAACAGTAGAAAGTTGTTATAATATTCAAGGAATAACTTATTTTTAATGTACCAATGTAACATGAGACATCATCACAAGTCATGCATATTAACACATTATATCAATCTACGCAGAAACTGAACAGGGCCAAATTTCATGGAATCTGTTACGGCCTATTTTTGTGCTTACAGGCACTGCTACAGGTGAAATCTATTTCATGGAATCTGTATCCATGCAAGATTTTGGCGCTTAATCAAAGAATTTCTAGGCTTACCGTGAATTTGTCCTGCTAATGTGCTGTCATGTGCATTCTGGAGAAAGTCCTTGCTCAGCGTAGTAAGAAAGAAATCTCTCCTGTGAAATATGCTTAGTTTTAACCTTTGAGAAAGATCCTGCTAGGATGGAAACGCATCAGGCCCTCCTAAGTCCAAGAAAATATGCTAACTGCAAAATAAAATCTACTATAGTAAGTGCAGAATTTTTGCTTATGGTAACGGATTCCATGAAATTGGGCCCAGCTCAACCATTTCTTTGCTTGAAGCTCTGCCATTTTAATTTTGGCGCTCTTGTCCTTGGGCAAGATACTTTGCTCTAACTTGCTACAATCTTCTCTTCCAGCTTTTAGAGGGCTATGCATTTGATACGGCCACCATGTCCTTAAATAGTAGTTCACTTTCCAAGACTGGGTTTTGGTATTTGACCCAGTGTTCATGGACAGCACAGCACTGACGGCAGCATGCAAAATCTCATATAATGTACGGTGACATTTCTTGTGATGATACAACTAGTTAAATAATAATGAACTTTTTAGATCTCCAAGTATTAAGTATTATAGTACAAGTATTACTGTATATTAATGGGTTTAACCAGGAAATTTAACTGTAAACTAAATGCTAAGGACGTTTGTCTGGAAACCTTGGGAGTGTATTTTGCAAAACACTAGGTGCGTTCGAGTAGGTCACCTAGGTCGCACTGAGTCAGCCCCTGTACCGTCAGTGGTGGGAAACACGTCACACGAATTCAAGGTGTCAGAAAGGTATAAAGCAAGCGTTCGATTAGCCTTGCTGTGGTGGCTGATCCAGGTGACGTGACCCGTATTGACCAAGGGAAGCTACTCAAACGCACCTATAGAGATTCATCGGGCAGATGAGTTGTCAATATCACCACAGTGATCTGCTAAGTAACTCTGCTTTGCAACTATCAGAATCGATTCACATTTAAAGGTTATTTTATTTGTTGTACTTCATGAAGTCTAACCAAATTATACTATCCTTATGGCACATTCTTCGACTTGTGCTATAAAGTTGAGCTATTATATAAAGTATTAATTAAGCCCTAGGTTGATTTACTGTGCTGGGCTTTTAAGTCCTGTGCCCTTCAAAATACATGTAATACACTGTGCAGTAGTATCCCTATGGTATATTCTTTGCACTGGGACCAAGTTGGACCATCAAGCCCCATAATTATGAAGTTACAGTGCCTGGGCTCTACAGTCCAAATCCCTGTAGCACATTCTTTGGACTTTGACTATTAGTTGGATCATCAAAATCAAGCCCTATAGCAAAAGTACCTTATTTTTTTTTTTTTTTTTTTTACAATTTGCCGCCCCTTCAAATACCGTACTACGTTGTGCATTCCTTGTACTTGGACCAACTTTGGCCAGCAACTCAATAATGAAATTTTAAAAATGAAGAATTATCCGTGTAAAATAATCTGATCGATCTGAAATTTAGGGGCCAAATTTGATGATATTCAGACTCATACAGTCCTGTGTCTTTCGGCTTTTTTGAAAAGAGAACAAATCAATGGTTGCAGATTTTTGAGGTACAGTTTTATTATTATTATCATTCAGTAAAAATGTCTCCAAAAATCTGTTTCAATTGTTTTGTTACCTCGATATAAAGTTATTCGATTTTTGATACTGATGCTGCTTTTTATATTGCTATAATAAAAATTAATACTGTATAAATATGACTGACTTTGCATATAATGCTAATTGATTTGGCTGTAAGCTTTGATATAAAAATTATTATACTGCATATACATTATTAATAATAATTATTTTTTTTTTTACAAATTTCCTTGTTGCTTTTTATGAGAATAAACTGTTAGTCGTAATTTAAATTAACCAAATAAGACAAGTTGTGAAATTATGATTTTTTGTTTTTACCTTTTTCATGTGATGTGACCATTGAGTGTGAGACCAAAATTGCTTAGCAATAAATCGGTCAATGTAACAGTCATCATTTTGTGAAATTCCCAGTCCCACACAGTGCCCACTTTTGAGAAAACAGTGAAAAACGCCCCATAGGCCTATTTTAAAAATCTTTTCACCGTTATATTTGATATTCCGAAGATCAAAATTGTTTTTGGTCATTGGTTTTACTTTTTTCTGGATAAATACAGCATTTCAGGCAGAAATATTTGAAGAGTACTTTTCTACCATCATTATCTTTATACCCTGCCATAGGTAAATCTGTTGAGAATTTTGTTTCGGAATTTTGCTACTTAAGTAATAATCGGTCATCGTTCTGTTTGGTTTTATTTGATTTTATATACAAGTAATAAACTTCTGCAAACTGCTCATCCGTCAAAATGACCTGAAATATTCTCAGCCTTTGAGAAAGATCCTGCTAGGATCGAAATGCGTCAGGCCGTCCCAACTTGAGCATTTGGTTTTTATTTCATTTATTCAATTCATTTATTACTTGTTCCAAAGGGAGATAAATACAACAAGTCTTAGATCAAAGAATTTTGTCCCCCCCCCAAAAAAAACCTGGGCCTGCTATGAAGAAAACACACAACGTCAAATCCAATTATCCCGCATTTAATATGTGTCGCATAATTACAGATATGACTTAAAAATATCGATATAAAGTTGATGTTTAACGTGTATTAGTTCATTTATTAATGCCTCTTAGCTATTAGCCAAGTTCAAGCAATAAATTATGTAATAAAGCTAATTATAAGCCTACGCAGTAACAATACTTTTACGCAATTTTCGCAAGTTACCTCGGTGTAAAGCTTTAAGTAAAACTCCTGAAAGATCGTACTAGATCCTTTTAAACGGAAAATACATAAAATATTTACGATGTTTTTATTTGGCGCTATCAAATTTATTATAGTCAGTACGTGCAAGGGCGTGTTCCGCATAACAATTTACGTGCTATAAGGGTTGGTCGAAGGAGTAACTCACTGGTCATTGCATATTTTCAGCACAGTGTATAGTTTTGTGTTGAAAGATCTGCGTTCGTGTGCTGTGGTGTTATTTTTCCGTGTGGCCTTTTCAACGAGTGCGTTTTCGAGTTATACTAAAGTGTGGATACATTGCACTTCTAGCGGAGTCGGTATCTGGGGACAAAAGTGGTGAGTCTTTACTGGTATTTTTTTTTTCCGTCTGTCTTTAGACGGCAATTTAGCAGGCGCGGTTCTAGAGCCAAAATTTTTTGGGGGCTAGAAGAGCCATTATTTTTTTTTTGGGGGGGGGGCTATAAAAGACCCAATATTTTGGGTTCTTCTAACACTCACTTCTGCTATGTCTTATTAGGGGTAGAAAAACATGCACATTATAGGCCACACATCGCGTTTTTTTTTTTTATAATTGGCGCTTAATAATTGAAAAAATCCAGTAGTTTCAAGAATTTTGTTTTTCACTTGCATTTTTTTGGGGGGGGGGGGGGTGAAATTGACTCCCGTATTAATATTCGACCTCATCTCCTTCCCCTCATTCTGTCAACAAGTGACGGTTTTGACTTTGTACCGTGGGGTCGATTTCATAAACCTCTACGAGCGATCGTTACTCGAGTTACGAAGGATAACTTCCCATCGTAGGCCCTATCCCACGTATGGCTGCAATGTATAGCCCTCAAATTGATAGTAAGTTGGGTTGGTGATATCGACCCTGGTTAATGTACAATGAACTGCTTCGCTCTGCCGCCCGGGATTAAAATTAATATTGATCTATAATGGTAATATCTAGGTGAGCTTTGACAAAATCGATCCGCCAATAAGGTCACTGTTTTATATCTCTTTTAAAAGCATTATCGTACAAACAAAGACGCAACATAGCTGACCTGTTTTTTACCCGTTCTCCCATCTCGCTTTATCAATAAATATTAACTGCCTCGGGGAAAGCGCTCCTCGTCTCGGGGAAAAATAAATAAAAAATCGTGGCGGAGGTTCATAATTATTGGGATTCGACAAATATGAGCATAAATAAGAATTGAAGCTATGCATGAAGCAAGTACTAAAATAAGGTAGGTTTGCGGTGACACAAAACAGTTTTGATCTCAAACCATTCTTTATAAATTGAGTCGGGTTTTCGATATTTTCTTGTGACTCTTGTGACAAGTTTATTATTTCATGCACATGCTGTTAACATTATTTATAAAAGAACGATTGTTTTTTGACAAACAGTCCCGTGGCTTGTGAATTTCAGAACCATGAATTCAGAAGCTCGTGTCAGACGGCTGAGAGTATTTCTCTTCGGTTATCTCGCCGCTCTGTTGGCCGGCATCAATGTTCAGGCAACGGCCCCAAAGACCGCAGAAGCTGACATCTTCCGTGGTGCGCCGGAGAACACCATCCTGACCGGGCACGTGTACCGTCAGATACGCGGTAAATCTCGCCCGTACTGCGGCGCAGTGTGCAGCAAGAACGCCGCAGAGTGTTTCTCCTTCAACTACTGCGGGGATACCAAGCTGTGCGAGTTGAATCACGCCAAGGCAGCGAAGTTCAGGCAAGATATGAAAGGCAAAGCCAACTGCTCCTACTACGATATCATAGCAGGTAAGTAAAGATTATGTGCATCGGTTTGCGGATCGGAAACACCATGTAAGAATCGTTCGTACTTTCGCATTTTCTATTTCGTTCGCACTTCTCGTAAGGTCTCAACGTTTCGACTAGCCTGCTCTAGTCCTCATCAGGAGACCATATCATTAAATTAGAATCTGCTGTATTCATTCTATAGAAAGTTTCAAAAGTCATTTAAAATAATTTTTGTTTAATTAATGCTTTGTTTATTGTGTTAACTGCATGGGCTGGATTTTCACCGGGCACTAAGATTGATCTTAAGATGAGTTGTCAGTATCGCTATACGGTGATGTGCTGTGGCGTCACATGCTGCTTGGTATTTTGGGATTCTTTAACACTTAACATCAGTCTTGGTGCTTTGTGAAATCGGCGCCTGGTTTACTTTGTTATAAGTAAAAATAAAAATATATATTTCTCGATTTTTAAGAGCTTTGTGCAGATTCTGCGCCTTGAGCAGCATTTTCGTTAGTATGGTTCCCTGCACAAAGATTCCTTGACGACTCTTAGTCTTATTAAAAATCCTAGAATTGACAGACAATAGTCGGAGATTCTTGGTTTGGGAACCAGATCGAGACTATTACCTTTTTTGGTGGAGTTGGCACTTTACAAGATTACACTATTATTATGATTATTTAACTGGATGTTTCTTCTTTCCTTTGGTTTCAGAATGTGAAATTGTTAGAGACGCCGACCACGCATATCGTTATATCCAGACGGCCGTAGATGTCACCAGAATTGAGTTCAGCATCATGGGGGACAGAGACGCGTTCGTCGGCCTGAGCCCCGTCGCAGCCAACGACCCTAAAATGTACGAACTCGTCATAGGCGGTCACGACGATAGAAAGGTGTTCTTACGCGCCTGTAAGGATTGCATTAATGAAAAATCCACCGACATTGAGGATTTGCTGAGTGCTACAGAGTTTCACGGCTTCTGGGTAAGCTATGACTATCCGACCGGGCGATTTGCAGCGGGAAAGGCCGGCGAGTCTAGTCCCTTCATTGAATGGGTCAATCCTACGCCGTATGATGTAAAGTACGTTGGCTTCAAATCCCCAGGCAACATGGTCGCTTTTCGGTACCTGTGCTCGATTTAAAGGTTTACTGTAATCAAATTTGGAAAAGGAATGAAAGTGCTCTTAAACTTTGCCTAATACATAATTCATGACTATATATATTTACATTTCTTTGTAAGTGCATCATTTTGACCAACTACATAATAGTTACGAAATCAGTACATGTATGCCCCGCCCCCAAATAAGCCCCCTCCTCCTTTAGAAGTGATCCACGCAACAAAAGAGTTTGACGTCACCTACAGAACTAGTATAAGCTCACACCACAGTATACTGCGTGGCGTTCTGCATGTGATCGTATAAAGCAAGGTTTTTCGTCGCGAAAAGTGCATGGGGTGCTAAATTACGGGTATAAAATACCTTTTTTCCTGTATACAATATTTTTTAGCACAAACAATGACAGGTTGAATTTTATAACAATACTTGCAGATGTATTTAAATTTAAGTTTTGATTAAAGTAAACCTTTAAGGGCAAGTACAACTTTGGTAAAGGTGATGACAGCCGCAGGCTGCTCATAATTCGATTTGACAGGGAATAAAATCAAACCTTTGAAATTTTCAGCTCAAATTCAACATTGAAATGAGTAGAAAACAGCGAAAAACCTGTTACGCCGAATTGTGTGGGAATAGCTGTCTCAGTTTTAATCTTTCCAAGATCAAAAATGTTTTGGTGTTTTCGTGATGTTTTCGTGATGAAATATTGAGTATTTTCTTCAGACATCGGGCCTTTGTCCAAAAATCTGAAATTGTATGTACAGTGTTGTAATGAAATATTGGGTAGAAGTTAGTTTTAGTAATCAACCATTCTTTCTGAAACTCAATCGTGAATATAAATTCAACGTTTAAAATCAGTTAAAAGCATAAAAGGTAGTATCATACTTTGGTAATACACCAAAACAGAAATGTTCACAGATTTACGTATAACTTACAGGGTATGAAGATGGTGGTGGTAGAAACATACCGTATGCTGTATTTATCCAGAAATTAGTAAAACAACGACCGAAAATCTGTTTGATCTTTTAAAAGATCAAAAATAAGAGAGAAAAGACTTAAGAAATACTGTGGCCGTTTTCACTGTTTTCTCAAAAAGTTTGCACCGACGTATGGGACTGGAATTTTCACAGATGACTGCTGTATCTGTCTTGATATTGTTGCCCATGAATCTGTATTTCTTTGACAAAAACCAATGTATGATATTACCTTTAAGTGCATTCATTATTATGCACTATAGCTAGAAACATCAAATAATGGGTAAGATTACAGTTGAACATAATTCCTTTAATAATGCAGATATCAAAACTGTTCACCATACAAATCGTACATTATCGCACTGTCGGTAACATTATGCAGTTGAACATAGTTTCTTATAATGGCTATCGATAGCAAAACTGTTGACCCATAAACATTTGATTTACTTATTGCTTTTCTTCCTTATATCGGTATATCTGCACAATAAAATCAATATTAGCTATTTGTGTCACGGGATTTTCATATAGGCCCGTAATATATATTCACTTGTGATTAAGATAGTAGATTATGATTAAAATGTTCACCTATATGAGAAAAAAATTGAAAAATGTTTCAGTTTTGTTTTGGTTTGTGTTTGATTGCATTGTAGACTTAGAAAATCAGCGGATACATTTTTGTATTGAAATTAATTCATTTTTTATTTTCGACGATGACTGCATTTTAATTTAAATGGAACGATTTCATAGTATGATTTGTTTTAGTTATCAAGTTAACAGTCAGAAACTAATTCCTCGCAGAATTTATACAAATCTTGTAATTAAATGATCAATATACCAATACATATGCTTTACGTTAACGCTGTCCATTCTTTAACTTTTGAATGGAGTCAATACAATGAATTGTACCAAAGTGCCACAATACAAACAAATGAACATTGGCAAAAAATACATTCAATGCACATGGTGTACTCACAGTTTGCCCATATGGCCTTTACGAAATGGGGCTTCAGGCTAGGCTTGGCATTTGTTTTTCTACCGCCATTTTGTATCCTAAATGAAAATGAAGGGCTTGAGATACATGACGAAGCTGAAGCCTTTCCCCAGCTTCATCATGTGGTCCAATCCCTTCGTTTCATTTAGTGGGCTTCAAATGGCGGTAGTGAAATAAGTCCAAAGTCTAGCCTCAAGCCTGGTTTCGTAAAGGCCCTATAGAATCACCAGGAGTTGATTTCACCAAACCCTGCGTAACTTACTATCAATCGTAGGAATTTCGATGCATTGAAGCCCCACGTGGGATAGGCCTCCTACGATGGGTTATCTCTCGTAACTCGAGTTACGATCGATCGCAAGGCTTCGTGAAATCGACCCCAGCAGACATTAGAAAGTCACTACAATGAACAAGGCAACAATTTATACAAAGAAGAATTCGTTCCAATCGACTACAGAGAAAGCACGTTAGGTATTTTGGTAGAACTCACTTCAGCGTTGCTCTTGTTGTCATAATTTTGTTAAGTTTGATTAATTTGAACAGCCGCAATGAAATGTCAAGAACACGACAATAAAATGAAAGGAATCTATATCGTTTGCGTTCCTTTTGTGGCACTGTGTATAGTTACTGTATTTTCAATGGGTGCTAAAAAGTCACCGCTTACAAAATATTAAGCAATGACAGGCAACTATTGTAATGGAGTTTCCTGGACCGTATGAACACGCGGTGCACGTAAAAGGCAATAGGCCAAGTACACGTATACCTTTATACAACCATAGAACCTGAACTGGACCCTTTTACCAGTTTTTTTTAGCCAGATTTGCATACAAACGGTCTCAATAAAAGGTCGGTTCCACACTCACTGCTTAACTATGATTGCTTCAGACGGGACGTCCCCGGACCAGTCCGTGCCTGATACGAACAGAGGCTGGTTAGTATAATGCCTGAACACATTTCCAAACGTAGTCACCATTAGCATCATCATATCGTGTGACATTGCATTTGAGATCGAATCCAGATCGCGGAGGCTGCTTAATCAGTGACCATGGATGGACATTCTGGGTTGATGTTTCTGCTCCTTCTATGCGTTGCGGCTTCTCTTCATACCAGTCCACTTGCTGGAGTCAGCGGACAATCTGTGAACCTCTACAAGTCGACACCACAGGGTGACCCAGTGGAGGGTGACAGGGTTCAGCTACGATGCGATGCCGACAGCCTTCCTGCAGGCAGTGTCATGCAGTGGTCTAGAACCATCGCCAATCAGGACGTGATCATAGCAACTGCTACGAGCGTAGCTCCTGGATACTCAGTCTCCCGCCTGTCGAATTCGTCGCAAGCTAGGACCGAGATCCTAACTCTGCACAACATGCAGAGGAACTATACTGGGCGTTATGCCTGTACAGTGAAGACATCGGAAGGGGAGGGAACTGACACAGAGCTTCTTGCAACCGATGGTTACGAATTAACACTTGAATGCGATGCGTACCCTAGATGCTCCCCTAATGGTCCATTCACTGCACAAGAAGACTCCACTGTAAACATGCGGTGCACCACTGAGATATGTGATCCAAGATTCTCCCCACAAATCTTCACAGATGGTGCGAGTTATCAGTGGGTGACATCATCTGTTAACAACGAAGAAATGACATCATTAGAACTGCGAGTTAATGCAAGCGACAATGGCACGATCTTCAAATGTTTTATGGACATGGGATCAAGCATCGAATCCTGCACCATGGGACCGATCTTAGTGGTACCCATGACACCATCCGAAAGGGTGACCCCTACAAACACAAACCACACCAGTGAGACAAACTCACCTTGGGAGGCATCTTCAACTGTCTCCCAGCAGCCAACCGATAAGGGGTGGACGACAACCAGCTACGGCGGGCAGAGTGGCATGACGGCACCGACAACGCTCCACCAGCAACAGGCGAGTGCCAGAATCACAACAGCCACCGATGACACTGAGAGAGATGACTTCTTAACTTCACCCATGACCGAACATCCATGCTGCCATCATGCCAGCCAACCCTCTGCCGTAGCCTCCTCCACCTCCTGGGTGGTCACAGCTTGCAGCTTCCTCCTCCTCTTCATCATCTCTCTCGTCATCATCGTGATGCTCCTCATCAAACGACATCAGCATGCCCAGAGCTTCAATGTACAACCAAAGGCTGACCTGAACATGAACATACCGTGCGATGATCCCGTGGCTGTTGTAGAATTCACCGCGATCGACGAGCAGCCTACCTTCTACGCGTCAGTCAAAGAAGACATCGCCACCAGAGTTACTTCGGACGGTTACGAGATACCAAACAAAGACCCAGCTAACACGGGATCTACCTCAGAGCACCATGTATACTGCCAGGAGCTTGCTGCTGCGGATGAAAGTCCTGCATTTGACCATAGGGGACCTACTGATTCAGAGGAACTGGGGCAAGAATATGAGGATATGTCAGAGCTGCAAAATTACATTCGACGGTTCATAACGGAACGTCTTGGTGACGAAACGGTGGTTGACGAAGAGCCCCTGTACTGTGTGGCGATCAGAAATGACTTCAAAGGGTTAGCTGAGTAACATAAACAGACGTCAATATTCTCCCGATGGTTGATACCTACATTCAAGCGGAAGAAGTACATTTTATTGAACCTATAACAGTTAACTAGAAATATTTGTCTTTGACAGGCCAGTCGGACAAACCATGCAACACCAGGAATGGTTACCAAGGATAATTCATATAGGTCCCACGAGTACAAAATTTAAAATGGTGGAACTTGCAAAAAGTTTTGAACTTGAAAAATGGTGGAACTTGAAAATAGTGGAACTTGAAAATGCGGAAACTTGAAAATAGTGGAACTTGAAAATGGTGGAACGTGAAAATAGTGAAACTTGAAAAATGCTTGAACGTGAAAATGGTAGAAAGTGTAAATGCTGGAACTTGAAAATGGTTGAACTTGAAAAATGCTGGAGCTTGAAATTCTGGAACTTTAAAATGCTTGAACTTAAAAATGCGGGTACTTAAAAAAGGTGGAACTTGAAAATGACAGAATTTGGAATCCTTACCACCAAACGAATACAAAGTATCATGTTGGTATTAGTGGTGTACATATTATTTAGTGTTTGCTAGTTCGAGTTGTTTTATCTATTGGTTTCTTTATTTGGTGCGGGTTTTAATTTCTAATGATTTTCATTGTAAAGTGAACAAAGAAAAATCGACTGGAGCGGGATTCGAACCGGCGACCTCCTGAATACCGTACAGGCGCTCTATACCAACTGAGCTATCCAGTCCTACGTTGGCAATGTCTCAAATAGTCAATTATTTTTGTTCGTTTGGTAGTCAGAGGCCATGAATCTACTCACACACCGCTATATCCCAAGGATCATTTTATCGAAACTCGCAGGGAAAATTACTCAGGTGTAGGGCGTTCTATTAAGTATAAATATATCAACATTATGACAGTAGCATGTACACATTGTTTTCTAAATGTAAATTAGTATGATATCAAATGTGAAAGGATAACAATTAACATTTTATGTTTAAAGGTATGTTTCTACCGTTTCGTCAAGATTGACTGCTTAAAAGTGACCAAAGTGGTGTGCGAACAAAACGTGTGCAAAGTCTATGGGCCGTGACGACAAGAAGAAGAAGAAAAACTAAAAAAAAAATCAGAACAAAAATAATTACCAAGTCGCATGAATTTATATAGATAGTTAACTCCTCGTATCGACCTGTTATCGTATTATTTTTTCTCGAATACATAATTCATAATTGAATGGGTAATTATTGAATTGTTGAATTTCGAACAAACAATTTAACAGTACCATGTGTGTTGTAATTCATATTTGTGAACATATCAATGTTCTTTTTGATTTTTTTTTCTCTTGGTGAACATTTATGTGAATGTGTAGTACGTGTTTTATTTTGTAAAACAAATTGCAACTGGTCAACTCTTAAATGAAACGCCCGAGTCGACATGGTTCATTTACACGGCGTATAGTCTAGGCCTAGACTAGACTAGACACGCGTTTAGCGTGAATTTGGCTCGGCAAATTGAGTTCGGCACGGCAAGCTCTTTGGCTCGACAGGGTCTGCCGTGCTATCGGTATTCGGAACGGCAGTGGCGCGACACTTTCAATTAAGCTCGGCGTTTAGCGCAACTGCCGCGCTACTGCCGTGCTATTGCTGCACTCAATTGATTTAAGTTCGGCGCGGCAGTAGCACGGCGTATAGTCTAGGCATTACACATTCATATTTTGTAAGTGTAGGGAAACATTATTAAACAAATAAAAGGTGGAAAGTGACTACAAAATGACTTTTGTTGCCGACGCAAATTTTCTCAAACACTCACAACATTTTATTTGCTCATAATAAATGTATTGGCAAGAATCTTGAATAGCGAACCACTCGAAGACCAGATATCACCAAAATACTGGTCATTAACATGTCAAAGTGTCAAAACTTCATACAAGCCTGCTGGTGAAGCACACGATTTAGGGGATAGGTAGTATCATACTTTGGTAGCATACCGAAACAGAAATCTTCACAGATTGACCTATAACTTACAGGGTATAAAGACGGTGATGGTAGAAACAAACTGTTAAATTTGTCTGCCTGAAATGTGGGGTTACCCAGAAAGGAGTTAAGCCAATGACCAAAAACAATTTTGATCTTTAGAGGGTAAAAATCCCTTGAAAAGATATTAAAATACTGTGGGCGTTTTTCACTGTTTTTGTTTTTTAAAAGTGGGCACTGTGTGGGACTGGGAATTCCACAGATGACTATTACTTTATCTTTCTGGGTATTTTTGTTCATGAATCTCAATTTCTGTGACAAAAACCAAAGTATGATATTTACCTTAAGCACATGATTTTGGGATGAAATAAATTTTTAATTTCAGAGTGCTGCTTCGTGATAAGCAAATGAAAAAATTAATGTACTTTAGTAATCCACAACAATTGCTCAAATATAATTAAAACAATGCAAATCAGCACGCACGTACAAGTTGAAGCAAAGAGGGGGTTATAGTAAGCAGAAAAACATTGCTTACTGTTAAGTACTTAAATGAAACTTGGCCCAAGGGCCAATTTCATACTAGCTGCTTATGTAAGCACCAAAATTTGCTTAAGCACCAAAAAACTTTGGAAAATCAGTATGCCAGCCAGAACTCCTTACGAATATTATGCTCATGCATGGCATTTGGGGCACCATGTTTTTATTCAGCACGACAGCAACTCGTACAATTTCCAGGGAACCTTGTATGCAAGTAACTATTAGTATGCGAAATATTGGCAATTGAGTACAGTCGGATGGCGTTTGTCATTCAGTATGCCACCAAAGCGTATGACCTCTGCTCTGCCAACGCAAACTGAAGGAAAGAAAGCTTCGGGTGCACGTCCATACTTCAGATTCTCGTCCTCCAGACAAGGATTAGGGCGCCCTCGGTTGGCGTTGACATCCGGAATCTCGAGCCAGGTGACGCGGTGGTCAGTGACAGCGGAGGTGACGTCTAGGACGTACTGCTGCTCCCCGTGTGGAACGCTGCTTCTGCGTTGCTGGACCTCGTCTGGCTTCGCTGGGATGCTGCCGACTCGATCCAGACAGTTACGTTTCGGGAGAGCGTGAATGTCATAAGTCACTGGTACTTTGCACTTGCAGTCCGGGGAGCACGGACAGCCGGTGTCCGACACCTCGGGTGCTGAAGACATGCCGGCATCCTCAGTCTCTGAACTTGGGCTGCAGCTTTCCTCGGAAGCACTCTCTAGACTGCAGCGACGTTTGGTCACCCTCCGCAGGTGCCTGAGTGAACCCCGCTCAACACCACCTTTGGAAGTGGTGGAAGAATGGGGAGCGTTGCTGGACATGGCTGGACGTTGTAATTGCGGAGGACGTCTCGGGAAATGCAGCGGTGCATGCTGGTTACCCGTCGGGTTAATGGTTCGGAGGCAGCTGAAGAATACCACACTATCGCCAATCTAGTACCAAAGAGAATGACAGATAATGCTTGGTAAAGCGGCGTTCGTTATACTGGCGTTCCACTGTACTGTGCATGTACTCGGACGCAGACTAAAACTTTGGTACTCGGACTCGGCCTTGAATGTACGCGTACTCGATACGTGGGATTCAGACTCATCAATTATGTACTCGGACTTGGCCTAGTACTCGGCCCTTGTAGTACTCATATTTGAGGACTCGACTCCATTGCTTTGGACCTCTTAGTCTTACCTTGGAAGCTGCGTGGCTGTAAATCTTAGGTGCTGCTCGGTCTGGATGGTTGACATCTACTTCTCTCCAGCACCACGGCACCTCACTAATATCAAGCATCCAGACGTCTGTCAATTCCTGTACAAGAAGATAGTAACCATTAACCTCCCTACATTTAGTTCAATTCACTTGAAGTCTTACGACTTCTTCTTCAAAGAAATAAAGCCCTGTCTGATTTGTACGTATTGAAGAACTTAACCACGTGCGGCACTGTCTGTGTTTTGTCTGCAAAACCACAAATAGTGCTGTTTCGATAAGAACTCCGCACGTCACCTCCCGAAGATTGCCGTTATTTCAATGTTATTTTTTGCTGGCGAAAATTGGAATCGATTCCGAGTGGAATCGCGATTCCAGCCTGGAATCGGAATCGATTCAGAAAATGCTGAAATCGCCCAAGCCTAGACCGGGATTGGTGATGTTTTTCAAAAGAAACAAATGGCACTCAAAAGTTCAGTAAAAAATATAATTGTTTAACAAGCATTCTCTACTGCTTATTAAATAAGTAGTAGAGAATGCTTGTTAAATAATAAGCCTTATTAGAAAATAAAAGAATGAAACAAATTGATCATTGTCCCCCATTCTAAAATGGAATGTTCTACGTCCTTTGTTCTTACTTTATCATCATTGTCGAGTCCACCAACTATCAAGATGTGGCCATCGTCAAGAGCAACCTAGAATGAGATGACAGAGAACAGCTTGATGAGAAATTGAGATGAACATGTTGATATGCTACGGGGAAAAATTGTGGGCAACACAATTCTGACCCTGACTTAGACGTAATTTTCCCAAATACATGTGCGACTACGAAATACAGTAGGCACTAGGCATAGTATATTAGTGTTGAGGGTTTCCACAAATTTGTCGGCATCACAATTCCATTGCATTTCCACGACCCACACCTACTTTCCAAGACTTCTGGGATCGATTTCAAAAAGCCCTACAAGGGATAACCCATCGTATCCTACGTACATTCTTAAGTCCAAAGATTGATAGTAAGTTAAGATGAGCTTGGTGAAATCGACCCCAGGGGCCAATTTCACTAACGCTTTGCGATCATCGCTAAAGCCCAAATCCGTCGCTAAACGGAAAATTGATACGCAAAGTAGCGATCGATTTTCCACTTAGTGATGGATTTGGGCTTTAGCGATGATCGCAAAGATTTTGTGAAATCGGCCCTTGGAGTTATATTCATGTTCCCTGACTTTCTCATAGCTTACAACTTACAGCATTGAAACTACAGAAAATTAGGGTAGCACTTAAAGACTAACTATTAAAGAGAAAAACTACATAAGCTTTCGTAGTATTAACAACTACTTCATCAGAGGAATAAAAGATGAAGTAGTTGTTTCTACGAAAGCTTATGTAGTTTTTCTTTTAGTTAGTCTTTAAGTGCTACCCTAATTTTCTGTATTATTTAGATAGACTGACACGGCTACCCACACTATTTTCTTCAGCATTGAAACTCTGCTTCTAATTTCTTCTAGCAACTTGTTTGAACTGACCCGTACCTGTACGTGCTTGCCCCGAGCGGCTGGTTTCCTCCCATTCATCTCCATGCAGCTCCAAGTCATACTCTGAATTGACAATACCCAGACATTGTTTTCCCTTACGACAGAAAAAACAAAAAACAAAAGCAAATAAGACTTCAAAGGTATAATACACGATTGGAAAAGGTCACAGAACAGCACTCACACTTTGTGAGTAATGGAAATAGCCCGTAATGGATTCCATGAAATTGGGTCCTGTACTGTTACTGTACCTTTAAATGTAATATCATACTTTGGTTTTTATCAAAGAAATACAGATTCACAGGCAAAAATATCAAGACAGATACAGTAACAATCATCTGTGAAAATTTCAGTTCCATACGGTGCCCACTTTTTCAGCAAAGAGTGAAAAACAGCCACAGTATTTCTTAAGTCTTTTCTATTTTATTTTTGATCTTTTAAAAGATCAAAAAGATTTTCGATCGTTGTTTTACTTATTTCTGGATAGATGGAAAAATTTAACGGTATGTTTCTACCACCACCATCCTCATACCCTGTAAGTTATACCCTAAATCTGTGAACATTTCTGTTTTGGTTTCTTACCAAAGTATGATACTACCTTCAAGCTTTACATGGTGGAAGTACTAAATAAGTTAAGTTGTAGGCTTACTTTTTCCCAACGCCTCTGCCTCCGCCGAAAATGACCATGAGATCGCCCATCATGGTTGCCCGGTGGTGGGCCAAGGCTGGCGGGGACGCCCTACTCACTACTGACTTCCATCTATTGGCCACAATATCGTAGATGTGCAGCTCATCCGAGATGTATGGGAGTTGATGAAGGGGGCTGGGTACCGGGGGAGCCCATCCCCCATAGAGTATCAAGGAACCATTGTGGTGGACCAAGGACGCAGCGGCTTTCGGAGACGGGTAACCACCTGCAATTCAAAACACAACTGGAAAGGGTAAGGTTTGTTGTGACACCATGTACGCTTTTGTGAGTGGGTATGTTTTTGAGAAGAAACGTTTTGAACAGTGTGTTGTGTTCATCCCAAGAGGATACCTCTCACGTTCTTCCATCACAATCCTCAAGTCCAGTGCCACATTGTCAGAAGATGCAGCTTGTATAAAGAGAAAAAACTTTAAAACTGTTTGGGCCCAGCCACTGAGATGCCAGGCCAGGCCTGGGGCTTTGCCCAGGGCTTCTATAATCCCTAGCCTTGAACTATCAACTTCAAGCCCCTGCTGTGTCCTGGATCATAGTTGGCATAAACCTGATTGACAGGCTGAGTCCACATTGATCATGGACAGTATCCAGAAGCCGGGCTTGATTGATTTTAAGCAGCTCTATTAAAGTGAGGTTCAGGGCAGACAAGAGGAGGATTACAGGCCCAAAGGCCTGGCCTGGCTTTTCAGTGGCTGGGCCCGACCAGTATTAAAGTTTCTCTCTCTATAACTGTATTCCTCCTCAGGGTACCACCTGGGAATGGCAAAGGAAGAGACTAACTGACCACCAACCTGATGCCAAGAGCCTCGTCCAGACCCTCCTCCCAAGGTCCAGCTTCATCAGATCACAGTAACAAGTGCCGCCGCTGTAGCCAGCATACGTCGGCGAGGCCGGCCGGGTCCCGCCAAACATGTACATGACGTCGTCCACACAGCAGGTGCTGTGCATGCAGCGACCCATGATGCAGTTGCTCTCGTATCGTTGGTGTGACCACTGCAACGCTCCCGCCCTGGCAGCTAACTGGAAGGCCAGCTTACGCTGTTTCATGACACCTGGTAGAATGTTGAATGAGCGTTTACAAATTTGTAATTCAAATATAAAATTTGACAGTGTAATATACAATGTGCATGGGCACATGATTACATCACGACTCTGACAGTAACGCTTAGAATGGATCTAGCAATCAACCTTTGAGTTATACTCCTTTGGTCTCCTGATGGCCATCCCCAGGCAGCCACGCAACCCATCACCATCTCATCAAAATAACGATCCATCTGACACAACCACGTTGTTATGTTAAGCTTAGCAAAATGACAAACAAATTTGTTAGTCATTTTGAGCTCATATCGTTAAATTTCCACTGTGGAAAACTGACCAAAAGTAAGCAGGTGGTGGCGCCCTTTCGACCCTTGTGCATCCCACAACTCCTCGCGGTCGCTGTAATTTGCGATATGGTCTATAGGTCTACATGTAATGATGTATGGTGTAATAACAGTAACACATACAGTAGCCTACGCAGACAGTAGGCCTATTTTTTGTTACTACTACTATAACAAACGTTAGTGCTAGAGTACTACTAGTTGCGATGATCGTAACCCTTTGTCTTACATGGGGACAGACCAAGGGTTACGAACATCACAACTAGTAGTAGGCCTACACGCCTACATGTACTTACTAGCTAGATAGTTGCGATGATCGTAACCCTAGAAAATTAACCTGGGGAAATCTATTTCACAATTTCTCACAAAGTTTCGTAACCCTAAGGTCCCAGTCCCCATGTCAGACCTAGGGTTACGATCATCGTAACCGGGCCTAACGTTAGACACCATGGCATCATGATGCCTACACTGTGCACATGACATATGAATGACATTTTTGACGTCTAGCCTATCCATCACACTGTGCAATACGTTACCTTGCATCAAACGATGCCACTGTTTAGACACGAGCGATGCATGTTTGGAGTCATAATACGGCGAAAGATACGACATGATTCTCTCTAAAATCTCCTCCGGTAGATCGTGAATACGTACACACTGACATTTCCCGCGAACTTCTGTCATTTTCCACACAATTCATGAATTTACACCGACCAATATAAACTAGATTCAACATGCATGCAGTTGTGAGTAGACACAAGATTTGAACTCTGAACTATTGCATGCGATAGAGTTTTGCTCAAATGAAACAGTCGTCGACTTATTAGAGTCACTGAAAAGCAATACCCACACAAAAGTCATGCACTGTTGTACAAGTCATGTAAAGTACTGTACGTGTCATCTATGGAAAATAACATATACATGTATAGACAAAGCCAAGCATATCAATTTTTCAATAGTTAACCAGTCTTATCTAAATTATTTCCAAGGATAGTGGTTATCGGTTTGAAAAAAAAAAAATATATATAATTATATCCTCCAATATTTGAGGTGGAGGAGGGGGGGGGGGGGATGTAGCGTGTATTATCATCCTCCAATATTTCGAGGTTGACTATCATTCAAGTTTATTGTATAGAATTATATAACACCTTAGTAGATCCTTGTCATTTGATTGGAGGATTGTATGTCACGTGATATTTGATAAATAGACCAATTCATGGCTTACGTCACAACCGTTGAAATTTGTACCATCCACCGTGCATTTTTGGTGCCATTCGATTTGTACCATTGCACGCCAGGGACTGTAATACGTGATTGGTCAAGCGGCGTTCCATTTATTTGTCACTGCGTGCGCGCGTACGCATTGGTGTGCAACGCGCGTTACTGTAATAAGAGCAATATAGTTTGCCAAGATTTTAAGCTTTTTTTGTCTCGCTAACTCTTAAAATGTTATACTCCAATCAAAATCAAATGACAAAGATCTACTTAGATGTTATATAAAACAAATAATGAATGTTTCACATTCGTGGAATGGAAAAAATAATTTCATTCGGTGACAGATGGACTGTTCCATTCCACTCGGCTTCGCCTCGTGAAATGGAACAGTCCATCTGTCACCTCATGAAATTATTTTTACCATTCCACTCATAAACATTCATTATTTGTATATTATGACCCAAGCATAGCATGGTAAAACAGCCAAATTGGCATCTATTTACGATGCCTCCGCGAAATATTTCTGATATAACATTTTTTTTTCAGAATATTTAAGATGTTATTTTTGCTATCAAGCTCAAACTTGCACTTTAATAAATCTGAGAATGTTTCTAACAAGATGGTTTCTGTTTTCTCATTTTGAATGACATTTATTGAAGATAAAACAACTCCAGATCTTCAAAGTTTAGGTCACAATTATCCTTTATTTAACAATGATGCATAATAATGATGCCATATATGGAATTTCAATTGAAATTAAAGGGAACATATATGATTTGCAAAGATGTGCGTTAGTGGCTCTGGTACTTAAACAGAAGTGAAGGACTTAAACTTCTTTACAGACGTTGTTTCATGAACCTTTTTACGCTTTGTACATCTGGATAGCAGAAATACGGCCAAAATACTATAATCTTGCCCCCTTTGAATCCTTGACGGTTACACCACGCTTTCGAAATGCTACTAAATCATTCGGACGAACGATCTTTTTAAAAGACACTAAATCTTGAATTCCTTGAGAAACCCAACATCTGATGAACCAAGATTTCCCATGATGCTGCTTGCACTGTTTACGAACTTTTGAGTCCATTTTCTGTCTCAAACTCAAACATTTTATGGAGTCCTTGCAAATCCTGTACACTGCCTTTCATATGCGTTAAAATGTTAAGCAGCATAAGTATCCAAATGAAACCTGTAGGTTTGTTAAGAAAAAAAAATGTTACGAAAAATTAAATTAAGAAAGTTAATGTATGGGTCATTCCTCAATGGTAACGATCAGTGTGACATAATGAGGGAACCAATTGCACAGGAGTTGATAAATCAAGTAATTTGCCATGTTTTCTCTTTTTTTTGCTATCCCATAATACTTGTAAGAGTTTGACCAGCCAAAAAGTTTGAAACTAAAAGAAAAGAAAAGTATATATAAATTATTCATTTTAAAAAATTAATAAAATTGACATGGCTGATTAATTATTCATAATTGGAAATGGGGGTAGCCGAGCAACAAAATAACGTAATTACTTTTCATAATCAAATTAACAAAATTAAGGAAATTCACTCAATTTTAAGTTATTAAAAAGTGAACAAAAAAAATTTATTTGGAGTGAGATTCGAACCGGCGACCTCATGAATACCGCACAGGCGCTCTACCAACTGATCATGATTGCGCTGTAGTATTCAGGAGGACGCCGGTCCGAATCCGGCCCGCTCCAGCAAATTTTCATTGTTCAATAATTATGTTCAAAGATCATTTTGGTTAGACCCAATCCAATTACAAATAATCTTATTATTGATCAATTATGATTTTATAACATGAATCAAGACTTCAATATTTGTATGAGAAATTGAAACACATTTGAGTCGTCTGCAAATACTATATATGACTCGTCCATTTTCGACTTAAGGTGGTGGCCTTTCTGTCAATTCGGTGTTCTAGACGGAAGTCACAAGCCGGCCACGGATGTTCCGTTTGCCAAGCTTTCAGGCTGGGTGGACGGTACCCTTTCGGGAATGAACCTCAGAGCCATGAAATCACTGGCTCGATACACAGATGATCCAAAGTTAATTGATCATTCAAATTACAAATTATGATTAAAATAGTAATCCGCCCGGGCGGAAAAGCAGGCCCCTAATTTTTCTTTTTACTCATGTCCTAAATGCACTTCCGTACGTTTTGACCCCAAAAGCGCCCGTCTATTGTCTGTCAAATATAGGATTTTTAATAAGAGTCGTCAGGGAATCTTTGGGCAGGGAACCAGACTATGTACACTGACAGCAGATTTACTTTTCAGCAACAAGGAAGGCCTACCTGGACAACATGTTACAAAGACTACACTGCGTCCGTCGAGAACTAATGATTCTGATGGAGGATTTTCATTAAAAGCTTCCCATATTAACGTGATTATTCGTTACCAATAAAACCAAAAAATTGAATGTCGTCACTATAACTTTACGATTACAAGTGTGTAACATAATATCAGGATATAATAACCATTTTAAGAGTATTGGGTTGGATATCTTTATACTTAACATAAACATTTTTAAGTTGACTAGGGGAACGTTAAATTGATATGGCCCTGTCGTTTCAGTTCTTGAAGTAGCTGAAGGCACCTTGTCGAAAATCTACATCTTTCCATGAACTTTACTTTGCACTTTTTGTACTGCAAGCACCAGCGAATTCCACGACACAATAGATCACATCGTTGAGTGGGGTCGGATTCTTCCAAGCTGGTATCGGGAAGATCAGCCTCGGTAATTTGTTCTGAAACATTGACAAAACAAGAATAATCACACTTAATACACCTTTCATGAAAGTGGTTTAACCTATTCTAATTCATGCCACACTATACGTATACGAGAGTCGTGCATGCAAATTGTATGCAATGCGGCACATCAGCCAATCAGATCTGTTTTGAGAACATTAATACGTGTGGATCGTGACGGAGGATGTTGATTGGTAAATTTCGCGCGTCACCAGCAGAGCAGCGCTAGTCTGTGTGAAACGGCGCCTCAGGCTCAGGCTCCAGCTCTGACATCCATATGCTAAAAATATAGGTTGTCGCTTTTCATTAAGCTGCAGCTCTGTTTTCCTTTTCAAACTACTTCCGAACCGCAGCCAAAAGGCTCTATTTGGATACCTACCTGTTGTTTTTAGAATGGATGCGCGAAATGGAGGTATAGAACTTGAGCCTGAGGCTGAGCCTCCGTTTGGTAAACGCCTCATGATTGGGGTAAAGATCAATATGGCCCCAGCCTCAAAGAAGAAAAGGTGTCGATTGCAAACGGACTATACATGGATATGAAGGGCATGCACATTTGCCAACTGTCAAAATCAAAAGGGGACAATTTCACAGAGCTGCTTATGCAACAAAAACTTGCTTTAAGGTATAGTATTATACTTTGGTTGCATACCGAAACAAAAATCTTCACAGATTTACCTATAACTTTAAAACTACGGTATAATGATGGTGATGGTAGAAACATACCGCTACAATTGTTCTGCATGAAATGCTGTATTTATCCATCAAAGAGTAAAACCAAACATCAAAATATAATTTTGAATTTTTAAACATAACGGTGAAAAGACTTTAGAAATACTTTGGGCGTTTTCTCACAAAGTGGGCACCGTATGGGACTGAAAATTTTGCCCATTAATCTGCATTTCATTGACAAAAACCGAAGTATGATATTACCTTTAATTCCAACAATAATTAATTTGGGATAATTTTGTGGCGGTCCAGCAACATATCTTCTAAACCAACTGTCACAAAGGGGCACTCGGCGATTTAAACAATCAAATCTGTAAACAGAAATCTGTATTCTAATCCTTTGGCGTAGTCCAAGTGTCTTTGAAACCAGGGAGGACATTTCAAACAAAGAATAAACACAAGTTCAATAGGAAATAGCTTACCTGCCACAATAACTGCGACACAAGCGACGAGCAAGACTAACAGCACACAGCGAGCCATGGTGTAGGTCTGGTAGTCTCGGTGAGACGAATGTACCAAACCACACCAAACTGCCCATTTAATAACATTTTATCGTCCCACATAATAGGCTTACTGCGCATGCAGGATTTTCCAGGTCGAATACAAATAGTCTGGTTCCCGGACCCCAAAAGCGCCCGACTATTGTCTGTCATAAGAGTCGTCAGGGAATCTTTGGGCAGGGAACCAGACTAGAGTACAACGATCCAGTAGGCCACGCCCCTTGACAAATTGACCAATCACAACGCGTTACTCAAGGTCCTACAATTCAAACTGCCGCCATTTTGTCCCACAAAATGTTTTAAAATTCTGTATTTTCTTATTACACACTTTTCGTTTATTTTACGTTTGTTTCGTATGTACAAGGCAATTCTTTAACAAACCCGCGTTGCCTAGGTAGACCCCTAGACCTTGTTGCTGAAAATGGTGTCAGTGTCACAGAGCAAAACGAGTTGAGTGGGTAGCATGTCGCAGCAATCTATCGGTGGCTAAATGTTGCTAGTGTACACAGGGCCCAAGGTCGTGTTGCCTAGATGTGTTGCTCTAAATAATGTTACCGGACAGTCGGCACTCTGCTTTAGTGTCATTTCGTCCATGAGTATCGGGTGCATGCTATCTTGATCTTCCAAACAACATCTGCACGCAGTGCAATGTTGGTACATTGCCAACCAAGCAATATGAAAAACATGTGTCAAGTGTTCTTTGGCTGAAACAATTGCCATTTTCAATTTTGAATGGTGTTTAATATAGTTAAAAAGCATCAAAATGGCAAAGCGTATCCCACGCAGTCCCGAAAGACCCTATTACTGGCTAAGCCTTCCTGAGTACCTCTGCCGTTCTATTTCCAGCATGGAACTTATTGCTTTTTTTTAATCAAAATTGCAGGTATTGACGCACACCTTGCAAACGGTCCTGTAATTAAAGAGGTAAAATTAATTATTACTTTGTTTCACATTCTGTCGTAGAACATATACCTTTCATACCAGAAATTGCTGGTAGGTTTAAGCTCAGAAATACTTCAAACGAAATTGCCGCCTCGAATTGAATTCTCCAAAAACGTACACGCCGGTCCTATTGGTTGTTAATTCACTATATGCTACACTCCGCTTTTTGCTCCATATGTTAACTTGGTTAATGTAAAAGTCATCGGTTTTTCCTCCCCCGTTTTGAGGTTATGGTTATGAATCTTTTTTTTGTGAGTCAATTTGCTTATGAAAAACGTTTTGCTTAAGCAAACGTATTTTGGAGGTATTGGAATGTAACTTCCGATAATGATGGCAGCATTGCTAAGGGATATTTAACAGGAAAAGCGACATTGCTCCAAGCTTTATTGGGACAAGTATTTTATTGGCTATTGCCTATCATTCCTGTTTTTGGTATGCGGTGGTATAAACACTTGTAGTAAATTTAAGCAAATAAATGATTCAAAGTAAATTACACATCAGAACAACTTCCTTACTACACAAATTCTGATATGATCTTGCAGGGTATTGGACCACTTTGCCACCGCAATGACTTGTTCTGGCTCACTAGGGGGAAAATATGGATGAAATCAGCCTGTATTATTTTTCATTTTTTATACCTGTTCCCCAAAGCCTCGATGCATCGTCACCGGCCTCAAGTGGCATATAACGTATAGCAAAATAGGTGCACCACTCCAAATATATCAAATATATCATGCTGGTTATCATGATTTATTTGCCCTAAATTTTATGTAATTGATACACTGTGTGATGATGACAAGTTCACACAAGCTGAATACGTCAGAAATTATGGCTCCAGTGGTCGGCTGTTTCAAGAAACCTGGCATGACGTCACTTTCCAAGAATAGCATGACTTGGGATCGCGGCAAAGCAGCCGAGTGGGCAGCATAATGACTACACAGGAACAGTTTCCGATACACTATGCATCGAAGAATCAATAAATCTCTTAAAGGATGATTGGTAAAGCTTACAGAACAGCAACAACAATTTGTCTAATCAAACATGTACATACGATACACCTGTGGAAAGTTCAGCTCAATCGAACATTCTGAGTCACGAGAAAATAGCGAAAAACGACTCCATTGTTCTTATAAAACATAAAAAATGTTTTTTTGGTTTTTTTTAATCTTACCCCGAAATCAAAACTGTTTTCGGTCCTTGTTGTACTAATTTCTGGATAAATACAATATTTTTCAGGCGGAAATGTTTCAATGGTATGTTTCTACCAGCACCATCTTCCTACCCTGAAATTTATGCGTAAACATTTCTGTTTATGTTACCAATCCTGTACTGCACCTTAAAATACATTCATGCTATGAAACTGGTGTACAAAATGTGAGAATATTTCCTCTCCGAAAATATCAGTTTCGTGAATTACGCTTCCCATTCACATGCAATAGCAGGAAGTAGTACAGCCCGTCTCCATAGGAAAAACAATCGTGCCTCTCCACTTATCAGAAAGCTGGATCAAGCCCATGTGACCCTCATTTGCATAAAACTAGGAACCGGTCTGTATCATTGAGCGTAGGGGTGTTCGTTCATAGTGAGGGGCAAACTACGTGTTAAGTAGACATGGACGATACCACTTAATTTTTTCGTATGCTGTGTTATTGTTAGGCATTATGTGTACATACAATATGTTTTGTTTTGAGTCGCATTATTTTGTAGATCTACAATGTTTGGGCATAAGCTGAAGCTGTAATGCAAATCGTCTGGTAAAAATAAATCCCTGACTTGGTTTCATTACCAGGAAATTGTACCTAAAAACCAAGAAAATACTTTGGCTGATTTCGATTTCTGTAACCTGATGTTCATAAGGCGTCCATAACACGTGCCGCACTGATGTACACGACCAGAAATGATATGCAATAGGGAGTCACCCCATCACCTAGAATAATGGATAAAGCTACCCGAGGTGGAAGGCAGGGGGCGGGAGCTGGGAGCGTTAGCGCCACCAACGTTTGAGTGTATCTCATTCTTGAAGTGAATACGAGCGCGTACACATCATGGCCCTGCCCTGTGTAACGTGCAAGTATCGGTACAACACAGCCTCGATTAACCGCAGGCCAGCGCTAGCGCATAGCGTGTGCAGTGTAGCTGTGGTGAGGCTGTTCCCTTGCTGTGCTGCTAGGTAAAGGGTCGATTTCACCAAACTCATCGTAACTTACAATCAATCTTAGGACTTATGATATATTCCAGCCCCACGTAGAAGTCGTAGTATACGATGGGTTATCATTCGTATTAAACTTGTTACAATCGGTCGTTATATAGGGCTTCGTGAATTCGACACCCGGTCCCCTTTTTGTGATATCTTAGGCCTATAATATATTATGATATATGGCGCTATACAAATGTTGTGCATCATCACCATCATCAAATAGAAAACGAATGAAAATACATTTTATCATTAGACTAAGTGTCATCTGTCTCGACAATGCCTGCTATATTTCTAACAACATCAGCACAGTACAATGTTGGTACATTGTCAACAAAGCATTATGAACAGTATCTCCCCATTGCCATTGGGCTGAAACTAATTGCCATTTTAAATTGCGGGTGGTAAGTACTATACAGTTGCCATAGCTTCTCATTGACAAAGCGCCACAGTTCTGAAACAATGTATTACAGTAAGCCTTCGTAAATTGTTCTTTTTTTTTATCCAATTATAAAAATTCAACCATGTATTGATTGTCATGCATACATCACAAACAACGTCTATAATTATAGCAAACTATAGGATCCTCCGAATTGCTGTATAATTCAGGTTGTTGTATTTTATGTTTTCCTAAGGGTAATTTATTACTTTTGTTGTTTTGTCAAAGAAACTCAAATTCAAGTCCAATGGACCTACTTTTTGAAAAAACAGCAACAACGCCCACGGTATTTTAAAAATCTGTTCACAGAATGTTTGATCTTCCGAAGATCAAAATTGTTTTTCGTGATCGATTTTATTCTTTTCTGGATAAATACAGCATTTCACGCAGAAAAAGTTTGACGGTATGTTTCTACCGTCACCATCTTTATACCCTGTAAGTTATAGGTAAATCTGTGAACATGTCTGTTTCGGTATGCTATACCAAAGTATGATACTACCTTTAATTGTGAAAATCCGTTGCACGAATTATTTATGATGACTAAAGGCGTTTTCACACGACGCCAAAAAAACTCTCAACCATTGAGAAATTCTCTCATGGTTGCGAAATCTTACAAAAGTGTCATCGTGTGAAAGGACACCAATGCTTGAGAGTGACCGACGTCCCTGGTGAATCCTTGAGAGATTTTGTCCGAGGTCCAGACCTACGACAAAATCTTCCGCTAGCGGAAGATTTCTCAAGGGACCCTTGAGATCTATCGTGTGAATAGAGAACAGCCCCTTTTGTACGACGTCCCTTGCGAAGTGCTTTCCAATGCGCATGCGTGGTACACCGGTTTCATGGCCTTTGCATACCACGTGCTTTACCCTCACCCTCATCGTCACGTTGGTACTAGCAGCGTTTACATTCATAAAATGCATAGTATATCGATTACCCGCGTTCCGTCTCAAGGGAGGCTTGCGAAATGTTACACTGGGCCGTGTGAAAGGACGCAAAAGCAGCCAGCGTAAAACCGTTTTGTAAGATTTCGCAACCTTGAGAAAATGTCTCAATGGTTGAGAGTTTTTTTGGCGTCGTGTGAAAAGGGCTTAAGTTACATTGAATCGTATTGGCTCTAATATTGGACCTTTATACTACTATACATACCGAAAACAAACACTACGCAAGGACCACAAATTCCTTGTTCAATTTCTGTGGAAGCTTCGCCCTAAATGGCATGTACAACATTGGTAACGAACCTAAACAGAAATGTTCACAGATTTACATATAACTTTCAGGGTATGAAGATGGTGATGGTAGAAACAAACCGTTAAAATATTTCCGCCTTCAATGGTGCATTTACTCAGAAAGAATAAAACCAAACACCAAATAAATCCTTGTTTGTCGGGTTTTCGGTATTTTCAGATGTCCGATGGAGCTCATATTTTCACAGGCGCATTATTTCATGTACATGCTTGATTATACAACGTGTGAGTGCTGTTCTGTCACATTCACCAACATTGTATACGGCTTTATATAAAGCTGGGAGCAATTACAGCATTCCTGTTAAATATATTCCTTAGCAATACTGTCATCCTCGGGAAATTGAATCCCAATACCTCCTAAATACATTGGGCTATTAAATTTCGATGATCGTGATCAAATTTAATACGAAAGAAACGTTTATACATATATTTTCAAAACGGAAAGCAGATGTACTTTTCGAGTTGCGCCAGCCATACGTGCAGTGAATAGCTAAGAAAAGCAATGCAAAGCCATTTTGGTGAAGCAACAATCACCATTTGGCATTGACCTCAGTGTACTTTTTTGAAGCATTCAACTCAAGGTGGCAATTTCGTTTGAAGTATTTCTGGGGATAAACCTACCAGCAATTTCTGGTATGATTGGTAAAAGTGCAGAGTTTTTTTAGAAAAAGAGAAACAAGCCAATCAGCATTTTAAATGTTTAATGACAGGACCGTTTCGAAGGCGAACATTAATCCCTGCAATTTGGATAAAAAGCAATAAGTTTCCAGCCAAACATAATAGAACAGAACAAATACACCACTGACACAGGAAGAATTATAGTCGGTAATAGGTTCTTATGGGTTTCTATAGGACGCTTTGCCATTTTGGTGTTTTTCAACTATAAAACCACCCGCAATTCAAAAATGACAATTAGTTTCATTGAAAGAAATTCACCTTTAAGTCTTCTTGGAAATATAATGATACCAACATTGTCAAGATTGTGTTTGTAAGATTTCAAGCATGGTTGAGAAAGATGACATGCACTTAAATATACAGTACACGATTGGTAATATACCTAAACAGAAAATGTTTTGTCCAGAACAATTGTGACCTTCGGAAGATCAAAAATCCTGTAAAAAGATTTTTGAAATACAGTGGAGGTTTTTTTTTTCTCAACAAGTTGGCACCGTATGGGACTGGAAATTTCACAGATGACTGTTACTGTAGTCTTCTTGATTATTGTGCCAATAAATCTGGTAAATCTGCCCAAAACACATCTTGGACCTAAAGGTTTGCAGAACACAACAGTCTGACACTATCAAGCAATACATTTCCATTAACGTAAACCGCATGGTATCACCAAAGGCCAATTTCACGGCCCTGCTTAGCACAAAAAAAGCTAACCATGAAATTTCTGTCTTAACAGCAACATTTCCGTGTACCAATTGTGATTGTTCTTTGGCTGTTGTTTACTGAACATGAATATCAAATGGAATTTTTAATGGTAGTTTGTTTTATTGGGATAGACATTTTCGTGCTAAGCCATTTTTTGTGCTTAGCAGCTCCATTCAAAATGGTCCAAGTCTTCCACGTCAATGGTTCTCGTGTTTGGCCATCTGTCACAGACCATCTTGTCTGGTTTTCTATATTCCTATTTTTCCAATCTGTGTTATTATTATTATTTTTTTCATGATTTACGAGTGTAGCTTGTGTTGGTCAATACCTAAGAAATGATAAATTAAAAGAAAAGAAAAATGAAATTACTTTTAACTCAAATTTCGACTATTGTTTTAAAATACAGATATGTTTTTATGGGCGGCAACAATAAAGGTCTCACGACGAAGTGACCACACACGCAAGCCTTTAGAAACGTCAGTTAACAGAAAATACTAATTATTTTACTTAAAGCCACTTGATCTTTTGGGGCAATTGCAGGTAGGTTTTTCAGATGAAAATGGTAATCTTTCGTCCAAATTGGTGAATTAGGGGGCTTTGGTTGGCGTCAGTATGTCCCTTTTAGTTTAAATGGCGATGATTCAGCCAAATTTAGGCGTGTGAAATGGAATTGACCGCAAAATGCTTATAAGGGCGCAGTTTGGTGTGGTTTGGTACCTTCGTCTCACCGAGACTACCAGACGTACACCATGGCTCGCTGTATGCTGTTAGTCTTGCTCGTCGCTTGTGTCGCAGTTATTGTGGCAGGTAAGCTATTTCCTATTGAACTTGTGTTTATTCTTTGTTTGAAATGTCCTCCCTGGTTTCAATGACACTTTGATTATGCTATAGGACTTGGGAAAATAGAATCCTGGTTACGAATTTGATGTTTAAATCGCCGATTGCCCCTTTGTGGCTGTTTGCCCATCCAATAAGTTGTTGTGTGTGCGGAAGGTGTGCTGCACTGCCACATATTTTGTGTTTCCATACGTAGTCTAATAGTAGAGCACCACTATTGACTATCAGTGTGTAGACAGGTCCTTAGACTGACACATTGGGTAAACCCCAGATTACGTAATGCTAAGGTGAACTTTTTTTCTTGGGCAAGACGCATCGGCGTCATGTACCGTAATGCGGTATTTACGCGCATTACGCCCAAGTGTTAAAACGTAAAACGGAAACGCTTAAAATGCAATGTAATACTACAAATGCGATATCCATTTGTAGGCTGCTGCTTAATATGCATTTTTGTAAAACCCCATGCATAAATTATGTCTATGTGATTGGTTTAGATCGCGTCACATGATGCCACATTTTTTACAAAGCAAGGCGCACAAACGGCGACAAACAATACATGTAGCAATAAATGTTCTATATCATAAGACTTTTGAATATGAATCGTAATGTAAAAACAAGTGATGTAAAGAATACTTCATACGTTTCAAAGTTGCGATAAATATTACATGAAGTCCACCGTGAAATTCATCATGTGCCTTTTATACCAAAATGGTTTATATGTGTGAATGATAATTGTTTCGTCAATGTTTCAGAACAATTTACCGAAGCCAATCTGCTTGATACCAGCTTGGAAGATCAGGACGTGAACCTTGAAGATGCTGACGCGGTACAAGATGATGATCCGGACGTGGACTTTCAAGATGCTGTGATGGTCGTAGAAGATGGCGACCTGGCTGTAGAAGGACGCAAGTATGTGTGCATTTCACTCACCATCATGGCAGTATTCACAATATGCTCTTGAAAAAACAAGAAATGGATTTCCATTACATGTTTTATAGTGTTCGCTCAATCTTTCTGGCAACACGACCAAAGCAAATCATTGATGTGACTGATACAAATCGTGCATTTGCACACATGCAGGTGCTTTACACACATTCAACACATTTGCAAGCGCAAGCATGCTGACACGGTAGAAGATGTTGCTCCGTACATGGACTTTCAAGATGCTGTGATGGCAGTGGAAGATGGTGACCTGGCTGTAGAAAGACGCAGAAGACGCAGAAGACGCAGAAGACGCAGAAGACGCAGGTATGTGTGCATTTCACTCACCATCATGGCAGTATTCACAAAATGCTCTCGATAAACCAAAAAAGAATTTCCATTACATGGTTTAGGGTGCGCTTAATCTTTCTGGCCACACGACCAAAGGAAATATCATTGATGTGACTGATACAAATCGTGCATTTGCACGCATGCAGGTACAGGTGCCGTTTACGCATTCGACGCATTTGCAAGCATGCTGACACGGTAGAAGATGTTGCTCCGTACATGGACTTTCAAGATGCTGTGATGGCAGTGGAAGATGGTGACCTGGCTGTAGAAGGACGCTAGCTCAGGTGTGTGTGTGTGGGTGTGTGTGTGCATTTCACTCACCATCATGGCAGTTTTCACAAAATGCTCTGATAAACAAAAAATTAATTTCAATAACATGTTTTAGGATTCGCTTAATCTTTCTGGCCACACACCCAAAGGATATCACATTGATGTGACTGATACAATTCGTGCATCCGCACGCATGCAGGTGATTTGCAGGCATTCACGCATTCAACGAGTTCAAGAGCTTAAATTGTGTTATGAGTAGTAATAATGATGAACAAATGTGAATCAATGAATGTTGTCCTCATCCTCTACCAAATGTTCAAAATAACCTTTTACAGGCATTTCTATACTTTTTTTTCAGACTAAATATTGTGCTTCTGTTTATGTTTTTTGTTACCCAATAGGAAAGACCTACCTAAGATCTGACAAGTGTGACACGTGCTCTGAACGTCACTTGAAGGGGGCACCACTCAGCACTTTCTATTTAAATTTTCAATTTGTCATTTTAATCTTAATTTTACTATGGTAAAGGCATCTGAAAGTTATATGTCATAATGATTGAAGAAAGGGGCCGCCACGCAGGCCAATACAAGGCCAATACAAGTAATAAACTGCTGCAAACTGCTCATCAGCCATAATGACCTGAAATATATTAAATGCTTAAAGTTAGGAGGGCCTGACCTGTTTCGATCCTAGCAGGATCTTTCTCAAAGGCTAGCCTTTGAGAAAGATCCTGCTAGGATCGAAACGCGTCAGGCCCTCCTAACTTTAAGCAAATATTAAAGGCATTATTTTTAAAGGCTAGTCGTTCACGACAGTTGGACTTTGTGGCTAAGGTTTGGAGTTTGTAACACGCAAATGCATAAAAAGAACACAATTTAGCAGTGGCTCTGGGCCACACTTGGCATACTATACGGACAAAGAAATTCTTAAAAGCAGCTCAAATAATTATAAGTAATATTTTATCATTTGGTTCAATTCTTCTCGGGTTTTGTGGTTTCTTTGTGTCTTCATGCAGAAATAAAAATGAAAGTAAATTTCAATATGCGAACGTTGTAGTTATTTTTATATCCCTTGGTTTAGTTATACATATAGTTATACAGTTATTCATACCCTGGAAGTTATACGTAAATCTGTGAATTTTTGTGTGAGTTGTACTGTACCTTTAATCCGGACACAATTGTTTGAGTGGCGCCCTCTGTTGAAACAAACCGAAATTGTGTTTTTTTTTGTCTACATGCACTATAACTTCGGCTCGGTACGATCGCGAGGGCTTCCAGTTTATTCCTGAAAGGGACAACAACTTAGAAAAATATTCGGCATGGACAACATCTCCCCTATTTCTCGGCCTGTCGTTTGGTTATGATTGGCTTCCCGGTTTCCCAGATTTCAATGATACTTAAAAGATGATTCGGCAAAGTGCAAAATGTTATACAGACGCCACCACAGTAATGATTCTTATCATTTCATATCATTAATGCAATCTGTGTAGCGCCACCAAGCGTTCTCGTCTATATGTTTTCTTGGGGTTATTGTATAGCATGACAGTAAAAGCAGCCAATATGGCGTCAGAATGGCTCCACGGAAGGGGGGTTAGGTAAATTTGATTGGTGCTAGAGTTGGTAATTACTCTCTCAATATTGAAACTATCGATCTGAAACTTGAATGAACATCTAGCTGTCAATAAATTATGTTATTATGTGTGCTACAGGATGGTACCAGCAAATCCGCGTTAAGATCAAACAATCGAGCCAAAACATTGGTCTTTCCAGCTTACGCTGGTGAATGGCAAAAGTAACTTGCATAATGAAAATGTTCTGTTGTCCCCGAATCTGGTATTATCTGATAAAGAACAAACTCACCTTTTGATAACAAGTTTGACAGCGTAAACGTTTAGAGAGGTACTGCTTCTCTATCTGAGGCATAAACATTTTGGAATCTGTTCCATCATGATACCAACTCAGCTGCTACGCTGCACTGCTGCTGCATATCACTTCATCCTTACCGTGACGTCACTCACTCCCTGCAAATTTTCCAGAACGAATCTTGCTGCATGCTGCATGCATGACATCATCAGCATGACATCATTAAAGTGCAATTATATTCTCGTTTAGGAACAGGATTCGAGCGTGGCAAGAGTATCGGAAGGAAATGTTGTTTACATGTCAAAGTATTAGTAAGCATAGTCCACAGGTGGCTGCCGAGGTGGACCAAGAGGGACACCAGAAGGGTGGAAAACCGAGACCATGCAGCAAAAAGGCATCTAGAATTACAACAACATCTCAGTAACAAAGCTCTCCGGTCCCGAAGCACCCCAATACCGAATAAGACTGTCTGAATGGTTAATCTTTTCTATTTTGGGTTGGAAAAAATTGCGTTTTTCTCAAAATTGCAGGTATTTACACGGGCAGTCGAAACGCACCTGCTCTTGTTAAGAGGTAAAATTCTGATGGGTTTGTTTTTTGGTAGTGAATTTACTGTACTTTTACAGATGATTTGGAAGGTTCACCCTAAGAAGTACTTCACTATGCCACATCGAGTACAATGCTCCAAAAAAAGTACACTTAAATTGTTATACCACGGCATTACATTGAGGAATTCCATTGGTCAAAACTCGAGCACGTGGTTGCATACAATGAGCGGAGGTACAGCAACAAAAGTGATATACACCTAGTACCTCGAGCGCGACTGCAAAATGCTTATAAGGGCGGAGTTTGATGTTGTTTGGTACCTCCTCCTCACCGAGTCTACCAGACCTGGAACGAACATACGGTAGTGACTCTCAATTCCGAGGCTATCGATCTGAAATCTTTACAGAAATAAAGCCGAGGATGTACCCTAAAGCATAGTACCAGTTTTGACATAATTGTAGAAGAAATTTTTTATTCCCGAAAATTCAAGTATAGAATGACCTGTACCACGAGAAATCAGGCGAGTGGGCATGAAAATGGCTGTAGTTGAACAGTGAAGCTTACTTTGTGCTTGCGTTGGCAATTACTCTCACAGTAACGAGGATATCGATGAAACATACATGGAAGTATAGCTGAGGGTGTTCGTGACAGGATGATGGTAGCGATTTCGCCATATTTACATGACATTTTTATTCTTCAAGTATAGCATGACTTGCACCGCGAAAAGGCAGACGTGGATGCATCAGAATGACTTCACGAGAATAGTTTCGCATGCATTATTATGTTATGATCATCTTGTATCTGTATAAAATACCTAAAATGTGCTCTCTACCAAACGCACTACATGTATAAGGCTGAGTACAAGTTATATCAGATGGATAAGTAGGTTAAGGTGAGAAATTGGTTAAACCGTATACTGTATCAAACAACTTTATTAATTATCTATTCTCCTACCTTGCCCCCAGTAAGTCTGCATGTTATGTCCAGAAGTATCCACGTGCAACAGAAGCCATGGTTTCCAGTCAAACTTAAATTTAATTCGTACATCTAATGATCTAGTGGCGTAAACATGAAGTTCAACGCTTGAGTAAATTCCACATACTGCCCATCTCCGTTCACTGTCTGAAATGCAATTTAATTCTAGTTGATAAATAAACCAGAAGTAATCCCACTACAAAACCTGAATTGTGAATCTCTGCTAAAAATTCCTCTGGCATTCCAAGGAGTGCATACCGCGCGACCTCCATTTTTGGACCAAAGCCAAAGACTTTATCGACAGGCCTACCCACAATGGTTATTATTTACTTGTGCATGCCTACCATTTATTCCGTGTTCAATAAGTACGTACAATGCTTTCCAATAAGGATCTGCCTTCGGAGCCCATCGGGGACGGATAACAAAAGGTTCGATGAGGTTTATGTAACAAGAAATGAAAACCGAAAAGAATTCGAATGCGGGCGTTTCACAATATAGTGCGCCACCATGAGTTCGCAACGCGTTGACCAATTTAATAATAAGGTCTGCGTTCGAGCGAGCTACTCGCGTTAAAGAGTATACTTCTGAGCGCTCGAACTGCTTGAGTACGACACTCGGGTCAGCGAGAGTATACTCTCCAGATATGGAGAGTATACTCCTGCACCAGAGGGTAGTGCGCGCGCATCATAGTCACTCGTATATACCGGGAGTAACCGCTCGATCGCAGCCTATGAGTCGACCAACTGCGCATCTTTCCACATGCGCAATTTGTCGACAAAATTAATTTCGCTCATAGTGATTGGCCAACGCGTTGCAAACTCATGGTGGCGCACTATTGTGAATCGCCCGTATGAGATCGTTCCCTGAAAATACGTGAGAATCTGCTGGTTGTCCAATAAAGGCTGCCTCCGGATCCCCTGCTGCAAATGTCATTGCTTGAATAGATGGAGAAGAGACTGAATATCATTTTGCAGGAGAGTTTTAGCCCTCACTGAATTGGCGACAGGTAGAGAAAGAATGAAGACCTCACGCCTGGTTAAATACTTACTATAGAGGGCAGCATTATTATAAGCAAGGATGTAAACTTTCCACGAACACAGTTCTTGGGCCTTTCTCAAAGTTCGGCTCCGGCTGCGGCTGCGGCTCCGGCTGCGGATGCGGCTCAGGCTCATGCTCATGCTCAGGCTCAGGCTAAGTCTCAGTCTCAGTCTCAGTCTCAGGCTCATGCTCAGGCTCAGGTTCAGGTTCAGGTTCAGGCTCAGGCTCAGGCTCAGGCTCAAGCACGTGATCGGGTTTTGACCAATGAAATTCCCGAGTGTAACACCGGTAATCGCATCTGTCGTCATCGCGTAGTCTCTCTCCCAGACGTAATTTCCTTTAAGCCCAGACTCGGGCCTGGCCTCCCGGTTTTGCCTACGCAATTCAAAAGCTATAATGTTGTAGTTTGTCATGTAGTTTGTTGTTGTTTTTATGTTTATGTTGTTGTTGTTGTTGTTGTTGTTGTTGTTGTTGTTTATTTTCAACTCTGGTCATTGTCCTTACTGTTAAGGGTGACAGCGGCGGTTCCATTGTAAGCCACAGTAAGTTACATCAGCCAAGCTGACATCTTGATTCATTCAGCACGCTGATGACAACACTTCTCACTCGTAAATTACAATCCTCAATTAAGCGAATTAATTAACGCCCACACGTCTTTAGGGCATCCCCTTAATTCATCATGATTGGCTATTAATATCATTAGTGTTAGTAGAATAAGTAGTCAAAGAAATGCCAAGGATTTGAACAGACTAATCAATAAGTATGTTACTAATATGAGATGACAGTTTTGTTTTGACCGAATTGGTAATTACTGTTAAATTACTTTAATTATAATTTGTTTGTACGTCTACCCATTAGGCACCCTCTCAAAATTCATATATTGGTTAAGTGTCGGAGAAATCTGTCCCAACGCAATTCATTTTCCATCGGATAACTGTCGGAAATGTTAACTGAAGTCTTCTCTTTCCTCCAATAAATGTCCGAATTCTTCCGATAAAAACTCAAGTGGTCAGCCAGTACTTTGTTTACATTTTGCTAGTGGAGTAGCAACTCGATGATCCCCGTTGCTATCAGGATTCCGATTATCAAAGAGCCCCAGTTGGGCAGGCATCATTTCCTGTCCACGGAAAAGTCGGACTACCTTACTGATCTTAACTTCCAATTACTAATGCAGCTTATTCACTTCGCATCCATCTTGTCACCTCCCTAATACAAGTACCAAAGAGAAGGAATGATCATATTCCAATAACACAAACGTACCAAACAAGTCAGACCAAAGGTCCGACTAATACGTTTAATAATTTAGAGCGCCACCAAGATGGCAGCAGGGAGAGGCGATTTACGCGGTGCATGATGGGAAAATTGTCGACATTGGAGATTTTCCCCCTATTTATACGTTCAATCGTCTAGTCGCCATTTAACCCACCATATATCTTTCATCCATAGGTATTTCTCAATGTTTTCCATTTTGGATGTGTCTCCTGTGCATCCGAAAGATACGCAAACATAAACCATTGTGATAACACGTGAAACTAGACATGTGTTTGTGTACAAACACTGAGCTGTTTCGCGTATGTTTTATAAAATGTACGAAACAAACATATGTACACAATTGACTCAGTACAGAGAAATAGTTAATCAGCGGTGTCTTAATTGTCCTAAACAACTACATGTACATGTACCAGGAGCGTCATCACTCGTCCATCAATACACGTATACCGGTAGTACAGATACATATACACAAGGCCATGAGAAACACAGAAATGGCAGAGTCCACTATAGGTCAGCGCAGATAGTATGTATGGTTGTGCTTATGGACGGTGGAAACAGCAAAATGACTGATTTTCTAGCTCGTCGTGCTACGTTTACCTGTACACAATTGGCCCACTACTATGGATAGCCATATCAGCGGTCCAAAAAGTTCCAAAGCCCGTGTTGTGTCTTATGGTTTGCCTCTAAATGGCAAAATTAATCATTAAAAAAAATCAATAAAAAATCAGGCAATGACGTCATCGTGACGTCACTTCACATTAGGGATACTAATACCATTTCGTACCTACCCACCAAGTTTCAGTACGATCGGATATACGCTTATATGTGTTTCTGGGAAAAATTGGCAAAATTAAATATTCAAAAATCAATAAAAAATCAGCCGATGACGTCATCGTGACGTCACTTTAGAATTAGGATACTAGTACCATTCCCTACCTACCCACCAAGTTTCAATGCCATCGGATATTCCCTTACATGTGAATCAGAAAATCGGCTTTTTGATGACGTCATCATGACGTCACCACTTTTTGGTATTTTGTGGCATGTGCCTATAGCCTAACAAACATTTTGACGAAAGAATTTCGAAAATACGATTTGTGGTTCATGAGATATCAAGAAAAGGTCCAAAAATTGAATAATTCGTATAAAATTGCACGATGACGTAATCAACACGTGACTGCAATGTTTGTCTATATCACGTCCCCATATACTTCCATACCAAGTTTGAGTTGCATCGGACTTGAAGTTTCGGAGATAAAGAGCCTTGAAATTCGCACTTTTATGATGACGTCATGGTGCACGTGATGACGTCATGATGACGAAATGTTTCGGCATGGCACCTGGGCTGGTGGTCTAACTATGTGCCAAGTATGAAGTTTATCGGAACTGGCATAATGGTAGAAGTGACTTGTATAAAAACCCTGTGTAATGTCTATGGGAAAAAAGTGGAATAAAAAAAAAAAAAAAAAAAAAAAAAAAAAAATAACAAAAACAATAGCTGTTCCGCCGCATGCGAAACAGCTAATAAACGCACAAAACGACCCTAGAATTAGCAATAACGTTGAACGTATAGGGGAAAAATCTCTGATGTCGACAAATTCCCATCATGCACCGCGTAAATCGGCCTCTCCCTGCTGCCCTCTTGGTGGCGCTCGAAATTGTGAAACGCCCGTATTATTGCGTAAGTTTACTGCAGCCATGGCGTAAAGTTTCGTGAAATCGCCTGCAACAGTGTAAGCCAGGCCACCCTCTTGTGATGCTCACGGGACAAAACGCGTCGCGCCAAGTTGAAATACGCTCAACTGTTTCGAATCGGCTGTAATCCCACAAAAGCACTGGCCTGTCGAAATTCCCGTTTCAAGTATAACTGATATCAAATTAGTGGTTTTTGACTCTGGTATGAATTGGAAAACATGATATATATAGATTTCTGACCCCAAGCCAATGATGAATGTTCGGGAAAGCCCCGTTAATCCAGACCCAAGGGCCGTATTGGACAAGGTTCTAATAGTGACGGCGTTCACAAACAAATCATGCTGATTATTCTCTCACATTATAATTATGTGTCCGATCCACAGATATTCCCTCATTACATTCGCTATCATGCTGTTAGTAGGTCCACAGCCTTAAGCGCGATCTTGAAACCTGATAACAAGTGCATGTGCCCATATTTCACCGGTGGCGTCATGTTTTCATACAAAAGAGTAAGAAATCAACAGGTTGGTACACTCTACGCCTTAACACCAAGTGAATCCCTCGCATAGTCCTCTACAATCATCCATCTTGATACAAAAATGCAATCCGTTGCCCAGATAGTCCTTTCTGCTCTGTTTTGGCCCCAAAAGCCATTCAGCCCTCGCCAAATGAACAAAGATAATTGACTATTACAAAGGGACACCACCAGCGTAGGGCTGGAGCGCCTGTACGGTATTCAGGTCGCCAGTTCGAGTCCCGCTCCAGTCATTCGTCTTCCAGTTCACCTTTAATAAATAAATATCAAGTTGATACTTTGACGTGCATTATTTTTATTACATTTTTGGGGAATTTGGATTAGGCCTATACAATTTTTGAGATTGTGGCTTTCATACCTGTTACTACCTAGGTTAATTTAAAGATATAATTTGGAGTTGTTGTACGTGAGAAGTAGTCAACACTGTACCTGTTTTGTACACGGTTGGGATTTGAAAGTTCAACGAATAAATCAAGCATTAAATTCATCATTGTGCAATGGAGGAATAGTCCTGTTGTCACAAATCAATCAAATAAAAGATTCGGTGTGTCTTCATGATGCTGAATAAGTCTCGTGCATGATAACCGGTTTGTATAGCTTGTACATAGTTTACATTTTGGACAGTGAGCCGTCCATAATGTACTAAGTGAACTTGTGGACGACCTGTAACGTTAGTTTCTAGCCCGCACATTTAATAGTTGAGTGGAAAAGTTTCTTATAATTTATCACCGGAATTGTGTTAGTCCACTCAATTAGGTTTTAACCTATATCATTATATTATTTTGAAATCTGGTATTTTGGTAACATGAAAAGTATTATCATACCTGTAGAAACAACAACATAATAAATAACCAATTGACTTTTTGATGAAAAAAGAGATGATGACGATGTTGATTATTATTTGGTTTTGCAATGTTATTACCCATTCAAACAGAAATGCTCACATATTTAACTTCCTGGGTATGAAGACTGCTGGTAGAAATATACCGTTAAAGTATTTCCGCCTCAAATGGTATATTTATCCAGACATTAGACAAACAAAGACCAAAAACAGTTTTGATCTCGGGGTAAGATCATAACCATTCTATATGTTTTATAAGAAAAAAATGAAAAGCGCAGATCATTTTCATCATGTGACCGGATTTGAACTGACGTCAATCGTCACGCCACGTCGCTGTGTTCCACAGGAAATTGTTCAAATAGGGCCTATCCAATCAAAGTAATTTACCAGAATGAAGCTGTTGGAAAATGCTTTAAAAGAGCTTCCTCCAAAGACCAGAGTCAGTTACGTTATCCCGGGACGTGCCTTCTGTAAAACGACTTTGCCATTCCGTGCCTTACAAGCAAGCAACCTACCTACCAAGCAACCACCATGAGAATTGTCGTGTTTCTGTGCTGTCTCTCCCTGGCTCTGGGTAAGTGTATACTTTGCAGTGGGTCTCTGGTCCTCGGTCCTTGTGGTGTCCCTCTTGGTCCACCTCGGCAGCCAACTGTGGACTACAGTACTAATACTTTGAAATAACAACGTTTCCTTCCGATACCCTGGCGTTCGAATCCAGCCATGGGTCATTGGTGCTTGCTTTCTTCGGAAAGATGCTTTCTTACATTATTGCTCCTAATCACCCATGGGGGGTAAAGGACTGTGAGGGTAGAGATAATAGCTTTGTCCTTGATTAGTCTTTGTGCGCTTTACAGCAGCTGGGGCTGTATACTACCCAAAGAGATGAGATTATTTTACCAAACTCATCATAACTAATTACTAACAATAATGTTACGACTTATAATGCTGGCATAAGGGGACATATGCCTACATAAATTGATCTATTTAGTTTATAAGGATTTGGGGCCACTTGGAAATGTTCGTCTTCAAGGACTTATTATACTGGAGTGACTATGGCTACGTTAAAGAGGCTGCAGTCATTGAGCGTATGTGTGGCAAGAGAATAACACGATATAAACCTATTAGATCTATTAAAATTAATAATAATTGGGACAAAAATAATACATTTCTCCACAATTATTTGAAAATATGGATCGAGGAATTTATCACAAACCTTAATGCTTGTAGGATTATGGTCAGTTTAATACAGTCGCTCCGCATGAACTTCTCTATTTCTCCTTTTTTTTCCCCCTGCTAGCATTTGCACCTAGGTTTCAGCCAGATATCAATGAGGATCTCCTGAAGTTGATTGTCGGAGGCCAGGAGTCCATACCCGGTAGCCGGCCCTACCAGGCGGCCCTCTTCAGCACCTCGTGGGGTGGCTACAGCAGTTTCGTCTGCGGGGGGATTCTGGTTAATGAAAGATGGGTTGTCAGTGCGGCTCATTGCGTTGGGTGAGTTTTTCTTAATTCTTATTATCCCTTGTTGGCTTGCCAGAGCTTCAGCGGAAAAGCCTTTGTTTTTGTTCTGATGTTTTTTATTCTTCCTGCCCCTCCTTCTCCCTCAAAACCCATAGACTTTACACAGGGCCATTCTAGAAAATGTTTTATTGAAAATTTGAAATGACGTTATGAAGACATTATCAGGTGTCAAATTACGAGCAATTTGAAATTAATTAGCCAAATCTTTAAAAAATCAACAACAAATCTACGGTTTGATATATTCAGTTGATTCTTTCACCAAGGTAAATATTAGGCAAGGTCTTTCTTTGTGAATAATTGCTTTACTTCTGTGACCTCTACTTCTGGTCAAACAGGAAGTAGCTCCTCGTATAGCTATGATCATGATTCTTTCGCCAAAAGTCAATGGTAATCTATTGTCTTTGTGTATAACAATATGACAATGTTTATAGTGTCATAAAACGGAAGAGCCTTGTGTTCTGTTTTCAACAGACACAACCTCTACTTTTTATTATTCTTGGTTTGAACGTCAGTTATTTCTTACAGAAACGCTGTAATTCGAACCCAATTTTTTTGAGTGGCGCCCTCTTTTGATTAAAACAAGAAAATTCGGTGTCAGTCAGTAGGCCTATACTGTTTTGTACATTTAATAATATTTTATTGAAATATCGGGAGCAAACGACAGAAGGGAGATCAGAGAGAATGTTGTCCATGCCGAATATTCCTTTTAATTCCGTGTTCCTTCCACGTACCGTGCCGGTGTAGTTGTGCGGTATGTTTCTATGTTTCTTCACACCCTAATGTTATACGTATACTTGTTACCAATCCTGTACTGTTACATTAATTGATATTTTGTGTGTGTGTGTTTATTATAGAGGTAAATATACCTACGTAGGGCTTGGATACCATGACCTAGAAGTGAAGGAAAAGATTATCAGAGGAGAGTGGATTCAGCACCCACGCTACAACTCCAACATCTATGACAACGACATAGCCCTGATCAAGCTAGAAGCACCGGCGCCTCTCAGTGACAAAGTGCAACCAATTCCTATTGCCTCGTCTGGTTCCGACGTTGCGGCGGGCACCAAACTGCTTGTCAGTGGATGGGGCTCCCTCTCGTGTAAGTTTGTACTGTTTTGACATCGAGTCAAAATAAAGCTTGGCACAATATTGGTCAGATTACAAATCACCATGTTATACTTTGGGCCAGCATGCCTACAACATTTTTTTTTGCAACGTCCATACCTAAATGTCCGTACTATCCGTGAATGTCACTTGGCAATTCAAGGCATAATTGTGACAAAATTGGCCTCGGCTTTCATAAAAAAAAAAGAACTAATCCCGTTTTGAATCCCCTGTTTAGATAAATGTACAACATGGGGCGTTTACGAAACGGAGGCTCAGGAGCCGTCTCGGGCTCCTGCTGCAGCTGTCGTGAATCCATTCCAAAATAACGGGTATAAAAAAGAGGCTTTTGACTGTGGTTCTGAAGTAGATTCTCTGGTTTGAAAGGGAAAACAGAGCTTCAGCGTCAATGAAAAACTACAAACTATATTTTCAGCATATGGAAATCAGAGCTGGAGCCTGAGTCTAAGCCTCCGTTTACTAAACGCCTATAGATCAAGTTCGATCAGCGATCGATCTGTCAATCATTGGTCGATTGTGCCTGGTACCTGTGGCATATTTGGTGTTCAGGGTACCAAGCAAAATCAATAAATGGTTGACAGGTTCATAGTATATCATGCAATAGAACCTTACATGGGACATTGGGAGGACAATGTAGCGTCTGAACACCGCACTTTGGGGAGACTTTTCGATGTCTAAACCTAAGCTACCTTTCAAAGACAAATTTGTCTTTTCCGTATTTCAATATAAGACATTCTCTCAAAATGAACATAAAAATTGAAACTTTCAGTTCATTGGTTTAGAAGATGTTTAGAAAAAAAGGGTAAGTAAAGTTTATACATATCTCTAAGGGAATGTCTACCAATTGAAGGTTCAGATTGGGATTAATATAATCGAGATAATATGAATTGTGTGATGAAATGTTGCTATTTTGTCTTTATTTTCTCTTGACAGCCGGAGGGTTGTACCCGCATAAGCTTCGGGAGGTTGTAGTGTCAGCAATAAGCCGGAGTACTTGCAAGAATGATTATGATCAAATCGCAGTTGTCACGGAGAACATGGTGTGTGCCGCAGCACCGGGTAAAGATGCTTGCCAGGTAAGTGAAGCCGTCATATCGATTCCCGTTTTATTGTCTATGTATCGTTTGTCATATGGCATAGTCTTTACGGACTGGGCTGGACTGGGCTGGACTGGACTGGACTGTGCTGTGCTGTGCTGGGCTGGGCTGGGCTGGGCTGGACTGGGCTGGACTGGACTGTGCTGGGCTGGGCTGGGCTGGGCTGGGCTGGGCTGGGCTGGGCTGGGCTGGGCTGGGCTAGGCTGGGCTGGGCTGGGCTGGGCTGGGCTAAACTGGGCTGGGATCGGCTCGACAAGACTCTGATTTCAACCCCCGTCATCTTCCTTACTGTTTAGGGAGACAGCGGTGGTCCCATTGTAAGCAACTTCGATGGACCGGGGGTGACCCTGGAGGGAGTCGTCAGCTGGGGATATGGTTGCGCCAGCCCCTCCTACCCTGGAGTCTACACCCGTGTGGCTAACTACTGCTCCTGGATGTCTCAAAAGACTGGAGGGGCAGTAAGCTGCTAGACGTGAGTGGATGAGCTTCTGTCCACGTTACACCAGCCAAGCTGACGCCTTGATTCATTCATTACAATCCTTAATTAAGCGAATTAATTAACGCCCACACGTCATTAGGGCCATCCCCTTAATTCTTCAATATTGGTTATTAATATCATTAGTGTTAGTAGTATAAGTAGTCAAAGACATGCCGTGGATTTGAATAGACTAACCAATAAGCATATGTTATTAATATGAGATGACAGTTTTGGTTGAATCGCTTTGGTAACTTACTGTTAAAGGTTGTATCATACTATGGTAAGAAACCAAAACAGAAATGTTAACAGATTTACGTATAACTTTCAGGGTATGACTATAGTGGTGGGAGAAACATACTGTTAAAATTGTTCCGCCTGAAATTGTGTATTTTTCCAGAAAATAGTAGAACAACGACCGAAAATCTTTTTGATCTTTTAAAAGATCAAAAATAAAAGAGAAAATACTTAAGAAATACTGTGTCCGCTTTTCACGATTTTCTCAAAAAGTGGGCACCGTATGGGACTGAAATTTTCACAGATGACTAATACTGTATCGTCCTTGGTATTTTTGCCCATGAATCTGTATTTCTTCGATAAAAACCAAAGTATGATACTACCTTGAAGTTAAATTAATTATAATTTTGTCCATGGCGTTTACCTAGTGTGGTGACCTTTCGTTGAAAATTGTTGAAAAAATTATTTCCAGAACAAGGATCATTAATATTCATGATTAAATACGGTACCCGCCGCGATATTGGATTCGATTCACCCCGCTGACCCCAGATAGCTCGGTGGCCTAGCGGTATGCCGTCTGTACTAGTAAGCAGGAGGTCATGGGTTCTAATCCCACCTGAGCGAGCTCATGATTTTTGTCATGTGCACACAACAAGCACTGAGTATGCAGTGCTCATCCAAGTCGGTGAAGGGCAAGCCTAATTTGCATAAAATGCAAGTTCCAATTCTTAAGGTAATAGTTACGCCAACAAAATTCACACGTATAATTTTTATGTTTGTGTATAATTATAGCGGATTTAATACTACATGTTTAAAGTCCAGTGAAGATTATGTTTATTAAAAGTTACAGAAATCAGTTACAAACGTTTCTTGTCTCATCAATATAAGTTGACAAATTGTACACACCATCCCCCACCTAAAATTATGAAAGGGTCATCTTGCAATGATTACTGATTAGGCCTATTATCTTGTGATATTGGTACGTCGTGTGGCATTTCGAGAGCTCCGTACTATACAATCAAAGATCATTATTGACGGTATGGTGTATGGTTGCGTCTTTCTTTATTAATATTAAATTATAGCGGGAAATAAAGATGAGAAAACGGACAGCTGGAACGAAAACGTCTGGTTGAAGATTAACTTCGGTTTGTTTTGAAAATAGTCACGTAAACACGCAATTGATCGTCATTGTCTAGTGAAAACGTTTGGTACATCAGGTGTTTTGTTCACAAAAAAAAGTTTCGATGTGTCTGCTGCCACCAAGTGTCCGACACCAGCCATTACAAAACGCCTATTCGTAAACGAGGATTGCGCTAGGCTTGGGATTTAATATTTTGCTACCATAATTTCGTGTCCTAAATGAAATGAAGGACAGGGTGAAGGTGGACCCTTTCTTCTGCATCGTCATGTGGCCCAGTCCCTTCGTTCCGTTTTGTAGACCTCAAATGGCGGTATAGCGAAATAGGTCCAAAGCCAATTTTGTAAGGTGTCCCATGAGGGACAAACAAAATAATTATAGTTGGTTAACGGTGTACTAGAAAATGATAGAATGCATAAAATTGTTTCGGGATAAGAACGTCTAGGGGTTGATTTCATCATACTCCCTAACATGCTATCAATCGTAGGACTTATGATGCATTGCAACCCTACGTATGCTATGATGGGTTATCCTTCCGAACTCCAGTTACGATCGATCGTAGGTGAAATCGACCTCTAGACACATAATTCTGATAATGTGCGCTCGTTATCTGTAGAACGACCCAGTACCAATGAATAGTGCATGAATATAGTGCGTTAGGGAAAACAGACATTGTAAACATGTGCTGGATTCAGATAAAAATTATTGCGTTCTCATTTTCGTTGACCCCAATTAAACCCGTCCTAAGTCTTGTGAAATCGATCTCAGATTATCTCAACAAAAAATATTTAGTGCTAGTCTATAAGCAAAACATACTCCGTGCAGCCGAATAGTAGCCCTATTCCAGAACGACGAGCCTTGCGAAAGATAAAAATGACAAAATTAATACAAACCTAGAATAAAAGTACACATAAAATGACATTGAGACGCTCTCCATTATTTGTTTTGCCTTTTCAGATGGATCTTCTTTCTTTTATTATTCAATATTCACGATAGGTCAATTGTTGAGTTATTAGTTAACAGGTCATTTATATATGATACATTAATTCATGTGATATTTTGATATGTATGTCCGTTCCTTGTGGTGTACTGTGGCCTAATGGTTTGGTTTTATAGAATTATTTTACTAGAGCTCTTGTGGTCAATCGTTACAGATTGTTGGTTCGAGTCCAGCCACTGAACTTTTCATTCATTTGTCAACGGCTATGGCTTTTCTGAAACGCAATCGAAATGGTGAGAGACGAAGCCATAACACAAAAAAGCCCAATTGGGGCTCTGTCTGGATCAGCGTTTCAGTGTTTTAACTTCTTTTCTTTCAGTTTTTTTTCTTTTACGAATTTTGGCCACCGAGAATATTCACGTCTTCCGAACTATTTAGAAAGGAGAGATTACGGCACTCAAATAAAAATGAATAGGCAATTATGGCGAATTAAAGGAAATTGCGTTAATTCGCTTAATTGAGAAAAGAAACCTACGACTGAGAATTAGCATTATCAATGTGGTGAATGAATCAAGGCGTCAGCTTGGTCGATAAAACGTGCAGGGAAGCTCATCCACTCACGTCTAGCAGTTTACTGCCCCTCCAGTCTTTTGAGACATCCAGGAGCAGTAGTTAGCCACACGGGTGTAGACTCCAGGGTAGGAGGGGCTGGCGCAGCCGAATCCCCAGCTGACGACTCCCTCCAGGGTCACCCCTGATACGTGGTTGTATTGGTCAAAGTTGCTTACGATGGGACCGCCACTGTCACCCTATAAACAGTAAGGAAGATGACCGGGGTTGAAAATAAACAGACAACGGACAGAATACAACGCACAGCACACATCACACAACGCACAACGCACAACACACAACACACAACACACAACACACAACACACAACACACAACACACAACACACAACACACAACACACAACACACAACACACAACACACAACACACAACACACAACACACAACACACAACACACAACACACAACACACAACACACAACACACAACACACAACACACAACACACAACACACAACACACAACACACAACACACAACACACAACACACAACACACAACACACAACACACAACACACAACACACAACACACAACACACAACACACAACACACAACACACAACACACAACACACAACACACAACACACAACACACAACACACAACACAACACAACACACAACACAACACACAACACACAACACACAACACACAACACACAACACAACACACAACACACAACACACAACACAACACACAACACAACACACAACACACAACAAACAACAAACAACACACAACACACAACACTACAAACAACACACAACAACGATGACAAACTAAACTTTATAGCTTTTAGATGACGGAGGCGAAACCGGGAGGCCAGGCCCGAGTCGGGGTTTAAAGTAATGTGTTTTACTTCAGGGAGACGTAGTGTGAAAACATAATTATGCTATTTTACATTGACACGATTATGATCGGCTTTCCTTACCTGGCAAGAATCTTTGCCTGATGCTGCGGCACAGATCATGTTGTCAGTGATATAAGCCTGCGGATTGTAATAGTAGTTGCACGTGTTCCGGCTTACTCCAGACACCACAACCTGCCGCAGCCGATCCGGATACGACCCGCCGGCTGTCAAGAGATATTAAAGCAAGAAGAATAGTATTTCTTCACACATCAAATAATCATATCGTGGTTATATTACTTCCAATTGGTATCTTAGGCAGACATTCCCATAGGGTCAACGTTAACTTGACTCTATTCATGTACATGTAAACTTGAGATATGAGCAAAATGGAATTCGTTTTTCTGCTTGAAAGTAGAGGCCAAGTTTTTCTTAATTAATGCTTTTAAATCAACTTTCGTGTACCATTAATGGTCATTTTCAGTATGAACGTTACAAAGAGTAAACGCTCTGGCCTAAAGTAATCTGACCAATATTGTGATTTGATATGACGCCGAACAGTCACTAAAGCTCGAGTAAATACTTACACGAGAGGGCGCCCCATCCACTGACAAGCAGCTGGGAGCCCGAGGAAACGTCAGAACCAGACGATGCAATACGGATTTTCTGCACTTTGCTACTGAGTGACGCCGGTGAGTCTAGCTTGATCAGGGCTATGTCCTGGTCAGAAGAGCTGGGATTGTAGTATGGGTATACATGCCACGTTCCCCTGATAATCTGTGCGTTGTCATTCAGGTCGTGGAAGCCTAGCCCCACGTATACTGAACCTCTGTAATACAAAGGATATCATTTCAAATTGCTGTAACGTACTTACGATGCAGTTTGGCCAATGTAATTCCTAACATTGCCTTTTCAAAATTGGAAGCGTCTTATAGGTACAGTATATGATTGGAAACTAACATGTATACCTTAACAGAAATGTTCAAAGATTTACGTATAACTTTCAGGATATGGGGATGGTGCTGGTAGAAACATACCGTTTATGAAATTCTGCCTGAAATAGTGTTTTAATGCAGAAAATAGAACACAAAGATAGAAAACAGTTTTTATATCATGGAAAAACAAAACCTCACCCAGCGCAATGGGCCGCACTGACAACCCATCTCTCATGTACCAGTGTCCCCCCGCAGAATTGACTGTAGGGGCCACCTGATGAGCTGCTGAAGAGGGCCACCTGGTAAGGCCGACTCCCCTGAGGTGCCTCCATGCCTCCGACAATCAGCTTCCTAGGATCATACTTGACATCTGGTCGAGACCTTGGTGCAAATGCTAGCAGGAAAAGAAGGGAAAATAGATAGGTGCATGCATTTAGAGCAAATGTAACCAACCTTAACAACCGTGTGGACAGTTGTGAAGTTCATTTGACGAGTTAAAGGCAGCGTACAGAATTTGCAAGGCCTCAAAATTAGGGTTGAGTTTTAGACAGAAAATGGATTCAACAGTTTGTAAACAGTACAAACAGCCACCATGGGAAATCTTGGTTCATCAGATGCTGGGTTTTTCAAGGAAATCAAGATTTAGTGTCTTTTAAAAAGATCGTTTGTGCGAACGATTTGTACACTAATACCCAGAAAACGTTATGTCAATGTATTAGTATTGTAGTCAGACCAATTGGCAGTTGGCTGCCGATGCGGACCAAGTGGGACACCAGAAGGGCGGAGAGACCGAGACCATATCATGCAGCAAAAAAGCATCCAGAGACCCACAATACTGCAGAGTATACACTTACCCAGAGCCAGGGAGAGACAGCACAGAAACACGACAAATCTCATGGTGGTTGCTTGGTAGGTAGGTTGCTTGCTTGTAAGGCACGGGATGGCAAAGTCGTTATACTGAAGGGACGTCCCGGAATAGCGTGACTGGCTCTGGCGTTTGGGGCAGCCCTTTTAAACATTCTCCAACATACTATCTTCAGCAAAAGTGCCAGCTGAAAGCCAGCCTAGTGGGTAAAGATAGCAAGCTTGTTTACCAGGAGATACGGACATATCGTGCCAACATTTCCTCATATCTTCAGGGGTGAACATTAATCAGAACTTTAGAGCTGACGCACAGAAACGTTCATTTACGTTTTCTGACGTCACGTCAGGAGGATGGCCTACTCCTGGGTTTTTTCCCGATTCCGGTTTCTGAGACCAAGATGTGGAACATCTTCGACATATCCATTAACAGCTTTTTCCTGCTTGGAGGATTTAACTTATAACATAGAATGTGTACTAATAAGGGAGACAAAACTTTGCTTAATTAATTGTTAACATCCGTTAACATATTGAGAGCATTATTTGTCTTCTATCAGAACTTGGACTGATGTCTTTGAAAGGTGACTGATACCTTAGGGTAATTTCATATTAGTATTAAGAGAAATGCAAACATAGGCCTACACCATACTGTCCATATCCGCATGTGACATTATAGTACGGAGCTCTCGAAATGCCACCGACTTGTCAATATCACAAGATAATAAGCCTAATGATCGCAATAATATGACCTCTTCCGAGCCAGGTATTTCCATCCATTGACAGTTAACCCTCGATATTTCGGTATTTGTCAATGTATGATGGCACATCTGGCCATCCGTAAGTTTACGTGTTGCATTTTCTTTCTTCCTTTTTAACTGAGGACGCAATTTTCCAAAAGAATGAAATGGCACAGGCTTCGGCATTAAAACAGTTAGGCGTCCCATGATGGGCAAACAATATTAAATTTGGTTTGCAGTGTACTACAAAATAATATAATACATATTAAAATTGTTTGGGAAAACAATCTGCGAGGGTAGATTTCAACAAACGTCCCGCAACTTACTATCTATCGTAGGACCTACGATGCATTGCAGCCCTACTAAAAATAATGATACGATGGGCTTTCCTTTATAACTCGATCGTAGGGCTTCCTAAATTCGACCCTTGTATTCCAGACTTTTCCACAAAGGGAAATTACATTCGAATAAAATGTTTCAGTGTTATCTTTCATCTCCAAAGATGTTACACTTAAAAGCAAGTTATAACAGTACTCGTAAACTTTGGCACAGCAACACAATATTGTGGCAGCAAATAACATTATTCACAAACATGCCGAGGTAGAAAGACGTAGCTCTGGCCGGTTGTGCACACGTTCTGTGTACATACATAGCTGTGTGGATGATAATGTTTGCTACAGTCGTTTGCATTAAGTTAATCATTACAAAATACATGCCATGGTTGCTAAGGAGCGAGCGCCCCCTCACGCCAGTTTATATTACTTGAATGAAGAGTGAACTTTGATCCCTGGGCTAGCCAACCAAAATGGCGCAAGGCACACGGGTGATTGTTGTTGTTTTCTGCGGATAAAATATGAAATTCTGGCAAGATAAATCTTCCATTTCTAACGGAAATTTTCTTCAATGCGTAACACCGTGTCTTTTCTCGCATTCTGAAGAACCGGGTAAGTCACTTTCTGTGGATATAAACAAAGGAATAAAAACTTATTTTGTTCGTTGATCGAGTAGGCCTAAAACGTTGCAATTATTCTTCAAAACGTTGTCGCTGTTAATGTAGTAATTTTTCGATGTTCAGGTTGGGGCCATTTCTTGTTTATTTTATTTTGTTCGTCTTTATGGCAATATATCATTGGTTCAGAGTGTGAAGATTTACATAATCCTAGGGCTTACTAAACGGAGGTTCAATCTCAGGCTCAGGCTTCGGCTCTGTAATCCATATGCTGAAAATATAGGTTGTGGTTTTCATTGAAGCTAAAGCTCTGTTTTCCTTTTCAAACCAGAGAATCTACTTCCGAACCGCATCAAAAAAGCCTCTATTTTGATACCCGTTACTATAGAAAGAAATCACGAAATGGAGCCTGAGCCTGAGCCTCCGTTTCGTAAACCCCCTTATTTACAAATTGCAAGAGACAGTCCGAACTGGCTTCCAATTTATTAAATGATTCTTTTATAGCTTAAGTTACGTGTTTTGAAGGGATATGTTTTTAAAAAAAATGTATATTTTACTATTTAGTTGAAAGTCAATAGCTTGTTCTAATCAAGGTGCAGGCAGTTCATGTATATAAACTAGAGAATTTGGAGAATTCTTCAAAACTTGGGCATGAATTTGCTATGACATGAATTCATTTTAAATCGTGCAACCTTTATTTGTCAAGGCTTGCTGCAAGGCTTGGGATTTATTGTGCTACCGCCATTTTTGTGTCCTAAATGAAATGAAGGGCTTGAGATACATGGCGAAGATGGAGCCTTTCTTCGGCTTCGTCGTGAGGCCCAAATCCCTTCATTTCATTTTGGGGGCTTCAAATGGCGATAGCGAAATAAGTTTCAATTGCCTTCGTACTGGCTTCTTTAAGGCCTTATGATTATGGTTATTTGATCAACAGGTCGTTAGTCGTTCCAAGATGGCGGTTTGGCTTCTTCGGCTCTTCGCAGCCTTCATCGGCTCAGTGGTTCTTTGGTCGGACTCTTCCTCCGCCATCAAAGTCACCGATCTCTCCTTCTCCAACAAGACCAGGAACGGCTTCACGGTGGCTTGGGGCTACCAGCTAGACGGCCACGACGAGGCCGAACTCCTGGGCTTCCAGCTGACCGTCTCCAACGTCTTCATCATCGAGGTCGCCCGCTACGAGCTGGACGCCAACCGGACACAGTGGACGGTGGACGGCGTGGACTCGGGCACCGTGTTCCTGGTGTGCGTGGCGGCGCGACTCGCCGACGTGGCCGCCGAGCCCAGCGGCCAGCTCACGGCAGCCAACGGCACTTGCGACTCGGTGGCGACTTCGTACGATCCGTGGAATGTTCGCGGCGAGGTGGCCTGCTACATCGGCGTGGCGATATTCCTGGTCTTTGTCGCCCTTATGGTATATGATTTAGCTTACCCCCGCGGCCCTCCCGAAGCCCATACGGTGCATAAGGCAGCCACGGAAAAAGAAAAACCGGAAAACCCTGACAACCTTCCACTGTCGACCATTGAACTGTCTGATAACATGTACTAAATTCCATGTAGCTCATAATAATCATCTTCACAAATGAACTGAACGGTTGTCTAACTTATTGTATTAGTGAAAAATAACTATTAAATAATGTTCCATTTATAATGTAAAGTGGACGTAACTATACGTTTTGTATGAGTTGATTGTTTTAAGACTTGTAAGTTAGACCAACTCGACGTTTCAGCCAGTGTGCTCTGATCATCCTCAGCAAACCTTCGGTTCGGGAAAAACAACAGATGGGCAGAAGATGCGAGCCTTACGTGCTTACCGCAGTCCTGTCGTGTTTTTTTTATCATGGACCTATTTGTATTATGATTTCATGTGCAACTGATGACTGTGTTTCCTGTTTTGTTTTCCTGATAAATTTGATAAAAAGGCTCAAGTCCACAAATATTTAAAATGTTAGCAAGTTCATTGCATTTATAGCTTCTACAGCATCTATAGCTTCGTGAACTTAATCAAAAGTTTTGCTCTTGTTATTATACAGAAATTTAGGCCAGTGACGTGTGCAGTGACGTCAGCGTACGTACTGTAATGAGGGCCTGTTTGTTTCACGCAAAGGATCCGATATTTTGGGATCCTTCTCCTATGCAGGGTACGCTAAAATGAGATCCGGATCCGCAGGATTCGTCCGAAACAAACAGGCCCGGAGTAACGTACATACATTTCCCATAATTCTCTCTGATATTTCTGAGGTCCGCCATGTTTGATTGCGAACAACAATCGTTATGCATGTACTACACTAGCACGACGAGCGTGTACAGGTGGGTGAATTTATCTTTTAAAGATTTAATCAACTATACATGTATTGATGTTATGCTCTTTAGTTTTTTGTGCTGTTTAACACCAGGTTTGTGAGCCTGAAAGCTAGTTCGCTTGGAGTAAGGAGGGCCTGACATTTCTACCCTTGCTGGATCTTTATCGTAGGCTAAATTATGCGATTTCCGATATTGTGCCAATGGGGCTATACATGATAACAAGGGCGAGTTTGCAGCACAGTGCCGTTTGCAAGTTTTGCAAAATAAGTATTTCTGAGAAAAGTGGCACTGACACATTACTGTTATGAACTGCATATGTTTTGGTAATCCTGGGTTTTAGGGGCCTAAATTATGACAGTGTAATGTGCTGGGATGAGTTGGCTGAAGTTAGCAACCTCTACATAATTTAGGCCCCTAAAACCCATGCAGGATTACCTATATTTTATGGTAGGCTGTGCATTTGTAGTCATGCGCATGTACTCGGACGTGCACTCTGACTTTGGTACTCGAACTCGGCCCTGTGCTCGGCCAAATTGACTATACATACTTGTACTCGATAATTTTAACTTAGACTCTTCAGCATTGCACTTGTACTATGCCCTTGAAGTACTTGGAGTAATCTGTACTCGGCTTTGAGGACTCGACTCCAACAGTGCTAAAATACACGGGGAAAAAACTGGAACCATACAAGAAGGGTTTGCAACCGATTTATGTAATTTTTTATTATCGTCACTGGACTTCATACATTATACACCGCTATTATTATACACAAACACATGCAGTTCGTCTGCTTTTGTATACACGTTGGCGTGACTAAATTAGCTTTAGCATTGGCGCTGCATGTATTTGGCCAACAGTTTTCAACGACAGGTCACCATACACGCTAGGTAAATGTTATGAATAAATTAAAATTAAAGTGACTTAACAGTAATTACCGAAGCGATTCAACCAAAACTGTCATCACTATCGTGTTTATTGATTAGTCTATTCAAATCCAATGCATTTGTGACTACTTATACTATACTAACACATCCTGCTATTAATAGTGAATAATGGTGAAATAAGGGAATGGCCCTAAAGACATGTGGGCGTTAATTAATTCGCTTAATTGAGGATTGTATTCTACGAGTCAGAATCATTGTCATCAGTGTGCTTAATGAATCAGCTTGGCTCATAGTGAGGAGGAGGTAGTCCACTAACGTCTAGCAGTTTACGTCCCCTCCAGTCTTTTGATAAATCCAGGAGCAGTAGTTAGCCACACGGGTGTAGACTCCAGGGTAGTAGGGGCTGGCGCAACTGAATCCCCAGCTGACAACTCCCTCCAGGGTCACCCCTGAAACGTGGTTGTACTCGTCGAAGTTGCTTACGATGGGACCGCCGCTGTCACCCTAAACAGTAAGGAAGATGACGGGGGTTGAAAATAGTTAAACAGCACACAACAAACAACACACAGCACACAGCACACAGCACACGACACACAGCAAACAACACACAGCAAACAACACACAACACACAACAAACAACACACAACACGCATAACACAGCACACAACAAACAATAACGAGGACAAACTTGCGTACATGATGAGACGACGTACAGCAACGAAATTAGCGTTGGCAACTGGGAACGAAAAATGCTCTTTTGAGTTTTCGCTGGTACTACGCAAAGATGCATGCACTCTGATCTGCACTGTGGGTTGTAGGGAACAGTTGAAACGAAAGTGGAGGGAATTTTGTATAGCAATGACTCGGGCGCGCAGTTCAGGATTTGGGAACAGTTAAGGATTTTGACAACCTTCCTGAAGATTTCTTGGGAAACCTAAATAAACAAGACAGTCATACGTGGTACAACAAAACAGTAAGTTTGTTGGATGCATTTATGATGGCTTTAATTCCCTTACCTGGCAAGCATCTTTGCCCGATGCTGCGGCACAGAACATATTGTTGGTGATGTGTCCTTGTGGATAGTAATTGTTGTAGCACGTGCCCCGGTTTACTCCTGACACCACGACCTGCCGCAACCGACTTGGAGAATTCCCGCCGGCTGTCGGGAGAAAATAGAGCAAGAGTATTTCTTCACACATGTCATCATTATCATGGTTATAATTAATGGGGTTAATACTAAACGGAGGCTTCGACTCACAGATTGCTCAGACTCAGACTCAGACTCAGGCTCAGGCTCAGGCTCACTAGCCAGTGACTGCAGCCGTTTCCATTGACTTGTGTGTTAATATTTGCAGTGGCAGCCAGAGAGATTTGGGACACAGCCTAAGCCGAGGTCCAGTAAATAGATAAAGTACTTACACGAGAGGGCGCCCCATCCACTGACAAGCAGCTTGGTGCCCGCCGCAACGTCGGAACCAGACGAGACAAGACCGATTTTCTGCACTTTGCTATTCAGTGTCGCCGATGAGTCTAGCTTGATCAGGGCTATGTCGTTGTCCATTGTGTTACCGTTGAAGTTGCTATGTGTCACCCACCGTCCCCCAATAATCTGTCCGTTGTCACCTAGGTAGTGCAAACCTAAACCAACGTAGACATATGACCCCCTGTAATACAAGGAAAAACAATCATTTCAACTTGCTGCAACGTATTATGCTACCTTGCCATTAATTCCCGGCATTGCTTTTCAAAATTGGAAGCGTCTTAAAGGTATAATGCATGATTGGTATAAGGTCACAGAACAGCACTGATACTTTGTCTATTCTAACATGTACATCAAATATCACGTTCTCAGCCTCTGTTTTACTAATTTCTGGTTAAATACAGCATTTCAGATGGAAATTTTTTAATAGTGTGTTTCTGCCAGCACCATCTTCAAACCCTGAAAGTTATAGGTAAATCTGTGATGATTTTTGTTTGGGTATGTTACCAATCATGTATTGTACCTTTGATGGTTGGCGTGATGCCTGGTCTTGCACACGTTCCCAAAATGGGTAGAGGTACAGAGCGCCATTGCATATGCCCATTGTGATAAAAGTACATAGGCTAGTCCTCTGACATTAATTTTGTACGATTACACAAGACCAAAAATATTCTGTGCGTCCGTGCAGGTTCTCCCAAATAACCACACATCGAAGTATGCGACATTTTGAATTAATTTATCTAATTTTGTTTTCTTTAAATCCGTTCACCTTCAAACACGGGCAAACCATAATGATTCAATTTTGGATTATTATTATCGAGCAATTATAGACTTTCAAATTAAGCAGTTCTAATGGGAGACTTTTGGAGAGTCGGTCTTGAGTCAACAGCGAACACGCAAACCATGCTTGCGCAATTGTGAGCATGCGTGCGTTATATTGCGCGTGCGTGCGCGTGCGCTGTTGACTCAAGACAGACTCTCCAAAAGTATCCCATTGTTAAAAAGGGGGTGGGTGATGAACTCACCCAGCGCAATGGGCCGCAGTGACAACCCATCTTTCATGAACCAGAGTCCCTCCGCAGAATTGACTGAATCCCGATTGGCTGCTTAAGAGGGCCACCTGGTAAGGCCGACTCCCCTGAGGTGCCTCCGTGCCTCCCACGATCAGCTTTCTGGTATCATGCTTGACGTCTGGTGGAGACCTCGGTGCAAATGCTAGCAGGGGAAGGTAGAAGAATGACAGTGAATGCATGCAAATCGAATGTAACAAACTTAAACAACCATGGGGGGACAGTATTTTTATAGGGCGAGCTAATAAAAAAAAATCATAAAAAATAGCAACATCCAAGCTCTTCCATTGTTAAAAGTTTCAATTTAATAGCACATGCAACATATACAAATTACGTAAATTTTAAATGTATGTCGCACAAAAAGAATCATGAAGAAGCATTTTGTTGAAATTATCCGATCCCCCTCAGTAAATAATTGGAAAGGGTCACAGAACTGTACTCACACTGTCTAAAGGGAACTTGGTTATGTCAAAGTATTAGTAGACCTATGTAGTCCAGAACAAACAGTTGGCTGCCGATGCGAACCAAGAGGGACACCAGAAGGTGCAGCAAAATGCATCTAGCGACCAACAATACTGCAGAGTATACACTTACCCAGAGCCAAGGAGAGGCAGCACAGAAACACGACAATTCTCATGGTGGTTGCTTGGTAGGTAGGTTGCTTGCTTGTAAGGCACGGAATGGCAAAGTCGTTATACAGAAGGGGCGTCCCGGGATAACGTTACTGGCTCTGACGCTAAAGGCAGCCCCTTTTAAGCATTTCCCAACATATTATCGCGAGTGAAACAGACAGCTGAAAGGCAGCCCAGTGGCTGAAGATAGCGCGCGTGTTGACCAAAAGATACACGGACATCACGCGCCAATTATTTGTCTTTCAGGGTCAACAAAACTGAGCGCATTGACCAATTGGAATCGTTGTAGTCCAATACCTTAACTCGGTCACGTGCGGTGTGTAAGACACGTGGCGTTCCTAAAGGTATAGGCGGGGCTTTATAGCAAAACTGGAACAGTCCATTTCAGGGCGGAAGTCTGAAGTCACGGAAGGAAGGATGACCTTGTCCGGTTTTGGCCGGATTCCAGTTTGTGAGACAGAGATGCCCAGAGGTTTTGATAATACCGTTCGTCTTTTCCTAGGGATTTTAATGCAAGAAGCACCGCACAGGTGTACAACAGCGCCCTCACAATGTGAATACCGGCGCCACCAAGAGTTTGCATTTACGTGTTAGCCAATCACAATGCATAGAATCGGTCGGCTCTTTTCCAGAATGTCCATTGGTCGACAAATTCCGTGGTGCATTGTGATTGGCCAACGCGTTGCAAACTCTTGGAGGCGCACTACTGGGAATCGTCCGTATTGCTGATGAAATTACTGAAACCATGAGGGAACAAACCAGTTGCTGTGATCATCCTAAAAAAAATACAGGAAATTATCCAATTTCGAAAGACAAAAGTAGACATACCAAGTTTGGGAATCCTACAGATGGACAGAAAAAACAACTGTATTTATCATTGACCTATTTGTATTATGATAGCGTGTGCAACGGATGACCGTGGTATCTTTCCCGATAAATTTGATAAAAAGACCCAAGTCCAAAATATATGTAATATTTCCGGAAGTTCATTACTTCTAGCAACAACTTCGTGAATTTAACTAAAAGTCTTGTTCTTTTTGTTTATATTAAATGGAAGCCTAGTTAAGTCACGTGTACCCTCATCACTGACGTTCTACAGGTTGCACCCAAGTAAATAAACTCCAACACAGGGATAACTCCCAGTTCTTCAAAAATCATTTTAAAATACTCAGAACTCTCACAGGTGTTCAAGTTGCACAGAAAAATGATAATGAACATGTCACCTTTCATTTCTTTTCATTTTATGCCGCTGGGTTGACTCACCATTTATTTTTATTTTTTTTAGATATAATTATACTCATTCTCAGCTGACCACCCCTAAAACAAGGTATGATTCACTCCAGTCATAGAATTTTAAGCCATTTTCAAAAACCATCCCTCTGCAAAGCGGATTAAATAGACCCACTTGTTCACCCAATTGCTTCACAAATAGTTACAAATGGAAGCCCACAGTCCTGTCAGGAGGTCCAGTGCCCTATTTCTTCAATCCCTCAGTTTCATAGCTCTCAGAACTCTCTCATTTATAATTTATTGAGTGCTTAACTTTTATCAATGAGCTCAGCGGACGGATTTGGGGAATATTCTAATACTTGGGTGCACCCTGCAATGACGTCATATATTTCCCATGATCCTCCCTGATTTTTCTCAGGTCCGCCATGTTTGATTGCGAACTCAGTATACGTTCTTCATGTACTCTATATTGGTACAGCGTATACACGTGGGCAAAATGTGGTTCAGCCGTGAAGAATTTAGTTGTTTTTAAGAGTTATAAGTCAACTACTGATGTTGTGGCATTGAGTTTGTGCCGTTGAACATCAGGAGCGTCTGAAAACCAACAATTTATTATTTCGGGCACTACGAAGGTGGAGTAGCCTTGACCCAAGTCGGACTTTTGTGATTTGCATCCGTATGCAGCTTTCGTGGGCGCCCTCACCTGGCAATAATATGCCAATGAACTCGGAACCGAAAGAATTAGCAATTAGTGCGTTCGATTTGGTCACTCGAGCTTACTCCGGGAAGCGCGACAGCGTTCGATTTGACTTTGACGTCACATCTCGCGCTTACTCGGGTCTGGCCCAAGTGAGCGACTCGCCGAGCGGGTTAATTCGGTAAGTATCCCATAGTGCATTGTTCCAAGATGGCCAAAATGCAAACAGACGGAACTTTTCCTTGTAACAAAATTGAAAATAATTTTTTGTTTTAACTTGTGGATGAGTAAAATAGCCAGGAGAAGTATATTTCGGAAGAAAATCATTTTTGAAACTGGAAGTTAAATAAATGGGGAATGATATGGCCGAATGTTGCTTCTATCACCTTATAATCGACGATTGGATGCAGTATTTGCAACGCACGACCTCTTGAGTCTTGACCCGTCTAGTTGAAACTCGGGCAAATATCGTTCGTTTATTACTACCAATTGCGCATGTGCACCTATACCCGAGCTGAAAGCACGAGTAAGCGCGAGTAACCAAATCGAACGCGCTAAATGTGGAGCAGCTATAGCTGCATGCGGACAATAGAGGGCGCACACCAAGAAGCACGCTTGTAGTCCGCGAAGCAAGAACGAAATCCACCTTGAGGCAAGTTTGTGAGCGGATGTGATGGCCTAATACACTATCCACAGCCATGGAGGCCTGGAAGCTACTTTGGTTGCAGGTAGGAATCTTAAAATTCATACAGAAACTCAGTACTTTCCCCGAGAACCTATAGCTTTGACTGTAAGGGACCACACTGAACCAGTTTGAAATTGCGACATGTCCTAATTCTAAGTCCATACGTTTGGTTTTTTTTACTTGGTTACTAACAAAGATGGCCGCTAGCGGCACTATCACATAAATTAGCCGTATTGTTATACCACGCCCGCATAAATTCCCGTCATCTGATTGGTGGATCTTGATCACATGTTACCAAAGCCCCGTTGAATAGAAATTCCCCGGCACTTTTCTAACGGTAGGTGGCGCTCACGTTAGTAAAACGAATCTGTAAAAATGGCGGGGATTAATAAGCGAGGATATTGATAAATAGGGACTTACTATATAAAACATAATAATAAATAATACAAGAAGCGTTTCCACTCATTTCATGTAATTTTTAATAGATATAATCGTCAATGGATTTTACAGTATGAATTCCGCTATACATGGAGGTATACGAAACGGCGACTCAGGCTCAGGCTCAGGCTCAGGCTCAGGCTAAGGCTCAGGCTCAAGCTCAAGCTCAAGCTGTGACATCCATTATAGATTGTGGTTTTTCACTGAAGCTGAAGTTTTGTTTCCAGTTTCAAACCAGACAATCTACTTACGAACCGCATGCAGCCAAAAGCCTCTATTTTGATATACCCTTTATTTCATAATGAAATCACAAAATGTAGTCGGAGCCTGAGACGGAGCCAAAGCCTCCGTTTCGTAAACGACCATGCATCATATAGACACGCAGTACTTCTGCATTTGTATAATTATAGGTTTGTGTAATTATTACCTTTTTGAGTAATTGTCACTGTTAAGCCTTTAAAACAAAAGACCGCCACGCTAGGTAAAAGTATTGAACAAAATTATAATTAATTTACCTGAACAGAAACGAATTACCAAACGGCGATTCAACCAAGATGGTTCGCTTTCCCTTTCTTTGATCATGAGCTATACACTGAAGTGAGCTGTGTTGTTTTTTGTGGCTCTAACTCCTTTTTGATAAATTTTATTTCACTCGTCTCATTTAATTTCTTTCCACTAACTTGTTTGATCAGTCTATTTCGATTCCAGGTCATTTTTCCTACAATACTACTAATACTAATGCTAGTTTGCCTATACTGGCCGCAGTGGTAACGTTTAAATGCCCCCAGCTTGAGAGGTAGATGGTTGTCCTCTAGATACACGATTCTTGCAATGTGGGGGCAGGTCGACTCTTAGCAGGTGACATCGTTCGAGGTTTCGCTTGCAATCCAAGAGCAGAATTTGGACACGCGGGTGTAGACTCCGGGATAGGTGGGATCAGCGCAGCCGAATCCCCAGCTGACGATCCCCTCCAGGGTTACCCCTGATACGTGGTTTTCCTTGTCGAAGTTGCTTACGATTGGACCGCCGCTATCTCCCTGTGTAAAAAGAAAAACACAAAGTAATGAAATAAATAATAAAACCAAACAAACAACATCGTGCAGCCGGCAAAACATTATCCTATCATTGGCTGAATATGCAACACGTTCCATCCACTGCCAACTACGTCTGTAAGAAGATCCTTGTCATTTCATTGGAGGATTGTGCGCCACGTGATATTTTTTAAATAGTGCAACGACTGCTATATTAGCAAGTTTGGACTCGAGCCAGGAAATTAAGGGCAGCCATTTGCATATTTGGATATCTGCCAAGAGCAGGCAGCGGTCACGACAATAATTATACACACAATAACAATATGGAGCGATCGCCACTTTTGGACACATGCCAATTAGTACACGTTTGGGCGCGTGCCAAGTACACGATTGGGCACGTGCCAATTACACGTTTGGCACGTTTTGTACACGTGCCAAGAACACGTTTGGGCCCGTGCCAATTACACGTTTGGACACGTGCCAAGTTTGGATACGTGCCTAGTACACGTTTGGGCTTGTGCTTAGTACACGTTTGGGCGTGTGCCAAGTACACGTTTGGGCATGTGCCAAGTACACGTTTGGACACGTGCCAAAGTTGGACACGTGCCAAGTACACGTTTGAACACTTTTCAAGTTTGGATACGTGCCAAGTTTGGCAAATTATTATCATCTGTGTCGACTCACCTGGCAGGAATCTTTACCAGAAGCTGCAGCACAAAACATTTTCCTGGTGATACTGGCGTCTGGCTCGTAGGCACTGTCGCACTTGGCCCGGCCGACTCCCTGCACCACAGCCTGCCTCAGTTCCTTCGGATAAGATCCACCGGCTGCATGCAAGAGTACGTCCATATAATAAATTACAAGAAGCATTATGAGATAGCATAATTATTTGGATTTTGGGGGTAATTTTCAGATACTAGAAGACCTGAATGCTTTAACCTTTTTTTCTTTTTTTTTGCAACGTCACATCAATCAAGATGGCGGAAACTATGGAGAGCCATCAAAGCCAGGCATAAAAAAGAAAACCCCAATTTGTATACGATTTGTACACAACGTCTAATAAACATTAAAAGATATTGCTGAATGTAATGGAAACAAGGCAGGCAATGATGGTATGTAGTTTGTACAGCTATGGACAATTTTGCAAAAACGTTGCATTTGGACACGCCGTCTTTCGAGAAGACGGTCAATAATTTGCAACATTTGGCCGCCCGCACCAAGTATTGCCAACCACTAGTCAATGTAAACAAAAGAAAGGTGTATATAGGTATACGCCCAAAGATTGCGTCTGCATAAACAGAGAGGCCGTAGTTTGGGGCCTGGGGTCGATTTCACGAAGCCCTACGATCGATCGTAACTCGAATTACGAAGGATAACCCACCGTATCCTTACGTAAGGCTGCGATGCATCACTATAGTCCTACGATTGATAGTAAGTTACGGTGAGTTTGGTGAAATCGACCCTTGGTTATACACGTACAGCTTGTTGGTACATTTTCCCAAGATCTCACAGAGTTGCAGTATATCATACCTGCAATTTCAGGATGCGAATCAGTGTGAGAAGGGGCCTTTATTTACGAAATGAAGTCGAGGCTTAAGCCGGAGCCTTAGCCGGAGCTTAGATTTGACAAAAGGCTCCAGATTTCATTAGGGCTCAATGGGGTCTCAGTGATATACGAAGCCTTTTTGGAATAATACGGGCACTTACAGGCAATGGAGCCCCATCCGCTGACCAGCAGGTCCATTCCGGGTGCCACGTCCGATCCATCGGCAGTAATGCCGATAGGTTGTACGTCGTTGGACAGCTTCGCCGGTGTTTTCAGCTTGATCAGGGCTATGTCGTTGTTCAGCGTGCCAGAATTGTAATTGGGATGCTTAATCCAGCTGCCTTTGATAACCTGCTTCGTTGAGTCGTCCAGGTGAAGGAAACCGAGTCCAACGTACACAGACCCTCTATATATTTATGTTTGAATCAGAGGAATGACAATGAATATTTCTGTTAATAGTGGTGCCAATAAAGTTCAATTCGTGTACTACAGATAACTCCGGGGCCGTTCCACCGTAATTACTTGACTCAAATCTGATAAAGGGAGGGGAGGGTAGGAAGAAAGCGGGGAGGAGGATGTCATTCGGAAGGACTTGGGGCTGGGGACTAAGACAATTCGTCAATGATGTCTTGATGCTATCCCAATTATGCACTTCACCTTAAATTCCCGATTTCCCTAAAGCAAAGTGACTTCTTCATGTCACCAGGGCCCTTTTCCAAACCTCGGCTCCGGCTCCGGCTCCGGCTCCGGCTCCGGCTCCGGCTCCGGCTCCGGCTCCGGCTCCGGCTCCGGCTCCGGCTCCGGCTCCGGCTCCGGCTCCGGCACCGGCTCCGGCTCCGGCTCCGGCTCCGGCTCCGGCTCCGGCTCCGGCTCCGGCTCCGGCTCCGGCTCCGGCTCCGGCTCCGGCTCCGGCATCCATATGCTGAAAATAGAGGTTGTGGTTTTTCATTGAAAATGAAGCTCCGTTTTCCCTTTCAAATCAGAGGATCTACTTCCGAACCACAGCCAAAAGTCTTTATTTTGATACCCGTTATTTTAAAATTGACTCAAGAAATGGAGCTGGAGCCGGAGCCTGAGAAGGGCCCAGTTTTGATGTTCTGTGACTCACCCGGCGCAGTGAGCGGCAGAGACCACCCAGCTAGGGTGAACGAGAGTCCCACCGCAGAACTGACTGTTGAAGCCGGCCGAAGAACTACTGAAGAGTGCCGCCTGGTAGGGGCGACTCTCCGGCTTAGACGCCTCGCCTCCTACTATCAGATTTCGACGTTCATTCTGTTCAAGACGTCTCGGTGAAAAAGCTGCCAGGAACAAAAGAAGAAATTTTCACTTACGCATGATATTTCAAGATGTTTAACGAAGAATAATTCACAGATTTCAATCGATCTTAAGGTATGAACTTCAGAAATTTTCACACCCAAGTTTAGGGATGATTTGTTTGTTCCTGATTTCAGGATTTCATGATATTATGTACAGTATGCCCAAAATAGACATACACAGATTTACCTAGTCTTACAAGGTATAAAGATGGTGATGGTAGAAACATTCCGTTTAAATTTGTCTGCCTGAAATACTGTTTTTATCAAGTGTAAAACCCAAAGAACAAATCTTTGATCTTTGGGAGATCTCGGGGGCTGTTTTCTCAAACGGTGGGCATCGTATGGGACTGAAATTTTCACAGATGACTGTGACTGTATCTGTCTTGATATTAATACCCAGGAATATGTATTTCTATGGCACAAACCAAAGTATGAAACTATCTTTAACAAAAGAAATTCAAGGCTATACACAAAAATAACACGTTCTATCTGAAAGTGAAAAATAGTGTTTTTACCTAAAGCCAAAGACAGGCAAGCCAGGAACACGGTGATACGCATGATGATTTCAGGTCTGCTGTACGTCAGTCGCCGATCAGAGTACCGATTCACCGGTAACCATCTCCAATTTATCCCCCTTTCTCATATCGGGTTCTGGGAGAAATTCAACAGCTGAAGGGCCTGCCATTGATTCTGGGATCGTATCTTGAAGAGCCGGACGTTGACCTGAAAAACGGGCTGATTTGTTAACGGTTATCACCTAAAGTATACACTGGCTAGTAGTAGTGTAACTAACTGTCGAGATAATTGTCAGTATACACCTGCTAGTATACCAGGCTCGGTCAACAATGCCAGTTTAATATTTTGTTATTATTTTATTCCAATCATTAACTTTTTTTATTTCTAATTTCTTCTCGATATAGGGATTGCATTCATCAGTCATACGTCTGTCACTTTACAAATTATACATCACAAAATTAAGCATCAAAAACTTGCAGCCAAAATCGATGTTCACTTTTTTTCAAGAAATGCGGATGAGAGTTTCTGTTGCTGTCGTTGTTGTTGTTGTTGTTGTTGTTGTTGTTGTTGTTGTTGCTGCTGCTGGTGTTGATGCTGCTGCTGCTGATGTTGTTGTTGCTGCTGCTGATGTTGTTGCTGTTGCTGCTGTTGTCGCTGTTGTTGTTTAACTTGTGCATTTTTTTAGGCTGATTATTCGTGTACATGTACTATTAACCTGTGTATGTGATATCGGGTTGGCGCCCTCATTCGGTGACGGCAGTTGATGTATTGGCTGAACCAAGCAAACAATTCTCTCGAGGAATATTTATAATAGTAGGAACCTAAAAGCGCCATTTGTTTTCGTTTTTAGTCAGAGAATTAATAGATTAGTCAGAGAATTAATTTTCGAGCGATCGAATTATAGAGTGGCGACATCAGTTCAACAAAAAGGTTCATTTTGTTAAAGGTAGTATCATACTTTGGTAACATACCGAAACAGAAATCTCCCTAGATTTATATATAACTTACAGGGTATAAAGATGGTAATGGTAGAAACATACCGTTAACTTGTGTCTGCTGAAATGCCGTATTTATCCAGAAAAGAGTAAAATCAATTACCAAAAACAATTTTGATCTTTTAAAGATAAAAAAAACATAAGTGAAAAGACTTCAGAAATACTGTTGACGTTTTTCGCTGTTTTCTCAAAGAATAGGGCACCGTATGGGACTGGAAATTTCACAGATGACTGTTACTGTATCTTCCTTGGTATTTTTCCCATGAATCTGCATTTCTTTGACAAAAACCAAAGTATGATTTACCTTTAATGCAGTATCAGTAGACCTAGGCCTTTTTTCTAGGTAGCATATACTCGATCGTATTCACTCATTTCACTGCCACCCAGTCTTGATTTTACTTGCTAACGAATAGCATTGCTTGGCAACCGCGCTGCTGTTACAGGATACCAACCATTCAACAGCCAATCAGATCGTCCCGAGCCACAGCACAGTACATTAGCGCCGTTTCCTCCCATCTGCCATGTGATCCGTCACAGCACGCAGCGTAGTAATAATAATATGCACCTCATGGACGCATTAATAATTGCACTCCACATATCACGCAGTATCTTTACACAGCATCTCTATGCACTTCATACTGTATATCGTCTGAGAGCCAGGTAGCACAAGCAAGCATAATATAGGCCTATATACATGTGATAAACAAAGTTCAGAAGAGACCTTTGTACCGTACACAATCGTCAGACGGAATTGGTAGATAACCGCTCGGCAATTTCTTCTCATTTTAAGGTATGTTTTCGCTCTTTTTCTTATAATAGACAAATCTTCTAATTCTTTGTTCATAATGTGGACCTATATTGAACGGGATATGTTGTAAAAACGTTCACTGTGTTAGCATTGTGGCTTGTAATTGTAGTATTTTATATCTCATTGAGTCTGTTACTCATTTCGTTTAGTGATCTGTGTGTACAATGGCCACAGACCTTGAGCATGCAAACGACATGAAAGCATTCTGCCTTTGTGCCAGCGCCACGGTTATATATTGACGAGAAGACATTCTATGTGCTTTCAACCTTGGACTTGAGTTATGTTGAAGATGCTAGTGCTAAATTATTATTGATCGTCGATGCATACTATAATGCATGTGTAGGCCTATAGGTTGAAACTGTGCAGTCTGTACGCGCAGTAAGAACCCATTGGCTTTCGTTGTTCTTTGTATAATAGCTATACTCCCATTACTGCCCATGGCCCAAGGCCTAAGGGACTAAGGTTAATTGCTGATATGTTGGCTTGGCCAATGTTTAACCCACTGGGACCCTGGCTGAGCTGCCTTGTTAATGGGAAATTTTTAATGGCCTCTCGTTGAGCTAGACTAAAATATTAATGCTTAGAAATCATCATAGTTTTAATAATAAAATCGACAGTTAAAGGTAGTATCATACTTTGGTTGCATACCCAAACAGAAATCTTCACAAATTTGCCTTCAACTTACAGGGTATAAAGAGGATGATAGTAGAAACATACCATTAAAATGTTTCTGTCTGAAATGCTGTATTTATCAAGAAATGGGTAAAAACCAATTGACCAATTTGATCTTTTAAAGAACAAAAATAACGGTGAAAAGATTTTAAACATTCTGTTGGCCTTTTCACTGTTTTCACTGAAATTTTCACAGATGACTGTAACTGTATCTTCCTAGATATTTTTGCCCATGAATCTGTATTTCTTTGACAAAAACCAAACTATGATTTACCTTTAACGGTATGTTTCTACGGCATCTTAATGCCCTGTAAGCTACCTTTAAAGTACAATGGGCTTATGTGATGGTCAGTGAAAGCAGACAATAATTTGTTTTATAGACCGTGAGTAAAGGGATAAGGTGCCGTGCAGCATGGCTCTGTGGAGCCGGTGTAACGAGCTTAACTGCCCGGCGTACCTGCCTGTCCGGATGTCCTGAGCACGCATGACGCACGAGAATGAACCAATTTCGTTTGCTGTGCGCGTGCGTGGTGTCCTAGCTATAAAGGGGGCATCCACTTATCATTGACCTAAATAGCATTATTTAGTTTTCCAGATATCATTGTTGTAATGGGAGAAAAAAAATCTTATCAGTTTCATATAATCGGTTTCCTCGGTTGCTCGATGTGTCCTCGACAGGATATTAGTCTTTCACTCGTGCCAGTCAATTCGTGCAAGAAAATTTGAAAATCTATAACCATGCAAAACCATGCAAAACCATGCACACACGGAACGCATTTCTCGTGGAAATTGAGCCTTGTGGAGACTGAGCGCAAGTAGGTTGAATTGAATGTTTCCATGGGAAATTCTTAAGGTGTAGGTCAAGAAAGATTTGAGACTTTGCATGGTGGTGTGTGGATCAGTTTAAGGAAACACCATATGTAAGAATCGTTCGTACTTTCGCAATTCTATTTCGTTCGCACTTCTCGTAAGGTCTCAATGTTTCGACTAGCTTGCTCTAATCATCATCAGGATACCAATAAGTGTGTATGTCTCCACATGGTTTTCACGAAACTCATATTTGGAATTAACTCAATAAGGAGGAATTTCCAATATATACCTATCCGTCGCAGAGAGAACTATTTTATATAAGGGACGACTGCTACAAATTTCACTCCCGGGAAAGCGATTCTGGTTCAAATTTGAGCGATTGCAATTCTGCTCTTCGGAGGGTGTTCATTAATACACGAGAACAAAGCCATGTCTCCACAATGATACAAATTATTCGGATGAGATCAGTCTGCATAAAATTATGTGTGGTACGGTTGCACCCAATCCAATGATTCTAAAGAAACCAGCTTTTATAGTCCAAACATGGGGCCTTAAAACGAAATGAGTCTAAGCCTTGGTTGTTTTTCGTCGCACTTTCCCTGAAAAGTGCCCAATTTCCGTACGACTTTAAAATGACATATCCACTTTATTGTGTCAAGACGCTAAGTGCAAGAATTATATCGCTGTACCATTATCGCCATTAACACGCGTGCATAATGTTCGCAGCTAGCATGTTCTGAGGCCTTGACACAAATGACATATGACAAGATAAGCGGCAGTTACTGTAGTCATCTACTGGCCATGCTATTTTGTCAACTTGCAAAAGGCCATCACGACGATAACAAGTACAGCTTTGATATCCTGAAATATTAGCAGAAGGGCAAATGAAAGCACGATACTTTCACAGAAAGAGAGATAGCTAGAAAGGAAGATAGGTGTGCACGAATTCATTGTGACAAGTTGAAGACTTAATGGTATTAACCTTTAGGCATTATACTGTTGTGCTTCGGCGATTTCTTTTAGGACAGAAATCCACGAGACGCCTATCATTGTGAAACATGCATTAGAGTCAGGTTGCATTAACGCATGATATGTATTTACCGTGAAACTGCTGCGAGAACATAATATATATATTATACACTGGCTTTCGACAGTCGCTAACAGTTTACATGAAAATGATATGGAATAATTTCGCTGTTATAATTGTTGTTGAGGTTTTTTTGGGGGATGTAATATTTATAATACAGCTATACGAACTATGCTGAATAAAAACCGGAAATGTTGTGAGAAGGGCTCATACTTTTTCTGGCATTTGCGAGTATTTTACATTTACATTTTACATCTTCAGTTGGTTATGAAAAAGGGCCAGTTTCGTTGACTTAAAGGTAACGTCATACCTTTTTGTAAAAAAACAAATACAGATTCATGGTCAAAAATATCAGGAGAGATTAGGTAACAGTCATCTTTGAAATTTCCAGTCCCCTCGGTGACCACTTTTTAAGAAGAATTTGCATTTCCTTGACAAAATCGAAGTTGACTTTATACCTAAAAGTCCAATAGGAACTTATTATAAATTCAAATTTCTAATAAAGAAAATTAATCTTTTTAAACCACAGTATAGAAAGGACACTAATTTCTATGAGTCTTTTCTGTGTGTCATCATGTTAATTACTAAACAATGAGCCCACTTTCATTTGGCCGATACGGTTGACTGCATTTAGCATGTTCGGTCAACTGGCACTACGCCTAAAATCTTCGAACACGAAATGCAGCGCACAAAACTTAACTACCCGTGACGGGCTAATGCAGGGGCCGGCCAATTTCGCTTCCGGACTAAATTAGTGGCCATCGTTGAAACTCAATATAACCCTGAGAAAGAAAGAGAAAAAAAAGATAACTAGATATCGGCCTTCCGTCTGTTCTAGTAGTTACATGCACTGTATCCATGGACTGTATTACTGAGCAACGGGGGCAGGTTTCTCCATTAGCCAGCTTTAATGAAATCATTCCCAAATGTAATTAACTTTAATAAGGGCCTTTTCCAATCCTCGGCTCCGGCTCAGGCTCCGGCTTTGTCCGTGTGTTGAAATATATAGGCTGTGGTTTGTCGTTGAAGCTGAAGCTCTGTTGTCTTTTTTTTTCAAAATGGAGAATCTACTTCTGAACCACAGCCAGAAGTCTATGCCCGTAATTTTAGAATGGATTAACGAATTGGAGCCGGAGCCGGAGCCGGAGCCAAGGTTTAGGTATACTCGGATGCTCAGAAAAACAAAATTTGGGAACGGCTGTCACGTGAGTTGGCAACGGGCCAATCATCACCTTGTTTGTACAGCCTGGTGTATGTACACAAAATGTTCGTGCTGTTCCTTTTCAGCAGGTTGTATAGTGTACTTTCCAAGACCAGCACGAAGGGGCGGGCCACCTGTCAGAATAACGGATGTTATCCCAGTCGTGTCGAAGCTTCGTTAAAGATGAACTGCTCCGAGTGCGCTTATGCTGAATGGTAAAATAATTATCATATGCAGCGAAATAAAACACACTAATTGCTGAGTTGACTCATTCGGCATAATGGCCTATGATTCCGAGAATCATTATTAAAATTGCAAATGAGATGTCCGGCATAGGACCATAGCAACAAAAAGCTGCGGTGTGTTGTTATAAATTATAGCTAGGCTAGGCCCTATATAAATTTAACTGAAGGGTTTGTTTAGGTGTTTTACATAATTATTATCGTAGGATTGAAACGTCAGGCCCTCCTAACTCCAAGCATTTCAGGTCATTATTTTGGCTGATGAGCATTTTGCAGCAGTTTATTACTGGTTAATATTAATCTTATAGTGTTTTGTGAAATCTATCTGAGGCTCAGTGTCAACAGTGTCAGTTTCAGCCGGTAAATCGTGTTTATTTGTGTTTTTAGTTAGTTCATCTATCTGGAGAAACCCCTAAATTTCTAAATAACTCAAAGCTTCAGACTAGCCATTTGAAACGAATTGCGAAGCGGAGTGAAGTGAAATTTTCTTGGGTCAAGCCAAAATTCGTTTCGTGTTTGCAAATCTCGCGAGAAGAACGAAAAACACCGCCGGCTTATATCGTATCCGTGTAGGCCTATAAATTATTCGCACCTACAGGAAACGACATGCATAATATTTTAGGCCGAGTGCTGCAGCTGTGGGCGCCAATTTCCAGGTTATCCCGGCACATCTCTATACTCATCTCCAACAACATGCATAAATTCAACATGAGAAGTCCGCTATCGCAATGAGGAAAAAATCATTGCTCCCCAGGGAAATTATATGGCGCAATCAAAACTAACGACTCAGAATAATTCATAATGATGTCCATGTTCATACCAGCCTGTTTGATGTACGTGTATATCATACATGTAGACATGTTGCAGCTGTAAACCACTATTGTCAAATGACAAAGATACTTCAGCCGTATAAAACTTCCCAAGTTGAGATAAGGGCTTGGAGTTAGGCTTCAATAAAGATCCTGGCAGGATCGAAACGTCAGGTCCTCCTAATTCCAACTTTTTAGAATAAGATTTGTTTTGCGAGACAATGTATTTTAGAAAATTTTGTAAGCAATTGAAATTATTGTTAATTTATGAATTCGTACCAGTTAAATTCAGAATTGCTACTGAATCGCAGCCCAGTTATTATTTTACCCAAATGGCGGTACAATTTATCTAGAACATGAATAAGCTTACCATTTTTAATATTTTGTTAGGAAGGGATCCATTTTCCATTAGAATGCAACGATAAAAAATGCAAGCCTGAATCTTCAGAGATTTACAACTCAAAAAATAGGCCAGCTATTTCCGTGTAGTCATCCCCAGTGGATTTTTTTTTTTTTTCATTTTGCCCGCGACTTTTAGTAGGCTTTTCCCCCTTAATGAAAACGAGAATTGTCCCCCCTATACATCGCACCTATGGAAATAGGTCAAACCATGGACCTAGGTAGAGTGTGTTTTGAAACGACAGTCATTCCCTAGTGATCTATGCGGGTTGCTGTTCCATATCTTAATACTCTAGACTCTCATTGCTACACACAATATACCAATTCTTTGAAGAGTCGGCCTTCCGGCAGAATAAGATATTAAAAACATGCAGACAATATTGATCATGCTGTATAGTATAATATGAACTCAAATTATATTGGTCCCTAATAATATTCTCTGATGTATAATTTATAGGACTTGTTATCCATTTTTCTCGGTCATTTCACAATAACCGCGCGTGAGCAGTAATATTGACGGGCGGCTTGGGGGTAGCTCTAGACACCCCCACCCCGCCTGACCCCCTTCATATAAGACCGAGGCCGTTCGTTGACTGTCATTGCCCAGGGCACAGATGCATGATAATACGATCAGATTAACATATGCGATAACGCTCACCTCAAGTTGCTCGTTTTTAAAGGTAGGCATGGGCCTTTTTCCAAACCTCGGCTCCGGCTCTGGCTCCGGCTCCAGCTCCATTTCTTGAGTCAATTTTAAAATAACGGGTATCAAAACAGAGACTTTTGGCTGTGGTTCGGAAGTAGATTCTCTGGTTTGAAAGGGAAAACGGAGCTTCAGCTTCAATGAAAACCCACAACCTCTATTTTCAGCAAATGGATGACGGAGCCAGAGGCGGAGCCGGAGCCGGAGCCGGAGCCGGGGTTTGGAAAAGGGCCCTACTATCATACTTTGGTAAGACACAAAAACAGAAATGTTCACAGATTTACGTATAACTTACAGGGTATGAAGATGGTGGTGGTAGAAACATAACGTTAAAAATTGTCCGCCTGAAATTGTGTATTTATCCAGAAATTTGTAAAACAACGACCACAAATCTTTTTGATCTCTTAAAAGATCAAAAATAAAAGAGAAAAGGCTTAAGAAATACTGTAGCCGTTTTTCACTGTTTTCTCAAAAAGTTGGCACCGTATGCGTGGGACTAAAATTTTCCGACTGTTACTGTATCTGTCTTGATATTTATGCCCATGAATTTGTATTTCTTTGACAAAAACCCATGTATGATATACCTTTAAGGACTATTTTCTTGCAGGTTTTTTTTTCACTGTGTCAACGTGGCTACCGTTATGTTTTAAAACAGGCAATTTAGAAGTAACTGCATGCGTGCACTGCATGCAAAATGGCTCAGAAATTAAGACATTATTTTGTTCTTATAGTTTTGTCGTCCACAGTGCCCAAAAAAAATGCATTAGAATCTCAAAACGACTTTTTTTATTGTGGAATATTTCCTGTGTGGATTTTGGTTGTCTGTAAATTGCCTTATGTGGCACAGACCTTGCAATAAATATTCCATGCATCTTCGAGCCTTATTTTGGCATGTTTTTCTCCTTTCTACGAAAGCCCAATCGTGCCACTGACAAAAATAATTCTGTCTGAAACTAATTCGTTTTAACGAATTACTAATTCGTTTTTACGAATTACTAATTCGTTTTAACGAATTACTAATTCGTTTTAATTAGTGATTCGTTAAAACGAATTAGTAATTCGTTAAAACGAATTAGTAATTCGTTAAAACGAATTAGTAATTCGTTAAAACGAATTAGTTTCAGACAGAATTATTTTTGTCAGTGGCACGATTGGGCTTTCGTACCTTTCCATTATGTCCTTGTCTTTGTTATATACCATGGCTATTGCAATAATGTACTACCTTGCAATGCCATTTACATGTAGGTTGCCATAGCTACATGGCATAACGGATGAACCATGATTGATTGTTCTATTCATTGCATGTGCATGTGCAAGGTTTTATACATATTTGATATGTCATAGGGCGTATACAATATAGGCCTTATACACGGTGCATCCATCCTGCATTTGAAGCAGTGCAATCAGACCGAGACTCGGATTCAAAATGGTCTGGTACCCGTTTTCTTTTTAGAACTGTTATCTTTTCCAAAGGGTATACAAGGAAGGTGACAAGATGGATGCGCCATGAATAAGGCTGTAGTATGATGGATGTAAAACTACCGTAATACGGCCCGTCTTTTATAAAAGATTATGCTCGCTTATGGTATGGCTACATTAAAGATAATCATCATATAGTTTGGATTTTGCCAATGACATTCAAACAAATTATTTCAGTCCCATACGGCGCCCACTTTATGCAAAAACAGTGAAAAACGCTCGCGGTATTTTCAAATATTTTCACAGGAGTTTTAATCTTCTTTGTAATATCAAAACTGCATTTTGATCTCCCTCAGATCAAAGCTGTTTGGGGGTCACTTGTTGTACTCTTTTCTTAATAAATACAGTATTTCAGGCCGAAAAATATGAACGATTTGTTTGTGCCATCACCATCTTTATACCCTGTAAGTTATCATTAAAATGTGATGATTTCTATTTTGGTATGCTACTAGCGTATGATAGTATACCTTTAATCTAAATGTCTCCCTTTTTATTCCCGATGTCTCCCAAAATGTTCACTTTCAGACGCTAACATGTCTCTCTAATACTCTATTAATTTTATTTTGTAAGAAATAAAGATTGTGAAAGAACATTATTTTTGTATGATAATGTGTTATACTGTGGTCGGCCGGGTCATGTTATATGTTTTGCTGACACCATGGTGTAGGCATACGTGACAAGGGAGCTGCAACTGTGTGTGGGTGTGTGTCTATGGGAAATGGTTTCACACCCTTAGCACCTGGTGCCGCAGTATTGTTAAGTTATGCACCACATTCAGATGACGTGCATGGAATAGAACAAAAATGAAAATGACATTGTCGTGTTTACATTATATATACAGTGCGTCCCAAAAAAAAACGATACACATTTTCAAATTTATTATGAACAGAAATTGTATGTCAGTTTCAGCTATTTGATTTTTAGTCTATTTATTTCAATATCTCACTAGGTACATTCTGACCAAATTTCAATGCAATACATTCATGCATCACCGCGCATTATTTTATTGATTGTCTTGAAAAGTCCATTTTGCTGCCATTACAAAAATATTGAGTGACAGTTGTGGTCATCTTTGTGGTGATCTATGTGTAGTGAATGTGGGCGGCCAAGTGGAGGGGAGATTTACAGATCACAACTTAAGAATGTTAAGATGACCACCATTGTCACTCATTGTAATGGCATGAACATTGACTTTTCCAGACAATCAGTTGCTCGGTGATGCATGAATGGATTGCATTGAAATTTCGTCAGAACATGGCCTGGGAGATATTGAATGCAATAGACTAGAAATCAAATAGCTGAAAACATAAATCTTCTCATGAATTGTTGTGGAAATGGGTTTCGCTTTTTGGGACAAAAAATGTATAATCATTATTGTAAAATGTCTTGCCATTATTCATTCGCTCTTTAAGATTTTATTTTTGCTATACCGGAGGCCATTTTCCAAAGGTTAGTTTCCGACCTCCATCTTTTGTTATTTTCCACATCATACAATCTCTGGGCAATTATCGTTGTCATGGATATTTCCTCTCCAAACATCTCTGGGCAATTGTTGTCATGGTGATGTCATGGTGACGCATATTGAGTTATTAGGATTAGTCAATAAGCATGCCTGTGACTCCCCACTCAATTGCCATAATAATATCGACTCCACTCGATAACTTTAATGACTCGAATAACCGTCGAGTCACGATCGAAGCGAATCGATTATCAACCACGATGCATGGGCCTGCATGTGTGGGTGAATAAAATGTGTTACTTTGTAGCATCGAATTCGTTAGGTTCGCCTTGCTAAAGCGAACACTGGAATTGTCTGCAACTTAAAGGTAGTATCATACTTTGGTACCATACGTAAACAGACATCTTCACAGATTTACCTATAACTAATAAAAGGATATAAAGATGGGGACAGAAGGAATATACCGTTAACACGTTTCGCTGCATGCCTGAAATGCTGTATTTAGTCCAGAAAACTACAAGCAATTGACCAAAAACAGTTTTGATCTCGGGGTGAGATCAAAACTCCTGTAAATAAATTTGAAAATAATAGGCTTAAGTAACGGCAGTATAGGCACCGTATGGGACTGGAAATTTAACAGATGACTGGTACTGTATCTGTTTTGAGTAAGAAGCATAGTGATTCACCTTTGAATACAAATTACAACTGTAAAAATTTTGTTATTTTGTTATAATTTTTTTTTAAAGAAACATGTACATGATTATAGAAAAATTATAATATAAACCCCCCAGTGGCCCCTAATGCGCTCCGTAGTACATTATCGGCTTGTTCACTATCGAGATCAAAATGAGAAGTACATGGGTTTATACTTAGTGTGAAACAACACCATTGACGATTGACGTCACCGGTTAATCCAGTGTGAAAGCTCCACTGAACTTAATCCGGACTAAAAGTTAAAACCGTCATAATCCCGCCCTAAGCGTCCGGCGCCATGATCAGTTTCAGGAGGATGAAATTAATTTTGTTTTCCCCATGAACTTTCGCCGCTAGCCTATGGCTGGAGAGTGTGGCAATTCCATCTATACGGTGTCATCAAAAGACCCCGGTATTCGATCCCGACCCCCGGGGAACTTGTAAGGTTTCTTTTGGGGTGAGACACAGTTATAATTTGAATGATCTAGTGTAAAAGGTAGTATTACAGTACCATGGTAGCATACCGAAACAGAAATCTTCACAGATTTACCTATAAATTACAGGGTATAAAGATGGTGATGGTAGAAACATAACGTTACAATATTCCTGCATTTTATAATGCTGTATTTATGATCCAGAAAAGAGTAAAAACCAGTGACCAAAATTATTGTTTATCTTTCGAAGATCAAAATTAAAAGAGAAAAGACTTAAGGAATACTGTGACCGTTTTTGACTGTTTTCTCAAAAAGTGGGCACCGTAATGGGACTGAAATTTTCACAGATTACTTTTACTGTATCTGTCTTGATATTTATGCCCATGAATCTGTATTTTTGTTTTTACAAAAACCAATGTATGATATTAATGACTGGTCAGATAAATAATTATAGGAATATCTCATTTTTGTTTTATATATTACTCCATGTTTTCACTAAAAGTCAATTTTGTCAGATGATATGACTGCGCCACAAAAAACTCAAGAAGATAAAATTGGTTATCTTGATAAGACAAGTGTAATGGCACTCGTGGAGCTCAGTGCCTTGTACAGTGTGGGCCAGTTTCACGGACCTGCTCATGTTATTTAGCACAACAAACTTGCTAACCATGAAATTTCTGTTTTAATAAAAACGAATTAACATGATTGACTATTATTTTGGGACACCACCAACGTAGGGTAGAGCGCCTGTCCGGTATTCAGGACCGAGGTTGCCGGTCCGAATCCCGCTCCAGTCAACTTTTTCTTTTCAGGACCGAGGTCGCCGGTTCGAATCCCGCTCCATGCCCAGTCAACTTTTTCTTTGTTCACTTGCAATGACATCATAAAAACAGGATTAACAACCAATTAATAATGTCCATGTGTTGTATATCAATTGTGATTGTTCTTTGGCTGTTGCTCGCTGACCAAGAATAGGAAATGGAATTTTTAATGGTGGTTTGTTTTATTGAGCAAGTCATTTTGTGCTAAGCATTATTTGTTGTTCTTATAAGAGCTCCATGAAATTAACCCCCCCCCCCCCCTGGAAATCCCCGCCCCCAAACAAACAACGTCTGATACCCAACCTCGGCACTTATTTAATTGTGCAACTCCTATTACAGTCTCGCGTTCTTATCTCGTATTCCTTCGCACCCGACTAAATCTTATGCAGACTTTGTCCTTGGCGTGTGTTCTTTAAAAAGGCTGCTACGACGCTCTCGATAACAAAGGTAAAAAAACATTCTTTGTTTGTGGGGTATAATTTTCCTTTCTGAGTGGTTTATGTTACCCATCACCAGAGGTTACTTTGGAATACAGACTTTCTGTTTTGGCATTTTTTATCAAGTGTAAATGCAGATAAATGACGATGGTTTATTAGCTAGTTACGGAAGTCCATACGCATTGTGTTGTGCACCAAGAAAAAAACAAGAACGTGGCTGTTGTCACGTGTTTTTGATAGACGCTTTTGCAAAGTTTTACTAGGGGGTTCCTCAGATTTGTACACTGTATATTCCGAAAATTACACTACATGTTTCAGCATTAGTGTCTATTACGTCATCCATATTATTTTCAGTATTTATTTAGGGTAAGGAAACTTTTTTTACTGAAATATTGCCGAAATATCTTCATTATTTATAGTGTTTACATGACCCATGACTCATGAGCATATTACTTTATTAGCTTTTAAGTATCAAATCTCATTTTGGAACAGTAGAAGCTAAATATTAAAATAAATACTGAAAATAATTATGGGTGGCGTAAAAGACACTAACCCTGATGTTTCAGCATACTGCTTCTAACTGTCTAATAATTAAGATAATAAAAAATAATTGTTTTTCACCTTTATTTCTATCCTTTTTAAAGAATAAATTTTGTATATGTGTGTCCTTAGGAATCTAAATTGTCTTGATCGTGGCTATAATCTCCACAACTCCAAGGTAAATGGAAGAAATTAATAGTCCTGAGGTCTTGCCATTCGTATCGGCTACGTCGGATGACGTGGATTGCCGATCGCCTTCACGTGTAAAACTCATTCCGAAGAAAAAGAAAATTGGATCTTTATCGGTTCAACCGGCGTTCCAGAAAAGTGCATTAGGCTGGGATTGGTCCCGTTCAGCCTCAACCCGCTGAACCGTTTATTATTGCTTTACAGTATATTGGTCTGGCTTGCACTGCGCAATTAACGAGATGGAGAGAGTAGGCCCTACTTATGGGTAACTTTCCATGGCCTGGGAAATCTATCAGTTCTTGTGGCCGAGCAGAGATCTAGCAACATCCGTTGCTGTGTGTTTCTGCAAGATTTCATCTTCTTGACTTAAATTACTTTGTCTCAAGACCCGTCTTCATCATCAACATTATTCTTTTATCATCTGGCTTGAGTAAAATTTCATCTCAATCTTGACTGTGCCTTTCAATTTCAAGATTAAAGCCGGTACTATCATACTTTGGTTTTTGTAAAAGAAATGCAGATTCCTGAGCAACAATATCAAGAAAGATACAGTGACAGTCATCTGTGAAATTCCCAGTCCCATACTGTGCCCAATTTTAAAGAAAATAGTGAACACAAAAAGTAACCTTTAAATAAATCAAATAGGCCTATATGTGATTTGAGTAAACTTTGGTAATTCCATAAAGGTCTGTAAGCATGGTAAGGGATTGGGATGCATATTTTTGTCTAATGGCCGACAGCTGGCCTGACTAAAAAAGAAATCTGTCAACAACATGTTGAAAATGGTCATAAATCAATTTTAAAGAAAACCTTTAAAATTCTCCTGGATCCGGTAATTCCTCAGTTGATGATGTTTCTCCAGGCTTTTGCTTGTGGGTAGATCATGTCAGTTAGATTATGTGGAGCTTAGTCGCAGTATGGAAGCACCATATGGCTAATGGTTTACTGACATCTGTTTTATAAAAGCTCTTTTCTAATGTACATACCATATTGCCTGATGTGTCTTGTATAGTATTTACTTCCGAAAGGTCCTCCAGGGACTATACTGGAAGTTGAGAAGATGAGAAGAAGATACAGTTTTAGAGGTGGGAGGAAAACCCCAGAGTAATGTTCTGGGTAAAACCCACGGAATCAGGCAGGGACTGAAAACCCAATCCACTTTTGAACCGAGCCGGACTTGAACCCGGTCCACAGAGGTGAAAGGCAAGGAAAGAACCGCTACTTGTTGACAAGAGATGTACAGTAGTGTACTGTACTATCATATTGAAAGCTCACATCCTCTCAGTCAATGTCAGTCTAAATAAGAAGTGTAACCATGCAAGACTCTATGCCTCTTGCTTGAGAAAATGTTCAGTCTTTGCGAAAGATCCTGCCAGGATCAAAACATCAGGCCTGGCCCTCCTCCTAATTTGCTTGAAGGAGGAATCCGTTCGAAAGAATCAATACAGTCAGTTGCGTGGAAATTTTGTGATTATTTTCCGAATACTGCACTACAATTTTTTGTCAGAAGGGCCAAACTGATTTTCAAACACCAACAAAATATTGATTGATCATGGAGGTTTGAGAAAAAATCAAATTTTCATTGGTTTTGTGAGGATTCCGATTGGTTAATTTTGAAGAATTGTTGATAACGGATTCCATGAAATTGGGCCCCATATTAACTAGAAATTCTGACTAGTATACTTTTAAGCCGTCTTCAGGCAATTTCATTCTTATCAATTTTTGATTTCGTCGGCAGGATTGAGGACCGAACATCAAGATGAGGGTGTGTTTATTCTTGCTGGTGACCCTTGTGGTTGTACTCCTCTTGGCCGAGACTGGGTCTGCTTCGAAGGGCAGGCGGAAATCTCTCCAAAAGGACGGTAAGGAATTTTTTCAGGAATTTTCAGAATCTCATTAGTAGTTGCAAAGCTAGTCAAATTAATTTGAACTTTTCAGTTTTGACGAGACCAAATATCCTTTGCTGGAAAACTTTCCATGCTTTTGTGTTGAAAGAGTGATTCTGATACTTGTATAAAGGGTACTGTCATACTTTGGTAGGAAACCAATACAGAAATGTTCACAAATCAACCTATTATAACCTACATGATATTAAGATGGTGATGGTAGAAACATGCTGTTAAAATTTTTCAGCCTGAAATGCTGTATTCATCCAGAAATGAGTAAAACAAAAACCAAAAACTGTTTTGATCTCCAAGATCAAAACCTCACAATTACCTCACAATTTCGAGGAACAATTGCAACGGTTTTTCACTGTTTTCTACTTTTTTTTAATAGTCAATTGAGCTGGAAATTTCACAGGTTTGTTTTTATTCTATGACAAATCAAATTATGAACAGACCACAGCTGCTCTATCAACTTCACCAAAGTATGATACTACCTTTAAGGGTCTTTTTCATGAAGCATTTAGCACAGCAATTTTGGCCTAATTAATTGCACCGAACAGGTGCCACTAGTTTTGAGTTTATAGACAGCTAGGGTTAATTAAAATGCGTAATGTTCTGTTTTCATGACAGGCACAGCTACAGAGGAAGGTGAACGTCGCCGTGGCAACCGACATGGAAAGGAGAGGAAGGACAAGAAGGGGCGTGGTCGTCACCAAGAGAAACCAGGTGGGCGGCGACTACTCTTTCCACTGCTAAATTTTAAACTGGACTCAGATAAATAATTGTGTCTTTTAAAAGGAGAGAAACGTGAATATTGGTGATGGTATGTATAAACACCGGTCGCGCAATCGGTCTAAATTGTATTGTTGCTGATGACTTTGTTTCCTTGTGCGATCTTTGCGCAGCTGAAGGAGAAGAGGAAGAGGCTGCGATTGTGGGATACGACGAAATCGCTCATGAGGAACGACCGGCCGAGGAGGTCCCTGCTGAGCCAGAGACCCAAGTAGAGGAGGAGCCTCAGGTGAGTGTCAAGACATTACTGGATAAGGTCAGGAATCCTGAGGTCATAACTCCAAGCATTCAAAACTATTCTGTTAGAAGCCTTCTGTGCATGATTGATCCTGAGGTTAATATGATCACCCTGTTACGGTTTTATTTGGCCTTGATCACAGGAGACACCTGCTGAAGAGGCCCACGAGGAGGAGCCACATGAGGAAGAAGCCCACGAAGAAGTAGCTCAAGAGGAAGAGGCACATGAAGAGGAGCCACTTGAGGAGGAGGCACCGCCTGCGCCACGGAAGGGAGGCCACAAGAAAGGCCACAAAGGTAAGACGAGTCCCCAGCAGAATTATAAAATGTGGATCGGTTTGCGGAAACACCATGCAAGAATCGTTCATACCTTCGCACTTCTTATCTCAAATGATACTTGGGACATAGCGGTATGTGAGTGGTTTCATGGCTTCTGACTGCCAAACAAACAAAGACTTTTAGGGACACCACCAACATAGGGCTGGATAGCTCAGTTGGTAAGAGCTCAAGTACGGTATTCTGGGGAATCGCTGGCTGGAATCCATTTTTTTTTCAAATTAATACCAAATGAAAGCTGAAAAGGTTGCTTAAACGTTAAAATTATCTCAAAATTTTTAATCATGTGGAAGTTTGAAATTGAACCAAAATTGTTCAGTGCCTTTTTGATGATGCTTTTGACTCTGACACTTGAAGGCGGCAAGGCACAAGGCGGTAAGGCTGACAAGGCGGCCCGCCGCGCCGCCAAAGCCGACCGGCTGAGGACCAGGCTCGATAAGCAGGCAGAGAAGGAGGTGCGCAAGCAGGACAAGGGCGTCCGCAAGGCAGCCCGGAAGGAGGCAAAGCGGGAGGAGCACCTGGATGGACGAGAGGAGAGGAAGCACGCCCGCAAGGAAGCCAAGAAAATGGAGCGTGTGAACAACGTGAAGTCAGACTGCAGCGAGCACACCGATTGCCCCACAGGTAATGGCGAGAGAAGCTTTGATGTTGGTCGGGCCAAGCCACTTAAGCTCCTAGCCAGGCCAAAGCCAGGAATCCTCCTCTTGTCAGCCCAGAACTTCACTACAACCTCACTTGTAAAACCATCAAAAAGTCTGGCTTCTGGGTACTGTCCATGGTCAATAACCTGTCAGTCAAGTTAATGCCAACTATGATCCAGGACACAATTTTGTCTTGAAGAGTTGATAGTTCAAGGCAGGGGATTATAGAAGCCCAAGACCCCAGGCAAAGCCCAGACCTGGTCTGGCTTTTCAATTATGATCCAGGACACAGCAGGGGCTTGAAGAGTTTATAGTTCAAGGCTGGGGATTATAGAAGCCCAAGACCCCATTCAAAGCCCTGGCCTGGTCTGGCTTTTCGTTGGCTGGTCCCAACCAGTATTCAATTTTCTCTTCCTTTAGTTCATGGGCTGCATTTCAGAGAGCCGTTATATCTAAACCTAAAAATGGTGTTTTCAAAGAAAAAAAAATTGTTCCAATCAAGAAATATCCGAGGACATTGTTGTCTTTTTAGCGCCAATGATAATCTCCTACAGATGTGGAATTTTCATGGGTTAATAGCTGTTAAGTGAATCAAATGAAAGTGAGTTTGTCAAGATTATCGTTAATTAGCAAGCAATTATTAATCCTTGAATGCACTGTGGGTTGATTTGACAGGGAGCTGTTGCCAGCAGAGAGGGCCCGCCAAGAAGTGCCGTGCATTCAACAAGATCGAGGGTAGCATGTGCTTCAACGACTGCGTCTGTGCTGAAGGTAGGTTGTGAGCTTGGTGAGGTACCTCCTCGTACCTCAGCCGAACTTTTAATCAAGAATAGCGATCTTCTTCTTGTCGGGTCACTACACAAGTCCTGTCCAGTAAAGGGTACAAGATCTGGCTTTGAAAGACTCCAGATCTTTGGCAGTGCATGGCTCTGGTAGGAGGGGGCAGACCAAAAGGTGTTGCATCATCTGATCCTCCCCACAGTCACAGGTAGTTTCTCCATCCCTATTGTAGCCCCATTTCTGCATAAGAACTTGCATCATCCTGTTCCAGTCCGTAGGCGATTCAAACATGACCAGGTGGGCCATTCCTCACTTGAACTTGGAGGGAGCGATTCACTTTGTCTAAGAATAGTGATAAAAGCTAGTTTCAATGTTAATTTATTTCTCAAACGATGCAGGTTTTGAATGCTTCATCCCTGAGGGCAAGCAGGCCAAGCACCCCGAGGGAACTGCAAAGGGACATTGCCGCAGCACGGCCGTGGGTGAAGCAGCTGGTAAGACGGCCGAGGAGGAAGAAGACGCACAGGCCCAAGGCGAAGAGGAGTAGATGCTGTCTCGACGACAGAAACAGCGAAGCGAGGAGGTTTAAGAAAGATGAGATTTTGACTTTGTTGTAACAGGGTGACAAAAAAAAGATATTTGGAGTTGATGGGTTTGGAAGGGGGTGATGGGGAGTTGTGGGAGGGGACCTGTTTGGTTTCGGAGAGGGGAGCAATGATACTAATCAATGCATGGAGGAAGGAAGGCTTCCTTCTTTCATGATCAATTTAAAGTAGAGGTCTGCTGTAACTTGGCTTGTCATGCTTGTGATGACTGGTGCTGCCAGTGGCAGAAGAGGGGGGTCATCAGGCTGAGGTCCGACTCTATTCTACTCAATTTCATCGTCGTTAAGATTTGTTTTCGTCAAGTTGATAAAATTCGTTAAAATTAAACGGATCCACCACTCATTGGTGAAGGGTATGCCTGATTGAAATAAAATTTGACTCGATTTAGAAATTGGAATCGGACACGTTGCAATTAACTGGCTGTGCCGACTGGATTTTATTAATTTATCATGGTATTAAGATTTGAGTTAAAATTTAACAAAATCTGGTACACTGAATTCTTTCACTTTACGTAAACATCCAAACCTGAATTCTCCAGACTAAAGACACTGTTGCTATATCACATGATTTGGGGCAAGCTTTTGCTTGGGTACACAACAGACGTTTTGCACCAATGCACTGTTCATAATGGATAAGAATGGCACAATGGAACCAGTCCATTCCAGAGATAGGTATCGCTATGCAAAAGCTTGTACCGAATCATGTGATGTAGCAACAGAGTCTATAGTCTGGTGAATTCGAACTGGGGTGCTTATATGCAATGAAAGAAGTCTGTGTACCAGATACTATTCAGATTTAAGTCTAAAATAGCTTATTTAGACCAATTTTGGAATCGTTGACGGATGAAAGCACCAAGTCAAGTTACAGCGTCCTCTTTTGCCGTTTTTATGTGTACTATTCAAAAACAACTTTTTCAAATTTTTTAAATGCACAGTTTATCCTTAATAATGCACAGGTTTTAAAATGTTTACTTAAACGTGTTATGGTGTGCTTAGTGCTTACTTGTGTTTTCAAAGTATTTGTGTAATAACAATAACAATTTCTTTTTATGTACTACTAAAGACAAATGGAATTTAGCAATACGTGTGCAAACTTAATTTTTAACTTTGTTATTGGTGATTTTTGTTGGGGCGATAGAATTATGCAAATTAGGCTTGCCCTTCACCAACAAAAAAATCATGCGGTGGCAGAGAAAAGCTAGCTCGATGGTTTTATAGTGGTATAACATCTGCACTAGTTAGAAGGAGGTCGTGGGTTCGAATCCCACCTGAGCTGGCGCACAATTTGTTCCATGTGCACTCTAAAGAACTCAGTGCTGATTATAGGTCGTTGAAGGGCAAGCCTAATTTACATAATTTGAATATGTCAAAGGCAAAGGGCTGTTACACACACAAAATGCATATCGCTTTGGGAAGAAAAAGACTTTCGTTAATTTTTGCAATTTTCAAATCTTCGCATAATTTTTTTGAAGGTTTCTTAAATTGAAAAGCAGCAAATTTGCCGAGCCAAAAGGCATCACAGAGTTCTCCTAGATATTCACGCAATAACGGAAAAACGTTTAAAAAATAAACACAGTAACTTGCCACCTAAGACGAAACTCCCACAGCAATATTTTACCGGCTTAATGAAACAACACTCCAGTGAAGATTGCAGCCTTGCTTATGTTACACGTATCTTAAAATCCTTGGGATATAGCAATATGTGAGTGGTTTCATGGCTTCTGACTGCCAAACGAACAAAGATAATTTGACTATTAGGGAACATAGGGCTATATAGCTCAGTTTGTAGAGCACCGGTACGGTACTCCGGTATGGTCGCAGGTTCAAATCCTGCTCCAGTCTATTTTTCTTTGTTCGCTTTTAAATGGCTTTACTTTAATAATCAAATGAAAGAAAAGAAAATAATTAGCACCAATAATTTATATCATGGCCTACTGCTTAAAAAACCAACGCTGATTTTTTAAAATTTCATTTATACTGTTGGCATGTTGTTTTTTTTCTTGCCAAATCTAACAAAGACAAACAATTACTTATTCATGTAAGTGTAGAATTTCCTTTTGGCTATGCTTTAAAAAAAAACTTAATACCACTTGTAGTGAGCGAAACAGTCGTGCCAAAATGCACAAACAAATTTAGATATTTTGTACTTTTTTCAACTTTCACTGTAATTTACTTTATAAAATGACATCACTTTTTTTTTTTTAATACAAGTATTTTGGATTTTCTGCTGTTCGGATGGGATGAAGGGTCACATGATTGTAGCTATGGTTACCAACAGTAAGACAAAAGAAGGTGAAAAAAATTATTATGTTAACGGAACCCAGAAAATCCATGTTTAATGTTCAAGTTAATTAATGAGCTGTAATTTTATGTTTGGAAATTAACAGGACTTCTTGGGTTCACACGTAACCCTGGTTTACTTTCAAGGCACTGCTGAACACTAAGGTTATTTCTCTGGAAACGTCATCCTCAATCCTCCAAAATCCTCCTGGGTTAGAATTTAACCCGGGTTTAGAATTTAGCCCGGGTTTAGAATTTAACCCGGGTTTAGAATTTAACCCAGGTTTATAATTTAACCCAGGTTTATAATTTAACCCGGGTAAAGCAATAATCAGGTTAAAACAGTACATCATTCTGGTGATGGATTGTGTAGTGTGAAAAGGCAGGCTAATTATAAGCCAGCATTGGCGGTCATGGGTCATACTCATCCAAAAGGATTTTCACTCCTCTTTTGATTCTGCTTGCGGCTGCCATGGTTACTGTTGCCATAGCGTACATTTGCCAGGTTGAGGAGCAAGTACCACAAAATGTACGTAAATTCACACAACTTTTCTTTCTTAATACATATTATTATTAAATCGCATACATCAGATTGTTTCAGAAAATTAATGTACTTTTTTGAGAATTCTATATATTGATGTGAAAGCGCCTGTTTTTGTCATTTTAAATATAATGTACATGTATAATGATAATAATAATATTGTAGAATAATGTTTAATAATCATTCCAAATTTTGCACATTCAACTTTCAAATTGATGCTTGCAACAGCTATTTAATTGTGTACAAGTCTGACTGTCAGAGGAAACGAAATCATGTACAAATGACTTGATTTTCAGATTGAAATGTTGTAATTAGGAAGAACTTTCATTGTACACGTTCGCGTTGTAATTGTGGGAACATAACTAGGTTTGAGAAATTCTGAAAGTTTCTTGTGTAAAGCTGACCAAAAGTTGACGCAAAATAGTACACGTCTTAATTCGATTTCTATGCGGACTTCAAAATGTTGTACTACAAAATGCACTACATGTTTAAAGAATCCAGAAGCCATTTTGAGTAGACCGTGACCAAATTTAGTTCATCTCACTATTTCAAAATTCTCCCTTTTCTTATCAATTTACAGTTCTTTTACCCTTGTCGGTACATTAGTAGCCTGTTTTTATTCTTAAAAGTACTAAAAATTAATAATGATTAATTATAAAAAAAAAATTATGTGTTTGCCATTAATTGTCGTTTTCTAACAAATTCTCATTTTCTCTCTATCAAGTCATCAGTTTCACCCCGGAAAAAAAATGTACCAGAAGAGCTTTATACACGATTGTGTTTTGAAAACAGATTTTGTGTTTGAATTGTTATACATGTAAAACTACTGTAACTGTAAGAAAAATAGAAAGATACAATGATATTATATATGCCACGCACGCAACTCTTAGCTGTGTATCACCGATAAAATGCCACAAAATTGACCGCCATTTCGGTTTCGAATCAAAATAATAAATAAAAGAGAGGGAAAATAAATCTTAATGTTGCTTTTGCCTGGAATTTCTTAGTTGTCTTAGTTGTAATTAAAATCTTGTCTTGCCATAGATACAGTGACTGGAGCCCTGCATGACGACCTTAAATCGGCCCCACAGAAGTACCAATTAATTATAATAATCACTAGTAATTACCACCTGTTTCGTGCTTGTGTCCAGTAGAGTTTTGTTGGCCAAAGGAGCGGATCCATGATTTTCTAAAAGGGGTGACGCGGAAATAAAATGCGCTAATTACTTCAATAGTGACGGATGCATTTTGGGTCGATCAAATTTGCCCCCCACCCCCCCCCCCCCCCCACCTCCTTTTCTTTTTTCTTTTCGAGTCTTTCTCCCTCCCTTTTTATTGTTTTTTCGTCTTTCTTTCTTTCGTTTCTTTTTTTCTCCCCCCCCCTTTTTTTGCTGGAAGAAAATAGGGGCGTGGGGCGCCACGCCCCCTGGATCCGCCCCCTTGCCAAAGTGAGATAAGTTTCAATAATATTTAATAAATCATTCCCTATTAGGAACAATACAAAATACTTTGAAAATATGAGGGAATTTCAAGTTGTTTCTTACAGTATTAGCTTTTTATTGTTATAAAGTTTTTCTATCGACTGAAATTTACTCACACACTGATCTCGAGTACAGTACAGTATACATACAACACACCAATCAATAAATTAAAATATGAAAGTAAAATTCATAACGACAATGAAGATGAATGACCTATTATTAACCCGTCTTCATTATTAGTTTTCCTGAATTATTTATGTACCGGTAAGTTTTTTTTTTTTTTTTTTTTTTTTTTTCATGTATTATTGTGTGTCCATTTAATACTTCCGTAGGACTTTGCTCAGTATTATTGTGTTACGTTATACGTTGGGTTCATTCAGTCAGGTGTCAGCAGCGAGGTAAGTCATAAGTGCATCAATATTTTTATTTTCAGTCATCTGTGTCGGTCTAGACTGCAATTTTACAGTTTTTAGCAGCACTTTTTATGCTTATTAATGGTGGTCAATCGAAATCAGAGTGGAAACTCACCACTGAGGCTTAGTATAGGCCGGGGTATTAAAATATTGTGGAATTGTCACGTAGCAGGCCTACTTTTTCAGTGTAAGTGACGGGGGCGTGCTAATGTGCACAGTGCACAGTGCACATTACACATCACACTGCACAGTAGTGCAGGTGCAGTGCACATGCTGCAGTGCACGTTGAGTCCGGCGCAGCTGTATAATTAGGGGGAGGGTGTCTGGCTAGCACTAGCACCGTAGTAGCAGGATCTTTCTCAAACTTAGGCTAAAACTTACATTTTCAATGTAATGGTAACAGAATTTACATACTGGGTATGATACCCATAATTATAAAGGAAATAAAAAGAACTATTTGTAAAGAGAATTACCCCCGGGGGTGAAACATTTCAACCCTAGTCCCGAGCAGGGTTGATCTCTTCCTTCCTCCATGGTTGAACTCACCCTGGAGAAAGTGCTCAGGGGTGGCTCGGGGGTGACAGAGGGGTGAAAATTTCAAGTGGGAATTATTTATGGCGCCAGTATTTTCACCCCTGCGTCGGCCCAGGGCCACCCCCAAGATTTGGTCAAGTGGGAAAACTAAGGCCTATAAAATTGCTGCGATAATCGTAACTCTTGGACTAATTGGTATTTTCTTCCTCCATGGTCTGACTGGGGATTTGGTCCCCAAGTTCTAAGGGTTACACGGTACTCGATCACTCTGCTCAGACAATTAACTGCCCAGATTTACCTATTTTTCATCACTGATCGCTTAATTAGGTCCAAATCCCTATGTCGTACCAAGGGCTATGGTTATCGCAACTAGAAACATATTTTTGCAGCTGATATCAATATAAATGTTTGTTTTTTGCAGTTGTGATCCAAGCAGAAACATGGCAGACAGCGACAACAAGAAAACATTCGTCGAAGAGACAGAGAAAGAATTTAGCAAGCGGATGATCGATATAGCATTCAATGGCTTAACATGTTTAGCCATCGCCATGGGGAGGGAGACTGATTTGTTTGACAAAATGATCACCATGGGAACACCTGGGACTTGTCAGGAAATTGCTGATGCTGCAGGGCTTAAAGAAAGGTACGAATGTCATCAGGACTTCAACACTTGTTTAACTCTTCTTCAACTTCTTCCTATAAAACCTCTGGCTCAACCTCTTCTACGTCCTCTTCCTCAACCTCTTCCTCAACCTCTTCCGCTTCCTCAACCTCTTTCTCAACCCGTCTTCCTCAACCTCTTCAGCAACCTCTTCAGCAATTCTTCCGCAACCTCTTCCTCAACCTCTTCCGCAACCTCTTCCCCAACCTCTTTGGCAAATTCTTCCTCAACCTCTTCCTCAACCCATCTTCCTCAACCTCTTCGGCAACCTCTTCAGCAATTCTTCCGCAACCTCTTCCTCAACCTCTTCCGCAACCTCTTTGGCAACCTCTTCAGCAAATTCTTCCTCAACCTCTTCCTCAACCTCTTCCACAACCTCTTCCTCAACCTCTTCCTCAACCTCGCTCTTCCCCAACCTCTTTCTTTACCTTTTCCTCAACCTCTTCCTCAACCTCTTCCACAACCTCTTTGGCAACCTCTTCAGCAAATTCTTCCTCAACCTCTTCCTCAACCTCTTCCACAACCTCTTCCTCAACCTCTTCCTCAACCTCGCTCTTCCCCAACCTCTTTCTTTACCTCTTCCTCAACCTCTTCCACAACCTCTTCCTCAACCTCTTCCTCAACCTCGCTCTTCCCCAACCTCTTTCTTTACCTTTTCCTCAACCTCTTCCTCAACCTCTTCCGCAACCTCTTCCGCAACCTCTTCCGCAACCTCTTCCTCAACCTCTTCCACTTCAACCTCTTCCTCAACCTCTTCGGCAACCTAGCTCTTCCTCAACCTGAGGCTCAACCTCTTCCTCAACCTTAGGCTCAACCTCTTCCTCAACCTCTTCCTCAATATCTTCAACATCTTCCTCTTGCAGGTATGTCAGGGAATGGCTTGGTGCAATGGTGACCTCTCACATCGTGAGCTACGACCCAGAAAAGAAGGTCTACTGGCTGCCCAAGCACCATCACTGCATAACAAATGCGACAGGCTTAGCTATGTGCACCCCAACTCTCTCCTCTGCCTTCTTTGACGTTGCAGCATGTTTCCTCAAGGATGGCCCACCAGGTACTATATAATATCTGCCATTTTCTGCTGAAGAGAAAAAGCATTTGAGCAGCAAGGGAGATGAGCCGTTCCAAATTTCCTGAAAACTGTATAAATAGTAGAAAATGTTCCTTTGTTTTGTTCTTTTTTTTTACTAGGTGTTCCGTATGAGAAATACACCCAGTTTGACTCCCTCATGACGAAAGTCCACGGCCCGTTGTTCAAGAACCAGTTCATTAAGGAGTTCTTCCCTTCTATACCAGAGCTGCAAGAAAAACTCGGTAGGCCAACGATGGTTTCGCTTCTTCTTTGGTCAGTTGGACTGATGTTGTGGTAGCACATGTTTTCCTCAGGGACATACACGTACATTAATCAGCAGGCACAGATCCAGTAGTTGAAGGTTTTTATCTGTTATGGGATATGGCCGAGGTTGCTTTCATTGAATTATTTTGTTGGTTAAGATGTACATGTCATTTTACTCTTGTGCATTTTCAGAGGCTGGGGTGAAGGTGGTAGATATCGGTTGTGGAGCTGGTACCTCAAGCATTGAAATGGCTCGACGCTTCCCCAAGAGTCAGATTGTCGGTATTGACCTGTCGGTCCAGGGCATCAAGCAAGGCCAGGAGCAAGCAGCCGCCGAGGGCCTTCCAAACGTTACCTTCATCTGCCAGGACGTCACCGAGCTCCCGGCCGACTGGACGGGGCAGTTCGGCTACGCCTTCGCCCATATGGTCATCCACGACCTGACCGACCCACCCCGAGTCCTGAAAGGGATCCTCCGGCTGCTGACTCCAGGGGGCGCCCTCTCCGTCCTAGACCCTAACGCCCACTCCAACCTAGAGGACAACGTGGATGAGCAAAGTGCTCACAGCAGCATACTGTACAGCATCAGCATGATGAATTGCATCCCCACCTCGCTGTGCAAGGGAGAGGGGGCAGGGCTAGGGGCTGCCGTGGGGAGGGAGAAGATGCAAGCTATGTTGGAGGAATCAGGCTTCCAAGTTACCTCCGTCAAAGAAGCCATGGAATCTTTGCATTATCTGTGCATAAAACCACAGTGAGCTCACGCTAGTACTAAACAGCCAATTGTTTAAGCAGAGATGCTCCTCTTTAGGCCTATATCAACTTGTTTTAGTACCAAACTAATTTTATATTTTTTAATTTTTTTTTTTTTTCATATAATCATTATAATTTCATTTTTATGTTCTTTATCAAAACTATTGCATCCTACCTACAGCAGCAAAAAATGATTTATTTTTTCATGAAGCTTTAACTAGTCTTTAAAGGCAGTATCATACTTTGGTTTTTGTCAAAGAAGTACAGATTCATGGGCAAAGACACAAATCCAAAGACACAAAAGCTTTGTAGGTTAAATCCATATTTATTGAATTGTTTTTCTCATTGAGATATTCACCTTCTTTCTGTACAATTGATGTGTAGGCCATTGAAAATAATGTGAACAAATTCTAGACTTGTATATGCTTGGAGTTAGGAGGGCCTGACATTTCCATCCTAGCAGGATCTTTATCAAAGGCTATCTCGCTACTAAGGATCAAAATGTCAGGCCCTCCTAACTCCAATCATTTTATAAAGTTTAGGTCATTATTTTGGCTGGGCTGATGGTCAGTTTGAAGTACACAATGGTGTGTAGTTAATGCAGTAAAGATGTTATGATTATAAAACAAATTACTTTTGCTATCAATAAATTTTTAATTCTCACAACAAAATTTTTATTGAGCCAAATCACTATCTTCATTTTATGCGATTTCTCTTTTTTTTAATTTTGCCTCCATATTCATATGCATATTTTGTTTTTATTTATTAGGTCATTATTGTTTTACTTAATATTTTGGGATTCAACACTGACTGGGATCGAACTTCTGAGTGTTTCAGAAGGAATAGTGTGTCCAAGGCGCCTTGGCCTCATTGCTAGCAGGACTTGGTCTTTGAGTCCAAAGAATCTGCCATAGTTTAGAGAGAATGCAAAGATGTATATAGGTAGTTTCTGACAATTTCTTTTTTAAACCAAATTCCTCATGTTCCATTAATAAACCCCCTGGAGTTGATTTCACAAAGCCCTTCGATCAATCACAACTCGAGTTACGAAGGAAAACCCATCGTAGAGGGCATATCCTACGTTGGGCTGCAATGCATCATAAGTCCTACGATTGGTTATAAGTTTGAGATGAGTTTGGTGAAATCAACCCCTGGCCGCTTTCCACGGAAAAATAATGTACATGTGTATAACCTACTTAATCATTCATTTTCAAAACTATTTCTTCCTAGATCCTAAGTTGACAATTATATGATCAGATCTTGGCCCCCTGTGGTAAAGGACGCTCTGGTACAACCTTCCCGACCTCTGGAGCTTCCCCCCTTTTCTTCTTCATCCCTTCCTCTTCGTTTGTCTGTATTCCCAGGTACCGCAGGAAGATATCCATCTTCTCTTTCTTCTTGGCCAAGAAGGCCTCACCATCTCCGGGCTTGAGCCCCGAGAAGCGGAACTGGGACAGGTGCTGCTCCCATTTCAGTCGCTTCTTCTTCAGACTGCGCTGCTTCAGGATGCGCAGCTTGAACTTGTTCCGTTTCTTCCACTTGAGGTACTGGTGCCGGTTCATCTTCCTGCGACGCTTGTGGATGATGTTGGAGGCGTGCTTCTTTGCGGCATTCCCCGTCCGAGGCGACGGGAGTCGAACCTCCCGGATGCCCGACATCGGGTCGCACAGGGGCATCGCAGGCAGGACTGCGGGAAAGTCAAGCATCAGGGATGCGGACGGAGAGGGGTCTAGAATGGAGGTTGTCTTGGCATCCCTGCTCGGAAGAATCATGTTGAGGCTGAGTCTCGTCTCCAACGGACTCAAAGTCAGCCGAGCTAGTGACTCCTCCAGAGCTGTTTGAGAGTCCAGCAGATCATGTGTCCTAGACGCTGAAGCCACTCCACTCTTCACTGTACACGGTGAACCATCCGTACCCTTAGTAGTCAATGACTTTGACATAACGTGTGCTGCAGAGAGAGCCAGCTGCTGATTGGTTGATGCACCCAGGCTGTCAGCATCTGGTCCAATGGGAGAAGCTGTACCACTGGACAGACATCTTGCCACATGTCCTGAAAACGAAAATAGCACCATGTATGAAAATTTAAATTATAGTACAATAACAAGTACTAGGCATAAATCTACCCAACAAGATGTCTCTAAGTCTATTGGACAACACAAGTCTGCAGCGTTTTACATGAAAGACTTCTTTTAAATTAAAGCTAAAGTACTTTCAAGATGATCAAGTCATTAACTTTTCACCAACACACAATATCTTCACAAAACATGTCTCAGCTTTGGCAGTTGGGTTAATTTCACGAAGCCCTATGATCGATCATATTGGTAACTCAAGTAAGTTACGAAGGATAACCCATCATATCCTACGTAGGGCTGCAATGGCCAATGCATCATAAGTCCTACGACTGACAGTTTAGATGAGTTTGGGAAATCTCTGTATACGAACTTCGAAGTGGTTTTTCGGTACATTATTCACAAGCTAGCTTACCAGTTTGATTCAGGCCCCACGATCGTAGGGTGCGGTTGAACGTCCTACTGGCTATTGGCAATGTCTGACGAAGCGCTGGAGCTGCCATCTCAAATCTACAAAAAAAATTGCTTGTTTAATTTCTTTTATTAAAATAATATCAAATTTACACACAAATTGTTGCCCAAATAAGAACCCAACCCCCAACACAAAGTCAACCTCGTTTTTCAACGCCCTTATCATTTATATAGATTTAATTAAAAACCCTGGGAACGGGGATCTATCAAGTCTTGTAACCCAACGTCACATATGATCCCTTAGTCACTAACAAATAAAATTACGTTGGCACCAGTCTACCGTACATCTTAATACAAAAACGTGACAAACAAAACTGGTCAAGAATCTTGCGATTCTTTTCAGCATTTGGTGCCGTGATTTCACTGAAAGAAAACAGAATGACAGCTGGTGCACTTACGGTTCGGGAGCGTGATCTGATGTACAGATTAATGATCAGGTAAAGTGAGAAAAATCAGCAATTTACGCGACGGTGTCGCGGCGGCATCACGTTGGTTTGTGAGTGAGTGGCGCTGTAGTTTGAAACGTAGAGGGCGCTTCGGCAGGTGCTGTGTACAAAATGCATTGACATTGTACACATGTTTAGATTGAAGAATTTTCTTAAAAAGCAACAGTAGAAAGATAGAAAATTTTGAACAAATTAACAAATCTCAAAAGGAATTGTGTGCTATGTTTGATATTATTACATAATGTATTTTTGGTTAAGCAGTCCTGCAAAAAAATAAAGTGCAAGGTTTTATTCAGAAACATAACAAATAGGCCTATTGAAATAACGTTACAAAAAGTCAAAATTTAAAAGAAGTTGGATTGCACCTTTTTTTAGGCCGGCTAGATAGATGGCCTGACGGGCCTATGATATTGAATGATATAGACCTACTTTTTAAGTTAGATACTGATTATGTAACGTTAGAAAAAACAGGCAGTTACTGGTTAGTGAAAGCATGGAGGTACAAATAGAAGTGGGATCCTCAGACCCAGTTGGATCTTCTTTAGATTTAAAATGCAATTTTTAACAGAAATGAGCAATTATCATGAATACAGATCGAATAGAAACATGAATCGGTTTATGAATCAATACATCACGAAACATTTGAAGAAATATTTTTTTAAATCGTGTTTGTGGTGCCCGTATAGGCCTATAATTCCTGTGTTTATTGTGTACATAGGCCTACATGTACATGTACAAACAAATACAATATGACTAATTATGATGAAAATAGCGTTTCATATAGAGGATCCGACCAGGTCCGATCCGACTTTTACCAACTGCCATAAAAAAGCAAGTTAGTGATACAAATATTTAAATAACATGCTTTTGTTTTTGAAAATGCTTTTGAAAGGTGCTTTGATCTTCTATTTTTAATATTTAAATACTTAGTCTTGACAAAAGTGGAGATAGAATAGATTTTCAAGTGATAATTTTGCTCATTTGTCTATATTTATTAATTTCAGTCAAATGCTTCACGATGGCTACCATGAAATTGCCGGTCAACTCAGCAAGGCTGTGTACGCTTTCCCGGACTGTCCGCCATCCAACAGACTGCAGCATGTGGTACAGCTTGGACTCCGAGCAGAGCCCGACAGTAAGTCTTTACTCTTACATAAGGCGTTTACGAAACAGAGACTCATCAGGCTCCATCTCAAGCTCCAATTCGTGAATCCATTTTTAAATAACTGGTATCAAAATAGAGGCTTTTGGTTGGGTTCTGAAGTAGATTTTCTGAAAAGGAAAACAGAGCTATATTTTCAGCATAGGATGTCAGAGCCTGAGCCTGAGCCTGAGCCTGAGCCTGCTTTGTCCTGGATCATAGTTGACTGGTCCCTTGAGCTTCTCTATAATCCCTATCAACTCAAAGCCCCTGCTGTGTCCCGGATCATAGCTGGCATAAACCTGATTGACAGGTTGAGTCCACATTGATCATGGACAGTATCCAGAAGCCAGGCTTGATTGATTTTAAGCAGCTCTATCGTGGTGAAGTTCAGGGCTGATAAGAGGAGGATTACAGGCCTGAAGGCCCAAGCCCGGCCAGGCTTTTCAGTGGCTAGGCACGAACAAGTTTCTCTTCCTTACGATGTTTTGTTGTATCCACTGATAATGTGTTTTGATTCTCGTTTCATTTTTTAGGAGATTCCCAAGTTCAACTGGTTGATTCAGTCGCTCCTGGAACTGGTATCGATCTGGAGTTTGATACAGATGGTACGTAAATCCTTGCTCCTCAAAAATACGCCATAGACTGTACATACATCATTGGATATTGGATTCATCATCATTGGATTCTAATTTAAATTTTCAGTAATTGTTCTGACTTTCATTAAAGGTACTATCATAATTTGGTAGCATACCGAAACAGAAATCTTCCACAGATTTACCTATAACTTTAGGGGATAAAGATGGTGATGGTAGAAACATAACGCTAAAATATTTAATTCTTAAATTTATGTCATTCCTTTGCACAGTGCAAACTTTGGCCCCAGAAGCCGCCCATTACGAGACCTGCTATGTGACCTCCCACAAGGCACCATGCCGAGTAGCCGCCTGGAGCAAAGATGGTACGTTTTAGGCAGTTAAGGTATATGCAGTGAAGGTATTTGAGAAATGCTCTGTGCGGGCCCTGTGCGACAGTTGGCGCTTAACTTAAAGTGTATTTTATTTTGTTCTGATTTGGTTTTATTCAGGTCAATTAGTTGCCACGGGTTCCGATGACGCTTCTATTAAGGTAAGTACGGTAGACGACTTCTGTTGTGTCTTTGAAATAAGTTCTTTGGAGGGGGAAAATGACACATGACTAGATGTGATATCTTAACAGGTTGAGGCCATTTGTCAAAAAGCACATTCCTGGTATCAAAATGCTCTTATGCAATGTTTGAGAATTCTAGGGACAATTAAATGAACCAGTCACTCTCCTGAGGACGAACAGAGCACATTGTTTGAAACATTAAATAATACCACCGGTTCTTCTCAGAACCACACACTCTCACAGAAAAGATTACATGGTGTCAGCGCAAACCTACCTACTTTTAGTACTTCCACCATGCATAGTTTCAAGTATTATTGAACTGGGATTGTTGACAGTGGAAAACAATACAGCAGTAATTTTCTCTTCTTGAACGTTCCGAAGTTTTGAGTTGTCTGCTCTTTTCATTTCTAATTTGGCAGATTTTGGATGTAGAGCGAATGCTCGCTAAGAGTGCAACCAACGTCCCCGAATCACAACACAGTGTGGACAGCCATCCCGTCATCAGAACGTTGTACGACCACATCGAGGTAGGAAGTAGAGATAAACTTGAATTCTGGTCGAGCTCAACCACTGAAAAGCCAGGCCAGGCCTGGGATTTGCTTGGGCTCTTGGGCTTCTATAATCCCTAGCCTTGAACTATCAACTTCAAGCCCCTGCTGTGTCCTGGATCATAGTTGGCACTAACCTGATTGACAAGTTGAGTCCACATTGATCAAGGACAGTATCTTTGTTCATTTGGCAGTCAGAAGCCATGAAACCACTCAGATACCGCTATATCCCAAGGATCATTTCGCATAAGCTCAGCAATAGCAATGCTGCAACCTTTATAGAAACAGTACATGGGGGTCACTCAAAGAGGATGCAGCTTTTTAAGCAGTATAATCATCAAATAGCCAAAAGTTCAGAATTAGAAGCCTCTAAAAATCTCAGATGCTCTCGTGCATCTTCACCTCCCACATCATCATTCTTGGTTCTTTATTTGTCTCACCCTCCAGGATGTGACAGCCCTCGATTTTCATCCCACGCTACCTCTCCTGGCCTCAGGCAGCAAGGACTTCACCATCAAATTCTTTGACTTCTCCAAGTCGGGCGTCAAGCGGGCCTTCCGTAGCCTCCAGGAGGCGGAAGAGATCACCTGCCTTAACTTCCATCCTGGTGGGAACTTCCTGCTTGTCGGTACTCAGCATCCAACCCGTAAGCAGACTTATGTCTTCCAGGGGTCAATTTCACCAAACTCGTCATAACTTAATCGAACCCGGTTGTTGAAAACCGAGTCCGAGTCCCTTTTGTCAAGTCTGAATCCTCATTGTCAACCCTCTTACCATACAAGACAAGAGCTGCTTACCACACATTACCACAGTCTCCACGGGGGAAATGGATATTAATTGTCTTTTTGGTCCTTTTTTTATTCAATTAGTGAGACTGTATGATGTGACTACCTTACAGTGTTATGTATCCAGCAACCCTAAAGATCAACATGGTGGACCTGTCACAGCGGTAAGTAGACTCATATCTCCCCAATTCATACCATGTCTCACTGAGGTGAGCAACCACCTGACAGAACAGGTGTAGATGGTGGTGGCAATGATGGCAATGCCATGTCTGACTGAGGTGAGCAACCACCTGACAGAACAGACAAACAAGCTCACAAATGTAGAAGGTGGTGGCAATGCAATGTCTGACTGAGGTAAGCAACCACCTGACAGAACAGACAAACAAGCAGACAAATGTAGAAGGTGGTGGCAATGCCATGTCTGACTGAGGTGAGCAACCACCTGACAGAGCAGACAAACAAGCAGACAAATGTAGAAGGTGGTGGTAATGCCATGTCTCACTGAGGAGCAACCAGATCACCAGAAGTTAAAACACAGTCTAACTACTGTGACCTCAGTAAGAGTTTTTTTTTTTTTAAATGCTCCTCAAATCAAAATTGCTCATGTCTTCTTCGTTCTCATAATCACATGACTCATCAGGTGACCTACAGCCCCAACGGTACCATCTATGCCACCGCAAGCCAGGACGGCAACATCAAAATATGGGACGGTGTTAGCAACCGCTGCGTCAACACCTTGGAGAAGGCCCACGGAGGCACCGATGTCTGCTCAGTACAGTTCTCCAGGAACTCAAAGGTAGAACCAGATGAGCCACACTGCCGGGCGTTTTATTTTACAACCCCAAGGACCTCAGTGTAAACACTACAGGCACAAAATGGTTAAATATAATCAATCAATCAGTGGGAGCATGCGCTGCAGCAGCCCGTTACTGTATCAACCTTCGAGCGGTTCTCATGTTGATAATCACCAGACATGGACAATAGTCCGAATTCCCGGCGGACTTAATCGGTATCATTGCATCTCTGTTTGAGGCTCACAGATTGTGGTCTGCTCCCAAAAGACGATCTATCCAAATGCAAATCAAGTGGTTTTTCACCACAGTGAGCCCATTTATATTATTATTATTGTTTTTAATATTGCTTGGAGTTTTTGAGGGCCTGAATAGTTTCGATCGTAGCAGAATCTTTATCGAAGACTATAAAAATTTCTTCTTTTTTTTTTTTTGCCTGTAAGAGATGAATATCTCTCAATTTCTATGTCTACCCCTTCTTTTTCTGACCAGTACCTCCTGACGAGTGGTAAAGACTCTCTGGTCAAGCTTTGGGAGATCTCCGCTAGCCGTACCCTGATCACCTACACAGGAGCCAGCTCTGACAAACAAGTACACGAAACCAGAGCCGTGTTCAACCACACAGAGGACTATGGTAAGTCTAACTGTTATATCCTTGTACATAGGGGGTTTACAAAACGGAGGCTCAGGCTAAGGCTAAGGCTCAGGCTCAGGCTCAGGCTCAGGCTCTGGCTCTGGCTCTGGCTCTGGCTCTGAAAGGTATCAAAATAGAGGCTTTTTAATAAAAACTGTCTGATTTTATACTCTTTTTGTTTGTGTGTTTTCGTACAGTTCTGTTTCCCGATGAGAAGACCACAAGTCTCTGTTGCTGGGACTCCCGGAATGCCGAAAGAAATAAACTCTTGTCCTTGGGTAAGTATTCCTAGGAAACGGAAGGTAGCAGGTTCAAATCCTACCTTGATGGCCCATCAATTATTGTTCTTGTCCTTTGGGTGAACATTCCTAGAGAGTGAGAGGTAGCAGGTTCAAATCCTACCCTGATGGCCCAACAATTATTGTTCTTGTCCTTCTGTAAGTAATCCTAGTGAGCAGAAGGTTAGTAGGTTCGAACCCTACCCCGATGGCCCATCAATTATTGTTCTCGTCCTTCTGTAAGTAATCCCAGTGAGCAGAAGGTTAGCAGGTTCGAATCCTACTCTGATGGCCCATCAATTTTGTTAAATTGCCTGAATTCTATTCTCATTTTCCGTTGTCATTTTCTTGTCACTGTAGGTCACAACAACATAGTGCGTTGCATCATGCATTCCCCGACTGGTCCCGGGTTCATGACCTGCAGCGACGACTTCAGAGCTCGCTTCTGGTACTACCGGCCATCCAGTGACTGAGCATGCTCCAGCCTGCACCAGCAAAAAAATTCTCACAAATTTTGTTTTTCGTAAAAAATTAACAAAGAAACATTGACTGGAGCGGGATTCAAACCAGTGACCTCCTGAATACAGAGCATTCGACCCAGTGAATATTTCTGAATACTGTAAAGGTATTCAGGATGTTCCTGGTTCAAATCCTGCTGCAATTCATGTTTCTTTGTTCACCTTTCAATGGCTTAAACAATTCCCTTGTGGTTATTTGATGATTTTTATTTTTTATGACCATTTTCTTAAAGTAGAGATTTGTACGCCTTGACATACGGGATTTTGTTTTTTATGTTTTGAGAGAGCAAACCTATGTAAACTGCTGCAAACTGCTCATCGACCAAAATAATGACCTTGAATATTGCTCAGAGATTGTAGGAGGGCCTGACGTTTCGATCCTAGCAGGATCTTTCTCAAAGGCTGCTCAGAGATAATGGCTCGTATTCATAAAAACTAGCAGGTGCTTCCAAGTAAATACTTCTAGTAAGTACTTTTTTCTCTAAGTATTTAGCATAAGGTGAAGCTTATACTTGATTCCATATTCATAAAACGAGCATTTGGTACAGAATGCTAGACTTACAAACTTCAAGGTAATGCTTTGTGGTTTTGTGGTTAAGTACCTATTCAATTGCCAGTGGAATACAGATTGGTTTGATGTTAATGGGATTACATGAACAATTTGAGAGAAGAAACCATTGTCAGAGGATAGCAACTGTTTGGCTCCGTGCAGGCGAACAGTTAGGGCAGATTTAGCCTTCAGAAAACAGGGGGGTTGGAAATCAAAATTTCGATGAAATCAAGTCCTAAACTGAGTCGCAATCTGAAAAACTTATCGAGGGACGTGTCATGGCTAGAGCACATCAAATTCTTCGTTTACAGAACAGAATATTTTTTATAGAGATTTTTCTCCAATTATAGGGCATAAAACATGAAAACATTCATCAGATCTTGGCATGTCAATTGTACATAAATATTGTGATTGTTTTTTTTTCTCCAATAAAGAAATAATATTGGAATGAATTCATTTGTAACTGTGTTCTTATTTCAGTGCCTTGTTTCTTTGGAAAGAACAATATAATTGTCTGTTCTTTGTTTGGAGTCGTCAAATATTAAGTTATACTAACTCAAGTTTTGGATTCTTGCGTTTAACCAAGCTTTTGGACTATTTTGGACTAAGTACATCTGGGTTTTAATTCGACTCATCGTTTTCGTCATCGGCGGTCTGGTACCCGTCCTTCTCGGCACTGCTCTCAATGATCTTCTGTAGTCTTTCCCTGGCTACGTCGGCCATGATCTGCCTCATGTCCGGATGCTCTGCCAACACTAGAAAACAGAAAACAAAAGAACAGCCGATCAGAATTAGGCCTACCATATTACAATGACAAACATACTGGGGGTACTACTCCATACTGGGGGAACTACTCCATACTGAGGGAACTACTCCCATACTGGGGGAACTACCACACTGGGGGAACTACCGGGGGGCACTACTTCATACTGGGGGCACTACTAGGGGGCAATACTCCATACTGGGGGAACTACTAGGGGGCACTACTCCATACTGGGGGAACTACTAGGGGAACTACCGGGGGGCACTACTTCATACTGGGGGAACTACTAGGGGAACTACCGGGGGGCACTACTTCATACTGGGGGAACTACTAGGGGAACTACCGGGGGGCACTACTTCATATTGGGGGAACTACTAGGGGGCACTACTCCATACTGGGGGAACTACTAGGGGAACTACCGGGGGGCACTACTTCATACTGGGGGAACTACTAGAGGAACTACCGGTACCGGGGGGCACTACTTCATACTGGGGGAACTACTAGGGGAACTACCGGGGGGCACTACTTCATACTGGGGGAACTACTGGGGGAACTACCGGGGGGCACTACTTCATACTGGGGGAACTACTAGGGGAACTACCGGGGGGCACTACTTCATACTGGGGGAACTACTGGGGGACTACCGGGGGGCACTACTTCATACTTGGGGAACAACTAGGGGGCACTACTCCATACTGGGGGAACTACTAGGGGGCACTACTCCATACTTGGGGAACTACTGGGGAAACTTCCATACTGGGCCGGTACTACCATATTGGGGGAACTACCATACTGGATGAACTACCATACTGGGGGAACAGATGAGTCCGAACAGTTAGGGCAGATTTTCATTTTTCATTTTCATTTGATATTGAGCGAGGGAACGAAAATAAACAACAAATTTCAACACTTATATATCTTCAGTATAAAAAACCTCATTTTATTTTGACAAACAGTTAATTTAACACACATTTTTATAAACCAAATATGCTTCATGTATTAATAAGAAAAATGTACAAAATAAATAAGGGTTGTATAAAATACGGCACAAAGTACAAAAGAAATTGGTCACAACGACACGTAGGAAAACTTCAGTTGGAGATGACGACATGAAATTTAACAAAACTTTTCATGTGTTTATTTAAAATATTATTACTTCATGAAGTATTTCGTATCAAAATATTTTAGTGAAAAATGTAGGTCTATTCCTGTGAAAAGAGATCAGCCATGATTGTTATTGCTACGACATTAACTTTGATAATCAGAAATTTGAACTTTCTCAGGTTGCAGCACTGCTAATGCTGCACATCTTAAATGATCCTTGGGATATAGCGGTATGCGAGTGGTTCCGTGGCTTCTGACTGCCAAACGAACAAAGATAATTGCATGAGGTATTTCGTTTTTGAACAACAAAATCAAGGGTAAACACCCACTGTTGGTGTATATACATTTCAAAATTACACCATTACTGGAAAAACGTATTCACTATTAGAAAAAAGACTTACCATATACAAATAGATAAGATTTATGGAAATAGAAATATAGAAAATCTATAAAGCTTCACGACAAGGCACACGATATACTATTAGTTTTGGCACAAACTATAAACAGACGATTAGAAATTATTATCAAGATTGCTTATTATAATTGGTTGTATCAGACTTCAACAACCAGAAACAATTAGGCACTCAATACATACAAATTCTTTTCCGCATTTATAAATCTATGTATGCATAATTTTATGAGTTCAGCCTAAATGTGGTAAAAAATTTGTCAGCTCTATAAGAGGACGTCTGATATTTCAATCCTTGGGCCAATTTCGTAGTGATGCTTATAAGCATGCACATAAGTTTCCTTATTAAGCATGAAAAGTCTTCCTTTATCAAACAGGATTGCTAACCAAATTTTCATGTCATGTTAACTGCTTTTGCTAAGCATAACATTCAGGAGTTTTGGCTGGCTTTATTTACCAATGTTTTTTTTTTTGGTGCTTATGCAAATTTTGGCACTTAGACAGTTTTATGACATTGGCCCCTGCTCGAAACAAAATGGCAGGCCCTCCAAACTCCAAACTTTTTCAAGTTGATAATTCACCTATCACTGATGTAGACTTGCAGCGGAAAGTTTCAGCCATACACAAATGGTGCTTCTGCTTACATTAACCAGCACCGAAAATAGTTTCAGCCATGAAAATGTACATTCAACATAAAGCAACTGATTTAAGATATCTACAAACAAATGACCACAATGTTAGAGCTATTAACACACACACATTATAGCACACTTTCAAAGTCAATAAAATTTGGTCACAAACCGAAACGTTTGATCTCCAAAACCAACCACAATATACATGTATAAGGGAGAGCAACTTTAATACTGGTTGAGCCCTGCCACTGAAAAGCCTGGCCAGGCCTGGGCTTTGCCTGGGGCCTTGGGCTTCTATAATCCAGAGCCTTGAACTATCAACTCTAAGCCCCTGCTTTGTCCTGGATCATAGTTGGCATAAACCTGATTGACAGATTGAGTCCACATTGATCATGGACAGTATCCAGAAGCCAGGCTTGATTGATTTCAAGCAGCTCTATTGGAGTGAAGTTCAGGGCTGTCAAGAGGAGGATTACAGGCCTGAAGGCCCAGGCCTGGCCTGGCTTTTCAGTGGCTTGGCCTGACCAGTGTTAATGTTTCTCTCCCTAAGAATCAAAACATACAGATAAACAGCTCAATTTCACATGAATCTCAAAAAAGAGGACAAAACTACACTATGTGTAAACAGCCTTTGTGTCATCTATAAAATCTATGATACAATCTCAAAAAAGGTTCCGTAAATGGCAAAAATGGGGGTATTCTTTGTTGAATCTTCCAATATGATATAAATCAGAAAAGGCACTCCGTGAGTACAAAAAGTGCGTCTCAACCGTGTCAGGCACTTCGAATTCACAGATAAAACCAACTAGATGCAGCCACAAAAGAGAATAGTTTAATAAATAGTGCCTCGGCCTTCCTTAAATCTGAATAGTATATGGTACACAGACTTCTTTCATTGAAAAGATTCATCAGTGTAACCAAATAATGTTAAAAATTTTAACTCGCGAAAGGCTTATTGGAACAGAATGGAAACTGTTTCACTCAAAACATTCAAGATGAAGCGAGTGGTCAGATCACTCCATCACGAGTCGGTGTCATTATCGGAGCTCGGTGTGTTACTCAGTCTTGGGCTTCTTGGGTCGGCTTCCCGGTGGGTCGGGCTGTAGACTGGCGCCCTCATAACTTGCTGGCCGGATCTCAGTGAGGTGCCGCCGTTGGTGCTGCGAGGGTCAAGGGTTGATATGTAGCTCGGGCTTTTTAAGAAAAAACAAAAACAATGCAATGAATAATCAATGCAAGTACCAAACTGCTGTAAACATGCTCATCAACCAAAATATTGACCTGAAATATATACAACGCTTGGAGTCAGGAGGGACTGGGACTTTTCTCAAAGCTCGGCTCCGGCTCTGGCTCCATTTCATGAATCCATTTTAAAATTATGGGCATCAAATAAGAAGCTTTTGGCTGCGGTTCGGAAGTAGATTCTCTGGCTAGAAAATAATATGTGATCAAGTTTACAGATTAAATTTCTAATTTTAAAGTTAATTTCTAACATTTTAGCTGAGGTTTAATTCTTAGATCAAAAAGTACGTGCAACTTCACGGACCCTGGAAACTATAATGGCTGAGACATACTGGGCCTTACCTCTGGGACCAGCCCAGACCACTGGTCAGCGTGGTCTTAGGAAAAGTGGAATTGAGAGTACCCAGGGGGGACGAGGTGGGCATCCCCGCTAACCCGGGGCCGGTTGAGGTCAGAAGAGACTTGTCAATCTCCTTTTCAGGCCGTACAAACCCCACGTCAGACACCCAGGGGGATGAACGAACCCCGTCATACATGCAGCCAGACAGGGAAGCAGAACGGTATGGACAGACAAAGTGGCAAGAATCACATGAAAGCAAGAACAAAAGAAGCAAACAAAAATACTCCAAAATAATAACAAATACAAAAGCGACACTATTATTACAATAACACATCAATCATGTCAATAAGAAAGTATTTAGCAAAGCTAAATAAATGCAAATTCAAAGAAAATAAATACACAAACAAAAGCACATAAGCAAAATCATATTTTATAGTTTGAACAGAGCAGGTTGAAACAGCTAATGCATTGTGCCTTGTACATGTACAAAACAAAAGTAAACTCAACAAAAAAGTGCGCAGTAAAGAATACAAAATTTAAAACGTTATGTCGGACAAAATGGCGGCAATTTCTCTTTTGTTTCTTTCATGCTCCTACCTGTTTTTGCTTTTCCAACCGATATTCCCGGATGAGTTTTTCCATGGCGACCCGCTGCCGGCTCAGTGTGTCGATGCGATCCTGAAGGACGCCGTTCTCTCGTTCGAGGTACTTGACCCTGTAGTCCATGGTGCTTACGTTGCGATTCTGGTCCCTCACTGCTTCCTCTGTATCTGAATGCCTACAAGAGCAGAGACAAGAAGGAACATAAACTAAGAGAGAGAAACTTGAATCCTGGTCAGGCCCAGCCACTGAAAAGCCTGGCCAGGCTTGGGCTTTGCCTGGGCTCTTGGGCTTCTATAATCCCTAGCCTTGAACTATCAACTTCAAGCCCCTGCTGTGTCCTGGATCATAGATGAAAAGCCTGGACAGGCTTAGGCTTTGCATGGGGTCTTGGGCTTCTATAATCCCTAGCCTTGAACTCAACTTCATGTCAAGCCCCTGCTGTGTCCTGGATCATAGTTGAAAAGCCTGGCCAGGCCTGGGCTTTGCATGGGGTCTTGGGCTTCTATAATCCGTAGCTTTGCACTATCAACTTAACCGTTGGTAAAACTTTCTACATAAATCAATCTTCAGGTACTAATATCATTACAGGACAACTCCATCAAATGAAAAAAAATCCCTATGAAGTTTCATCCTGAATCTATTTTCAAGAAAGGCTGGAAATGTTTTTCAAAGCTTGAAGTCACAATGCATGGGTAATCACCATGTTTCAATGTAGAAGAGATATTAAACTGTCAATTAACTGTCTGATAACTTTTCAAATGTAAACAGCGCTGTCATGGTCATTTTTATGAAGTGTATAATTATCTCTCTGAGGCATTAATATTAAAATGGACAGCTTAATAGCGCTTCAAATAGGCAGCATGTAGGCAATAATTATGCTGTGAAGAATGCACTTGACAACTTGACACCAGACTAATTAACAAAGAGCTGAGATGATGACCGGGTCATCACTGTGTTTACAATGTATACAGTGTACTGGAGCTATACTCTCCCTGCAATGATGCAGTAGTGTTTCAGATTCACATCTGACGACACACTGAGCTCAGCCAGTGAAGGAACACAGCACATTGAAGATTCAGAAGAAATATTTTGTGGATAACGGGAATTTGAGCTTTGATTGTTGAGAGAATGGATCCCAACGAGACTGGTCTGGTTTTGACAAATCACACGGACAGCTCGGAGCAACTCGGCCCAGTGATCATCACACTACGGACAATCTTCATAGCACTCTGCTGCTTGGCTATCATCTGTGGCAACTCCCTGACCCTGGCCGTGATGTGGCGGGCGCAAGGCGAGTTCCCACTGGGTACGACCAAGATCATCATGTCCTCACTGGCTCTCTCCGATCTTATCATTGGAGTGTTGTGTACTCTATCCATCCCGGCATCCGCTATGGATAAATGGCCGTTTCCGGAATCGTCTTGCACGTTTTTCGTTTCTGCGATATTTGTCGTAAGCAGTGTCTCCACACAGAGTCTATTGAGTCTCACATTGGATCGCTTCGTTGCAATCACGAGGCCTTTCTCCTACCCAAATCTCATGACCAAAAATCGAGTGCTGTGTTTCATGTTATTCCAGTGGATCACAGCAACTGCGAGTACAGCAGTAATAATGAGCAGGATCAGACCACGAATGGAGTACAGCCGTTCTGCAGCCTCATGTTTACTTCAGGGAAATTTGGCGCTACTCATGACAAATTTATGCCTTGTTTTTATTCTACCCATGATAACCATGACCGCTATCTACTTGAAACTCATCCACATCAGTCAACAACAAGCCAACAAAATCAACACAGTCAACACGGTATCGCAAGGCGGTGGTCAACCCACAAGAGCCAGCAGCGCCAAGGCAATCCGACTGTTCTGCACGATCGTGGTAGTCTATACAGTATGTTGGGTCCCGTATTACTCGGTCCAAATTCACAAGGATCTGAATCCGAACACCAGACTACCGTGGTTGGAATTTATCACCGTGTGGTTAGCAGTCAGTAACAGCATGTGGAATTTCATCATTTACATCGTCATGAACAAAACATTCCGGGATCTTTCCCTCCAAGTTCTAAAGGAAATTTTCAGACGTTAAATTCGCAAACGTTGCATGGGTTGCGTGCAAGGAACTGTGATCCAACATCCAAACAAGCAAACCGACCAACAAACAAACCTGGCGCTAATTTCATAAAACTGTTAATAGCACAAAAATTTGCTTAGCACAAAAATGTCTCGCCCAATAAAACAAACCACCATTGAAAATTCCATTTGATATTCATGGTCAGCGAACAACAGCCAAAGAACAATCACAATTGATACACAACACATGGAAATTTGGTTGTTAACAAATTTTTTTACTTAACAGTTTTATGAAATTGGCCCCTGCTGTACCGGTTGGAATCCCACATGCAACCAGTTAAAGTACAGTACGGATTGGTAACATATACCCAAACAGAAATGTTCACAGATTTACGTAAAAATTTCAGAATATGAAGATGGTGATGGTAGAAACATACCATTAAAATATTTCCGCCTGAAATGGTGCACTTATCTAGAAATTTGTCAAACAAAGACCGAAAACAGTTTATTTTGTTGTCGGGGTAAGATCAAAACCATCCTTTATGTTTTACGAGAAAAATTGAGTTGGGTTTTCGCTATTTTCTCTTGACTCATATGTCCGATTGAGATCAAATTTTCACAGGCTTATCATTTTATGCATATGATGGATCATATGCTGTTCTGTGACCTTTACCAATCATGTATTATACCTTTAACTGTATTGTTTTTATTATTTCAAGGCAAGTGATAAAAATGTTTTAAATTGTGTGCATAGTTAATACTGGTGTTGAGCACATTTTCTTTGAAGTGGTATGTTTCATGTGAAAATCAACACGCCAAATAGTACGCATATGGTTGTATAGTGTTGAAAATGCATTTTCTTGTTCAAATCAAATATCTGTAGCCACAGCCATAGCCTCTTTTTTCACGCAAATGAATGTGATGTATGTAACATAGCCGAAGCCAGAGACCGGGCTTCAAACAGTCATGTCGAGTGAGGTAGTATAATGATAATAATAAACAGATGTTATATAGCACATACCCCCGGTATATCACAGTAAACAGATGTCTCTTTGTACGTAAATTATTATCATTGGGCTACATTTACATTCCTGAAACCATCTCAACTCACTGGGGAGTATACAGCCCCAGCTGTTGTAAAGCGCACAAAGGCTAATCAAACCACAAAGCATATATACCCTCACATGTACCCATTTTACTCCCGGGTGAAGAGAAGTAATATATGTGACAAAGCATCTTGCCAAGCAATATACAGTGGAACGCCGCTATAACGAACACTGCTATACCAAACATTCAGCTATACCGAACATCATCCTTAGCTCCCAATTTTTATGTGCAATAAACAGGCCTGCTAGACTATGTTCACTATATAGCGAACGACCATTATAGGGAACAATTTCTGTGCATCCCGGCATGTTAGTTATAGTGGCGTTCCTGGTGCTGTAATAGTCTAGAGACAAAAAGGCCTGATGTTTCAATCAGAGCAAGAATTTCCCAAAAAGATACTGTTGGCCGGGAACACAATGCCAAGCCCTCGATCCATACTCTGAGGAAGAGGGAACAAAACAAATAAACACCCCCACTCACATGGCAAGCAGTTTACGGTGCTCCTCCAGCAGACCGTCATGTTTCTTCTGGAGGTTCTCCCTGTTGTTCTGCTCCTTCTGCAGCTCGGCATTGGTCAGGTTCAGGTCCTGTTGCAGTTTCATCAAGCTGTCAGCAAGCACAGACTTGTGCCTGTTGAAAATCTCCCTGGGAATCCACGCAGATGGGAAACAAATATATGTACGTGAATTTCTTTTAATAATAAAAAAGTCATTAATCTATAAACCCTTTTTGCCCAGGACACTGTTTTTTTTATGCCATAAAAATGGCTGCTGAAGTTGAAGACTGTGAAACTTTCATATTTTCAAGATTATCCTCAATGAAAACTTTGCCCAAACTTCTATGGCGAGAGAAACTCTTGTAATACTATACGATGTAGTCATGCCCAGCCACTAAAAAGCCTGACCAGACTTGGGCCTTCGGGCCTGTAATCCTCCTCTTGTCAGCCCTGAAATTCACTACAATGACAATAGAGCTACTTCAAATCAATCAAGCCTGGCTTCTGGATACTGTCCATGTTCAACGTGGACTCAACCTGTCAATCAGGTTTATGCCAACTATGATCCTGGACACAGTAGATAAATCAAGGCTTGGGATTATAGAAGCCCAAGACCCCAGGCAAAGCCCAGGCCTGGCCTGGCTTTTCGAATATGATCCAGGACACAGCAGGGGCTTGAAGAGTTGATAGTTCAAGGCTGGGGATTATAGAAGCCCAAGACCCCAGGCAAAGCCCAGGCCTGGCTTGACCTTTCAGTGGCAGGGCCTGACCAGTGTATCTTCCAAACATTTCAAAAGAATGACCAGTGATTTGATTGGGGACGTTTCATGCCGCCTCACCTAGCTTGCTGGATCTTGTTCTTGTGGTGTAACTTCTGCTCTTCGTGTCGTTTGACCTGGACCTCCAGTCGTTGAGACGTCTGGGCAAGCTCTGTCTGCAGACGTTGCACTTCCTGCTGCAAAGACGAGACCTGGTCTAGGAGCGACTTCTTGCCCTGCTCTGCTAAGGAATGCTGGAAAAAACGTTGACAATACAAAGAGTCGTGAAATTGGTTACTTCCATACTAAAATTTGAGCATTGTCATCCGACGTAAAGTGTCTGGGTGGCATGAGGTGGTATGGGGTTGTGGGCCTATACAATTGCTATCTCCATAAGTAAAACCTGAATGCAAACAGAAAGAAAGATTCATTACCATATCCTCGACTGACTTGGATTTGTCTTCCGTGGCGTATAGTTTACTCTGGGTGTGCAGCAGTCGGTGTTTCATGTCTGCGTTCTCCTGGCGGATCTTGTCCTCTCGTTCCAGGCAAGCAGCCAGCTGCTGCTTTGCATCGTCAAGCTGCTGGTTCAGCAATGACCTGGGGAGGGGAGGGAGGGGCAAGGGTCTGGGTCAGTAACTTCAAAATGAATCCAGTCATTTTCCCTTGTGGTTATTCGATGATTATATTGATCAAAAACACCGCATCCTCTTTGAGTGATCCCCCATGTACCGTTTCTCAAGTGGCAGCATTGATAATGCTGCGACTATCTTAAATGATACTTGGGATGTAGCAGTATGTGCGTGGTTTCATGGCTCCTGGCTGGCAAATGAACAAAGATAATTGACTATTAGGGACACCTCCAACGTAGGGCTGGATAGCTCAGTTGGTAGGGAGCCTGTACGGTGTTCAGGAGGTTGCCAGATTTCACGCGTACCAATGCCTGTATTACACACAAATAGGCCGTAACGGATTCCATGACATTGGGGCCCAGGTGTGTCCGATTCTTGAGACTAACTTTTCGATCCTCTCCTCGTGGAGCTGTGCCTTCAACCTGTTGATGTCGTCTTTGCTGGTCCGTAGATCCATCTTGGTTGATGTCAGGTCCCGCAGCTGTGCCTCGGTGGCCTGCAGGCGCAGCGACTTCTCATCCAGCTGCTGCTGCAGCTCTGGAATCTATTTTTAGAAATACAAACCAAGCGTTATAAAGCATCAAGAACTGAGAAGGATTTGAAGTTTTGTACGGTAGAGAGACGAACTAAAGTGAGACTTGTGGAGAGACTTCTCAGAACCACAAACCTTCCAAAAATGGTGTCTCCGCAAGTCTCACTTAGTTCTCATCAAGAAATAAGAGAGAAACTTAAATACTGCTAAGGCCCAGCCGCTAGCTCTGAACTTCAATACAATAGAGCTGCTAAAACATTACTAAGGCCAGGCCTAGCCAGACTGGGGGCCAATTTCATTGAGCTGTTAAGCGCAAAAAAATTGCTTAGCACAAAATGTCTTGCTCAATAAAACAGTCCACCAATAAAAATTCCATTTGATATTCATTGTCAGCGAACAACAGCCAAACAACAATCACAAGTGATATACAACACATCGAAATTTGGTTGTTAATCCTATTTTTACTGAACTTAGACAGAAATTTAAACGATTAGCAAATCCAGTTGTGCTAAGCAGGGCTGTAAATTTGGCCCTGCACACATCAATGGTGTGTTCAGCTTCAAATGGATACAGTGTGCTGACCATGACCAAAGTTGGATTACAGAAGCTACAGAGCCTGAGCAAAGCCCAGGTCTGGCCAGGCATTTCAGTGGCTGGGACCAACCAGTATTCAAGTTCCTCTCCCTAAAACCACATACACTGCATTGCACACGGTGCTCTACAACCAGCTTACGAACAATCTTTACAATTTTGAAGCAAGTCCATGATCGGAAAAAAGCAAGAAAAAGGGATAAATTTGATGATCTTAATTACCCTCCATGGTAACCAATTATAGCAAAAATACAAACGACAAGAATAAGGACATTTTAAGTTGATAGCACATTGCTACAAACATATACTGCATAACCACAAAACACACAGTGCAGAAAGCTTAGAATGCTAAGTTTCCATGGTAACTAACTTCAAGAAGGCCGAAAGAAAAACAGAAAAAGCAGAGTTTTTTTTAGATTAAAATTTTCAGAACAGATACATACCTCTGAAAAACAAAAACAAGCAAGCAAAAAAAAATCAGAACAGCAATGGGGAATGTGCGAACAGCAGCAGCAACAGAAACCATGAGAGGAATATGGTGCAGTTAGTTATAAGGCCAATATAAAACTATTAAACGTGACAATCTAATGTAAGCATGTGCAGGTGGTTTAATAGTGAATTCGTGCAAACAGTTACAAGGGTCAAAATTAACTGGACAAAGCCCATAGGACTATACTTCGACAAATTTGTACTGGTCATCATGAAAATAAATTATCATTGCTGATTTTTCTTCAGCTTCAACTAGTGTAACAAAAAAACCGAAATTTTTTACAATCATCAAATAACCACAAACTGACTGAATTTTTAAGTCATTGAAAGGTGAAGGAAGTCACAGGTTCGAATCCCGCTCCAGTCAAGTTTTCTTTGTTCATCTTTCAAATTTTTGACAATTATATTGTGCTGTTTGTCATTAACAGCCAAAAGATTAAGCAGTGCTGAAATCAACCAATTTTGTCAACTGCCAGTGCTATTTTTATTGTTGTTGTTACTGCTGTCGTTGTTGTGGCATATTGAATCTTCAAGAAACCATAGCACTAAAGAGCCAAATTAAGATCCTGCCATGGTTTGGTCTTTTGCACTGGCCCTGGTCCTTTTTTTTTTTCCCCACAGTTATATGACAGTTATTTCTGACCCCTTTGCTAGAATGTATAAACCGTGTTAATGTGGCCATGCACCTTGCGTTCAGCTGCCTGTGCTCGTTGCTGGACCAGACTGAGCGTGCTGGTAGTGGCGTTGGTCTCAGCCTGTACCTGCTGTATCTCACTGTAACGCTGCCGCATCTCATTAGTTTGCTACAGGTCAAAGGTCATGGTTAATTATAGAAGGGTTAATCTTGAAATGACTCGATTGTAACAGCAGAGGGTTTAGCTTGGTTTTTGTGGAAAGATGAATTCTCTGCGTCAATCTTTTCAGATTTGATTGCTTGAGAAAATAGATTTACCGTAAATGATAAAAGTTGGGAACCACTCGATGGCCCCAAAAGTTACGAGTATTAGAAGATATCTATTGCATCTGTTGTCCATGCATAGACTGTTTTTTTATACAAAAGAGAAAGAGAACAGCGCCATCTACAGGCCTCTACGAAATGAGGCTTGAGGCTAGGCTTGAGATTTATTTTGCTACACCATTTTGTGTCCTAAATGAAATGAAGGGCTTGAGATACATGGCGAAGCTAAGGCCTTTCTTCGGCTTTGTCATATGGCCCAAACCCTCCATTTCGTTTTGTGGGCCTCAAATGGCAGAAGCAAAATAAGTCCCAAGCCTAACCCTAAACCTCATTTCGTAAAGGTCCAATGGTTAATACATGGGAAAGAGAAGAGCGCCCTCTACTGTCTTCGCAAAGACTGTGGTTAATAATACCCACCTTGTCCAGCTGCACCTCAAGCTCTTGTTTTGCGGATTCTGTAGCGGTTAGCCGACCCATAAGATCTTTCAGCTGAGTCCATTGCTGGATGCAAAATTAGGGCACATATATTCAAATCAGACCCCAAACAAACAACAACACACAAACAAACAAACAAAAAGCGGCAGTATCAAGTCTGACTATTGGAATATACCGGTAAGTATTACAGGGTAACGTCACCTTTAAACAAAGCATGATCCACAGAAATTGTCCGTTATAGACAGGTCGATCTTTCTTTAGTTTACAAACATTCGCTGGTGATGGCATGGGCGGCCAAATGTTGCAAATCATTTTGTCTTCTTGACAGACGGCATGACCAACTTCAATGTTTTTACAAACTTTCCATAGCTGTACAAAATACATACCATCATTGCTTGTGTTGTTTCCATCACATTCAGCAATATTTTTCATTGTTTATGAAAATTGCATACAAATTGTGTTCATCATTTATACCCGACTTTGACATCTCGCCATAGTTTCCGCCATCTTGGTTGGCAAAAAATCGGGCTGTGACGTTGCAAAAGAAAGGTCTATAGCACTTATTTGTTATACCGGTTATATTCAGTTTGTTTTGTGCATGAAAATTGGCAGCCAAGGATGATTTTCAGCAGTTAAAGCCGGATGTTCGGTATTGCGGTGTTTGTTATAGCGACGTTTTACTTTAACAGCGAATCCAATTATTTGTTGTTAAATCTTCTGCAAGACACCAAAGCCAAAGTCTGATAGTACCTTTAAAGAGCTACTTTTTTTTTTCTATCTTTAGACCTCACTGAGTAATCCCTTTATCCAGATCTCGGCGTTGAGTCTCTCTTAATCCCAACGTACCTTGGTCATCTCTTCTTCCAGGACTTTATTCCGGCCTTCAATGTCCAGCCTGAGCCTGGTCTCTTCCTGGAGCCTCTCCTCGGACCTCGACTGACCGGTCAAGATCCGGCCAGTCTCCCTCTTCATCTCGGCCAATTCCTGCAACATCAAAACCAAAGCAATATTGGAACGACTGCACATTCTGACCAGTGTGCTCTGAGAAAAAAAAACTCTCCTGAGAACGACCAGAGCACATTGTTGGAACTCCGGGTCAACACTCACAGTTCTTTTCAGAACCACACTTCTACTCAAGAGAGTACATGTGTATCCGCAAGCCGTCTATCTCGTACAAGCCGGCAATCTCCATGTGACTTTCCCCAAGCAAAACCTCAAATCCTAATTTGCTTCAGCAGACCCCCTTCGTGCTGATGATAGTTTCTCTAACCTCTTTCTTGTCTGCCAGCATGCCTTCCAGCTCCTGGACCCTCTTCTCCTCTCGTTCCAGCCTCCAGGAGACCTCCGTCTTGTCTCGATGCGTCATCGCCTTGGCTTCCTCAAGATCCCTCTCCAACGTCTTCACCTTGTTTTCGAGTTTGAACTGGATATGGCGAAGAGATTGTTGAAGTGATATTTAGAGCCACATGTGAGCGACAGTCTGTCAACTGAAAGGGGTGTGATCTAATAAGAAGGGTGTGGTCCAATAAGAAGTGCGTGAACATGTGAGATGGATGGCCACACGAGCGGAGAATCATGATATTCGGATGTCACACAGTGAGGGGTGTGGCCATGTGAGAGGGATGTGGCCAAGTGAATAGGGTGTGGCCAGGAAGAAGGGTGAGGCAAAGTGAGATGGGTGGGGCCAAGTGAGATGGATAGCCACACAATGGAAGAATCATTGTGTTTGTGGTGATGACAGGGGTGAGGTCAGGAGACAAGTAAGATCGATGCTTGGCCAACAAGAGGGAAATCGTGCAAGGCGTGTGGCCAAATGAGGAGAATCATTCTCGAGGGTAGCCAAGTAAAAAAAGGGTGTGGCCCAATAGTGAGGGCGAATGAGAAGGGCGTGGTCCAGCATCCTCACTAACAACTCACCTGACTGTCTTTGGACCAATCGTACTGTCTAACCAGCTCGGCTGACTTGCGACCGATGCTCTCTTTAAGATGATCGGTGGATTCCTCAGCGATCTTCAGAGTTTCTTGGCTGAAGTTAAGCTGCTCCTGTAACTCTACAAAACCAATCAAAGAGCATCTTGCCATTTAGACTTTGAAAAAGAACAGACTACATATAATAAGGCACCCTCTCAAAATTCCTATCCGTTATTTGTCAGAGAAATTTGTCAGAGTTCATCATTGGATAAGAATCAGAGATAATGTAAATGCTTCCTTTTTCACTATAAACTGTCTCATTCGTTGCTGATCAACTTACTTTGGTTCTTCCGCTTTTCCTCGCTGAGTTCCTCCACCAGACTACTCTGTTTCACCACGCTATTCTCAAGCTACAAGACAAAAAGGCCAAGAAAGAAAAATCTACACTTTAAAAATGGTGTCACTGAGGGATAAATCATAAATTTCACATTTTGGCAAATTTTGTATTTTTCACCCGATTTTAATACAAGGCTTGATTTCACAAAGCCTTATGATCTATTTGTAACTCGAGTTACAAAGGATAACCAATCGTATAGGGCTGCAATACATCATAAGTCCAACGAGTGATAGTAAGTTGCGTTAAGTTTGGTGAAAACAATTGCAGGACATTATTTATATGGCTTGTTTAGAATAGGGAATTAAAAGAGGTGAAAATAATGTGCAAAAAGGACATTGCCTCTTGTTAGTGATTAGCTTAGGCCATAAAAAAAAAAATGTCATATTGGCGTAACCCGCCCGACCCAAAAATATGCCCCGACCCTAAACATTTTAAACCCTCCAAAAACAAATATTTTTTTTAAAAATTAAAAATCGGGAAAAAAAAAATTATAAAACAAATTGCAAATTTGATGGTGCTCCTCCGTAAACACGGAACTTCCAATAAAACCGGAAGTGCGTCTATTTTCACAGTGTGATATACAGGAAAAAAAGCATTTAATACAGGAAAAATTTAATAATAAAAAAAAACCTACCCTATTTTCCAACCCTCCGTTACTCCAATACAACAATTTTTTGTATGCCTTATACACAAGCTGCAGTAAACTGTATTACATTATTATTGTTTAAGTCTAGCTTGAGACATCTTAAAAACAAACTTAGCCCAACACTAATAAACCCAACAGTCAACAATGGTCAAAGCACACCAGCCAGGCAGCCAACATAGAAAGATACATAATTCTCAATCATTTCCTGATTTCAGACCTTCTCCAGTAAAGAAGCTAGCTTCTCAAGAATTGCGCTCTCTGCTAGAGTCCGGGTAATTTCACGAGGAGATGTCTGCTTGCCCGAAACACTGTCTTCTCTCGGATAAGTTCTTTCGTCTGAAACAATGTGTGCTCCTGAAGAATTTTCTCTGACTGTGAAGTTGTTTTCATCAGGGTTTATCTGTTCCTTTGAGCTGCCTTCTTCTAAAGCAGACCTCTCCGCAAGGTTGGGAACTTTCGAGGCTTCCTCCTCTTCTATATCACAAGTTTCCTCCACGGCAGTGTCGCTCTTGTTGGACGGAGTCTGTTCGCTGAGACGTAGGATTTCTCTTGGAGATGAAGCGTCACCCGAAGAATCGTTTTGTTTATTCCCAATGGTTTCCTTGTCGATAATGTCTTTTCCTTCCTCTAGTGACTTGTCTTCAAAATCTGTGTCCTCAACTGAAGCTAGGCCTTCCTCCTTAAAGTCTGCCTTTTCCGAAGTCTCAGACTCATTTGAAACAGCATCAACCTTTTCTTTAGAGTTTTCTTCCACGAGGTTACGATTTTTGGTCTCAATATTCTCTAAATCAGCCTGCTCATCAAGAAAGACTGATTCATTCGCAACTGATCCCTCTGGTGAAGACTTAGGTTCAGTAGCAGTTTTCGGGGAAACAGGTCCTTTATTCTCTTCCACAAATGCAGCCTTTTCCTCTGAGCAAGCTGGATCTTCACCTACTTCTGATGCAGTATCCTCGACCAAGTTATCCTCTTCGTTTGAAGCTGATTCTTCTTCAGGAGGAATGCAATCCTTTTCAGCAGTCTGATCTTCTGAACTGACAACAGTTTCCTCTGGAATCTGTTCTTCTAAGGAAGAGACAGAAGACTCTTTTCCTTGAGTACCTTCCTCTGAATGGATCTCTTTGGATGGAGTAGTTTCTTCTGCTGAAACAGTGTTTTTCTGAGGAGCAGTATCTTCTTTGACAGCAAACTGTTCATCGGTTGCGGGATCTTCTTGTGAAGCACTCCCCTGCTCCAGAGTAACTTTATCTCCCGAATCAATTTCCTGCTCCAAGTTGAGCTCTTCTTCCACAGCAGTGTTTTCCTCTACTGACAGAGCATTTTTCTCAGGAACAGTATCTCCTTTCACAACAAACTGTTCTTCAGTTACGGGATCTTCTTGTAAAGCAGTCCCCTGCTCTGAATCGACTTTGTCTTCTCGATCAGTTTTCTTCTCCAATTCAAGCTCTTCTTCCACAGCAGTGTTTTCCTCTAAGCTGGATTTCCCTTCAGTTTTAGTCTCATCTGCGGCAGTTTCTTCATCAACATCAGTCTTTTGTCCAGGTAGACACTGTTCTTTGTCAAGAGACTGATCCTTGTGAGCGGTCTGACTGTCCAATTCTTCCTCTTTCCCAGATGCCTTGTCCTCGTCAGAAGCAGCCCCTTTTGCTGGGTTATCGTCTTCGATCACAGCAGGGCTGGCCTCGAGATTAGTCTGTTCATCCGAGGCTGCTGATAGAGACTGTTCCTCTGACGCACCGTCGTCTTTCACAGAGGACGGCTTCTCTGAGGGTGATTCATCCGGCGAGGCGGACTGTTCCTCAAAAATGCTCCCCTCTTTTGCGGCAGGCGGTTCCTTGTCGGCACTCTCTTCTCCGAGTGCCGCCGCTGAACCTTGCGGATTCTTTTCCTCTGATGCTTCCGCCGACGCCCTTTCCTGAGTCACACCCTCAGTATCTGAGGAGGACTCCGCCATACTGCACCATGCTGACCAGCAAATAACACCATCACATCAAATTCTCACAACCAACAAATGCACTTTTGCACCATCACACCCTATGGCATCAGGTGCTAAAGATGTATTAGGAGAACTTGATGATACCGTTAAGATTTGAAAAAAATTATAAATTTTTGCCAATTTTTTGCCAATGGGAGTATAATTTTTTTTTCAGCAAGCTCAGAGAAGATAAAATTATGAAGCCGGCAGGACGACTAAAATTCATCTGTGGCTCAAAGTGTCCAGCTCTCAGCATTTATGGAGCCTTGTTTAGATGAACAGGAAGCGTAGGACTGAGGTAGCGAAGCTACACCACCTGCTTTGACAGCCAAACAATATACCACAGTGCAACACTAAGAACGATCTTAAAGGTATAATACATGATTGGTTAAGGTCACTGAATAGCACTCACACTTTGTCTGATCCAGCATGTACATGAAATTAATAAACCTGTGCAAATTTGAGCTCAATCGGACATCTGAGTCACAGGAAAACCTGACTCAATTTTTCTTCTAAAACATAAAGAATGGTTTTGATCTTACCCCGAGATCAAAACTGTCTTCGGTCTTGGTTTGACTAATTTTTTGATAAATACAGCATTTCAGACGGAAATTATTTGAACGATATGTTTCTACCAGCACCATCTTCATACCCTGAAAGTTATACATAAATCTGTAAACATATCTGTTTGGGTATGTTACCAATCATGTATTATACCTTAAAGTGTATATTCAATCTTAATTGCTTCTAAGCAACGTGTGATGTCACAATACAAATTGCTATGGCGATACTGACACCTCAGTGTGAAGATTAATCTCAGTGTTTTGTCAAATCCGTCACTGGTGTAAAAAAACAAAACAAGATTGCTCATCAAAAATTCCACAAAAGAATTAATTTCATCGCACAGAATCCATAATATTTATTACCATTTTTCTTTCTTTGTAAGAAGCATATTGCACTATTTCTAAGTGCGTGCTTACGGAATTCTTTTTCTTTTTAAACAAAGGAAAAACATGGTCGCATCCTCTGACAGACAAAAACTCAGGAAATTAGACTCTCGACCAAACCACCTGCTGCTTTGGTTACCATGGCAACAACCAGAGGGGATGACAGGATGTACGTTAATAGAAAAAAAAACACCAGTTGGCAATAAGGACTATTCCATTCTGTCCAGATACATCTCGTCAAAAGCGTTCCACGAGCTTGTGTATAATTTTCACACAAAACTGTAGGCCTACTTGGTTTTGTCAACTTCTTGAACCTTGCTGTATCTGTATAGTACATGTACATGTAGCAGAGGACCAATGTACTGTACCAATTAAGGCAAGAATGTGCTCATGCTAGGCTAAGTTGGGTGAACTACACACACCATGACAAGGTAAGCTGTATGATCTTGCGTATAATCTCTCAGCAATAAATTTCGCATCCACTGCAGTTGTACAGAGAGTTACAAATGAAGGATGATGTATTCTTTTTCTCACTTAAACGTGTGTGAAAAAGCTTTTACAGAAATCTTTGACTGTGATATGTTGTCTACAAAAGTGATTTATTATCATTATTATTTCATAAAGTTAATTGCTACTTATCAGTTAACTGATGGGAAAATGGTTAATTTATTCAACATTATAATACAAACATAATACATGTACAAGCTACATGCAGTGCGTCATTGTGAAGTTTGAGAAATTTGTTGGTTTAGTCAGAAAAGCATGTGCAGTGGTTACCATGGTTTTATACTGGTTAGTCGTGCGCACACTTTTAAATAGTGAAACTGTTTTTAAATACAAATTATTTCTGTTAAGATTAATACTGTTATATGTTGATAAATTTAATAAACTGAGAAGGACAGTATAATATATGAAATTATGTTTTTTATGCATATCTGGTGCCTTGTGGGGACTGAGCACAATAGGTTGAATACGTCTTCACAGGGAAAAACCTTGTGGAGACCTATACACCTTTAGAATTTCCCTGTGGAGACATATTCAACCTATTGTGCTCGGTCCCCACAAGGCACCAGCAGCCGATTTCACGAAAGGTTGCATAAGTTTCCTGAAATGGGCATGACTTGTGCAACCAAAGAAAATGTTGTGCAAGTTACGCAACAAAATGTTGCGTATGCAACATTTTAAGTTTCATGAAATCGGCTGCAGATATGCATTCAACAGTACATGGAAGACTTCATTGACACGGTAACAACGCCATTTTTTCTCCTACCATGCAAGGCCATTGTGCTAATAGTGTTAGACATATTGTTAAAAGGTGTAGGAAGATGGTATTTTTCAGGATTACAAATCTGCTATGTGCCGTTGTGCTCAGTAGTGTTAGTTTGTGAACACAAACTCAGTCGAGGGTTAGGCCTGTTAGCATCACGCGGTGTTGGTGTTTAGCCTAACCTGGGCCTCCAGACGTTTGGCCTCGTCCTCGAAACGTTTCATGGCATCGGCCGTCGTTTCCATGGACGCCATGCTCTCTTTGAACTGCTGCTCTTTCCCGATCATGATCTGCAGCTCCCGCGCCAGGACGTCCCGGTCTTTCTTGAGTTCGTCCACGATGCCTTCAAGCTCCTTGATGGCATCCCGGTGGCGGTCGGCCTGGTCTGATAGACCTTTCTCCTTGTGGAGCTGTTCCTTGAGCATCTCAGTTTCGCTCTTGGCATCTTCTATTTGCTGTTATAGCATTTGTTGGCATGTTCAATACAAACGTAGGCCCACTTATATTCCAAATACAGATAATCAGATACAGTGGAGCACCGCTATAATGAACATTGGCCGGATATGTACAAATTGTACGTTACAGTGGTCGTTCGTTACAGTGAATTAAAGAACCATTGGGTATGCATTGTACACAAACATGGGGCGTCAACGATGTTGTTCTGTACAGCAAAATGGTCAGTATAGCAGTGCTCATTATAGTGGCGTTCCACAGTATTACTGGTGATTTTTCTGTTTTTTTATATTCTGAATAATTTTGTACCATCCAGCAAACCAATACAGGGGTGCGTTTAGGCGGCCCAAACAGTAAACATGTTTTTTCGTTGGTTATTGGTAACGGCTACGACTGTTGGGTAAAGTGATGTAATTCTACACAACGTACATTGAAGTGCCAGTCTTACAGCAGAATAGCCATAGCCACAAGGCACAGCCTCAAAGACTTGAAAGGAAGCAATGTTTCAGGGCCAAATTGCAAACGGCTTACCTTTTCATGTTCATGATTAATGCGGCTTATTCTTTGGTGGTTTGCCTCCAGCTCTGACTTGGATAAATCAAGGTCACTCGTTAGTTTGTCCAGCTGAAAATTTAAAAATAATCAAATATGTACAATAGTTCATTTCCAATTTGTCAAAATACTGGCCGAGCCATTGAAAAGCATGGCCAGGCTTGGACCTTCGGGCCTTAAATCCTCCTCTTGTCAGCCCTGAACTTCGCTACAATAGAGCTGCCCATGAATCTGCATTTCTTTGACAAAAATCTAAGTATGAAATAACCTTTAATAGACAGCCATTACAAAAGTTTCCTATTTGGAATTCATAAACTTCTGCAAAGACGTTTTTTGGTTTCCAGACTTCGTCTGATTCTTTAGCCCTGTAATATTCTTCTCCCATACCTTGCTAGTCAGCTCCATCTCGTTGTTCTTGTAGCGTTTTACGATCTGCTCCCATTTTGACTCTGTGGAGTTCAGCTTCTCCCCAAGTTCCAGACACTTGCGCCTCTCCGTCTCTAAGGAGACCATGGTCCGTTGCAGCTTCAGCGCCTTCTGCTCGTTCTCCTCCCGCAAGCTCTTGATCTCCTCTTCCTGGCGCTCCAGGACAGTTTGTTCGGACTTCAGGGAATTCTACGACGATAATAATGATCAAGAAAGATTTGAGGCTTTGCATGGTGACAATTGGTATGTGGATCGGTTTGTGGAAACACCACGTAAGAATCGTTCGTACTTTTGCACTTCTATTTCATTCGCACTTCTTGTAAGGTCTCAACATTTCCGCTAGCCTGCTCTAGTCATCATCAGGAGTACCCGGAGCAGGCTAGTCGAAACCGTTGAGACCTTATGAGAAGTAAGAACGAAACATGAACAATCGTTGAACTCACAGTTTGATTGAGAAGGCTCTTCTCTTGTTCTTTAAGCTCTTGCAGATCTTTCTCTAGGAAGCCGATGCGCATCTGAAGCGCCGTCTTCTCCTCAGACAATGTCTGCTTCTCATCCTAAGAAAGAGGAGATGAAAAATCCCAAGGAAACTCACTTGTTGCTCACAGTCGAACAAACTCCAAATCCAGTGCCGACCATGTGCCACAGACACATGATTAGCTCTATAGTTCCAAAGGATGGGGACTCATTTTAATCTCACTCAACGCTCAAAACTCAATCACTTCTCAACTGATGAGGTTCTTACTTCTCTGTACTCTAAACTTCTGTGTGCTACATGTACAATATATCTTCTCAATAAGATAACCTTAACCTTGTGGCACTCACTACTCACAACTCACTACTCAATTCTCACATACAACTCATAACATGTGATTACTCATTATTCGTCATCACTCACTTTTTAGCTGGTAATAAGTTTCTAATTTCATTGTCCTCTGCTCTTTTTTGTGATCCAACATCAGTTTCTTAGTAAAGGTAACCTAGTGGAAATCAGCACTCACTTCTCACAAGCAACTCACTACATGCAGTCCCTCGTGGTGACTCACCTCTAAACTGGTTATGAGTTTCTTGTTCCTATCCACCACTGTCTTCAGTTTGATGATGGTCCCTTCATAGGATGACCGCCGTTTCTTCTCAGTGTCCAGCGAATCGGTCAACTCCTTCACCTTCAAAAGGAAAAAGGAAGCAAATTTCTATCAGCCCACGCATCGATTCAAAACACATTAGCTGCTTAAGCACAAAAATTTGCTTAAGCGCCAAAAACCTTGGTAAATGAAATCAGTATGCCAGCCAAAAACTGTGTACGCTACACTATATATATTCTAACTTTTCTAGTTCTATCAACCACTGCTTGTCTGTTCTTTGTAACTTTGATACCAGTCTCATATTTTTCCCTTCCGATCAAATTCACTTCACACAGAGTCTAGAGTTCAATTAATTCTTTTTTAGTTATTTCCACTGAACTTTAGTCAGTATTGTTTGTTATTGGTAATAGTAGCCTATTGTTTGCTCAGTATTCCTACAAGTTCCGGCTGTAATTGTAACTTAGCCTACTGTCATACCAAAACAGAAATGATTTACATAAATAACTTTATACAGGGTATATACAGATGAACCAGGTATAAACATACCGCTAAAATTGTTCAGCCTGAAATGCTGTATTTAACCAGAAATGAGCAAAACAAAAGACCGAAAACAGTTTTGATTAAACCAAGATGAAAACATCACAATTACAATTACCTCACAATTGTGTGTAACAATTGCAATGTTTTTTAGCTGTTTTCTACTGTTTCCAATGATCAATTGAGCTAAAAATTTCACAGGTTTGTTTTTATATGCCTCATAATACATACAGCAGTCACACTCAAGTTATCTAACCTCTTATGGCCAGAAAAGCTAGACTCCACCAGCACCATGTAACTAATCTCAAAACTATGCCAGCCAACAACTTGCAAAGTCTCTGTACAAAATCAGTCAACTGTGACATTTTGTTATAAACCGGATACTCACACTTCTCAGCCAACACAAAGCTCATTCGATTAAAGAGCGTGAATGACTTTTTAATCAGACAGCAGTAAAAATAACAGATCGTAAAAGTTATTTCATATTAGATCCAGTAAGATATCCAGTCCAGACACGCTAACCACAAACTAAATTCTGGAACATAAGTCCTAACTCCAACCAAGCCAGTAATGGCATTATCCTGTTGGCACACACAGCACACTCTGCAAATCTCTGTTCATGCATACACCAACAAGTAAACAAGCGTCCCTTTATCTGCAAACAAACACTCCACTAAATAACTTTGATCCCCTCCAGGGAAGATTAGAACCCATTTAACAATGGAAGCGCCTGTGCAGTTAATGCAGGGCAACAGGTTGAAGTGGGTGAAACAATTCAGTCAAAGGTATGCTGAAAAAGTTTCGGGGGAGTGCAAAAATGGCACTAATTGTGGAGTCTTCTTTCTTTTCTTCTTTTTTTTATCGCAGGCCCGATGGACTGACCGGATTACCGGTTGGTTCCAATTTAAACTGAAGCAGCTTAGCGGTCGGTAAATCCTAAAAAAAGGTACCCTTAGAAATGCACAAGTCCTTAATCCGACGGTAACTGAATCGAGCCGCTAGCAACAACCTGCCACACATTTGCAAGGGAATGGTTTCTGCAATCTCATTCAAAATGAACAAAACCTCATCAAATTTCTGCCTTCCAATACAGGCAGAAGCGGTGAAAAAAAATGTGCCGGGCACGTACAAGACATTTTAATTTAGTCAGTTCACTATGAAATGTCCAGGGTTTTGCCGGCAGGGTTTCATCTTGGATTAAATTTCTGAGTTTCAAGGTTCCAGGGTTGATAGTGTGGCCTAAGATGCTACCTGTCCACTCCCAGCAAAGAATACAAGAGTGCCTCACTCACGGTCCACACCCAACAAAGAATATAAATGGTATAAAAGCAGTTTCTCAAAGATGACACTTATGCATTTATGCATCTGGATTGTTAATATTAGCAAACCTTGCTCAACAAGAGAGGGCAGCAAACATATTTTACAGGGTTAATCCACACTAGGTAATTTTTTGTTGCGTAGCTTAAGCCACATTTTTCCTGCCTTTTTCGCACAAGTTATGGCCGTTTCACTAAACTTACGCAACATTTGTACGTTGCGTATTAGTGAAATCGGCTACTGGGCATTCAAATACTGGGGCATGTTTGTTTCGCCACGGATCTTGATCGCCATATTTGATCTTACAAACGTCCCATGCAGGATATGCTAAAATACGATCCAGAGCAACTTTTGCGTGCCGCATCACTGATCAAAATCCTAAAACAAACAGCTGGGGCCAATTTCACAACAATTTTGCTAACCATGGAATTTCAGTCTCAATAAAAACAGGATTAACCACCAAATGTGCTGTGTATCACTTGTGATTGTTCTTTGGCTGTAGTTTGCTGACCATGAATATCAAACAGAATTTTTAATGGAGGTTTGTTTTATCAAGCAAGACATTAGTGCTAAGTAATTTGTTTTTGAAGCTTAACAGCTTAACGATTCTTTGGCAAAAACCAAAGTATGAAGTTTAATACCTCTAAACATATCATTTCATTTGTCTAAAGGCAAAACTACCCTTACTAGCAATTAAGAAGCACTACAAAAACCCACCACACTTAAACACCATACCTGTCTCTTGTAAAAAGACATCTTGCCTTCATTCAAACCGCAATCCTCTTTTACAACAATTGTAGTTTACAAACTCTTCTGACCACAAACAGGTCTGTAGTGATGATGTGTGATTAGGATATGCCAGACATATCAGGAACAAAGCCCTTAATTACATTATCAACCCAAACAACTGGTCATTTTGAGAGCTTAGCTCACTCATGTCAGGCCAGCTGCAAACACTCTTCTATGGTAGTCACATAAACCTTAAGTGTTCTGTTATTGACTCTTGTAACATGTATTAGGCCCATTGACTCAGATGAACTAGTACAGCAAGTCTATTGTAAGATAATCAATATGAGGGGCTAGATGTTCTTGTGGTGAGGGGGATATTGTGAGCCCCTTATCCTGGGGATAAAAAGGGGGCTTATGAATGGTGTGAATAACTCCATACAGGGATTAAAGTGGCCAATAGCTTTGTGAGTTTAGGGTGGGTCATTTTTAGCAGTGGCCAGTTGGAATGGAAGGTCACAGTGAAGCTTTTGTTTGCCCAGATGAGCTGTCCAGTAGCTGACCACTCAGATATAATTCAGTTCATATATACATGGGAGGAGATAGTAAGGAAGACACTTGATGCCCTTTAGATATTAAATTATTTCAGATAAATTTAAAGGTTTAATACAGGATTGATAAAGGTGGCAGAACAGCTGCAGACTGTTCATAATTTGATTTGTCATGTGGAATAAAAACAAACCTGTGAAATTTTCAGCTTATGTCATCATCGGAAACTGTAGAAAATGTTGAAAAACGCTCACAATATTTTTAATTATCTTTTCTTCGTTTGGCAGTCAGAAACCAGTCACACACTGCTATATCCCAAGGATCATTTAAGATACACGCAGCATTACCAATGCTGCAACCTGAGAAACAGTACATGGGGAATCACTCAAAGAAGATGCGGCTTTTAAATCAATATAATCACCAAATACCAAAAGGGAAACTAACTGGGTTAATCTGAAGTCATTAAAAACTGGACAAAGACAAATTTACTGGAGCAGGATTTGGACCACTGTGAACAAAAAAAAGACATCAAATTTGGGCAAAGCCACAAAACAAGAGGTCCTGTTGCTATGATGCCAAACGTCTGCTTTCAAACTTACTTTCTGATTCAGTTTGTTCTTGTCCTCCTCTCCCGTCTTTAGCCGGTACTTCGTCGACGTCAGCTCCATCTCCAGTTTCTTCTTAGCGTCTCTCAACTGCGAGGACGAGTCCGCAGACGACTGACCAGGGTCCCTCGAAGACTCTGCACGCAAATTAGCCAAACGTAGTAAGAAACAGTGTATCACTTGATCATCAAATAACCACTTGGGAAACTGAGTGAAATCAGTCATTGAAAAGTGAACAAAGAAAGATTTACTGGAGCGGGATTCGAACCGGCGACCTTCTGAATACCGTACAGGCACTCTACCAACTGAGCTATCCAGCCCTACATTAAGATAATTGGCTATTGGGGACACCACCAACGTTGGGCTGAATGGCTCAGTTTGTAGAGCGCCGGTACGGTATTCAGGAGGACGCCAGTTCAAATCCCGCTCCAGTCAATTTTTCTTTGTTCACTTTTTAGTGTATAACTTGCATTGAAACAATAACAACACAGGGCATAGATTAGAAAATACAACAAAACCATAAATACATGAACCAGTAAAGTTTAACCTCAAATATAATCTTAAATCACAATTTCAAACTTTGGTAAAATGAAACAAACAAAATGACAAAAACAAAAATGTGTTCAGCGTGGTAGAACATTATCATACAACTACATCCGAGATACAGTACCTTTAAGGAGGTTTGCCGATAAAGGTTGGCGCATTTTTCGCAACGGACGCACCGTTTTCTCAGAACCTGCCTTGTTATCGTCCATATTGTTTGATTACCGTTAAATATCCCATACGATTTTGCCTGATGTGTATTTCAAAAGAATTACACGACCAGTTTTGCGGATTCTGATAAAAAATGAATGAATTCTTTGTTCTCCAACAAATGCTAATAACCTAAAATACTGCCAAAATCCATCTGTAACATTGCAAGTACTTTGGCCAATTTAAAACTGTGGACCCAGTCCTTACAAGTTCATTCGAGGACTACTGGTCCATGCAGCTTTGTTCACGTTTGAAAAATGAGGCATGAGAATGCTACACAGTTTTGAACATGTACAGCAAAATTTATATTTTCAAAGTTCCGAGGCCAAATATGCCAAAATGTCCAGGGGGTACGTATGGTTAATAAATACCGGTACAACAAATTTATCACAAACTCTACCACGTACTCGCTACATCAAAGTCCAACTTATAACCACGGCAATGCTGCCATTCAGTTTTAAGTTCAGACTTTTAATATGGTCTAATCTCGGCCCACATCTCAACACATCTTGACAGCAATATAATACTGTAGATCTATCATATCTATTGTTGTTGGTTTGTTACCCAAGCTAATGTGGAGAATACTGAATATTTACAATATGTAAAAAAAATTTATCAGAAGTGGCCGGACTATTTTGTTTATTTTACCTACATATACTGTACTGCTGCAGAAGCCAAAAACCTATAACTGTGCATGACCTTTTATTTGTGTAAACTTAACAGGCTAGGGAATGAACTTTGATAAACCCATTGAAATTAATCTACTGTATATATACAGTCTTTCACACTACTCTGGGCTGTGCAAGGGTACCACCACAAATAGCCCCCACAAATTTTGTCTAGCCCCCCCCCCCCCCCAAAAAAAAATGAAATTGAAAAAAATATATAAATGCTTGAAAATAATGGATCTTTTCCGTTATTCTGCGCTAAATACCGGTACAGTTGAAAAACCGCACTGTATCGGCTATAGGTTGCTTTTTGACTCCTAAAAGAAACAGCAAAAGCGAATGTTCGTGCTTGGAAAGTACAGTTGTGTCAGCTGACATCCACATCTCAGAAGTCAGCCATTGCAATAAGAATGCAGGCTTTGTACATTGACCTCCATAATACAATGTTTTTGTATGCCACAATTATCACCAAATTAGTATTTATATTATCAAGCAACAATTTCATTCAAAATTTTAAACAAAAAGGCATATTCTCCTTACCTCTGCTTAGCTGCTATAAATAATAATGGAACTGCTCATTGCTGGCACCCACTTCCACATAACTACACATCTACTTAATTTTATACCATTATGATAATCATGACTTGGCTGTAGCAATTAAGGAGAAACTGCCCCTGGGCAGTGTTGGTATATCCCCTGGCATTGTGCCAGCAGTCCCTCATGTTTATTCATCAGCATTGACCGTCAACTACGTGCTGTGCGATAATGGGCAAAGCAATTACACACCATGCAGTTCACGTCTTAATTAGCTGCCATGACTGTAGCATCATTATGAATGGAGTGTGTATGGCGCGCTGTTGCTTTGAATGGCATATGAGCCGTGCTTACTCAAGCGAGAAGATTGATTGATCTAGCCTGGGCTACGCACCATCATAATGATAATTCATTAGTACCGTCGTCAATGGACTGGTTCAAGGCTGTTTGTAAAATCGGCAACAATTGACTACACACTGAATGAATGACAACAATGTGATCTTGTACTACTCATGCAGTAGCTGGGTTCATAATGTGTGTATCACATGTACAGGGGCCAATTTCATGGAGCTGTTAAGCACAAACAAAATTGCTTACCACAAAATATCTTGCTCAGCAAAACAAATCACCATTAAAAATTCCATTTAATATTCATGGCCAGCGAACAATACAGCCAAAGAACAATCACAAGTGATACACAGCACATGAAAATTTTGGTTGTTAATCCTGTTTAATTAAGAATGAAAATTCATGGATAGCAATATTAAAGTTTTGTGCTAAGCAGGGACGTGAAATGTGCTAAGCAGGGTCGTGAAATTGGCAAGACCACTAATTCTTCTTTTTGTTTTATAAGAGCAATTGAGTCGCGTTTCCACTATATTCTCATGACTCAGATGTCCGATTGAGCTCAAATTTTCACAGTCTTATTATTTCAAGTGCGAGTGCTGTTCTGTCACCTTTACCAACATTAATTGTACACACCATTTAATACAAAAACAAAAGGGAATAATATTGCTACCTTTGACCTGCTGTTCCAGTTTGTCCACTTCCTCCCTCCGTTCTTTCTTCTCTCTGTCCAAGGATTTCTTGAGTTTCTGGACGTCAAACTCCAGGTCTCTGGACTTCTGTTGTTGCTGTCGGGCTTCCTGCTCCAGATGGTGTTTCTGCGATTCCAGGCTGGCTATTTTCACTTTGCTATCCTGAAATAAAAAACAGGGATGTGATGAGTGGCCACACACACACACAAAAAGCTGGGAAAAAATGGAATACGCTCACATTTACAAGTTCCTAGACTTTTGTACAGATCAGCAACTTTCAGCAGTTGTACAAAAAACTTAAATTCTGAGTAAAAATCAAAATACCAAAAAAAATTGGAATTCAGATTAAAATCTGAAGTCACATATTTCCCAGCAACATAATCATCAAACAACCACAAGGGAAACTGAATGTATTAAATGTACCATAAGTCAATTCAAAGCGGACAGAATGATTTATTAATATTATTTGTTGTTGCATATATAATTATGCAAATTATTTAATTATAATTTGAATACAGTGACACTTAAGAAAGATGCATCTTGCAAAACTAAAAAAGACTGTTTTAGCAATCACACGTTACGTTTATTAGCAATTTCTTATTTTTGTTGCGTTTTTAACTCACCGCTTTCACCCTGTTAAGCTCTTTAGAATAAATCTGGTAGGTAGTCAGCACAAAGTACAGGGTCACAGGTCAAAGGTCACAAGGTCAAAGCATGCAAAGTTGACATAAGTTACAAACATGCAGGAGAAAAGAAAAATAAGACACGAAATAGCAAAGTTACTGAAAAGAGATTAAACAGGAACCTTTTTGCCAAAATAGAAAAAACAAAAAACAAAAAACAACAACATTGCAATATTAAGAAATTCCTCAAGAGTTTCCAAGATGGACCCTTCCGGCCTGTCAATCAAACTGTGTGCATTGATAAATTGGAGGAAGCGAAACCAGCTACGTATACACTGTCAAAGGGATTAACGTTAAATAGAATAGGATCAAATACTAAAAGAATAAGGTTTAAATTAATGTATTCGCAAGCTTTGAATTGACTTTTAAATAGAAATTTCAATATGAATTGAGTTTTCAAAGTTTCAGAAGATTAGAGGTGTTTGTTGTTTGCGTATTTCAATCAGTTTGTTTTACCTGCTCCACGCTATCTTTCATTTTCCTAATATTGTCCTTCTCCGACTTCATCTCTTCCTCCATTAATTTCCTCTCCTTGTCCAAAACTTCCTGAACCTAAACAATGACAAGACACAGAAGCACATATAGATAGCGTCGACACACAGACATACTGGCAAAGACTGGGACTGTAGCTCTCTCACAAAAATATCTGGTTAAAGGTAGTATCATTCTTTGGTAGCATACGAAAACAGAAATCTTCACAGATTTACCTATAAATAACTTACAGGGTATAAAGATGGTGAATTGGTGATGGTAGTAGAAACCTACATTTTTCAGCCTGAAATGCTGTAGGGGCCTATTTATCCAGAAAAAGAGTAAAACCAATGACCAATTTAAACAATTTCAATCTTTTAAAGAAAAAAAATTCTGTAAAAAGATTGTAAAAAATATTGTGGCCGTTTTTCACTGTTTTCTCAATAAGTAGGCACCGTATGGGACTGAAAATTTCACAGATGACTGTTGGGGCCTAATGTATCTTTCTTTATACTTTTGCTCATGAATCTGCATTTCTCTGAAAAAAACCAAAGTATGATATTACTTTTCAAATTCATAAACATGTAACAGAGGGCACTTAACATGAGAGCAAATGAAATTTCATACTTTCATAAGATCATGCAAGGAAAATTTAACATTCAATTTGTGCAGAAACAAAAACCAAGGCTAGCAAAGTGGCTTCACAGACAAAAACAGGTGATAGACGAGTACATATTTCCATTGTCTATAAAGTGTACAACAAAACAATCAGGCAATAGGTAACATGAAAGTTGACATGGGTCTACAATCATCATTCCCCCATTATTTTATCAGTTGATGAGCAGTTTGCAGCTGTTTATTGTATAATTTGTATGGAGGTTATGAATGGTAACACTTTCTGCAGATTCAATATAACTGCCTTTAACTGCTTGAATTTTGTGCTGATAAAACCGTTGTTCTGTGGAGTGCAGTAATAGGACACTGAAATAAATTAGGTAACCACCTCTGGCAGTATTCAGCTATCAGTGAGATCATAAAGCTATACATGTCTTTCAAAAGTGTGTACTATGATAATGTTGCTCGGCCACACTAAATGATATACCATCCCACAAGTGCAAGGGGAAGTGAAAAGTAAATATCGAAGTTCTGATAACGGTATCAAATTTGGTTATGATTATCTTGGGTCTAGATGTCTATGTCCACACCAACCTGTTTGCTATTTGTGATGGCCGATCCCGGGCTACTAGCGGCTCTCCTCTTCACCTCCCGTAGTTCCTCCATGGTCCGAGTCCTCTCCACTAACAGGTACGCGATGGCTTCACTCGCAGTCCCCTCAGCAAGTTCCACAAACCCTTCCTACAATTACAAACAGGGGCAATGTCATAAAGCTGCTTATGCACCAACATTTGCTTTTATAAGCACCAAAAACCTTGGATTAAAAATCAGTATGCCAGCCAAAATGTATGTTATGCTCAGCAAAGCAATGGCCGAATACCAGAATACAAGACGAAAGTAGCAAACATCACATGAAAATTTGGTTGGTAATCCTGTTTGATCAAGGAAAACTTTTCATGCTTAAAAGCAAATGTTGTGCTTTTAAAGCAGCTCTATGAAATTGGGTCCAAGCAGGTCACACACGATGCACAACACCAGTCAACATTTAACTCAACAGCACACATACAGAAAATTATCAAAATATGCTTTCTTGTTTTTCCCAAGGTACAGCGTACACGTAAATTGCTCTTAAAAAAGTCAGGTAGCTACCCTAGTTAGCCAGTTCCACAAATCCTTCCTACGGTTACCATGGTTACAAACAGGTGTCACACACGATGCACAGCATCAGTCGTGCATCAGTCAACATTGAATTTGACAGCACACAGTGTGGGATATCAAATTACATTTGTCCACTGTGTCTAAGGTGGGCATAAATTGCTCAAATCAACTAGCTCCCCTGGGGTTGATTTCAGGAAGCCCTCATGATCGTATTCTCAGTTGAGTTATGAAGGATTATGCCTATAGAACCCATAATATCCTACGTAGGGGTGCAATGCATTATATGATTGATAAAGTTACAAGGAGTTTGGTTAAATCGACACGTGAGGTCGATTTCACAAAGCCCTACGATCGATCGTAACTCGAGTAAGGATTTCCCATCATATCCTACGTAGAGCTGCAATGCATCCTATGATTGATACTAGGTTACGATGAGTTTGGTGAAATCAACACCAGCTGCCTCTGGCTTCATACATAAACCCAAACATAAGCTACAAATCTTCCAAGAACAGTAACCCTCCAATATAGTACATCCAGAAATCAGGACAATTCTCTCCCTAGATGTAAAATGATCTTTGAATACCTGTATGAGCATCTGGGCCACCTCCCTCTTGTTATCGGCAATCTCCTCTCGGACTCCCTCTAAATCTTTCTTCAACTGTTCATTCTCCATCTCAAACTCTTGAGTCAGTGCATCCCGCTCGTCCGACAAGTGACGGACCTGCTCCATGTAGGTTTCCACCTGAGCAGACGGACAAAAGACGGAGTTGTGCAAATTGGCAAGAACAAACTTACACTTACACTGCGCAACGCAGAAGTCCTTACTTAGCGTAGCCAGAAAGAAAACTCTCCTGTGAAATCGTAAGCGAAGAATTTTTGCTTACAGTAAAGGATTCCATGAAATTGGGCCCAGTAGACCTAACATGCATACAATAACACACTCATACGTTCTGCTCATAATTCAGTGCTCAATAAATCAAATCTCAAACTTTTACAACTAATGAACCACTGAAAACTGCTCATCAAAGAGACCCATAACCTCAAAAAATGCAAAAAGGTTAGGCAGGCCTGACATTTAGATCCTTTCAGGTTTTATCCATTCTATATCTCTGCCTAAAGGCAGAGGCGCTCTGATATCATTTACAATACAATTTATACACTATTCATGTCCAACACAATGGTATTATACCAAACAACTAAAGAATAGCCTACATCACAAAAGCATTGGTGTTTATGGCATGTTGTTCAATGCTGTTTTGTACTCAATAATTTGCCTTAAAGCAGAACAGTGTGTTTCTTTGAGGGGGGCCAGTCGGTCTGTGACTACGTGAATTCCACAGGAGACTGTATGGCCGAATCAGGCAATGAGGCTGACTACCATGACTACTTGTTAAGAGTTATGCATGCCTCCTCGAAGAGGTTAACCAAAGGTTACGGAGCTACCTCTTGGGGAGTATGGGAAGTTACATAAATCAAGGGTTCTTAGGGCAATTTACAAACTACATGTAGCTGGGTAATAAAACAAAGCAATATAACATTAAAACCAGGGATGTGAGCTAGTGCACATGCACATTTATAAATCTGAAAATACTGACTTTTAAGCAAAAAGCGGAAATTTAAAAGACTGGATACTTTTAGTACAGAGCAGGTGTAAAATCTTGAAAGCTGAAATTCTGAGCTAAAATCTAATCAAAAACAAATCTGAATTCTCACATAGAATCTCAACATCACAAAATTCATGACATAATTTTAAATTATTGAAAAGCAAACAAAGAAAAATTGACTAGAACGGGAACCAGCGACCTCCGGAATTGACTAATTACTATCTTCCCCTTAATAGGAAGTTAGGCCTACCTCTTGCATCTCCACAGCATGTTGCTTCTCGGCCTCTCCTAGGCTCTGTCTCGTGCTGACCAGGTCAGTCTCAGTGCGGGTCAGAATGTGCCATAGCTCCTGCAGTTTGGCCTGATCCCCAACCTGAGGATCCACTCCGTTCTGTTTCAATCTCCGATTGATGTCATCAAGCTCACTCTTGCTCTACAAAGTTACAGGAAAAATACTTTTAAAATGAGACAAGCTGTCCGGGTAGTAATTATGATGATCGTATTAACCTAGTAGGTCTGACATAAGGTCCCAGTCCCCATGTTAGACCTAGGGTTACGATCATCGCAACTATTCTGGTAGTTAAGGGTTGTTTTTCGTATTACAGTGTGTAAGTTAACTCTGTCACATTATCCCTTTGAAGTTCAAAACACTAGTGTAAGCTTACCAAAAGATTTAGCTTATAAATAGCTTATATTATAGCTTTATAAAAAAGGTATGATTGGTAATGGTAAAAGATGAAAACAGCACTCACACTTTGTCTGATCAATTTAATATCATGATTATGCACATGAAATAATAAACCTGTGAAAATTTGACCTCATCAGAAATTTCTGATTCACGAGAAAATAGCGAAAAACCAACTCAATCTTAATCTTTTGATCTACCCCGAGATCAAAACTGTTTTCGATCTTTGCTTTATTAATAATATTTCTAATTTAAAAATTTTTCTCATAAAATAGAATAGGCCTAACGTTACTCGTAAAATGACAAAACTCACTGTCAAAATGCCATTCACAGGTCTTGGCGATGATCGTGATCGCAACATGTTGATTCCGTCTGTCACTTATTCCATAAGGCACTAAACTACTTCAAAGTTCAATGAGTTGCATGCACATTGCAAAGCACCAAGAATTACCTATACCAGTGAGTCACAAACTTCCAACGGACCGCAGCTGTAGGCTACTCAATTTCATTCAGCCTGATCTGATCACTTCACAGAACTTCATTTGACTCCAGTCCAAACAATCTCTGTCAAAATTGATGATCTACCTACAATTGAGAGTTTGAATGCTTTACAAAGGAGGGTGGGGCATCCAGTGTGTTGTACTTGTACTTGTTGTAGTTATAGCACGTCCATGATAACAATCAATTATCTGATTGAAAGGCATGTGTACACATCCCCCTTTTCAAAATACATCGCGGTTTCGTCAACTGGATTACAAAAATAATTTATTAATTTTGCGCTGTGGACAATGGGTTTAGTCTGTGACTATAAACAACTTTCATATGTATTGAAGGTAGCGTTGAGATGAGATGGTTACCAGACTAAACAATTAGTCGTTGCCATACCTATGGTGGCTTTGACAGGACACACGATGTTATTAATAACTGTCAATTTTTTTTAGCAAAACTTGTGCAATGGCGTACGATTTGCGGCTATTATCATGTATCAATGATATTGGGTCACTTGATTGGGTATAAGTTACAAAATTGGAAACAGTGATGATGGTCAATCAATCATATTCAATCAATATTATTTTAGTATTTTAATTTTTACTAGTGAGAAACCAAAACAGACATGTTTACAGATTTACGTTTAACTTACAGGGTATAGTAGAAACATACCGTTAAAATTGTTCCGCCTGAAATGGTGTATTTATCCAGAAATTAGTAAAACAACGACCGAAAATCGTTTCGATTTTTTAAGAGATCAAAAATAAAAGAGAAAAGACTTGAGAAAATTAAACTGTGGCTGTTTTTCACTGTTTTCTCAAAAAGTGGGCACCGTACGTATGGGACCGAAGCTGGTCATCTCGTACGCCGACCAACTCGTACGCCGTTTGGTCAACTCGTATGCCGACCAACTCGTACGCCAACCAACTCGTACGCCAACCAACAGCTAGCCTTGGTTCCAAGACCTTCGTTGATGCTTAGTTCCCGCGGCCCATAGGGACTAACTAATCTTAAAATAATTTGCAAAAAGAACCATCACCTTAGCACTTACCGTTTTCAAGATATGCTGGTAATAATAAAATCAGCATTTGTGATGACGTCATGATGACGTCACGGTAAATTTAGTTGCAGCATGCACATCTAAATGATGTTACTAAGCATTTGCAAAAAGAATCATATTATAGCCTTTTGTCATGTTTGTTTTTAATAATCAATATTATTGGAATTATTCGTGAGATCTAGACTTCATTCAGGCGCATTTTTGAAAAAAAAATAATATTTTTCAGTCAGTGTATCTATATAGTCATAAGCAGCTCAACAGAGCGAAGCTAATTATTATACATGTACTGATGAACACAGTGCACGTTGTATAGTGAGTGAGACATTAAACTTTCTCATGTGTGAGGAAACATAAAGAAAGTTTAACCTTCCTGATTAATCCAGACATTACAACCCTGCTGGCGTTGGAAGAGCCTGGAAATTGGAAACGTGATTGGCCATTAATAGTGTTTGGAAATACATTTTTTAACTTTCCCTATTCTGATTGGCTAATGAATGTGACGTCCGTCGTTTTAAGCTGTTCTTATGCCAGTGTGTATTGTACTTTTTAGGTAACCATAGGATAATTCCCTTGCTTTTGACTTGTGTACATGTATTGAAATTATTTTGGGCAGCTCAACAGAGCGAAGCTTATGCTGATTAGACTGATGAACACTGATGAAAAAAAAATTGATTTGAGCGCATATTGTCCTCACTTTTCCAAAATTAATGGGTATAAAGGGGCTTAATTTGTATTATTCAAATTTAGTGTTTGGAGTTAGGAGAGCCTGACGTTTCGATCCTAGCAGGATCTTTCTAAAAGTCAGTAAATTACAAAATGAAAAGAAGATGCAAGTAAAGATACACATAAATGAACGGACGCGGTTGACTATCAAATTCGGTGTCATTATCGATCAACTATTATCATTATTTTTTTCTACACTAAAAAGTTAAAAAGCGCCCTCTATTTCACTGTACATTCTGACGAAATTATTTTTAGCCCCGAATTAAAGATGACATCAGCCTAAAATTATAATGCGTAAACATGGTGCGCACATCGCTAAACTTAAACCCTGACTCAAATAGGCGGAAACCCGGCGAGTCTGGTAAGTTCACCAACGCCCAAAAATAGACGTATAAAAAGCTGGAAAGAAGAATTATGTCAGCCGAATTCCAATGCTGTATTCTATGATTAAGATATCGGACAGTTGAAGAAAGTGGAAATATAACTGTCGAGTCTCTCTGTAAAGATTTACACGGAATATTACTATTTTGTAGTTCGTCAGGTAAGTTGTAGTCCGTTTATTTACGCGGTGAACTGCACTGGCCATAGGGGACTGGCAGAGAACGGACGTGTATTTCCGACACACATCATACAATTTCTGTTTCCGGGATTTTAATTTGTGTAACTTTTATTTTTTTTATTGTGTATCTTTTAATGCTGTGTTTGTACCAGGAATGACCACTTTCACAGTGTCTTGTAAAGCTGTAAATACTTATTGATTTAAGTTATTTCACCTTAGTTATGTGTGTAGCTGTCACAATGTTTTTGTGTTGAATAACAAAATGTCAAATTTACCTTTTCGCACACTGCTTTTAAATGAACTTTTCAGCTGGTCAGTTTTTGAACATGTGATGTAGGCCTACGATCATTGCAATAAGTGAATTTCTGTAATACATTCCAGGTAACGAGATATTATTTTATGTTTGTTTCCTCTTTTTGAAGATTTGGTGTTGTCAGTTTAAAATTGACAGTGTATATTTTGCCGGCACTGGCATTCTTCGTGGAATCGTGCAAACGCAGTTTTGCTGAACATTCCTGTAGGCCAATTTGCAGTAGGGCCTATATTTGACGTATCAAGAATCAGAAGAATGACGGTGCTGGCAAAATATACATGAATTATGGCACAGACACATGACAATTGACTGACATCTAACGTCGCATTCACGTAGGCCCCTAACAAGTAACATTAGAAAACATTTGGAACTCTTCATTTCGGTCTCATATGGATTGTGCACGGGGTCAGTTGTAAAATGTCATGTGTGTATGGAAATCTTTATAAAATAAAAGTTTATAAAGAATGGGTTTTCAGGGGAATTTGGCATTTCATAAATTTCATGACATTCCTCCATTTTCCATTTTACTTTTTTAACAGGACGAATATTGGATCTGATAATTAATGGTTGGGAAACTCTGTTTTTGTCTTTTGTTTGTACAGGTTGAGTTGAAGTTGATTGCTGTAGAACCAGCAAAACAGTCAGCACCATGCAGACAATTAAATGCGTTGTGGTCGGTGACGGCGCCGTCGGTAAAACATGCCTGTTGATATCCTACACAACTAACAAATTTCCATCTGAATACGTACCCACGGTAAGGCTTGGAGTTTTAAGTACTTTACTCTAAAATATTTTCACTGTTTCAGTCAATGGGAGACTTTGGAGAACCGGTCTGCAAGTCAACAGCGCACACACGCGCATGCTCACATGCGCGTGTGCTGTTGACTCCAGACCGACTCTCCAAAAGTCTCCCATTGGTGTGTGAATCTGTATGTCTTAGTTATGAAGTTGCCTGTTGCACGGCCGGCTGAAACCAACTGGCAACTGCTTTGCCAAGTGGTCCAGCAGGATTCAGTGGGTGTAGCATAGCAACTGATCAATTTTGGTTACAGCAAGATCCAACGATTGAAACATCAGCCAGTGAACACCGAGTTAAGGGTCCTTGCTCAAAGCTCAGCTTCGGCTCTGGCTCCATTTTGTGAATCCATTCTAAAATTAAGGGTATCCAAATAGAGGCCTTTGGCTGCGGTTTAGAAGTAGATTCTCTGTTTTGAAAAAGAAAACAGAGCTTCAGCTTCAATGAAAATAATGCAACCTATATTTTCAGCATATTGATGACAGAGATGAAGCCGGAGCCTGAGCCCTGAGTCGAGCTTTGAGTTGAGAAAAGTCCCAGGTTTATTTGCCGAGAGTTTAAGGAGATTCTACTCAATTCAAGGCCTTGGAACATTTTGCAGCTTTATACATTTCCTTGGAAAAGGACGGTCCTTGTGGACTTATCGCTTCGTTTTTCACCAGTGGCAGCTCTGACACCACATGCCTGACAATTGTCTATACGTTGATGGAAGGACCTTGGCATGGCCATGAAGCAATGGTCAAGCACAGATTACAGCGTTTGAATATCAGTGACGTTGAAGGAGTTTCCTTCCCAAAACTCTTCACATCTTGTTTTTTTTTTTTTTTTGGGAGGCCTTGAAAAGTTGCGTTATTTCCCTTGTGTAAAATCACTATGAAAGCCTGGTACACTATGGGCCTGTTTGTTTAACGCACAAGATCACAAATCCTACTGATCCGGATCCCATTTTAGTATACCCTGCATAGAATGTGGATCTGCAGATCTGGGATCCTGTGCGTTAAACAAAATTATTGTAAAGATTCAAATTTCCTTGATTTTTGTTGAAGGTACTTTCATACCTTTGGTAGTATTGAAAAACAGAAATCTACACAGATTTACCTATACCGGTAACTTACCGGGTATAAAGATAGTGATGGTAGAAACATACTGTATACCTTTTCTGCCTGAAATTATGTATTTATCCAGAAAAGAGTAAAACCAATTGATCAAAAACAATATCGATCTTCAGAAGATAACAAATCTTGTGAAAAGATTGGAAAACACTGTGAGCATTTTTCACAAGTGTACTTTATAGAAAGTTAAATTTTGGGCACGGAAATTGACTTTTTGCGTCACCATTTTCACATTTCTTTTCACTATTTCTTGTTGATTAGGTGTTTGACAACTATGCCGTGACAGTAATGATAGGAGGAGAACCCTACACACTGGGATTATTCGACACAGCAGGTATGTCCACCAAGATCAGTTTGAAAATTCCTTGTTTGTTTATCTATCCAACAGTAAGTGCGGTGTAAGACAAGTTTGTCTCCCGTTTTTCAAAATTCGTGGCTAAATCTTTGCTGTAGAGGTAAACATAAAACCACAAAAAAGGAAATTGGGATGATTTCCGTCTTTTCCTAGCATGCTCGCAGGCCTTGAATTTGGTTCTGAAAGGGGCAAGGCCACTTTTCCATTGCAAGGGGCACTTCCATTGGAAAATCATTTGAAGAGGGCACAAAGGCCAAGAACAAGGGCAATGAAGGCTGTGGCCTCCGTTAAATTCAATCCTTGTGCTCGAGTTGACCACCTTGCTAATTGTATTCAACATCAATTGGTACAGTGCATAATTGCTGTACATTGGCATGGTGCCATGAACTGTGTCAGTCTGCGGTGTGGTCGGCCGGTGGTGACACATGGCCTAAACTGGTGTCTAAGCTGGGAGGGGCTTACCCAATTGCAAAGATAGAAGGGGGGGGGATCCGGGAACGCCCTTAGTGATTCATAGCAACCATTGTCTAAACAATACTGCCGACCGACTGTCTGCATGTGGCCAAGTTTTTAAAGCCACATTGCCTTGTAGGAATCTGGGACTTTGCATCACTCACAGCAGTCTCTTATTTGAGTAATTTATTTTCCTCTTTTTTTTTCTTTTTTTTATACAAAATCTGCCCAAATCAAATCAAATCAAATCTTGGAATGTTGTGTCGTGTTTGCGGTTTCATTGCCCGTGTCTATCACATAAGGCACCGGAACAGAACTGCTTTGGAAATTCAGTCCAGTAGTCCGGAGGTTGCTGGTTCGAATCCCTCATCAATTTGCTTAAATTGTTCACTCAATGACTTCATACTTCATAATTGGATGCTGTGTGCACACTGCACATGGCCTTCGTTGCCCTTGTTCTTGGCCTTCGTGCCCACATCAAATGTTTCCATAGACACTATGATTTTTCCAATGGAAATGCCCCTTGCAATGGAAAAGTGGCCTTGCCCCTTTCAGAACCAAATTCAATGCCTGGATTTGTTTTTATTTCATGACAAATCAAATTGTGAACAGACCACTCTGTTCTATCAACTTCAACAAATATGATACTTACTTTAAACATGAAGAAGTGCATGATTTTTAATATGCCATGTGCGATTTGTGCTAATTTATCTTTAATAAAGCAAAATGTGAACAAAACCATGTCAGATGTCAACAGTTCCGATTTATCAAAACCAACGTATGTGTATGTACCCCGTATGCTGCCCTTTGTATGGCATTGTACACAATATTGAGGCTGTCAGGTATAAATAGGGGACAAAGCATTGGGACAGGATTTAGTGATTCCAAAAGCAGGAAGTGTCAATTAAATCCCCGGGGCCCATTCCACAATGCGGATGCACACTCCCAAGCCATGCTCTTCCCTGTATGCAGGACAGACAGATATTAAAGGTGATATCATGCGTTGTTTTTTGTCAAAGAAATACAGAAATATCAAGAAAGATACATTAACAGTTATGATCTGTGAAATTTCCAGTCCCCTTCAGTACCGACTATTTGAAGGGAAACAAATCAGTGAAAATTGTTTTTCAAATTTTGTCACCGTTATATTTTTTTATCTTAAATAGATCAAAATTGTTTTTTGGTCAATTGGTTTTACTCCTTTCTGGATAAATGGAGCATTTCAGGTAGAAACATTTTAATGGTATATTTCTACCATCGCCATATTTATACTTAATAAGTTATAGGTAAATCTGTGAAGATTTCTGTTTTGATATACTACCAAAGTATGATAGTCCCTTTAAACATGTTAAACAAAAGCCACTAACTTAGTCAGGCTGCCACGACCAGCATTTCGGTTTCATGTAATGGCTCCGCAAGTTTTCCTGAGTGCTTTCAAAATAAGAAACGATACTGATTTGATTAGAAGCAAATGCGGGTTAAAAGATATTCGGCGGGAGAATTATCTTTAAAATGAAAAGCAAAACTAAACCTGGTTGGATTTTCAAGAACTCCAGACAGAAATATCTTATATTTCAGTTTTCATTGCTGTTGCTGTATTCAGCACTCAGCGACCAACATGCCGTGGGAGTTTTGTTTTGTCAGTATATGTACTTCTGCCTGAATATAATACATTTATGCATCTATAGGGCTTAAAGGTGTACTGTTTTGTAGCATACCGAAACAAAAATCTTCACAGATTTACCTGTAACTTTCAGGGTATGAAGAAGGTGATGGAGAAACATACTGTTCAAATTTCCCTGTCTGAATGAAATGCTGTATTCTTTCCAGGAAAAAAGTACAACCAAAGACCAAAAAGTTTTGATCTCGGGGTGTAATCAAAACTCTTGCGAAAAGATCTGTGCACGTTTTTCACTGTTTTCTCAAAAAGTGTGCAATGTATGGGACTGGACATTTTACAGATGACAGTTACCGTTTTCTTCTTGTTATTTTTGCCCATAAATCTGCATTTCTTTGACAATTTAAAACCAAAACGTATGATGTTACATGTACTGTTGAATGTACCACTCCACCAGGGAGGAACGTTGCTTTTTGACAGTGTGGGCAAATACACTGGTATTATTCTCGCGTACAATGATTCATTTTCAACGATGTGGCATATTTTCCTTGTGTGGGTAGATTAAGGTTGTCGTCGACAGGGCTTCTGTCGACAGCTCTGTCGACAAAGTGAATTTCTCGGCCTGTCGCGTTTGTCGACATAGCTGCCGTCATGGCGACAGAAATGAGAAAAAAAAAATACGAAGCAGAAAAAAGGCACAGCAGCCCCTTCAAAAGCCTACAAAAGCTTACCAGTTATAACGATATACAGTTCCCCATGCGGTTTTATGGCCGTAATATATATTCCAGAAAGTAGTCCTTATGTGTTTGAAAACAATATAAGCATATAAATCCAGCGGGAAGTCCCGCAGTCAAGTGGTTTACATACATTGTATCGAAGTTTTGACATTTGTACACGTGAAATGCCAGTTTGCTATGCAACAACATTGCAACAACAAGCCATACCGGCCGTGCGTGACCCGTGTAGCGCTATGTCCACACGTACGTGCCTGGGTTGATATGCTGCACACTCACCGCATGGCGATGATGTCATCAACAACCAATGAAAAAGCTTGCGTGCGTGCGTGAAAATAATACTACAAATACTTAGTAAAGACAAAGAGTAAACTTGAAAAAAAGTTAATATAAATATAATAATATCGGAAATAAGTTAACCCGGTTACCCGAAGCGAAAATAATGAGTATTAATGACCAATCTTTGCGGAATTCCCCGGCTTCAAAATCGGGAAACCCCGAACCCGGAAGTGATCGCACTATGGCGGCCGCAGTCACGCAGATAAACAAGTTATAACAACAAATGGCAATATGGCGTCGGCGGTTGAAAGTGCCGTGCCATGGAAGTTGTTGAAATGACAATGACATTGAACACAGTGACACTATAGCTCCATTTTGGATAATAAGATTTATTAGAAATATCAATAAACGCACTCTCTGTTACTTGATGCATAACGTAAGTTGGATGTGTGTTTTTATATTAAGAGTTTAATCAGTTTTATATAAGCTTATTTTCCGTTTTGGACGAACATTTTCGGACCCAATTTTCATACAGCTTTCTGTCGACACATGTCGACGTCGGTAACTCCAATGTACCGACCTGTCGACAGGAAAAAATCGTGCCGACGACAACCTTAGGGTAGATTGATTTTCATTCTTTACATGTCAGAGGAATAACTCTGAATAAGAGCACAATCGCCATGCTACGTTTACCCACGCAATGAAAGGACACCGTCACAATTACTGCCCCAATACACACAGTGGAATGACCCACATACCAAATGAACCATAGATTCATTACTACATGTACACAAATTGTATTTCATAAATGAAGTAATGTATGTGTCATAGTTGCAATGTTTTGCTTTGTTATGGGGGTGGGGTTAATGTTAATGGTACAGCCCTTCAATATTACAAAGAAGCTTCACATTAACAAGTTATACATGTATATATATACCACACAGGCCTTTGCTGGGTTTTTTTTTTGCCAAAAGCAATAACTACTGAACTCAAGAGAAATTTGGCTTCACAACACTAGTAACACACAGAATTCTACCCTAATACATACATGTGTGTGTCTAGTATTGCTGGTTTTTTATATAGGACACTGACCAGTTGTGTACAATTTGTATGTGGTCAGCGACCGGACTAAATCTACCATAGAAACACTGGACTGTGTTGGATTTCGGACAAAGGTTTCTATTGAAAATGACCACAGGCCAAAGGGTCAAGTTACTGTTTGGATAGTATTAATCTTGGAAGGGAAAATGCTCTTTTCACTATAGGGCTTGGGGTGTACGTGTACACTGTTAGTTTAGCTTTATTTAAATTCTGTTTAAAATCTGCTTAGTGAAAGGAGAGCCTTTCTATCCTTGTTACTTGTACTACTATGTAATTGTACAGTGTACGTGTACACATGACATATTATATTCTGTAAAGTGTTTTAGTGGTTTCCTGTTCCGATATTATAACAGCTGTACATCCTGTGTCTACTGCTTGTTGTATGGGGCATGACCCAGTTGGCCGATTTGGAAAAAAAAATGTACGGGTGCGTTGAGCATGTTTCTTAGCAACACGCTCGGCACCGCACGTTTTGTACGAGGAAGTAAAATCAAGGTCTGATTCATCAGGAAATCGAGTGGTAATATCTTGATTTCAGAATATTGGGGCGTCATTGTCAGTGCGGTGGTGAATGGCATCTATTATATCTAGTTTCTAAAGTAGACAATACAAGTATCATTTTATTGACTAATTAGAGTTTAAAATGTGCATTTAATCATCTAGTTTCTAGCTAGCTCTGTATCAAAAGGCCTTTTTCACACGATGGTATTTAAAAAACTTCAAGGCTTGGGAGTTATTCCTCATGCTTGAGAAATGTTACAAAAGTGTCATCGTTTGAAAGGACACCAATGCTTGAGAGTGACAACGTCCCTAGTGAATTCTTGAGAAATTTCTCAAGCATGAGGAAAAATTTGCATGCCTTGAGAGTTGTTTTATCATGTAAAAAGGGCTACAGACATTGGTGACCCAGTACTTATATCTACTTTGTTTTCCTTCTTATTAAACAGGTCAAGAAGACTACGATAGACTGAGGCCTTTAAGCTACCCCCAGACGGATGTCTTCCTCGTTTGTTTTTCCGTTGTATCACCCTCTTCGTTTGAAAATGTCAAAGAAAAGGTCAGTTAGCAAGCTCTGTTCATTCCTTGCAAGCTATGTGTGTAACTATGACCATCTTTGCTCAACGTTTTCTCCAGATGTTGTGCAGTTGGTGCCACAGAGGACAGATAAAGGATAATCAAGCTCTATACACATTGTATTTACTTTGGCATGTTTTGGGAAATTTAGAATGACATCAGCGGGTTCTTTCTCAAAGGCAGTTTCGATCCTTGCAGGATCTTCCTCAAAGGCAGTTTCGATCCTAGCAGGGTCTTTCTCAAGTTACTTCGAGATAGATCCTGCTGGGATCAAAACTTCAGGCCTTCATTACTACAAGCTAAAAGCGAATGTCGAGAGTGAGAAATTCAGAGTGTCTGGTGAGACGTCTTTGAGTAAAATGATACCTTCTCTTCTATCAAACAGTGGGCTCCCGAGATCACGCACCACTGTCCCAAGACACCGTACCTTCTAGTAGGCACGCAGATAGATCTGCGCGACGACTCGACGACCATCGAGAAGCTGAGCAAGAACAAGCAGAAGCCCATCTCCGTGGAGCAGGGAGAGAAGCTGGCCCGAGAACTCAAGGCCGTGAAATTTGTGGAGTGCTCCGCCCTCACACAGGTCAGGAAAATAGATATTAATGGAAGATGATTGATCCCTAGGGTAAGGGCACATGCTCAGTACTCACACTAGGAGATTGTTTGTCATATTGACAACATTTGTGTAACGTATCCGTTCCCCCATCTTGTGATATGAGACATAATAGACGTGCATCAATGCACTGTTCATAATGGATAAGAATGGCACAAAGGAACCAGTCCATTCTAGAGATGGGTATCGCTATGCTAAAGCTTGCCCCGAATCCTGTGATATAGCAACAGTGTCTTTAGTCTGGGAAATTCAAACTGGGGTGTTTATTTGCAATGTAAGGAGCCTGAGTACCAGATACTATTCAGATGTAACTGACAAATGACAAAATCCGTGTAGGATGATTGTCATGTCCTGCCTTAGAAATTAAATCTTACTCAGCATTGTACCTGTCGAAGTTAAGACCGTCAGAAGTCATCTTCTCCCAATCTTGTTCTTATTCCTCCTCACAGAAAGGACTAAAGAACGTATTTGACGAAGCAATCCTGGCCGCTTTGGAACCACCAGAACAACCCAAGAAAAAGAAATGTTCCCTTCTTTAGATCAATGTCCGGCGGTAGCATGGATTTCTCCTCTCTCTTTTTTTTAAAACAATTATTCTTCTTTTTTTGGAAACCCTCGAAACAGGAATAAGGTTTGTAAACTTTGTTAAGGCACGGGAAAAAGTGGGGCCGAAGATTCTCCGTAAGCAAAACCTGCGGAAATCGGCATCTTATGTAATTGCTTTTGTGATGCGCGTGCATGTGTATACAGTGGAAATGTCCCACTCTATTGGTGTATAGCCAATGGATAATTGAAATGGTGGAGACGTAAAAGTCGTAAGAGCTGTTTGTGCCTGTTAGTAGAACTGCACACAGCTTAATAGCAAACAGTCCATGCTGGGGTCAGCTGATTTGTCGCCCTCTAGAGTTTGCATACATAGAACACGGTTCGCGCTGGAAGGTGAAAATGTATATATTGAAGCATTTCACTGGTGGCCTGCAGCATCAGAAGTGTATTTGTTGTCACTGGTTTCCTGCGGCAGCAGTGGCTTGTGTTTTCACTGGTGCCCTGCAACAGTGAGTGGCCTGTTTCACTGGTGGCCTGCAGCAGCAGTGGCATGTGTGTTTTCACTGGTGCCCAGCAGCAGTGACCTGCCTGCTTCACTGGTGGCCAGTGTGAAATGTCAAGTATGCATGCGTACCTGTGTGTTGGTCAGAATGGGTCTTAAATGTATACGTAAAACAAAAAAAATGTTTTGAGCAAGGGAAACGAACATCCAGGGAAATTTGCATCAAATGCAGACGATTTCTTGGGTCAGTGATTTTCTGTTTTGAGAAAAAAACAAACAACCCTGACTAACGATCCCTGAAGAAACCCGGATCCTGTTTTTTGTGCATTTTAACAAAGAAATAGAAGGTTACTGGCCCTAGGTTCAACGAGGTTGTTACATTCTGTAGTTATATTCCATATTTGGTCCCTTAATAAGCAGAATGTTACATAGAAATCCGGAATTATGTCCTATTTTAAGTAAACGGTAAGCTTAACTTTGGAAGGAAAACATTATATATCAGGATTACTGACTTTTTGTGATTACCGTAACCTGTGAAAGTGTGTAAAAAAAGAAAACCGAAAACGGGAAAAAAAAATCAGGATTTTTGTCAATTTTTGCCAGTGTCTTATTTTCTTTTTGAAAGGGGTTGTCATAACTTGATAAGTACCGGTATGTCTAAACTGTATTTTCTTTTCTAAAGATAACTTTCTGGCCCATTGACATTTACCACTACAGTGTACAAATTAAATTTTCTCTTTGCAATGTTATTATATATCGTGTTGGTTTGTGGGCTCGACAGTCCATGCTATTGATCTCTATGGGGCGAATTGGAGCAAAGGGGCTTGTGTTCCTGCGCGTTGGGAAATTGTGAATAGTCTGAAAAAATATACATTGAAATTTCACATGGCATTGCTAAACCGGGGGGCTTATTTCATTGAGCTGCTAAGCACCAAAAGTTTGCTTAAGCACCAATAAATTTGGTAAATAAAAATCAGTATGACAGCCACAACTCCTTGTGAATGTTATGCTCAACAAACAGTGGTTGAAAAGCAGTAAACATCACATGAAAATTTGGTTGGCAATCCTGTTTGATCAAGGAAGACTTCGCATGCTCAAGCAAATTTTGTGCTTAAGCAGCTCTGTGAAATTAGCTCCTGTTTTGTAAGCAAATTGATAAATTGGCTCCCTCTGGGTTCATTCAATTCAGCCATCATTCTGTGTTTACTACGTTCAATTGTATGCTTCCAATATTTACTGTTAAATTTTATTTTCCAAGCTTTAGTTGGCTTGCGTGTTGACTTGTAGGCAAACTTCCCGGCCAGTGCAGTGTGTATTGTTGAGTCGTACCCATGGAATTGCACTGCAGTGCCATAACTGTTCACAGTTTCACTCTTAAAGATTAAATTGTGAAATGATGCATGGCACAACGTATTATACAAGAAATCTTGTATAAATGGGAGAAAGTTTCTGATGTGATGACCTTTTTTAGGAATAAAAAAAATCCGGGGAACAGCTCAGTGATAACGCAGTGACTTCCACTCATTCCTATGAAAGATGGTCCCCCAAAAAACTGTGTACTTGGGAAGTTGTAGCAAACTTTGAACCGCTCCTAAAAGAAAGCAAATTTTGAATGAACTTGACAAAACACCATGAAGTTTACTTCATTGTGGCAGATAAACTTGTTTGTCTGTCATAATTTATGTGTGCCATTATTTGTATCGTAGCTTAGTATGATCGAAGTTTATAGGAAAACCCGGAATACTTCACCATTACGTACCTGTAAAAGAGAATATGACAAAAAAGTGATAGGTAAGGGATCGATTTCACCAAACTCATCATAACTTATTATCAATCGTAAGACTTATGATGCATTGCTGCCCTATTGTAACTTGATTTACGATCGATCGATCTTAGGGCTTCGTGAAATCGACCCCAGGTCTCTTTTCATGCTTAAGCAAATTTTGTGCTTAAGCACTAAGCAGCTTTATGAAATTGTCCCCAGGTTGCTAACAATATAAGTAGCATCAGGTTTAAACTATGGACTTCAATACAGAAAGTCCTGTGCCTTTTTGTATCTGTAGTGGTAACTATTATTTACTTACTCTCAGTTAAACATGCTTGTCCAAGATTGCTCTAGTAAGTAAATAAAAAAAAACCTACGAAAAAAAAAAAAAATTAAAAAAAAAATTAAAATATGTAAAATAAAATGTATAGGGTTACTTTGTTTTTGTTATTTTTAAAAAAATTGTTTAACTTAAAAAGAATGTTTTTTGGTTGGGTGGGGACATGTAGAAATATATAACATGTAGGAGTATCATTAAATTGATGATTAATCATAGAAACCATTTCGCTGGCCGGATGGGCTGAGGTAGAAGCCAAATGGTCAAGCGAAATTTTGAAAAACATTTTTTTATTTATTTCCAATTTTTTTTTTTGTTATTGTTAACGTTATTGACCAACTATGGAAACGTACAGAGCCCAATTTCATGGAATCCATAACAGCCTATTCTTTGTGTTTACGGGTGTTGCTAAGCATGAAATATATTTCATGGAATTCGTAAGCAAGACTTTCGGTGCTTAATCGGTTAGCAAAGAATTTCTAGGTTTACCTTGATTTTTATCTGCTAACACTCTCTACTGTCATACATATTGCAGAAAGTCATTGCTTAGTGTTGCATGAAAGAAAACTCTCTTATACGCAAACCGTAAGCCAAAAAAACTCTGCTATCATAAGCGATAAAATATTTGCTTACAGATTCCATGAAATTGGGCCTAGAAGTCTGTGTGTGCATTTGCCCAATTTAGAGTGGGAAAAAATACTAAATGGTAATTTTTAATTAATAATCATTTAAAGAAATGAATTGAGATGTAATGCCATGCCAGAACATACATCACAAAATGTGAAATAAGTTTTGAACCTTTCGATGGGGCAAATGTCACACAGAGCATCGTCACTTGAAATTCAAACTTAGGAAAGCACCATCTTGTACAACAACCATTTAAGACTCACCTTTAAATATCCATGCATTTTTTGTAATATTATGTAGCTTATCAAGAGAATATAATGGGGGACTGATGTAAACCCCAGAATTTACCAAGACCGTTAACATGTAGATAATCTGTGCTCTGCATGTGTGTTTTTTTTTATAGTCACAGCGTGAAAATAACACAACATTCACAAAACAATGAGAAATATTATTGTTTTCTTGGTGATACTACTTTATAGGGCACCTATTGTAGTTTAGGCTACCGTACCTATTGAGAAAAGGAAATAAATACCACTTTTGTAAAGTAACTCACCAAAATATGTTGATGGTGGTGTCATCTTGAATATTTTAGCAAAGTTAAATTTGTGGAAAGAGGGCAAAACATTTTGAAGAAATTTATGAAGTGGAATGGTAACGAAGATGCAGCATTTCACTGATGAAATGCTTAGCCATAATTACTGCTAAGGTGGCCTAAACACCTAAACTACAGTTATCACTTTTTTGTGGGTTTTTGTTTTTCCTAACTATGAGGAAGTGTGACCACAGCAAAGGACAAATAATATTCCTCCTGAACTGGTACCCATTCTTTGCACAGTGTGAGAAGGAGTGGTTACCAGTGATGGTTACAAAAATGAAATTAATTTTTGTAATCATCACTGGTAACCACTACTAGACTCACACTGTGCAAAGCATGGATACCAGTTCAGGAGGAATATTAAAGAATCTATACATGTACATGTGTATATGATGTATGCATTGTGAATTTTGGAAAAGCAAAAACAAGTAAAGACACTGATTAGTAGTGAAACATACATGTCCCTCTTTCTAAAAGGTCGTCAATTTTTGTTTAGCATCGATAAACTCTCTGGATTTGAACCAAAATCCACCCGAGAACCATTCAAAATCCATGCCCTACAGTATATGGCAGTGGATTTTGAAAGAAACAGGATTTCAGAGCCCAGGCACTGTATCTTGTACGTGGACTTTTTGTAAATTTTGATGGGTTTTCATGGGCCCAAAGACCATAGAAATTTGGCACATGGTTTTGAATGTGGTTGCTAGCCAAAATACACAAGGATGTTATGCATGTTAGGGGTACTAGTCCTATATATCCACACGAAGGAAACTGGTATTGAAAAGAAAGGAATTTAACAAAAGAGTTACATACCATAAACGTTGTTGTCGTTTAGATGTCGTTTTTTTTTTTTTCAGTTATAATTTTCATCCATCATTTTAAGTTCATAATACTTGCAAGTATTAATCTATTGTATCATGTAATATATCTGGGTTGATTGTAGCCCCAATCTTAAAGAGAAAAACAAACATTAAATAAAAATGCAAAATCAACTTGCTTTGAAGTAAAACTTAATGTCAGGCGGGAAAGAAACGTACATGTTATTCTTTAGTTGTGCTATAAACTCTGTTTTAGGATATCCCTTGAACATCCTTTAAAAAGCCATATGTGAGTTATATCTGAATAGTATCTGGTACACAGACTTCATTCATTGCATATAAACACACCAGTTTGAAGTTCCCAGACTAAAGACTGTTGCTGTATAATCACACAGAATTTGGGAGAAACGTTTGCTTCGTTACATAAACGGGTCAATTTCATGGAGCTGCTAAGTTAAAAAACAAATTGCTTAGCACAAAAATTTCTCGCCCAATAAAACAAACCACCATTAAAAAATTCCATTTGATATTCATGGTCAGCGAACAGCCAAAAAACAATCACAAGTGAAACACAACACATGGAAATTTGGTTGTTAATCCTGTTTTTTATTAAGACAGAAATTTCATGGTTAGCAAATTTTTGTGCTAAGCAGGGCTGTGAAATTGGCCCCATGCCTTGCACATTAATGCACTGTTTATAATGGATAAGAATGGCTCACAAATTAAGGAAAGAAAGTTGTTGTTATTGAATCCATTAATATATACACAAACTCAATGAACATTTCTGCCGCACAAACACACTTCATAGTACAACAATAAGTTAACCATTATAAAATGTAATATCATTTTATCATAATTACAACTACATGTAACACAATACATGTATACCCAAAGCTAAAAAAAAAAAATCATCATCATCAGAATTTTACATTAATATTTTATCAAAACCCGGATAATAACAATTCACAAAGTGATCAATAATGAAAGTTGGGTGCCAATAAGGAAACATAAATTACATAATATACAAATTGAATGATAAAGAATAATCTTTTACAGCGGAAATCCTTGATTTAATTACATAATTAAAATGATTCAAATTTCCGGTTTTCATCAGAGCTTAATGGTAGCCCAATAATTCCTCCATTAATTTTATCTGCCCGATGTTTGGATACAATCTTTACTGTATTGCAAAATTGCAAGGAAGCTTACAATAATTTTATACTTAAAGCAAGAAACAAAATCCCATTATAAAATAAACTCAATGTTCATAACAATGATCATTATGGCATTGGTTTACTTTAGTCTGGTTCCCGGACCCAAAAAGCGCCAGACTATTGTCTGTCAAATATAGGGTCCGGTATCGGCTACGTGTACTGGAGGGTCACGTGACCAAAAAGACCAAGTTTTGGCTTTTTACGGAAAAATCCGAAACATTACGAACTCGTTTTCGTTCAACTTCGGATAGCAACATTGACTTTCGGCTATTTCCGACAGGTCACGCGAGGTCATGTACTTCAGGGAAAGACAGGTCGTGTACATATGTTTCATTCCGGCTACAGTTAGCCCAAATAGAGCATAATTATTGTCCACATACAACAGAGCACTTTTCCTAATTATGCACTTTTGAGGAGTTTGTTGTATGGTTTTTTCCCACTCTTTGATTTCTTTTTCTGTCCAGATAAAATTGCATGTGCTTACAAAAGTGCAAAAATTAATGCTAAAATTGAATCTCGCTAAACTCTAAAACTAGCTTCCGCGCCTGCGCAGACATGACAGCTGTGTCATGTTCATAGAGCGTTTTCGAAACGGAGGCTCAGGCTCCGTTTCAGGCTCCGGCTCCATTTCTTGAATCCATTCTAAAACAACGGGCATCAAAATAGAGGTTTTTGGCTGCGGTTCTGAAGTAGATTCTCTACTATGAAAATAAAAACAGAGCTTCAGCTTCAAAGAAAAACCACAACCTATATTTTTCAGCATATGGATGTCAGAGCTGGAGCCTGAGCCTGAGCCTAAGCCTCCGTTTCGAAAACGCCCTATGTTTAACCGTAGCCGATACCTGACCTAAGATTTTTAATAAGAGACGTCGGGGAATCTTTTGGCAGGGAACCAGACTATGGTTTACTTTTACCCCGTTCCAAACCCGAGAGGGCGCTATATAGCAAAACTTCTGGGTATTTTATTTCTATGGGTTCATCACACTACTCCCATTGACCTTAATGTTAAATCCCTCAACTTCACAGTTCAAAAAACCTCATCCAGGAGTCACTCAGCTTTTGGTGTAATACTGTAAATGGTAGTTTGAACCCTCATCTACCCAATTCATTTCGATTTTTTGTTTTTTAGCCGATTTATTTGCTTGCTAGTTGCCCAAGAAAAAACATCCCCCGAAATGGCACTACATGTATTCCGTAACCGACTTGCTACCAATTTTCACGAAGCAACCCTCCACGTTCAAAACAATGTAGGGCCAGATTTTAAACCAAAATGTCTCAAGTCTCCACAACAGGCTGAAGCACTAAACCCCAAGGTTGTGATAACCAGTCATAATCACACACAAAATGGCATGACCCCCAAAATGCATTTAAATATTTGAGGGCATAGTTATCAGCTTGGCGCATTGATCTTGGAGCTAGTACTGTACCAGGTCCAACCATTTATATATTTTTTTCAGGCCCCTAGCAACAAGGTTGGTCTAGACTGGTGCCTTGCCTCATCTAGGTTCACTCAGGTGTGCGAATGAAGCGAAGTATGAGATAGCCGAGTACGCGGAACACGACGAAGATGCCGATGAGAATGCCACAGATCTCACTGAGTGATAGAGGCAGTAGTTTCATGTGGTCTAGTACCTGGACGCTCTCCACGTGTGTCGCATTATGGTGGCAAGCATCGAACATACTATTATTCTCCTTGCACCTGCGGTGAAAAACAGAAACAAAAACGTGGGAAAAGAACAAGATGATGACAGAAAGCCGACAGTTTAAGGTTTGTGCATTTACTACAGCATTTCTTACCCCCCCCCCCCCCGGCTGTAACCTTTCGAAATGGTCTTTGGAATTACTCGGGGTAACCCTTGGTTGTAGGCCTTTATACTAAATTATAGTGGAGCTCTGTGTACCCTTCAGAAAATTATTTTTGCATTAACTTTTGACGGTTTTATTATAAAGTGCATTATAGTGATGTACAACAAACCCAAACAGAAACGTTTTACAGATTAACGTATAACTTTCAGAGTTTGAAGATGGTGGTAGTTGAAACTCAAATTATCGTCACAATATAATCTGCCCTAAATGGTGTATTTACTGACCCAGAAAGAGTAAAGCCAAGCACCCTAAACATTTTTTATCTTGGCAAGATCAAAAATCCTTCTTGAAAAATTGTGTCAGGTTTTCACTATTTTCTCGGGACTCAGATGTCTGATTGAGCTCAAAGGTTTATTATTTCATGTACATTCTGGATCAGACAAAGTGTGAGTGTAGGTGCTATTCTGTGACCTTTACCAATCATTTACTATACCTTCAATTAAATAAAATACACGCAAAGAATCGCAAACTCACTTCACTGGTTCCCCGTTCCAGCCAAACTCAATCTGCATCTGAAGTGTGTAGAAGTAGAACGTGTAGGAAAGGTAGCTAGACCATTCGAGCCACTGCGGTAGCCGCTCGATGTAGAAACCGCCCAGTATCAGCGTAGTCAGCATGAACAGAGATACAACGACTACGGCTTCTTGTAGGGATGGGGCGTAAGCACTGATGGCTAGCGCTATGGACTGTTGATATGATCACACAGTATAGGTCTATGTTATCATTATCAGTATTATCGGGAATGGGTCATTAGGGAGACTTTCTCATACATATATAGGCCTACCTATTTCTAAACATCCTCCAAACCAATGAACTTGAAATTGACATAATTGTGTACATATTGAGCGCATGCATTCTCTGTCTTCTATTAAAATATGGACAGTAAAAATATTTCTTTTAAAAGGTATCTTGTATAATAGGGAGACACCGAATGTCTCCCAAAATAATGTTCACTTTTTGACGCTTCGGTGTCTTCCTAATAATTATGCAATTTAGATAAATTAGACTGCGTGCAAGACAAAATTCGTGATACGGGCGAATCTATGCAAATAGTGCGCCACCAAGAGTTTGCAACGTGTTGGCCAATCACAGTGCGCGGAATCGGTCGGCCTTTAATTTCAAGTCTGGTTTCCTGCCCAAAGATTCCCTGACGACTCAAATAGGCCGTGTCAGAAACGGGCTTCCAGAGCTGCTACGGCTGTGTGTGTCTATTGTCACGGTGTCTCACGTATTTCCAATGGATCGAGCGAACTGATTCGGATGTAGCCTTATTAGCAGAGAATAGTCAGAGATTCTTGGTCTGGCAACCAGACTAGACCCTTTCCAGACGCTCATTGAGTGAATTGTGATTGGCCAACGCATTACAAACTCTCGGTGGCGCACCTTTTTGGAATCACTCGAATTACAGAAGTTATGAGAGAGGAGGTGAGAAGTCATAAATTTTAAGATTAAAACTCAGAATCCTTAATACCTCGCCAACTAAGACGTTCATGAGCATAGCACACCACGAAGCCATGAAGGCCATAGCCGAAGCATTGAGACCAGCCATCCAGTACGTGATAACGAAGTACACAGAGGGCATGACCATCAGCAGTGGTAGCAAGCTAAACGTCTTGGCCATGTAGTATGCCGATAGACGGTACGCTCCGGACTGGCGCTCCTTGAAGACGATGGGTCGCTCCGATGGAACTAGAGAGGCGGCCACAAGACAGCGAAAGAAATAATTATTGGAGGTTAGTGGAAGTTTGCTTATCAGAATATCAAGCTCAGCAGATTTATTAAGCTAAATAGTCAGCTGAGGACGATTCGCAATCAGTGTTATTTGCATTCGATTTTATTGGTAACGTGTTTTAAGAGCAAAACTTAATGTCCTCGTATAGACCGTATGATTATTCACGGTGCATCCATTTCGAAACAGTGCAATCAAACCGGGACTTGGATTCAAAATAGTCTGGTACCCGTTATCTTTTTGAAATTGGTGTTACCTTTTCCAACGGGTATACAAGGAAGGTGACATGACAAGATGTATGCATCGTGAATAGGGTCTTTGGAAGCTATTACTTCAAACAGAACTGATTATACCAAAATGGGACCGCTGGCATTATACTGTGACTGTTGAAGCCATACGCCGTGACTGAATATTTATATAATACTTACATGCATTCATGACCAAAAACATCGACTCAAAACCCCAGTAGACCAGTCCAAAGAAGTACTGTCGAGGAAAGAGACGTGAAAAACAAGGGATAAACTCATAAAAATAAATGGATATTCGATTCCTGCTCTTTTTATAGGTAGGCCTATCATTTATTAATTTTTGAGAACGGAAAGCGTTAATTTCGCAACTGAAAAAAAATAATCATAGTTACTCACAAAGCCTTGTTTGTCGTGGATGCGAGCCTCATCATGATTAGTCTGAAACCAGAGAAGCCCCACGATCACCGCCAACAAGACATTTTTGACAACCAGGAACTTGGAGAGGATGACGTGACGCGAGTTCCTAAAGTTGCGACCCGTCAGGGTGCGAAGCTGGTCCAGGAACGTGGTCGGCCATTTAGGCTCAGGGTCCGAGGTACCTGACGTTACACTCTCACGGAGAGCTCTTCTGTTCACTTTGGGCACTTGGTACGCCTCCACGAAGGACAACTCCGACATGACGCCGTTGTGGTAGCCGCCCAGGACGCCCGAGATGGTCACCAGGGTGTTGCGCCGCTCGCGCCGGCCGAGGTCCCCGGGATTGGGAGAGGAAATCTCGCTTGGTGTGCGTGGTCTCCTCGCGGTCGACTGCCTTCGCTCAGGGCTCGGACCCTCCGAGTTGGGGAAGGGCACGACGGGTCCTGACGGGCCGTTGACGGTCATCGGGAGACGGGTGATGCTGATGGATTTTCCCCTAGGTGTTGTGATCAGGCCAAAATTGGGAGTACTTTCATTGTGAACTACAGGCCTGAAATAATGAACAAAAGATGAGGGTGTGACACTTGTTTCCACTTTTCTTTCATCTTAAAGGCCATGTAAAACATTGATAAGAAACCAAAACAGAATTTTTTACAGCTTTACGTATAACTTTCAGGGTATGAAGATGGTGCTGGTAGAAACATATCGTTAAAACATTTCAGCCTGAAATGGTGCTTTTATCTAGAAACAGTAAACCCTAAACACCAAAAACATCTTGGCAAGGTCGGAAATCTTTCTCGGGACTCGGATGTTCGATCGAGCTCAAATTTTCACAGGATTATATTTCATGTATACATACTGGATTAGACAAAATGTGAGTGCTGTTGTGTCACCTCTTTACCAAAGTTATACACGCCCATTAATGGCAAAATACAGGATTGGTAAAGGTAATTCGATTCTGATTAGTGCGCCATCAAGAGTTTGCAACACGTTGGCCAATCACAATGTACGGAATCTGTCAACTCTTTGGGCGCGCCTTGGGTCAATCACATTGTGATTGGCCAAATCATTGTAAACTCTTGGTGGCGCACTATTGGAATCGCATGCATCATACCTGTTTCGTTGATCTGGTGGAAGTGAGTGATAGTGGTTAGTGTTGATGTGGAAGTTATCCTGCAGTGAAATATCCAGCGGATTGACATGTGACTGGTCCCCGTCAGATGTCCGTGATGCTCCCGTCGCTGTATTCCGGAAATTCCTCTCAGCGGCCTCGAAGATGATCGACAGCTCCTCGTCACTTCCCTTGGCTTTGTCCACTGAAAACAAATTGGGGAGAAAATGTTGCTTTTCTGTTATCTTTTCCCGAATTTGAGTCTTTGGGCCTTTCTCAAAGCTCGGCTCCAGCTTAGGCTCTGGCTTCGTCTCTGTCATCCATGCTGAAAAATAGGTTGTGGTTTATCATTGAAGCTGAAGCTCTGTTTTCTTTAATTTGAAAATTCCGTGAACGTTTAAGACCCATTGTTTTCTCAAAAAGTGGCCACCGTATGGGACTGTAAATTTCACAAACGACTGAGATGGTACTGAGATGGTCTTTTTTCTTTTTAATTGCGTAACTCACTCAAGAAATCAGCCGGGTTATAGTTGGGCTGGCAGGGAAGGCCGAGGCTCTCAAAATATCCCAAGGCATCGTCTGCCCGTCCGAAGTAAATAACCTAGAGAAAAAAACAAGAAAGGATATTCACAGGTTACAGAAAGTATTAAACTGCAGTTGCAAAATACTCATCAGCCAAAATGATAACCTGAAATATTAGGCTTGGAGTTTCGATTCTGACGTTTCGATCCTAGCAGGATCTTAATCGAGGGCTAAAGATGGAGAAAGCCTTGGAGAAAGATCCTGCGAGGATCGAAACGTCAAGCCTTATATAACTCCAAGCATTTTGAATCATTTTACGAACCAAAAAAATAAGATCTGAAAGAGCACCGTAATTGGACGGTCCCATTAAAAGGGAAATTTTCAATTTGAATAAAACATGTAGAAGTGAAGTCAGCGGGGTTATGTTTTGATTCCAGGGCCCATTTTGGCAAAAGGTAACCGTGCGGCCATAAACTATAGTTTTGCATTCTGTTTGGCTGAAAGTTTGGAGAAAATTATCCGAGTAAATAATGATTGATTATAAATAAAAAGCCCTTAAATCAAAAAGGAGACGGCCATGACGTCATACCTGCCCTTCAGCCAATAAGAGGAGCTGGTCGAACAGATGGTAGATTTGACTGGACGGCTGGTGAATGGACATCACCACTGTTTTCTGAGTGTGTTTCGCGTACGTCTTGAGGGTCTGAATCAAATTCAGGGACGACGTGGAGTCTAGCCCGGATGTAGGCTCCTACAAAAGTAATAAATCATACACTTGATAGCATTCTAAAACAGACATCTTCACAGATTTACCTATAACTTTGAGTATAAAGATGGTGGTGGTAGAAACATACCGTTACTATACAAAATGCAGATAATAAAAGACATCATCTGTGAAATTTCCAGTCACATACGGTGCCCACTTTTTGAGAAAACGGTGAAAAACGCCCATGGTAAACAGGAGTTAGTCTCTGGTTTTACTCTTTTCTAGTTAAATACAGCATTTCAGGCAGAAAAATTGTAATGGTATGTTTTTTCTACCGTACCATAAAGTAAACTTAATATGTGGAGACTTTTTTAGCATGCTATACCAATGAGTATTGTAAAACCTTTTACATTAATTATGCTGGATTTATTTTACGATGTTCGTTCAGTATCAGTTTGATGAGAATAATGGTAAAATAGAGTATCGAAGAATACATAAATAGTTCCTCTTTTCAACAGAAAAGCTGAACTGGTGTACCTACATCTAGAATCAGGACTGCAGGATCTGTTAGCAGCTCACAAGCAATATTGGCTCGCTTCATCTCCCCTCCGGATAAACCCCTGCACAGATAATCGCCGATTCCTGAATCAGGTATGACACAAAATATTGAATACACAATCATCTCCCATAGTATATTTTTCCGATTTTATGTCACCTTTAAAAGCTTCAAACTTCAAACAGTGCGCCTCCAAGAGTTTGCAAGGCGTTGGCCAATCACAATGCGAGGAATCGGTAGACTCTTTCCAGATGCATGCGCATTGGGTCAGCAAATTCCGTGCATTGTGATTGGCCAGCGCATTGCAAACTCTTGGGGCGCACTATTTGAAATTGGCCAATCGACTTACTTGTATCGAGACATTTGTTCAAGTCCAGGGAGTCTACAAGTTCGTGCACCCGTTGAACTTTGGCCTTGTAAGACATGCTGGATGGTAGGCGAAGCCTCGCCGTAAACTATATGACAAAAAGATTTTCAAGTCATTGAAAAGTGAACAAAGAAAAACTGACTGGACCGGGATTCGAACCAGCGGCTCCAAGGATAAGATAAGCGTATAACATTAGCAATGCACCAGCTTCATACCCTGAAAGTTATATGTAAATCTATGAACATTTCTGTGTGGGTATGTTACCAATTACCTCAAAACGACGATTGAGGCCTTGTGAAAACGAAAAAGGAACGAGGAAGAACTTTTAAAAATGAATCCTTCGCTTTCCAAGAACTGAAACATACCAGCAGCGTCTCCCTGAGAGTGAGGTTAGCAAAGAAGATATCATCTTGAAGCACCAGTGCGATTTGGCGTCGTAGGGTCTTAGTCAAGGGCGAGTCGTTCAGCGTGACTCCGCCGACGTGAAGCTCCCCAAGACGGCCTGATATCACGTGAAGAAGTGTCGTTTTCCCCGATCCTGCATGGTAGAAAGTGGTGTTCAATGATCAAAACTCCCAATCGAACACAGATATTTATTTCGTCAGTGCTGTAACTTGAAAGGTATCGTACGAAGGATAACTCATCGTATCCTACATAGGGCTATACAATGCATCATAAGTCCTACGATTCATAGTAAATTACGGTGTGTGGTGAAATCGATCCCTGCCGAGCCCCGATGAAAACCCCAACATGACCGCCGATGCAAGGCGGCCAAGGGCCGCTCGCTCCCTGCCGATGATCTAACGTACCGCTCGGTCCAAGCAGGGCCAGTATCTGGCCCGGTTCTGCCTTGCCGCTGACTCCTTCCAGTATGACGGCGTTCTTAACGGACAGGTGAACATCCTCAAATTTGAGAGTAGCACCAACCTTCGGCATGTTCATACCCTGAAAACGTCACTCGCTCCTGTCGCATACAAACATGTGAACACAAATTTCTTTCAACAATCGTACATAATCGAGTAAAAGGCAGCTCCTTACTTTTTGTCAAAGACATTTAGATTCGTGAGCAAAATTATCAAGGAAGATACAGTAACAGTTGATCATCTGTGAAATTCCCAGTCCCATACGGAGCCCACTTTTTGAGAGAACAGAGAAAAATGTTCAAGGTATTTTGAAATCAATCTCCAGGATTGGTCTCTGACTGTACGATACGGTAAAAAAAGAAAGGAGAAGAATAAGTCGTTCGCACGAGATAATATCTCATTTGAATGATATAACTCTGCATTTTTATGATTCGTTTGAACAAGATTTAAAAAATGTCCCTTTGCGGGCTCCGTACAGCCCAAATAATTAGGAACATTTCAATATTAACTGCGGTTTGAAAACAGTGTGTAGGAAGTCCATTGCCAAAATCATTCGCATCAATAAGCGTTCTGAATAGAGAATTACATGAGTTTTGTTCGGAATAGAAAATTACGTGGAAATAACCGCAACCCTTGTATAGGGGTGTGTGTATAGTGACTATTACAATAGGCATTTTATTTATTGTAGGCGTTCTTCTTTTTTTTCTGAAGGTCAATGTACGCCAACGCTTTCAAATTCACAACGACGCATTAAATCAGAAGAAGTAAAAAAGGTTTGTTGTTTTTTGTTTGTTTAGATGGAATAGGGTTGACGTGACCGGATGGAACGTCCAAAATTTGAGGAAGTTCGCATCGATGGTAATTATTTAACTGACCCTCAAAGGTACTGCCATACTTTGAGCTTTGGTACCACACCAAAACAGAAATCGTCACAGATTTACATATAACTTACATGGTATAAAGATTGTGATGGTAGAAACATACCGTTAAAATGTTTCTGCCTTAAATGCTGTATTTATCAAAAAAAAGAGCAAAGCCAGTGACCAACATAATTTTGGATCTTTTAAAGATCCAAAATGAAAGAGAAAAGACTGAAGAAATACTGTGGCTGTTTTTCGCTGTTTTCTCACAAAGTGGGCACCGTATCATGGCACTGAAATTTTCACAGATGATTGTTATAATTATAAAAATCATATCAATATTATCATATTACTGTATCTTCCTTGGTAGTTTTGCCTATGAATCTGTATTTCTTAATTGGACAAAACCAAAGTATCATAATTATTAACTCGGGAAGGAGTATAAAAAAGGCCCTGTTTTGGTCTTGGTATTGTGGGAAATGTGCATGAATTATCCGACGGTCCAATCAAACCCGAGGCAACTGCATGGAGGTAATATTATACCGACTGCGATGGGTGCCAGAGTACGTATCCCACGAAACAAACTGAAATTTCTCGATGACTCAACCGCCCCCCAAAAGCTTTTCTCCAATTCGCTTGGTATTAGATTCTCGCCTACAGCAGTGTATAGGTAACAGTGTTTAATTTTTCAAACCAACCCATTCATTCAGTGTAAATAAAACGGCACTCAAATTTAAGATTGAAGTTCATGGACTTTCTCAATAAAATCAACAATCTGCAGGGCGGATAATGAAGTCTATAGTGTGTACAATTTGCTGAATGAGTTCTTATAACACTCACTGCTTCTTTTCTGGGGCACTGAGCCATTATGACAGAAATGTTGAGTTAAAGGTAGTACATATCATGCTTTGCTTTTTGTCAGAGAAATACAGATTTATGTGTAAATGAAATTTGTATCAAGGAAGATACAGCAACAGTCATCTGTCAAATTCACAGTCCCTTACATACGGTGCCCTCTTTATGAGAAAATTGTCACAGGATTTTTAAAACTCTTTTCACCGTAACTTTGAATCTTTAAAAGATCAAAACTTTTTGGTCACTCTTTTAGTTTACTCTTTTCTGGACTAAGCAGCATTTCAGGCAGAACAATTTTAACGGTATGTTTCTACAATCACCATCTTAACCCTGTAAGTTATAGGTATATCAGTGAAGATTTACAGGTACATGTATGATACCAAAGTAGTACCTTGAGAGAAAATCTACACATTTTAGTTTTAATACATACCTTGTTGGACGTGAAATACACTGGAGGTCACGATCTGTCCTCTGTTTCGACCATAATAACACTTCAAAGGAAAACCTGTTCTTCTCGCAATGAAACTTCTCGAGTAGTGAGTAAAACGTTGTACCGTGTCAGAAGTAGCGAGCGCTGCTGCATCGTTCGTGTACTGGCGCCATATGGCATGAGGTTAAAAATCATACGTTTGGAATTTCTGTTCTGTAGTGTCTCTAAGGTACTACGGAAGCAGTCATCTGTGTCAAAATTCGAGTTAGGTCATTTCCCCCTCCCCCTTAGTACCACCCTTGTCATTATAAACTTCAATCTCCCCTAAGAGTTTACCTGACAATCGTTTGGTAATGGTCGTGTGTGCATTGTGACTTCACGTTTCCATTCGACAAGGCCGTTGTGGGATTTGATGTCTTTTGTGTTGGCCAGATGACGTGAAAGATTGGGCGGGCAGCCAGAATCTAGAATCAACAAACATCGGGCCGTTTAGACAAGATTGACATGTGCCACCATTGTTTTTTCTGTCTTTTTTTTTCAGTGGAAGCCTTGTAATCGTACAATAATAAGAGGATAGGAATAAACACATGGACATCGGTGCATATAAGGACTGACGTATTGCATGCATTTTTGGTATGTGGTTGAACTTGAAATTGGGAAAGGCCTATAGTAAAATTGTTTGAACATCAAAGTTGTTAATCATTGCCAATGTTTGTTTCTATACAGACATTGTAGTGAGGGCAGTAACATGCGTATCGTATTATGACATAAATTATGAGCCTTCAACACAAAAGGGCAATAGGGGATCTTTTGTGTGGAGGTAAACTTAAAGTGCTCCGTAATGAAGGCCCCTATTATTATTATTATGGCTCAAAGGCAAGGGCAAATTTCATGGAACTGTTTAGCTCAAAAACAAAACAATGCTTAGCACAACATGTCTTGCCCAATAAAACAAACCACTATTAGAAATTCTATTAATTTTGGTATTCATGGAAATTTGGTTGTCAATCCTGTTTTTTATTAAGACAAAAAATGTCATGGTTAGCAAATTTTTATGCTAAGCAGGGCCGTGAAATTGGCCCAAGTTCTGATGAGCTTTAATAATTTCTTGCTTGGAGTAAAGGGGGCCTGACGCGTTTCGATCTTTATCGAAGGCCTGAGCAAGTTTTCAGTAGGATTACTTGTATTAATCATTTCTTGTGCAATCGAAATGTCTTTTTAGAGCCACCATAGAATTCTTTCTAATTTTATATCGCAAATCTAGACGTCATTAATAGGATCAATACAGTAGTTGAATTGGCACCAGACTATTTTGGTAAAATCAAGATGGCAGCCTCCATGATGTTGAAGCAAATCGGTTTCGTCGGTGTGTATAAATTATGAAATTGTGGATATTGTGCTTATGATATCTTGTCATTTTAGTATAAATGCGTGTCTAGGGACCGAGTACTAAATGCAGCAGTCAGTGACAGTCAAACTAAGTCTAAGGCCGTGTCCCAAATCTCTGCACTCTGGCTGCGGCTGCAAATCACACACACACACCAATGACAGCCACTAGCCAGTGACTGCAGCCGTTTCCATAGACTTGTGTGCTATTTGCAGTCGCAGCCAGAGAATTGGGACATGGCCTCACTGAGTGAGTGACAGAATTTTATGTCGTGCAACTGTAAATACTAGCCAAGGCCTAGGCCTAACAAAAAAGCAAAAAGGTGTTTTTTTTCTGCATTCCATGGCAAACCATGTCATTTATGACTTAATAATGTTTTTTGTTTGTTTCATTTGTGATTGTACACATAGTCTTACTTTTTTCGTGAATTAAACAGGCTGTTTTTGTTTCTTTCATTTCATTTTCCTTTCAGATATTGGAGTGAATTTAACTGGTAAGTTAATCTTGCTGGCCGGGATTGAGTTTAGATTAATTAACATCCAGTCCCCACTGTGGTAATGTGTGGTAAGCAGCTCTTGTCTTGTGTGGTAGCCAGAGGGTTGGGGTAAACTTTATCTTCAAAATAAAATGTAATTTTGTGTACATGTGTTGACGTTGCAGATTCTATGTTCAGGGGAGTCTACCATGGAACCCAGAAACACAAGGGTAAGACTAAAAAGAGATTTAACTTTACAGTTAAAGGTATCATCATACTTTTATTAATTTGATAGAATTGCTGCAGTCTGTTCGTAATTTGATTTGTAGTGGAATATAAACAAACTTGTGAAATTTTCAGCTCAATTGACCATTGGAAACAGCAGCGAAAGACTGTGAGATGATTGTAATTGTGACGTTTTGATCTCGGAGATAAAAACTGTTTTCAGTCTTTTGTTTAATACTCATTTCTGGAGAATAGCATTTTAGCCAGAAACATTTTAACGGTAAGAGTTGTGTGTACCAGGTCTATCTTTATACACTGTAAGTTATACGTAAATCTGTGAACATTTCTGTTTTGCTTTCCTATGTATAAAAGTCTTATACATGTAGTACCTTTAACCAAATGAAATCATGAATTCTTCCATATTTTGGGGGCTTTTTACTGAGATGATGATTTTGTGTCTTTCAGATGATTTCATCGACATTTTGCAAAGAGCCTTTGATGTGGGGGTCAAAAAGGTAAAGTTGATGCTGTAATTTTTGTTACAAATAGCACAATATTTTTGAAGATGTTTTTTTCGTTTTATGTAGGAAGCCAGGCCAGGCCTGGGCCTTCAGGCCTGTAATCCTCCTCTTGTCAGCCCTGAACTTCACTACAATAGAGCTGCTTAAAATCTGTCAATCAGGTTTATGCCAACTATGATCCAGGACACAGCAGGGGCTTGCAGTTGATAGTTCAAGGCTAGGGATTATAGAAGCCCACACCCCAGGCAAAGCCCAGGCCTGGCCTGGCTTTTCAGTGGCTGGGCCAGACTAGTATTTAAGTTTCTCTGCTTTTGCTTTCTCTTTGCAGATGTTTATCACTGGTAACAATCTTGAGGACAGCAAGGCAGCAGTGGAACTGGCCAAGACAAATGGTAGGTCACCACCAGGGGACCAGGTTTTTTTTTTACAAAGATAGCAAATAAGAGGTTACCAGTCATGATTCCATTGGTACTTGGCAAATGTTTGCCCCGCATGAAAAAGTGACGCAGAGCAAGCATTATTTCAATGAGGCAATTTCATCAATGAAAGTTACAAAAAAAAAAATGGTGTTTGCTGTGTATACAATTGCTGACCTCAGCAAAATTGAATCAATTTTTGGTTTGATGTGTCTAGTTTTTTATGAGAGGAATCTACTTACTGCCTTTTGCATTCTGTCTTTAACCTGTAACCTCATATTGACCTTTGACCTCCAGAGGCTTTGTATAGCACGGTCGGTTGCCATCCCACGCGGTGCAAGGAGTTTGATGAGGCTGCAGGGGGTCCTGATGAATATTCATCGTCGTTGCTGAGCCTTGCACAGACGAACAAGGATAAAGTCATAGCCATAGGGGAATGCGGTCTAGGTAAGCCCTTTTATTCTGGATGGCAATTTTGTGTAATTCTGTGAAATAATTATAAATCTTTTGGTATACCATCCGCCATTACTGCAGTGTCCCCGCCCGCCTTTTGTCCGGTACTGAAAGAATTTACGCTCCGTTTATGAAACGGAGGCTCAGGCTCAGGCTCCAGCTCTGTCATCCATGTTGAAAATATAGGTTGTGGTTTTCATTGAAGCTGAAGCTCTGTTTTCCTTTTCAAACCAGAGAATCTACTTCCGAACCGCAGCCAAAAGCCTCTATTTTGATACCTGTATTTCAGAATGGATTCACGAAATGGAGCCGGAGCCTGAGACGGAGCCCGATCCTCCATTTCGTAAACGCCCATACAGTTATCTTTGACTTGACTTGTCTTGTTCTTGATTCTATCAACTTGCAGATTATGACCGACTCCATTTCTGCCCAAAGGAACAACAGCTGAAGTGAGTATCCACGATTTGTAGTTGGTCCACAGCCACACCAAGGCATAGACACATCCGTACCAATGGGAGACTTTGGAGAACCGGTCTTCAAGTCAACAGCGCATGCGCACGCACAGGCGCAAAACAACGCGCGCATGCTCACAATCTCATGCGCGTGAGCTGTTGACTCGAAGACCGGTCCTCCAAAGTCTCCCATTCCAACAAACTGTCACAGCTGGAGTCTGTTGAAGTTTGTCAGGTTCGGTACCAATCACTACCAAACCTGTGACCAACTGTTGAAGTTTGTTGGAGTCAGTATGCTACATAGTACTGTACAAGGGACTAGGGGGTTAGGGTTAATTACATTCATTGTAAAAGTGTCGCACACTAATGTTCACGTTTGCCTGGTTTTTCTTTCAAACAGATACTTTGAGAAGCAGCTTGATCTTGCTGAACAGACCAAACTACCCCTATTCCTTCACTGCAGAAATTCCCACAGCGATTTCACAGGTACAAAGAATCATCCAAATAATCTGTCATCTCCAGCATTTGGGTGAAAAAAAATAATACAAGTAATCAAACTTCTGAAAACTGCTCATCAGCCAAATTGACCTGATGATAATGCTTGGAGTTAGGAGGGCCTGACGCGTTTCGTTCCTAGCAGGATCTTTATCGAAGGCTAAATAAAATAAAAATGTATTTGGGATAAGAATTATAAAGAATCTGTCTAATTTCACAGGATAGTCCTTTTTGTTTCCCAATTTTGTTTCAAGTGACCGAGAGAATCTCGTAATAGTTCATTTCTTTGGCTATCATTATTTTGTTCTTCTTTTGATCTTTTGAATTTGATCTTTTCTCTCCAACAGACATTCTTCAAAGGAACCGGGACAAGTTTGTTGGAGGAGTTGTAAGTCTTTCTTAATGATAATAATATTAAACAAATAAATAATTACCACTACGGGCGATTCACAATAGTGCGCCACCATGAGTTCTCAACGCGTTGACCAATCACAATGTGCGTAATTAATTTTGTCGACAAACTGCGCATGTGGAAAGATGCGCAGTTTGTCAACAAATTGTCCAAAGCGTTGCAAACTCATGGTTGCGCACTATTGTGAAACGCCCGTATTAGAATGGGCACTTCCTTAGACAGAGTGTCAAAAAGTGTGCACCGTATGAGGCTGGAAATTTCACAGATGACTGTTACTGTATCTTGCTTGATTTTTGCCCATGAATCTGCATTTTCTTTTTTTCTGTACCATTATTTCCAACCCATGCAAAAACCTTTAACATTCATACACTCCTTCCTTTACTCAGGTGCATACATTTGACGGCACGAAAGAAGAGGCATCTGCATTACTAGACATGGGTCTACATATTGGCATTAACGGATGGTAAGTATGTAAACACTGGTCATTTTTGCAAAAGTCTTTTTTCAGATGAATGTTATTTTTTTTTGGAGATTGCCTGGAACTGGTTGCCCTTTTGTGACATGGGCCTTTGCAGGCAGTTTGTAAGGCATCTTTACGTCATTGAAAAGTGAACAAAGAAAAATTACCTGGAGCGGGATTCGGACCAGCAACCTCCGGATAACCGCACCAACTCTCTTACCAACTGAGCTACCCAACACTTCATACTTTTTTAGGGCTGGGTAGCTCAGTTGGTAAGAGCGCCGGAACGTTGTTCCAGAGGTCGCTGGTTCGAATCTCGCTCCAGTCGATTTTTCGTTGTTCAATTTTCAATGACTTTAATATCTTCAAAGAATTTCTCAATGTTTTTTATCCCCAAGGTGCTTAAGGTGCTACATTGTATTTTCATGAAATCACCTACCTCAACTAATTTGTTTTGGAATTACGGTCGTAATTGTCTTTTCGCTTTCTCTTCTCTAATAAGTTCTCTGAAGACTGCCGCCAACATCGAGGCCATGTGTTCAGTCCCTAGCGAGCGACTGCTCATCGAAACAGGTCAGTGATTGTTTGAATTACGGCAAAGTTGATCTTATTTTCCAATAATGTCTGTCATATAAGAAGCAGTAGTCGCTAGACAACATTCCATGGTTTTGCTTACAATAGAGATCGATTGGATTCGAACCCACGATCTGTAGATTGACCACGAGACCTTGAGTACGACATGCTAGACCACTATAGGCCACGGCACTCCATTCACTTAAGAGTTTGTTTTCCTTCTGGTTTGCATTTTTACCGGAGCAGATGCACCCTGGTGCGAGATAAGGCCGAGTCACGCCGGTTCCAAGCACATCAAGACGACGTACCCGTGCAAGAAGAAAGAGAAATGGGAACAAGGCTACTGTGTCAAGAGCAGAAATGAACCTTGCCATATCATGTAAGTCTAGTACCAAACATCCTCACTGCACAAATGACCCAACAAAAATGTGCATTGCTGTGGCTGACCGGTCCCGGGGCCAGTCTTATAGAGCTGCAACCAAATGCACAACAAAGTCTTGGTTGTAGAAAAAATAATAAACTGTCCATTAAATTGTAATCCTGTAACCTTTCATAAATAGTAAGCGAAGCCCATCGTGCTAAGCGGATTACATTTGCTAAAGCCCCTTCACACCAGGCCTTGTGTAAAGTTGCATAGCGTTGCGTAGCGACTACGCTCCACTATGCTGTTCCTACGCTAGTCTACACTGGCTTTATTGTACAGAATTTACAGACATTGTTGGCTATGTTGCAACCTGAGAAACAGTACATGGGGTTCACTCAAAGAGGACGGGGCTTTTTAATCAATATTTGTTTGTTTGTTTGTTTATTTGTTTACTGTTTGTCTTCACACCTAGACAAGTCCTTGAGGTCATGGCGGCTGCCAGGGGAGAGGATATGGAGGAGCTGGCCAAGACAATGTACGAGAATACCGAGAAGCTGTTCTTGAGGGATAGGTGAGGCATGAAGACCTAGTACCAAGCAGGGACACCATCAACAGCATCCTTCGAATCTGGAGACCCCGGAATCACTTTCAGGGCCGTGTCGCACAAGGCAATTTTCGGCAGGCAGCTCGGAGGCAGCCAACTACACCGCCACAAGCGAAAAGAATAATGTCCTTTTATTTTTCTGTTTGGATTAGGAGGGCCTGACGCTTCGATCCTAGCAGGATCTTTAACAAAGGCTAAAAGGAAAGCCTTTGGGAAAGATCCTCAAGCCCTCCTAACTCTAAGCATTTCTTATATTCTAGGTCATTATTTTGGCTGATGAGCAGTTTGCTGCAGTTTATTTTCCTTATCTTAGTTTATGTTCCTGTCAGTTTCTCTACTATCCCCAAGAAGATTAGATGAGAACATTAAAGGTGAGGTTAGTTCCTTTTAGACATTGCCTAGAACTGATTACCTGTACAATACATTGCCTCATGTGGCATGGCCTTTAAGCTTCCCAAATCAAGTTTTCAAATCATTGTTTTTAGTCTTTGGTAGTGTTCCTCTTGTAGGAATCTCTTTTGTTGTCTTTTCAAATAAAACTTTGGAGCCATTTGCAACTCAAAAAGTTGGAGAAATTTGCAACAAAAATCAATTTACTTTATTCTAATCAAATTTTTAGAATTCAGATGTAAAACTTGTATTTTTTTGGCAGGGGATGTTTGGATAATGAAGAAATAAATTTATCTTTAAATGATCATGCAATTTATTGTTCTTGGTCTTGTTTAATGTTACAGTATTCAAGCATTTTTGAGCAAAGTAGTCGTAGTTCCTCTGAGAACTTGGAATGCTCTACTTATAGTAAGGTCACATAAGGCTGTCATTGACATTGCATACACCTTAGGGAGAGAAATGTTAATTGGGCCAAGCCACTGGAAAGCCAGGCCAGTCCTATTATATGCTTTGCCTTGGGTCTTGGGCTTCTAAAATCCCATGCCTTGGACTATCAACTCCAAGCCCCTGCTGTGTCCTGATACATAGTTGGCATTAAACCTGATTGACAGTTAAGCACAAAAAATTGCTTAGCACAAAATGTCTTACTCAATAAAACGAACCACCATCAGAAGTGATACACAACACACGGAATTTTGGTTGTCAATCCTGTTTTTTATTAACACAGAAATTTAATGGTTAACATTTTTTGTGTGCTAAGCAGGGCCGTGAAATTGGCCCCACCCTTTCCTTAAGTCACAGCCCTGCCTACAAATCACGCCCCAGCCCCTGTCTTTCTACCGCGTAGTCTTGGACCGCCCGCCCGCACCGCCCTTTGGGTTCTTGGGGTTGCCCGTTGCTGTCTTGCCGGTCCCTTTCCCCGGGGATGCCGTGGGTGCTTTGTCGCCCTCTTTGACCGGTTCCAGTCGCGACCGTGGCCCGCCGGCCCTGGCATTCTCTCGCCTCTCGTACTGTTCCATCAATGTTCCTTTAAAAAAAAAGAAAATATTATTGTTCACAAGTGTACGATCTGTAAATTTCTTCTTCTTTTAAAAAATGTGTAGGCCTACACCCTTTTCCAAACCTCGGCTCCAGCTCAGGCTCCGGCTTCGTCTCTGTCATCCGTATGCTGAAAATGATTTTAAGTTGTGATTTTTCATTGAAGCTGAAGCTCTGTTTTCCTTTGTCAAACAAGAGGATCTTTTTCCGAACCACGATTTCACGAAGTCCTACGATTGATAGTAAGTTACGATGCGCTTGATGGCCCAATCGATCAACCCCTTGGCTTAATCTATGATGACGAGACTTACTCATAAAATCGACATCCTTCGTCATTCGTTTCACCATGGGCTTGAAGGGTTTCAACGTGTTGTCATCGTTGCCTGCAAAAAAAATTCAGAAAATTGTCTAGGCTTAATAACTCAAATTCGAACGAATTTCGCTCATGCATGGCCATGTTTCATAATGTAAAAGTCTGAATCTAGTAACGTATTTTTGATGGCATCAAAACTCGTCATAATAATGGCTCAAATTTTCGATGAGCACGTGTATACGGTCACCAAAAATCATAGACCTAAGTCAAAAGTTCTTGCGTTTTGATCGAATTTACGCAAAGAATTGCATGAAATTGTCTAATTGCCACAGCAATAACTTATTTTTGGACTTTCATACCAACTTACGTTCAATGAGAATGGGGATGTACGTCACTTTAGGTTGCAGGAGTCTTTTGGCGGGAAAGCGTGGATTGTAGTCGTTGAGATTCTGCAAGTTGCCTTCTTCGTCTGCTAGATCAAGGACCACTGTATAGGCACACAGATATAAGAGAGATGTATGCAGTCATGCCATTATATTTCTTTTGGGCATTACATTTCCGGAAACATGGCTCGGAACTTTTTTTTTTTGCTCAGCAGATATAGCTCTCGTGTGCGGCGGCCTAGGCCAAAACGGTACGGGCAAACCCATATCGCTGGCAGTCGTTAAATAGTTTACCTTTGTCGTCCTTGATGTCGCATTTCATGCGCAGATACTGCATAAGATTCCGCACCATACAGTCATTGTTGGCCAGAATAATTTTGTTCCCTAAAGAAAACAAACAAACAAACGTTTTGTAGCACGTGAAACTTCCATCTGCGAAAGGGATGAAATCTCCACAAAGTCATGCACAGAATGTACAAACCGACAGGCCATTCTTATTTTCTCGAAAACCCTGATCACCGATTTTGATGATGTTTGCACGATTCCCCTGTTTCCTTGGTCACTCTGTCCCCCTTTGTTCTGATCTGATCCTCCCATTCATTTATCTCTACCTGCATGCTCTTGTCCTCTTGTTGTTAAACTTCCTTTGAGAAAGATCCTGCTATAGGATCGAAACGTCAGGCTCTATTTGTAACTCCAAGCATTTCATAAATTATAATTATTTCAAGTCATGTATTACTTTGGTCAATGAGCAACGTAAGGTTTGAAGCAAAGACTGATGCTCAACCCAAGTATACATACGATCAATGAAGCACTTTACCTTTAACATATCGGGCTGAAACTTAAAGAGGGACTAGTAAAGGATAGGCCTAGCTATGTGCATAACATTTGTATAAAATCGGCCGAGTGTTTACGTCCAGACGAAACTAAAACCGACCGAAGTTAAACCCAGGCGAGGTTCGATAACAAAACACTGCGTCTTTGATTACCTAGACGCGCGCCAGACTCAAACCTATACCAAAGTTCTGCACAAACTGATATAGCAGAGGGTTTGGAAAAAAAATTTAGGAGGACGCTGATGTAATTTAAGATGTTTACTGTTTTTTCTTTTCTTCCTTTAAACATTTTGTTTCATTTGTTGTCATTTTTTTCTTTTTCAGTTTTAATGTTCAGAACGCTAACAAAATGTGTAGCCGAATGCATGGCTGCAATACAGGATTGGTAAAGGTGACAGAACAGCTGCAGACAGTTCATAATTTGAATTTGTCATGGAATAAAAACAAAACCTGTGAAATTTTCAGCTCACGAATGTCATCATTGGAGCATAGGGAACAGTGAAAACGATATATTCACTGGAGGTTTTGAGTCACCCAGAGATCAAAACCGTTTTCCGTCGTTGTTTTATCGATACAACATTATACTGAATAGGCCTACTAGCATTTCGGGTACAATTATTTGAACGGTATTTATTTCTACCAGCACCAATCTTCATACCGGCCCATCCAAGCCCAGCCCTTAGCCAAGTCCAGCCCATGCAGCCAAGCCCTAACCCATCCCAGCCCAGTCCAGCCCATGCAGCCAAGCCCTAGCCCATCCCATCCCATCCCATCCCATCCCAACCCAACCCAACCCAACCCATCCCATCCCATCCCATCCCATCCCATCTTAGCCCAGCCCAGCCTGCAGTCATGATCCAGCCCAGCCTAAAATCTGCTACTGCTAGTAAATCAGTAACAATTCCAAGTGAGCAGTTACTTAATTTATTCAGGATGCCATCCCATCAATTGACAAAATTAATTTCCACTCTGATGAAACATTTAATAACATTTTACAATCATGTAAAATTTATTCAAACTTACCCCCTAACCAGACAGAGATGAACATGTCTACAACTGAAGACTTTACAGCAACACGAATAGGCCTACACGTTAATAATGTTCACATGTGAAATCGACAAAACGGCAACTCGACGCATTCAAGAAAATATCCAAGACGTTTTTGATATCCTTACGGCGATAGCAGCTTCAAATTAATATGCCTTAATTAGACAGGTCTGAGACGAAATTACCCAACTTCCTCTGTATGTAACGCATGCAAGGTTAATTAATATTTTTGAGGCTCAGATTTTTGACACGTAGTTTTGTAAGTGTATGGGACAGTGTGAGCGTGCGTTTCTGTATCTTGTAAGTTCTGTGCGTTGGGCACGCGCGTGCATGCAGCACACGCCCGATTTCTGTAATGTTTACTTACCATGGGGCAGCCCCTGACTCAATTTCATGGAGCTGCTAAGCACCAAACATTGATTGCTAATCACTTTAATATCTATAAAACAAACCACCGCAAAATTTCCATTTGAGGTAGGCCTACAAGTACAGCCAAAGAACAACCACAAGCGATGCACAACACATGGACATTTTGGTTGCTAATCCTGTTTTTTTTTATTATTTAGAAATAGATTTCAAGTTACGCATTTTTATGTGCTAAGCACAGGGCCGTGAAATTGGCTTCAGTTGAGTCATTCGATATAGGTTACATTAATTTTACGAATTCTTGATAGGCCTAATAATATTATTATAATGATATATAGGCTCTGAAATTGCACTTTTAATATTGCTCCATTCAAAGTTCGTGTTTGTGAACGGAAATCACTCCTACGCCGCGATATTGCTGTCCATAGCTATATCTTTTATTAAACGAATAATATTGGACTTTAAAGGTACAGCAGATTGGCAACATAACCAAACAGAAATGTTCACATATTTAAGTATAACTACTTTCAGGGTATGAATTAGATAGTCACGGTAGAAACATACCGTTAAACATATTCTGCATGAAATGCTGTATTTGTCAAGAAAAGAGTAAAACCAATGACCAAAATTATTTTTGATCTTTTAACGATCAAAAATAAACTACGAGAAAACGCTTAAGAAATATTGTGGCCGGTTTTTCACCGTTTTCTCAAAAAGTGGGCACCGTACGGGACTGAAATTTACACAGATGACTGTTATTGTATCTTCCTTGATATTTTTGCCCATGAATCTGTATTTCTTTGACAGAAACAAAGTATGATATTACCTTTAAAGCAGAAATAACGTGCCTGTATGGCAACTAATGCAGTCTGATACTGGCTGCCCTAAAGCGTTATGATAATCATGCATGATGACTGTTCGCATGAAGAAGTCAACGACCTCATTATTCAGCCAAATGAGGGCGCTATACCACCTTTGAGTTACAGGCCGGCCATGACAGTCGAATATTCGGGTGAGTCCTCACAAAAGATCGCAAAGAACAGACGTTAAAAACAGGCAAAAATATCGCTTTTTACCGAGTTGTGATATGAAATTCTGTCGGTCGTAGGTTGTGGGAGTCGTGATGCAGTGTAAATTGGGTAAGAAATTTATCATTTCGCCTTCATTTTGGACACATTATAATTGTATCGAAATGCACAAAATTGAGAATTTTGGTCATTTGGCCAACGCACAACAGTTGCACGGCCATTGCATACTGTACATGTACACAGTGCATAGTAAAATGCTTCGGGGTTCGAATTTGGCAAGATGTTTAGCAACCCAATTTTCTAATTTTTGTCTCAGAAAACTGCGGTTGTCACCCACATTCGTTGGCCCTAATAATTTTGGAACATCAAAGACGGTGCCAACGTTGTGAAACGAAGTTTAAAGGCAAAATTTACTGAGATTTGAAGACAAAATTTGAGCACAAGTTGAGCAAGTGCAGTGATGACGATAGGCCCATTTACATGTGTACAATACAGTGAGTGTATTGTGGTGCATGTATTTGTAGTTTCAGTGCAAATTTGCACGTCAACATCAACGTCAACAACAAAAAAGAGTTCCAATTGTTCTGTACAATTTTTGTTTGCCCACTGAAAAGAGAAATATGTTCAGAAAGTGGACTTTGTTTCTTTTCGTAAAATTGTTTTATGGTGCATTTTATTTTGATTTTTGATAACTACAATGTATCAGGTGTTATTTATGAAAACCTTTCATACTTAAATTTTGGTAATGGTCAAAACTTAGCACCCCGTACCTTTTAAGAGATGTAAAATTATTTAACAGATCGCCTCAAAAATGCCTGAAATCAAGTCCAAATTTGTCGTATGTCAGTTCGAACATGCATAGAGTTGTTGATACTTGAAGACTCAATAATGTTTGTACACTGAAAAAATTCTCGCGCGCTGAAGCAATGAGCCGTGTACAAACTTTGTATACACGAAGGCTGGGAACTTGACCGCATATTCTGGCTATGCCAAACGTATCATTGACTGTTTCATGTCACGGTTTGTCTTAACTGTTAACTCTAATGCCATGTTGGTGCTTGTGTACTTATAAGCGTGACATGAAACAGTCAATGGTTATTATGTTTGGCATAGATATATTATGTTTTAACACCCATATTTGTACCCAAAACAAAAAAAAACCAATTGAGAAATTGTGACTTAATTTCAGTTGTTTTAACTGAAAATATGAGTTGGTGAAAACACAAGTTAGCGAAGTTACGAGTTGGCAAAAGCGTACATGAACTTATTGTGCCTAGGCTATGCATTGCAGAGTCCAGCGACAGTTCTAGAAATAGATGTCACGTTTTTAAAAAATACTGTTTCCCTTGAAGTGAAATGAATTTTCTTAATTATTAATTTGTACCTGTTTTGTTTGTATACAGATAATACACAGATGTTGGACCGTATGTAGCGTGTAAGGCAGACTGCCTGTACAGGAATAGTGGGTCTGGTGCCCCGATACGTTTCTTCATTGCATTGGTTAAAGACATGCTTCAACAGAGAACATAGGTGAGTTGCCTGACTACAGAGTTTTACTGGAAGCACAATGTAAGAAGGGCCTTTTCCAAACCTCGGCTCCGGCTCCGGCTCCGGCTCCGGCTCCGGCTCCGGCTCCGGCTCCATTTTTATGCCAGTTATTTTAGAATGAATTCACAAAATGTAGCCTGAGCCGGAGCCGAACTTTGAAAAAGGGCCCACGGGTCTTTTCCAAACCTTGGCTCTGGCTCAGACTCTGGCTGCGGTTCCAGCTCCAGCTCCGGCTGCAGCTCCGGCTCCATGTCATGAAGAATCCATTTTTAAATACGGGGATCAAAATAGAGTACATTTTAAGCTGAGTACTTATTCATAGTTCAATGGTCATTGTTCAATATGCTAATGTCTATTCCAAATTTCATGTACGAATTTGATGTTCCATCTTGTGTACAGGGAAGGATACCAGCCGATGTAAACGGTACCAACAGCACCTGTACCAACCCTTCATATGTACATTTGGATCTGTTGCGTTGAAAGATGAGTCTGCAGAGGCCACCGTTTTCACCTCCGACTAGTCATGTGACCTTCTGGCAGGCTGAAGTTGAACAGCTCCAGGTAAGACATTTGCTCTTTGACCCCCTGGGGTGGGGATAGGGTCTGGGGGTGGGGGTAGGGTCTGGGGTAGGGGGATGGTCAGTTAGAATGCACCTAGTGGTCATTTTCCTATACATGAATCCAACTTGCGATTCATGTAATGGGAGACTTTGGAGAACCATTGTTCTAGTCAACAGCGCACGCACGCGCAAAACAACGCGCGCATGCTCATAATTGCGTGCACGCGCGCTGTTGACTTGAAGACCAGGTCTCCAAAGTCTCCCATTGGTCCTGCAGTGTATCAGGGGATATGTACACCCTACAGTAAAGAGTGTGGCGGAGCTTAAATTCTTTTGTTGCTTCACAAAAGCGGGCAGGGACACCGCAGTAATGGCGGATGGTACAGGTGTATGTTGTGCTGTCGGATTGGTCTATAGGCCAACAACATGTACAAGGCAGTCCATAGCGTGTACAAAATGCCATCAGTTCATGGTTGACTTGATCTACACGTTAGGCTCATTTGATGATTTCATTTAAATATGTGTAGTTGATGCGAATACCTTAAATGTAGGCCATGTACTTTTGTAATCCATCTGAAAAAAAAAATGTATTCCATCTGAAAGCCTTACTGATAAAATGTAAAACAACATCAGTGCACATCAAGCGAACGTTTTTTGTCAAAAATGTTTCTGTTGATTAGAAATTATTGGAAATGATTGATTTTTCAATAAAAAATTTGAATTTCCAAAAGTTGCCTGTGCACATACAACTTTTGGAAATGTTTTGGTACAGTAGTGATTGTTTGAATGCACTGTACTATACATTGCACTTACGATGATTCAATCTTGAATTTATAAGTACGCTGCAATTTTCAAATGTTATTTTAAAAATATTATAAACTTGGCAATTTTGTTAATAACTATTTAAACTATATAAAGAGGAGGATTATAGGCCTGACCTGGCTTTTCAGTGGCTGGGCCCGACCAGTATCAAAGTTTCTCTCCCTAAAGTGAGAGGCTTTCTATCCAGACAAAACTTGTTCATTTAAAATAAAACAGCTTGCTAGAATAGCCTACATGTGGCTGAGTTTGATATTTCACTGTTAGATCTTGACAGACCAGCAATAACCAACAACTCAGCATGGTAGAAATCTAGATTGAGAATTAAGTATGTACCGGATGTACATGTAGGTTTAATGACATTATACTACATGTATGGGAATACAGTGTACATTCCATGTTTGTAGTCTTATGAAGAAATTCTTTGTTTATAATGAATTGCTGGAAGTGAAAATGTGCTTGACGTACATAACAAACAGCTGCTGAACTACGGGCTGTTCACAAAATGTGTCATTGGCATGCAGGGCTCTATGTGAAGTGTACACGTAAACATACACTATATAGGTACACAAAAACAACACATAGGGCCTATGTACATGATGTACTATACTTTTGTTCAGTGTGTAAATTACATACATTTAAATATGTACATATGTACAGTACATACATACATGTATACACAGGTTGGAAGTTTACAGGCTTGTACATGTACACTTACATGCTTATCTAATTAGCTATGTATTTTTGAAAGGTAGATTTGAAATGAATTCTCCCCACTAAAAACCCAAACAATGTACATGTATGTATAATGTACCAACATGAGCAATGACATCCTTTAAACAAAATGTCCGCCATTTGTCCTTCCATGCTTTGCAACGTATCCAAACATGGTTTCAATGGTGTTTGCCGCACATACAGTACAGTGCATGTAACGCTTCCATGCTTTGCTTATTGTCTAGTGTACATGTGTACATGTAGTGCATATTCATAATTTTAAGGTTACATGTACTGTACATATAATCCACATTGTATACAGTAAGCCTGTATTCATAATTGTGAAGTTACGCTGTATAAAACCAGTACAAAAGATTGAAGTCTACATAAATTGATCTGACCGGGCCTCCATGGACAGTTATAGCCTGGGGCCGTGGCATACCAACCCATTGTCTACACACGTTCAGGTTACTAAGTACAATAACCAGACAAATAAGGTCGCTACACAGTAGCCCCCAGCAGTTCAGTCAGCATATTTTGATGCATCTACCTTTATACTGTACATGTACTGTTGAAATTGCACAGTACCACAGATTGTACAATGTAAACATGCACATAATATGTAAATCATTTCTTTTTCACCAAATTAGCTTTGTTCATTTGCTATAAAGGGGAGTTGGGGGACCAGGGGTCGATTTCACCAAAACCAATTGTAACTTGCTATCAATCTTAAGACTTTTGATGCATTGCAGCCCTATATACATGTATATATGTAGGAAACGATGGGTTATCCTTCGTAACTCGATTTTCTATCGTATTAAAGGTAGTAGCATACTTTGGTAGCATACCGAAACAGAAATCTCCACAGATTTACCTATAACTTACAGGGTATAAAGATGGTGATGGTAGAAAAATACTGAACATTATCATTTTTCTGCCTGAAATGTTGTATTTATCTATAAAAAAAAATAAAAAAATAAAACCAATGACCAAAAACAATTGTTTTTTATTCTTTTAAAGATCTTTTAAATAATGATAAAAAGAATTAAAAAATACTGTGGGCATTTTTCACCGTTTCCTCAAAAAGTGGGCACCGTATGGGTCTGAAATTTATACAGATAACTGTTACTGTATCTTTCTTGATATTTTTGCCCTCATGAATCTGCATTTCTTTGACGAAAACCAAAGTATGATATTACCTTAAAGCAGCCCTTGTCCTTTGTGTAAGGTGTAGAGGGTTAGGGTAATGAAATTGATCATTTTTATAGTGTCATATTGTACAGTGTCATATATTGAAAACAAACCAGAAAAAAATTGCATGCTAAAACAGACTTTTCATGTTTGATGATGTTACCATAGCGTAATCATCAATTTCCCTTGCAGGTACCAGGGATGGAGTCGAACCCTAGACCACCACTCACACCAGGGAAACCACCAACCTCAGGTCAGTGCCCAACTCCAGACACATGGTCATTTTGTCTTCCAGGTCTTTTCTGCAACTTGGCTTCGGCTGAGGCTCCGGCTCTGGCTCTGGCTCCGGGAAGTATCTACTTCCAAGGGGCTTTTCCAAACCTCGCCTCTGGCTCTAGCATGTCTAGCTCTGGCTCCAGCTCCATTTCGTGAATCCATTCTACAAATATTAACAAGAGGCTACAAGAGGCTTTTGTGCTGCGGTTCGGGAGTACATTCTCTGGTTTGAAAAAGAAATTACACATATGATTTTTACATGGTGTTTTCGCAAACCGGTCCACATATCAAGTATGGTTGTCTCACATTTGGATACTTTTGCCAAAGGTGACATCATCCGTATTGAGTGTATTTCATGGAAGAAGGTTAGCATTTTTGTTTCTCTCTCTCTGTCCTCCAGGTTTTGAATGTAACAAGTGCTGTGCGAGGTTCGCATCCATCGCCAGCCATGTTGCCCATGAGATAGCTGGGTGTGTCACCATGGCGCCATCCACAAGCCAACAGCAGGCCGGCGCCCTGTACACTCGGAACACAGTGCAGCCCACGCCTGTCATCAATCAGGCTAACAGACCGCCGCCCCAGCCTCCCGTCAGTAGCAACGGTCTGCCAAGCAGCAGCTCCACCGGCACATCACCAAGAGGTAAGGGTCATAAGGCGGAAAAGGTCACCAGCCCCCGGTCCTTCTTGGAAGCCGAGCAGGGCGGCCAGGAGTACCACTGTAAGATCTGTCCGCAGGTCTACTACAGCAAGTCGGACGTCCTTCTCCACGCCCGCTCCCACACGGAGGGTAAGCCGTACAAGTGTGAGGACTGCGGCAAGGGCTTTGCCACCACATCCTACCTGAGCCAGCACTCGCGGGTGCACACCAACCACAAGCCCTACAACTGCACCTTCTGCGACAAGTCCTTCAAGCAGCTGTCGCACCTGCAGCAGCACACCCGCATCCACACCGGCATGAAGCCCTACAAGTGCTTCGACGCCGGCTGCGACAAGGCCTTCAGCCAGCTGTCCAATCTGCAGCAGCACTGGAGGCGGCACAACAAAGACAAACCCTACAAGTGTCGGGACTGCTACCGGGCCTACGATGAGCTGGAGAAGCTGCAGAATCACGTGCTTTCGCACGAGAACACGCGGCGCGAGAAGCGCTTCTCCTGTGGCGTGTGCGGCAAGACGTACAGCTTAGAGGTCTACCTGCAGAAGCACATGGATAAGCACCCTCAACTTGCCAGTAATGGACTCTCGAACCTCCCCATCGTGGATTCAGGCAAGCACAGCAACTCTGCTCCCGTCGGCAACCTCACGCACCACAAGAAGCACAAGAAGAGCAAGAAGAAAGCCAACTCAGATTCCACCATCGCCGCCGCCGCCCCTCTCATGAATATTCATCAGGCTGGCATGAATATGAATGAGTATGCCTCCACGGAAGCCGCTAGCCACCTTGTCCCCATGCTGATGCATCTCCAGGCCCCGGACTCTGTCCTGCAGCCCCTGTCGTTACCGCCCCGCAGCGGGGTCCAGAGCCAGGCCACTGATACCAAGCCCAGCACCCAGCCCCACGGCTTCCCGGCGCACACGGCCACCAGTCCCTCCGTCGGCACTCATCCCTTGAACCTCCACATCCCCATGCCCACGTCCCTGGGTTACATGAACCGGGGCCCGGCTGTCTTCTCAACCGAAAGCCCCACGTTTACCACCACGCCGGCTTTCCAATCTCCCAGTCACATTGTTGACTCTAGAATGCCGTATTTCCCCCTGCCCGTCTCGGCACCTAACGTGTCTCACGTCATACAAGCCTAAAAGGCTCTCCTCATCCAACTTGGAGTACCACCCAAGCCTCTCTGACCTTGAAACATTCATTTTGGAGTGGACGGTCAATACCAAGAACATCTACACATGTACTCTTCAAAAACAGAGGCCCTTAAAAAGCTGCGGTTGAATTTTATTTTTGGCACGCGGCAGGAGTTCATCCAGACCTGTGATGAACTGAACAACCGCAAAAAGTGGACCAACTTGACCAAAGTGCACGCCCTGCACTCTTAATAGACTGGCACCGTTCACGACCTTTTCCAAAAAGAAACAAAGACTGAACTCCACGGGTGTTAACCATCCAAACAAGCAACGAGTTATAATCACCGCACCTCACGCATAGTCTCACATTGCCAGCTTGTGTGCATGTCTGTGTTGTCACGCTGCATCAAATCCACGCTGGATTTCACAACGAAAGAAACACTAGGTCTTGACGCGTGGAACGTGCGTAGCCGGGGAACGGAGGAGAAATCTACCAGTTCTGACGAGGAGAAGCTTTAAAACACCACCTCAAGTGGATTACGTAATGAGCTGCACCCTTAAAGTACCAAACCCCAAGGAAACGAGTGAGTGTGTTTTAAAACAAAATAAAAAAAAAAAACGAGAAAAAAAAATGCCAATTAGTTGATGTAAATATTTAGTGAGCCTTTTATCATTAATAACAAGATACTGTACACTGTGCATATCTTAAATACAATTTAATTATCTACTTACAATTTATAAAAAAAAAGCAAAGGACAACATTGGTGAACTCAGTAGAGGTATATATGTTATAGTTGCTTTGTTGCACAATATCACAGATTTGTACGGGCTTCGATCGGTATGTTTGTGGTTAATGTCAATAACCTAGTCCTGCATATTGCTGTGGCTATGGTTCGAATCCCACATGGTCCGATCGCTTGGGTCTTTTTTTAGTCCGGTATTAAGTCTACAATGTATACACTGTCTGTATTTTGGTTGTTTTTTTCCTACTCGGTTTCTAGCATATTCCTTCATTTTCAAAACCTGAAATAGTGCGGAATACCGTTTGTTTCGTGTTCAATCATTGTCACAAATCCTGCACAGTCGTCTGGTGTTTTTTTGTTTTTCATGTTTTTTTTTACTGAATATGTATAGAAGGTGTTTTTTTATCTAGACTATAAAAAAAGTGCCAACTTATTGACAAAATGCCTAGATACTCCAAGTCAACTGATTTGACTCGCTGAATCTGGGTCATCCGATCAGGGTCTCCGGATTCAAGTCTCTTCAAGTTGTCTTGTCTTGGTGATCCTGTTCTTGATTCATCTGATTTCACTCACCTGATTAGACCATCTGATCTGAATCCGGGTCATGTGATCTAAATCCAGGTCATCTGATCTGAATCCGGGTCATCTGATCTGAATCTTGGTCATGTGATCTGAATCCGGGTCGTGTGATCTGAATCTAGGTCATCTGATCTGAATCTGGGTCATCTGATCTAAATCCGGGTCATCTGATCTGATCTGAGCATCACTGAGTACTACGATATTAAACTCACTTGGTTTAGGCCTATAAACTGAATTGGAACCTGTCCAGACAAACTCGTACAGGCGTCGCGAGCCGGAGTTGTTCTACTTTTGTGTAATATATAATGAGTAATTAAACGGTTATGGGAACATTGTTACATGTAGTAATTATTATAATAATAAGGTGTGATTAATCAGTTTCTGTTATTATCATTTAGCAAAATCTGTAATGGAATTCATAATTGTATTTCTTGATTACGTTTTTTAGTTCGGAAGACATGATTAGAGTCGGTGTCATTTTATCTTTCCTGAATCCTGAAGTGGTTGAAATCGGGGACGGGGACACCAATCCCAACTGGATTCGTAGGTCGATTTCACCTAACTCATCCTAACTTACGATCAATCGTAGGACTTAGGATACATTGCAGCCCCACGTAGAAGTTGAAGGATACGATGGGTTTATCCTGCGTATCTCGAGTTATGATCGAACGTAGGGCTTTGTGAAATCGACCCCGTGTCATGTTTATGTCTTGCAAGGCAGTGGATGTAATGTAGTAATGTACTAGAAGGCAAGGTTGCCTACAGATAAGCCAAGACCAAGTGTGAAATTGGATGTTGACTTGCCTAGGGCCTCTATACGTCATGTGTTGTCAAACGGTAGGCCTATCATACATATGTACGTACTGTAGCCAGTTCCCTGGTCTTGTACATGTAGTTTATCCAATTTGAGACAAACACTGAAACATGTGTGAAATTGCTGACATGCGGTCAAGTGGTCAACTTCAGGCTCGTGGTCAGTCTGTGCATGTGGGACACTGGTCAGTTTGCATTTCCGTACGTAGGCTCATAATACTTGAACGTGCAAAAATGCACAAGTTTGCAAATAGCAAAGATTTCACAATAGTTTAGCCACTTTGTCAGACCACTGATGATTGATGGTCACTCCATGTTCTCTGTCAGTGGTCATTTCACCCACATTAGGATCCATCGGTCATTTTTCATATCTGGTCAGCAAAATAACAAAGATCCCAGTCAAACAAACAGGCTTAAACTTCAATACTACCTGACTACTGCATTGTATTCAATATCATTATTTGAATAATTTTAATACTTTGTTCATGAATACTTTACATTAAATTCCTTGATGGGGAACTACAACAATCAAATTGAAAAAAAAAAAAAAAACGAAGACAAATTTCAAAATATGTCTGAAAATCCAAACAAGTGGTGTATAATCATTGAAACATTTGAAGAAAAATTGAATGACGAACGAAAAATTTATAAAATTGGAAAAAATCATGAATATTTTGTGACCATTTTTTTTTTGGCTATGGGATCTTGAGATGGAAAAATGCATACATTTTATTTTTTTATAAGGTCAGTATACATTAATTAAGATAGGCTGGGGTTTTTTATTGGCACAAATTGAAGAATTTTGCACTTTTTAAAAGATGTGCATGTTGCGCTGTTTTCATCAACAGTTTCCATATTATACCCGTTTGTATTCATGAAATCTGTAAAGTTAACGTAAAGAAAAAAACACAAAAAAATTCTCAAACAAAAAAAATTAAACAAAAAAAACAAAAAAGGTGTAAAATATTTTTTTAAATATTGAATATTGTGCGTAGAAATATATTAATAACAAAAACCTCAGTATAATTATTTAAAACCCTCGTAGTTGTTAAAAGCAGATGGTTAATATTCCCATTTGTTAGATTTTATGTCGAAAAAAAAACCCATCTGTGGTTTTACGAAGGATGGGAACTAAAGTTAGTTTTTTTGTCACAATTTCATGTTTTTAGGGGAGCATACAAAACATCTTCATAGCATTGTCTATATGCATGCAGGAAATGCAGCATTCTGATTGGCTGTTAGACGTCACCTGATGGCCTTTGGCTGTGCCTCATTGGTGGACGTGTTGAAAATGTGAATTTTCGTTTCAAGCAAAGAGTTGGCGCACGTCTTGTGACTGATTCTCAATTAATGTATCACACGTAGCAATGAGTCAAAATCACCCCCAAGCTATGGCATGGAACCATTTTGAACGACGTTGGGATGGTTTTACACAATTACCGTATGTGAAATATATTATAAAGCCACGAATGTCATACTTACATATTATGACATTTGTTGCAAGAAGACCTAGATACACATATAGTGTTCTTCATGCACAATACACGTCTTCGGTATAATAATGTGTACACCAGCTTGATTCCCATGCATGCACCTCCTCAGTGTTAACATTGGGGTCCGAAGCCAGACCATATAAAAACCACTTCCACGACTGACAACAAACGTGATGTGAAAGATGCAGGTGTTGTCAGAATATGCTTCTTAAGCCAAAAAAACTCATATTTTACCCTAAAAAAAAAACCCAAAAGCAAGTACCAAACAAATGGCAATTTAAAAAAAACAAGAAAAACGAACAAGTCCTCCACTTTCTAAGCGAGGTGGTATCACTTTCTTGCATTGATGTGGAGCGCTGCTTGTAAAAACCCAAAATCAAACATTTCGATTAATACATCTTCGGTTTGGCACCCCGTGTTGGTAATAGGGAGCCCATCAGCCATCATAATGTCAGATGACAGCTCAGATGGTAGAACAACCGTCCCCAAAATTCACAAACTCTCAGGTCCGGTATTCGCCGTTCTCTTCTTGTTTCAACCCCCTGTCCTATAATCGTACTTTTGATGAAAAAGACCCCAGTATTATACTCCTGCCCGGTTACTGTGGTTACCGGAGAATCGGGGGAGGAATAAATAGGCGGAGCTTCCAAAGTGATTAGGGGAGGGATGGAGGGGAGTTGAAATTCACATTACCTCTAACGACACATCGTTAAGATGTCGTCGTTTTACATATTATCCCTTTGGTTTCCTTTTTTTGTTTTCTTCATAAAAAAAATATGAAAACAGACTTATATTGTTTGAAATAGTGGACTGAATATATTTATTGTCTTTCTGTGATATGTGTACACTTGTCAATTTTAATTACACACACACAAAAAAAGAGAGAAAAAATCTTAATGAATTTTTCTTTTTTTTTCTTTCTTTTTTTTAAAGTGGTTTCTGTTTTTCAATGTTCTAAAATTGGAAAGATTCGACCACTTTTTACTCAATCGTGTATTGTTAGCGAGGGCATTTTATTCTTAAAAAAAAAAGATTTGAAAAAAAAAAAAAAAATGGAGATAGACTTTGGCTTGGATGTTGTTATTCATGTAAATTTGTAATGTGGTTGTGTTTGCCGGACCACATCTCGTGGAAAGGAAGTGTTATTATTAAAAAGGAAAAAAATCTGAAGACATTTTTGGGGGTAATCTGTATTAAACATTAAAAGTGAGATTGTACATTTCTGGCAGGTATTTTTTTTGTATGATAGGTTTTGCATATCGGCTGGCCATATTGTAATAGCGTAGATTTACTTGTAAATTTTTGTGTTCCAAGTCTGCAGGGTGTCCACTTGTCTGAACATTCAAAAGCCGGCATGGCCCTGTTTTGGTTTGCTTTCCAAAAAACTTCTTTCCAATTGTGATTATCCTTTCGTCAGAAACAGAAATGGAATTCATATCTGTATGTATTGATTGATTTTAATTCCCTTTTCAAGGAAAACTTTTATTGATCATTTTCGAGGGTTGACATTAGTGGTTATATTTGAAAGGTGTAACTCAAACTTAAACATGTCAGATCCTCCTAACTCTAAGCAGATACTTAAATTCTTAGTGACATTCTCAACCAACCCAGCACGGTCCTAAAGTACCCGGTATGACTCGAGATGGAATTATCAGCCTCAGAAATGGCCATTCAATAGGTGGGACACCCTGTAGTCATGGCAATATGTTAATTATCTAGGAATTTTATGTGCTTGTACATGGTCGCTGCATCAGTTGTGTAGATGGTTGTATTTTCCTTTTTTTATTTTTAATACTTAAAGGAAGTGAGTAATTAAATTAGTTCTGCAAGGAATTAAAAAAGACATTAATTAAGGAAACTCGTCAATAGAAAAGGAGTTTAATTAGAATGTGAAATTTGGGTGGGGTGTGTAAACGACCCATGGCTGCCTTGTTATTATTTTTCTTAATGAATTTTTTTTTTGTGGTCACATTGTCAAAATCATGTATACATATATATGTAATATATATATATATATATATATGGAGACTGGTGACTTGCACTGGGATAACTTGTCACTGCTTATGTGAAGTCAGGGTACTAGAGCGTTGACGTTGGAACACACAGAAAATGTAGATTTGTGTTCATTGATGTTTTTTTGTGTGGTTTCTAGTTGAAATAAAAGCTTTGTATGAAATGCCAGGTCTTTTGTATACAGGGCATGGAGAGATTGAATTTTGATAGTCCAAGAAGTTTTAGAACACTCAACGACATGGTGTTATATGTGATAATGATCCGACCAAAATCTATTCAGTTTTCAAATATTAAGCAAGTTTCATTGCACGTTTTTTTTTTTGGGGGGGGGAACCATTTGCTTTATAGCAATGCAGGCAACAACGGCAGGCAATATTTTTCCCTTGACGACTAAAAACAGTTGGAAACATTTTGCTGAAATGTTGGCAGACTTAACAAGTTGTATCCAGCAATTTTGGCCATGTATTTGCATATATTTATCGCATTATTTCCATTATTTGCTGAGGGTATGTTTGGAAATGTCGACAGATTTCTTCCGGAGATCAGTAAGCACAATATTGGCCGCTAAGCACCAAATCGGCGAACTCGTTCATTTGGCCATGAAAAATTTGATTTGCGATGTAATTTTTGTTTTCTGCCATTTAACAGCTTAATGGCATCAAGCCTAAAGGCCAAATTTCATGGATCTAGCAAATTTACAAAATTTAGCACGTGAAAAGTTGTACCTGAAAACAACAGGCCACCAATTGCGAATTCCACGTTATGCTGTTATGCTTACTGTTCGTTTTGGGGATGTCTGTCATATATTTGCATTGTTTAATAATGTGCCAAATAGCAATTCCTGCTCTGTTAAGAGATTTGGATGTTCTGTAAACTTTGTATCGTTTTGCTACCCCTAATGTACTTTTTCTGTGAAACATTTTTTTAAAGTTTCTGAGACCACAGACATGTTCACAAAAAAAATTGGTTTTGCTTTAACATCAGGTCATGGTAAGCTGCCAAAAAATTGCGGGTTATATGTACAGTATGTCCCTTAAAAAACTAGCTCATGGCAAAGTTGTAACCATAGTATGGGAATTGCCTGAGCAATGTTGTCTGGCAAAAATGCTTTGTGAAATCGGCTCCCGAAACTCTTTAGTACTAAATTAATCATTAGTGAAAACATAGCCCACGCCCGCTTAAATTTACTAATTTATTGTGTATGTTTAATACAATTTATACATCCACCGCCAACATAATGTCAATTTTGTTCCTTTTTTTGTGGGTGGGGGGTAGGGGAGGGGGGTGGGGGAAGGCTGTTGGATTTTGCTTATAACTGTACAAACTAAAGTTAAAAATTGATAAAAATATGCCAGTTACTTTGTTGCAAAGTAACATTATACAATGTATACTTGATGTAGGTTTTATCTTGAAACAATTTTTATAGAAGTATTTTTGTTTACGAGCTTATTATTAATTTTAGTTGAATTCTCTTTCTTATCATTATTAAAAATCAGATGTATTTTGTTGTTGGTTTTGGGGTAAACAAAAAAAATTAAGAAAAACACGTGTCATTCAGTAACATGAAGCCAAACGTACCTGTACATGTACATGTTTTTTGTGGTATTATTGAAAATGCACTGAATATTAAAAACTATCGACTAGATTTAAAGATCAAAGTGCCAAATGAAAGGTTTCTTTTTGTGGTTTTTGTCTTTGGAAGTCTTTTTTGTCAAGTTCATTTCTCAGTGAGGTATGCGGACCTGGGACAATCATAATGTAGCTGACAACCTCCTATTTTGGAGGAATTATTGCTCTTTTTGGTAAAAATGTTTCATTTTTTACAAGCAGTCGCCCAATCAGCCTATTAGGAGATCATGTTCATTGCGTCTTCACACGTACAGTACAAGTAAATAGTTAAAACCATTCTCAAACAATTTAATTAATACAAGACAACAATTAAAAACAAAATTGACATCAAAACAATGGATGGTATTCATAAAAACGTAGCATATGCTTTTACTTCACTTTTCAAGTATTTAGCATACACCATATTCATAAAAAGGGAAGGATTTGCTTATACTTTTAAGCATATGCTTCAGGTAAAAGTATCTCCTTCAAGACATCAAGCAAATACTAAAAGTAGAAGCATCTCCTTCTATACATATTCATAAAGAGTAGTATTAAGCATAAACTACAAGCATATCCTTGGAAAATTCTAAGGTTGCTCCAGACCAGGCTTGAACGTCTTTGTGATTACTTGTGCTTGGCGTGGCTGGCTACATTGAACTTGTGGAAGGTGCAGGGAGGAAAACAAATGTTTATAATGTCAGGCAGTTGTATTGGCCATCGTACTTCATGCGTTTTTATCATTTTGGTGAAGAAAATGTGGACTGGCTAGCTACCCGTCACATCTTCGTCCGACATGCTGCCCGATGTTACCTCAGTGAGGTAAGTGGCAGATCTAGAGAGGGTTTTGCAGGGTGTAGCGCAGACCGATGTATTATTAGTAACTACACGTATCAGTATTATAAATGGAGACCGAAAATGAGCACCCTTTAAAATTCTGGTCATTTTAAAACCATTTTCATACCTGAATGTGATTTGAATGTTTTCATGTTTTATGTCCTATAATTAGAGAAAAATCTCGAAAAAAAATATTCTGTTCTGTAAACGAAGAATTTGATGTGCTCTAGCCATGACACGTCCCTCGATAAGTTTTTCAGATTGCGACTCAGTTTAGGACTTGATTTCATCAAAATTACACTTTTTGCTTTCCAACCCCCCTGTTTTCTGAAGGCTAAATCTGCCCTAACTGTTCGGACTCATCTGTTCCCCCAGTATGGTAGTTCCCCCAGTATGGAGTAGTGCCTCCTAGTAGTTCCCCCAGTATGGAGTAGTGCCCCTAGTAGTTCCCCCAGTATGAAGTAGTGCCCCCCCGGTAGTTCCCCCAGTATGGAGTAGTGCCCCCTAGTAGTTCCCCAGTATGAAGTAGTGCCCCCCGGTAGTTCCCCCAGTATGGAGTAGTGCCCCCTAGTAGTTCCCCCAGTATGAAGTAGTGCCCCCCAGTATGAATTAGTGCCCCCCGGTAGTTCCCCTAGTAGTGCCCCCCTGTAGTTCCCCCAGTATGAAGTAGTTCCCCCAGTATGGAGTAGTGCCCCCCGGTAGTTCCCCCAGTAGATCCCCCAGTAGTTCCCCCTGTATGAAGTAGTGCCCCCAGTAGTTCCCCCCAGTATGGAGTAGTGCCCCCCAGTAGTTCCCCCAGTATGAAGTAGTGCCCCCCGGTAGTTCCCCCAGTATGAAGTAGTGCCCCCCCGGTAGTTCCCCCAGTAGGAAGTAGTGCCCCCAGGTAGTTCCCCTAGTAGTTCCCCCAGTATGGAGTAGTGCCCCCTAGTAGTTCCCCCAGTATGAAGTAGTGCCCCCCGGTAGTTCCCCCAATAGTTCCCCCAGTATGGAGTAGTGCCCCCTAGTAGTTCCCCCAGTATGAATTCATTCCAATATTATTTCTTTATTGGAGAAAAAAAAAACAATCACAATATTTATGTACAATTGACATGCCAAGATCTGATGAATGTTTTCATGTTTTATGCACTATAATTGGAGAAAAATCTCGACAAAAAATATTCTGTTCTGTAAACGAAGAATTTGACGTGCTCTAGCCATGACACGTCCCTCGATAAGTTTTTCAGATTGCGACTCAGTTTAGGACTTGATTTCATCGAAATGACACTTTTTGCTTTCCAACCCCCCTGTTTTCTGAAGGCTAAATCTGCCCCAACTGTTCGCCTGCACGGAGTTGCTATATATCCTCTGACAATGTTTTCTTCTCTCAAATTGTTCATGTAATACCCATTAACATCAAACCAATCTGTATTCCACTGGCAATTGAATAGGTACTTAACCACAAAACCACAAAGCATTACCTTGAAGTTTGTAAGTCTAGCATTCTGTACCAAATGCTCGTTTTATGAATATGGAATCAAGTATAAGCTTCACCTTATGCTAAATACTTAGAGAAAAAAGTACTTACTAGAAGTATTTACTTGGAAGCACCTGCTAGTTTTTATGAATACGAGCCAATAAACAATTCCTGTAAATGACAATTTAATTAATATCTCTCTTCAAATTAATATGACAGTACAGTACACGTACCCCTACCAAACTCAATTTAACTAAATATGTCTTTAATAATAACACATTTTTCGATTCATCTTTTCATAAAAATTGGTCTCAAAGTCTAATATAGTTTTGATAAATGTTTGGTAAAAGATTAAACTACAATAGTTGCACCAATTAAAATTTTTGAAATAGATTTTAAAATAATGACTGTACAATACAATGTTAAAGCAAATTTTTCCCCAGCCCTATAATTCTGTATGGCCAAATGTAACAAACAAAAATTGCACTTAACAATTTTATTTATAGTCACATGGATAGTAAATCTTTTCAATATAAGAACCTTATTCATGTACATCAAAATTTGAGCTTTATCACCAAAAATTCCCGAAGGTTGGTAAATAACAAAGCCCACAATACAACATTGATAACATTGTGACCGACACCACATGTATGTATACATTAGAGGTCCATTTACAATAAGTAGGCTACCAAATCTTTGCAGGGATTTCTCGATTAGGAATGATAGCTTGTCCGATACAGAGACAGAAATTTGATCAATTTTTAATCTTGAGCAAAACTCGTTCCCACCAAAAAGTTGCCGATTTTATCTGACTGTACTTCTCAACTTAAAAATCATAGGATACTTTCAAGGTAATTATGCAAGGTCTACAAATTTACAATATCTTTGTATTTTTAAATCATCAACAGGTGAACACAAAGCATTGACTGTATAGCTGGATTCGAACCTGCGACCCACAGAATACCGTACCAGTCAATTTTACTTTGTTCACTTTTCAATAACTAAACACGTTCTTAATATCACTGGCATTGAGTATATTTGAGAGATTTCAAGTATTTTTGCTAAGCAAGTATCTCCTAAAATGTTTTGTATTTTACTTCCAGAGAGGAAATCATTTCAGATAACAACAATTAAGAATAAAATTAAATCAGAAATTTAATAAACTGGCACCAAAAATTTAAAGGTACAGTCACTTTTACACTTATATGCGAAATATTTTGTTTTTACACTTTTATCCTTAAATTACACGGATAATTAAAACAAAATTACTTTAATTCACTTTAAGAATCAAATACATATATTCAACATATTAATTTACTTACCAACTTACTGTTCAAGGTAATGAAAAAGATTTTCATAAATAATTTCAATTTAATTAAATCCATTATTAAAGGCAAACCCAAAATTTCAAGGGAAAATATTTGTTGGTACTCCCATACATGACATACACATAGCACTGTGATTATTACATACCATTTCAAATCATAGCATTTCTCTTATACTTAGTAGCAAGTGTACAAAAGCCTTTTTGCAAGTTACATTTTAGAGATTCTTGGTACATCAACTTAAAGCTAACTTCATGCTTTGGTTTTTTGCCAAAGAAATGCAGATTCATGGGCAGAAATATCAAGAAAGATACAGTAACAGTCATCTGTGAAATTCCCAGTCCCACACAGTGCCCACTTTTTGAGAAAATAGCCAAAAACGCTTGCAGTATTTTAAATCTTTTCACAGGAGTTTTGATCTCAAGATCAAAACTGTTGTTGGCCTTTGGTTATATTCTTTTCTGGATAAATACAGCATTTCAGGCAGAAATATTTTACCAGTATGTTTCTAACATCACTATCTTTAAACCCTGTAAGTTATAGGTAAATCTGTGAAGATTTCTGTTTCGGTATGCTACCAAAGTATGATAGTACTTTTAACTATTGCACAACTAGCATACGTGTGCAACATTTGCGTAGTTACATGATGTTCAGCAGTAGTACTGCAAAGGTTTAAATTGTAATGGCCTAGAAAAGCTGTATAATTAAGGAACATGAGCTTGTTCACAATCCTGTTTTACATTACATGTATTCAGTCAGGAGAACTGAAATCTTAAATGTGCACATACAATGACATCAAGTTGGGGTACCAGACCTTCATGCTCACATTGCAACAGTCTTATTTCCAAATACATCTCAAATGTATACACAAATAAATAAGTAAATAAAATGGAAGCACAAAATGTCTAATTCAGCATGCGTAGCCTAGCAACATGATAAACAATCAATACACAAATGTAAACAAATTTATACATACTGCTCATGACTGGTACTTGGACCAGTATCACTATTATTGATCTATCGCTGTTAACTTTAACAGAACGTAACGATAAACTGGCCAGAGCCAGAGCCAGAGCCAGAGCCAGAGCCAGAGCCAGAGCCAGAGCCAGAGCCAGAGCCAGAGCCAGAGCCAGAGCCAGAGCCAGAGCCAGAGCCAGAGCCAGAGCCAGAGCCAGAGCCAGAGCCAGAGCCAGAGCCAGAGCCAGAGCCCAAGCCTGAGCCTCGGTATTGTAAACCATCAAGGTATTATACCGTGGCAATACCCATCATAATATTCCTGTTCATTGTCTTTTCTTTTAGCTATTTCGTAAAATTCCTTACTACTATAGCTGTTTAGTCTTGTCAAACAGATAACACAGTCACTTTTGAGGTAAATTTTAAATTCACATTTACAATAAATAAATAAATACAACCACATTATCTGCCAAAATACCAAACTAATATTAATTCGATGTTTACCTTATAGCCTTTGAGAAAGATCCTGCTAGGATCGAAACGTCAGGCCCTCCTAACTCCAAAATGCCAAACATTCGATGTGTACCTTCTAAGATTAAGAAATAGCTCCCCAAAGTACTGTTAATAATAAGTACCAATCACGATCAAAAGGAAAAAACACCAACAATACGAGGAGTACCGGTAGCAAAAACAATTGACATGTAAACTCCACAATTTCTTTGAATAATGTGCAATGCTAATAAAGATGTGTGAGCTCAGTTTTGGTTAACCAGCAGCAAAAACTGAGATATGATCCTTATTCAAACAAATGTGATACTAATGTATTTTTACAAATAGGGAATTAGGGAGACAGGTTAGCGTCTGAGAGCGAACATTTTGGAGACATCGGGAATTAGGGAGACATTTCGATGTTTGACTAGGTATCAGCTACCTTTCAAAGATATATTTCTAGTTAATCAATCAATCTGTGGGAGTGTGCTCAGCAACAGCGCATTGCCGCATCTACCTTTGAACGGTACTCCTTCGGTCTTCTGATAGCCATCCCCCAGGCAGCCACGCGACCCATCCCCATCTCAGCAAAATAACGACCCATCTGATGCAACCACGTGTCATGCGGACACCTAATATCACCGGGCAAGTCCTACCAATAGGTTCTCTCGAAGAGTGAATCCGCCTGGCAGGATCGCTCGCAGGGAATCTAGCCACATGACCACATTTCTATCGTCAATATTTTAATAGAAGTAGAGAATGCTGAATATACGTCAATTTCAAGTTTGTTGGTTTGGATGATGTTTTATAGAAATAGATAAGTAAAGTTTAGTCCACGACCCTTATAAGAATGTCTCCCTAAGTACCCATCCTCGGTTATATCTACCTAGGTCTAGTCCTCCTCTGATCCACTGTCATATCTCAGCTGTTCCTTCCACCAGTCTTGGACGTCTTTGGTGGCCGACGACACCATGGAGGACTTGACCGTCTTAGGGAACAGCGGCACTGGGCTAGGAGTACTACTCGGGGAGCTAGACGATGAACCTATCAGACACGGAGAAGAGTATCACCGATCATTAATATGAAGAACCTAACAAACAGGACTATGGGTGTTTATGAAACAGAGGCTCAGGCTCAGTTTCAGGCTCTGGCTCCATTTCGTGAATCCATTCTAAAATAACGAGTATCAAAATAGAGGCTTTTGGCTGCGGTTCGAAGGGAGTGCCAAAAAACAGCCCCCAACCCCACCTAAGGAGGCCCCCGCTCACCTGGTTGGAGTCTCCGCCCTTGTCGTCGGACCCTCAGCCCCGCCCCCTGGTCGTCGATGTCCGGTTTGTTAGGCCCGCCCTCAGAAAGGGTAGGAACGAGCAGCTTGTGGCTTGGTGAACTCTGTGGTGCATGGTCCTGTATGTTCGGTACAGACAACAAAATAGCATCAAATTTGAAAATTTAGATCATTTTGAAAATTGAGATAGGTCTTAGTCTGGAATTCTCCTCTCAACCCTGAGATGGGCTTTAGTCTGGAGGTTCTACTCCCAACCCTGACTGACCTGGTCTCGGTTGGCCTCTGGTGAAGGCTTCAGTTTCTCTCCTTCCTTGTCCTCGGGATTGACGTCATCCTTGGCGGCCGTCTCGATGAACGCCGGCACGTCCAGGATCTTATGCGACTCCCTCTCATTAGACAGGGAGCCCAGCAGAAAGTTGGGAATCTGAATGTGCGATTTCTCTTTCTGTTGACAAGAGAGTCGTTAAAAGAAAATTTCAGCAAAATACAAAAACAACAAATGGGGATTCTTCTGGAATAAGATTTTGCTTTTAACAAAATGGTTTGGGGTCAATTTGTTTTAATCAAAAGAGGGCGCCATTCAAAACTGTGTGCCCGAATTTGCTATACATACCGCCCTCATGCGCTTCAGTACTTTCTCCAACCACGTTCGAATGGTCTCCTTGGCGACCTCCTCCTCGATGTTGTACTCGAGCTCTTCCCTGGCCAACAACTCATCCAGCTGCAGGCTCTTACGGATGTCCACAGAGCGATATGATAACATGCTGATGGAGGTTAAACAAGATAAAAAAAACTCTACAGATCAGACCTGGTTGGTCTAGAAAAGTTTGAAGTTACTGGAACCAAGTTCTTGAAGTTCATGAAGGCAATAAGTTCCCTAGTTATAACTTTGGTATCTGGGAATTGAAAATCATTGTGGAAAGGGAGGTGCCCCTCGTCATTGCCTTGGTGCCCCTGGTCATTGCCTTGGTGCCCCTGGTCATTGACTTGGTTGCCCCTGGTCATTGCCTTGGTGCCCCTGGTCATTGCCTTGGTGCCCCTGGTCATTGCCTTGGTGCCCCTGGTCATTGACTTGGTTGCCCCTGGTCATTGCCTTGGTGCCCCTGGTCATTGCCTTGGTGCCCCTGGTTATTGCCTTGGTGCCCCTGGTCATTGCCTTGGTGTCCCTGGTCACTGCCTTGGTGCCCCTGGTCATTGCCTAGGTGCCCATGTTCACTGCCATGGTGCCCAACGCTTCTGTTTTAGTATCTGCCTTGGTGCCTGTATCCAGTTCCTTCGAGCTCAGAACGTTGTGGAGCCAATAGACCGATCCATTAAGCTCCTCCGACTGCCCACATAGGCAATGAACAAATGCCCCCTCCAATGCTACACAGCACATTCCATATCCTACGCGCCCATAACCAGATAACTACATGCACGTCGGACTGCAGACATGTTTAGGGGTGGGGCTTTATAGAATGGAAATAATGGGTGTGATAATAACTCACCTCAGCACATCATGAAAGGTCACGTCTTGTCCATTCCTCATCTTCTCAATCTCACAGCACATGTGTTTATATAGCAGTCGGTCCTTTTCCATATCCACCTCGAGTCGTCCACGCAACAAACGTAGAACAAACTTGACTCTACTGACAGGTATCACTCCCTAACACACAGGACAAATAAATACAGAACAGAAAGACTGTTAATAATCAATACAATAATAAGCCTGAAACTAGTGACAGGGATCACTCCCTAGCAACTGGTAAAAGCAGGACGATGATTGGTCAGCACAACAAACAAAAATACCTCTCATACTATTGACAGCCATTGTTTGCTGAACATAACATTCACAAGGAGTTTCGGCTGGCATACTGATTTTATTCACCAAGGTTTTTGGTGTGTAAGCAAATTTTGGTGCTTAAGCAGCTCTATGAAATTGGTCCCTGGCCCTACCAGGCTTTTCAGTAGCGGGGCCTAACCCAGTATCTAAGGTCATCTTAAGGGTGCATTCGTTTAGCTAACACGGGTCAGCCCTGAGCCCTTACTGGAAATGGTTGTATTTTACTGCACAAAACAAGCGAGAGAATGGGGACGAGGTTGACTGGTGTCGACCCGGGAGAGCTAAACGAATGCACCCTATGAGTGTTGCAAAGATGTATGTCAATATATTGAATGTTCAAATGCTGCTCACCTTTCTGCCAACGTCCACTGTGTTCCAAGTAATCTGGAAATTCTTGATGTCAGCATAACTTAACAAGGCATCCTCTTCATTGGAGTAAAATAGAGAGAAGTTCTCCATGATGATACCTATGAAATGGACAAAACCAAACATCAGTACAACAGCCAAAGAACAATCCCAAGTGATACACAACACATGGAAATATGGTTGTTAATCCCGTTTTTATTAAGACAGAAATTTCATGGTTAGCAAATTTTTACGATAAGCAGGGCAGTGAAATTGGCACCTAGCCACAAACCTCAGGCCTGTCTTACTAGGGTCCTTTCTCAAAGCTAGGCTCCGGCTCAGGCTCCGGCTCAGGCTCCGGCTCCGCCTCCATTTCATGAATCCATTTCAAAATTACAGGTATCGAAATATTAAAAAGGCATTTGGCTGCAGTTAGGAAGTAGATTCTCTGGTTTGAAAAGCTTCAATGAAAAACCACAATCCATATTTTCAGCATATGAAAACAGAGACGAAGCCGGAGCCGGTGCCGGAGCCGAGCTTTGAGAAAGGCCCTAGAAACAGAGTACCAAGCCACTGAGAGCTCTGATGTATCAAGGACTTACCCACGAGTAGATTGAGGAAGATGTAAGCTATGATGACATAGAAGGATCCAAAATACAGAAGGGAAGCCGTGGCATTACCGCAATCCGTCTGCCAGTAGTTAGGTCCAATTCGACTGCAATATGGCGGACTTATCTGTTGGCATGACAACCATTTCGCAAATTGAGCTCAAAAAGTGATCAATATAACAAAACAAAAAGACATTCTCGAAGATTTGTCCACAAATTTTTATCATCTTTTGGTAAGTAGACGAAAAAAGTTGCAACTTTCAAAGTTTGGACAAGCGAGGGCAGTACTGACATACTGTCGTTACCTCTTTCAAAATGAGTTTTTCATCAGAAAATACAAAATTCAGATCAAATTTACCCTCGGATGAATATGATGGTTGAATTTGAACCATTCTTTATGTTTTATATTAAAAATTGAGTAGGGTTTTCGCTATTTTCTCGAGACTCAGATGTCCAATTGAGCTCAAATTTTCACAGGTTTATCATTTCATGTACATGCTAGATCAGTTTGAGTGCTGTTCTGTGACCTTTACCAATCATGTATTATACCTTTAAACAAAAGCAGTTTTGGCTTTAATACAGTTTTAAGATCTCACACATCTGATATCAAAGCCAAAAATGTTGGCACACTGTTCTGTTTGCTTACCATACAGTCGTGCATGATCTTGTTCCAGTCTTCACCGGTGACGATGCGGAACAATACTGCGATGGCGTTCGGCACATTCTCAAAGTTGGCATGTCTATTGAGAAAAAGAAAAAAACAAGTTGGGTGTGTTGAAAAACAGTGTCGCTTACACAGTCTGTAACAAATCAAAAGACTCTAAGCATTATTTTGCTCCTTGGTTCTTATGGGGCCAATTTCATGGACCTGCTAAGCACGAAAATTGCTTAGCACAAAAAGTCCTCCTCAATAAAACAAACCACCCTTATTAAAAATTCCATTGGATATTCATGGTCAACGACAAGGTCGGTACAAGCAAAGCAAAAACAACCTTTGGGCTGAAGGGGTAATACAAAACGGACGTCGATGGTCGAGACTATTACCTGTTCAGCATCTCTCCGTACTTGACCTTTCCGAAGAGTACGACCCCAGTGAAGGCGTAGAAGGTGATAAGGATGAACAGACCACAGATGATGAAGAAACTCTTGACCATACTAACTACAATGGTCATCATCAACATCTTCAATGTAGGCTGTTACGGGCAAATGAAAAATGTCAGGGGTCAGAGTTCAGAGGTCAGACTTGGGCTCTGTGGGCTGTGACTATAAAACCAGCACTTTGTGCTCGACGTCATGACTCACGGGCAAAAACATCAAGAAAGATACAGTAACAGTCATCCATAAAATTCCCAGTCCCACTTTTTGAGAAAACAGTGAAAAACAAACACGGTATTTCCAAATCTATTTACACGGGTTATGATCTCACCCCAAGATCAAATCTGTTTTCGGTCTTTGGTTTGACTCTTTTCTGGATAAATACAGCATTTCAGGCAGTTAAAGTATAACAGTATGTATGTTTCTACCATCACCATCTTTATAACATGTAAGTTATAGGCAAATCTGTGACGATTTCTCTTTTGGTGTGCTACCAAAGTATGGAATAACCTTTAAGCACAGTCAAAATAAGCAGGAAAACATAATAAGCAGAAAAATGTACTTACATGTTTGCCAGTGATTGTGAAGAAACGGAAAAGAATGACAGCTGAG